>JAOQGH010000012.1:13088861-13213953 GCA_025769975.1 Gallinago jamesoni | reverse complement strand
TGGGCAATCCTGCTTCAGCAGGGGAGTTGGACTAGATGATCTCTACGGTCCCTTCCAACTCTAAAAAATTCAGTGAAATAACTGTTTTGTGTATTATTTATATAGCATTTCTATCCTGAAGACCTATTTTAGGGTTCAGGTTGCAGTGCATGCAACCAGAAAGTAATTTTCTCAATCAGTTGAGGAATATATTTGTAGAGTATTGCTGAGAGAAATGGATCACTGAGGTCCTCCCACTTTTTTTACCTAAAAGGAAATTTTGGAAGAGTGAGCTATTTAAGTCCAAAACTGTGACTGAGAGTGCCTCCTTATCTGCAGTCTAGCCCTGAAGACACCTAAGCTCCATGAGCAACTTTACCATTCCACGGTGCCTGGCAGGCTGTGCCAGCTGAGGTCCAGAATGACCCTGTTTTTGCAGGGCTCGTTGCTCTGTTCCTCTAAGGTTGGCTGGGATCCGGGAATCAGATGTTCTGGGATCAGAATTACCTGGGAGAGCTGATCTCGTAAATGTTCCCAGAGCACCCAATATCCATTGGACAGCTTCATGTTCTCATAAAATGCTACCGCTGGGAGAAAGATGGTGCAGCACCATCATAAAGTCATCCGAGAAGTGTCTGTGTGGGCTTGGATCCATGGTGCGTATTGCCTTGCAGACTACCCTAGCTCTGAGAGCAGAGGCTACTCTGAGCTAGCAAAAGAAAATAGTTCTAGCCCTTTAATGGCTTTGCATATGAAATGGTTTGTCTGGAATTTGAACCAGAATCAATTCAGTGACCCAGAACAGAATATGGAGTATTGGTGTGCGGCATGCTCTGTGCAATTTGTCACAGCAAATAAGCTGCTGCAGAGCCTACTTACTGCAACTGTTGTATAACATTTTCTATATACAGGTTCTTTAGCAAGCCTGCCTGACTGTAACGAGAGCATGAATTGACATGGCTAGGAGCAAAAAAAGGTAGTCTTTCTGATGGCTGTGCTGAAAGAAAATTTCTTGTGACCGTTGCCCTCATTTCACTGTAGACTGTGCTTAAATAGGAAATAAAACCCTTCCTGACCTATTGTTCCAGCTGTTTGAACCGTGTGATTTGGGGCATCATTGTACAATTTAGAAATGATGGTTGATATCATGACTTTTGTTATTGTATTGCAAAACAGATCTGCGTTTCTGCTTTGCCTTCTGGAGGGACTTAGTGAATATGTTTTGGCTTGAATATACAAAGGACTGGTGGCACTGGGAAGATTTGTTTTCTTGCAAAGACCTAGAAAATGCAGTGCAGAAAATGTCCACATGGGCAATAGCATGACAACAGATATTAAGTCACAGGCAGAGAGGAAAGAAACTTTTTTTTTTTTTTTTTTTTTTTTTTTTTTTTTTTTTTTGTAAGAATGAGATATGTAACTAAAGGACCAGAGGAGGGTAGGGGAAGTGGTTTGACTACAAAGGTGCCCCATGTCCTGAAGACAAGTCCTGAAATGCATGAGAAGGATTTTGGACAGTATCAATTCCTCCCAGGGGTGAAGTCCATAGTGATTGGAATTTGCCCAGAGTTGACACCCCTCAGTTTGAATCCCCTCAATGTTGGCTGCTATGCCTGCAACAACCTCAAGTTTCATGTGATCCCCCTGAGTTGCACATAACTTTCTTCTTATCCACATTTATGTCTTACTATCACAAAGTGAGAACAGTCATACGGGATCAGACTAAACATCTGTCTAGCCGGGTATCCTGTTTCTGACAGCAGCCTGGGGGAGCGTATAAGAAAACGTCAAGCATGTAATGATCCTTTCTTGGTGTACTCTCCTACCTTCTACTGAATCATGGCTTTGGGACTTCCTGAGCTGGAGATAATACTAACATTTTTCATCCCTCCTCTCAATTCCACTAGTGGTGTAAGCCTTGGAGACTTACTTTCTATTTTGTTTAAAACCATCTTCTTATTTTCTTACATGCAGTATCTTAGGCAAGTGCTCTTACGCTGAACTGTAAAGCTCGTATGTCTTTTTCCTCGTTTAAATTCCTCTTTAGGATTCACTTCTTCCTTGACATCTGCCAGGATAAGTTCGTTGCTAATTTATTTCTATTTGCTGTTAGTAGCCACTCATTAATGTGAGGGGAAGGGTGTGGGGGTCCCTAGGGAAGCTGCTGGCTGTACAGGCTCCAGCAGGGTGGCTCCATTTTAGCTGCTGTGCCAGAGAACAGAGAGGAGTTAAGGTGCTCAATCCAAGATGAAATAGTTGAAAATTAACAGTTCCAGGAGCCTTTCAACTCCAGAAACCTTGTGTTTCTGCTCAAGGCAAGCTTGTTGTGCAACCTGGGTCCCAGTATGACAGGGGGGACGCCAATTGCCACTTCCACCGTTTTTGAACGATGTGGATAATCAAACAGTAAAATCATTAATTTGGCTCCTGGTACCCAGCAAGTTGTGGCTGGTTCTTTTCTAAATCAAACCTTGTCTGAAAAGGATAACTGGTGCTGCACTGCACGCTGCCTTCCTCCCCCTCCTCTGCAGCAGGAAGCGACTGCCTGTGTGGAAGGGCTTGGGGTGAGCAAACACAGGGCTGAGCCAGGAAATGTTTATGCAGGAGCATGTGAAAACCTGAAGGAAAATGGAGATCTAAAAAAAACCCATGCCAAACAACTACTTCCCACTCCCTGCCAAATGTAAAGGAGTTTAAAATTACTTGGTGTTTTAGCGCACATGGATTTTCATAAAATAAATTCTGGTGGTGCTATAATTCCGAGATAGATCAGTTCTTTCCAACTTCAGCGTTGGCTTCTTCTCTTGGAGAACTCCATAGGCTAGTGTTGGTATTGGCAGGAAGAGCAGATCCATGTCTTTTGTAGCTGTAGATGTATAAACCCTGCATTTGAAAAAAAAAAATTGCTCTTGCTACTAAACTGTTCTAATTGGAGCAGTTCTGACTACTGAAAGTCTTATCTTAATGTTGGATGGGAAGGAATAATAAGAGAGCAGGTAATCTCGAAAAACTTCATACATAGGAAAGAAGCAAGAAATATTACTGAGTCGTTCTTTGTCACATAGTTGCCATCTCCTGCTATGTAAAAGAGTTTCTAATATTTTTTTCTATTGCTACTTTCACATGCTGATAGGTTTAAGTGAAGCAATTAAGCCACGGGAACACAAGATGTAGTCTGTGTCAGCTAATCCAGTGCTGACCCCTGCTTTCTAGTCTCTTAAGGAAGGTTCTCTTCTGCCTCGGCATCTTGTCAGCTACTTCTAATCCTACTCATAATCCTACTCATATTTTGTAGTTTAGGCCAGGCCAAACATATGTCCTCATAATTCAGTCCAGGAAAATTAGGAGATATTAAGGCCTATGTTGAAATGGTTTGCCTTCTAGGCAAACTCATGATTTTATTGCTCAAATGTTTCACTGTGAAAGCAATGTCTTGTTCCTCCTCTGTGTCACAGCAAAATGAGGCTGAAATCACCTGCTTTTCCACCTTCCCCTTCACTTCCAGCTCTCAATAATTTTTGATGCCATGCAGCTTTCATTATGCACCTCTATTTTCAGATCAATTCCCCTCCTCCATTACTTTCCCCTCAAATTTAGAATACTTTAAAATATTTTAAAATATTTTTTTTGTAATAATGAGAACTCCTATTAATGTCTAATTGTTGAATCTTTCCCTGAATTTCTGGTTTGGAAAGCTTGCCCTGTGCTTCCTCCTCCTTTTACTAATATTACTACTTCTATTATTATTAATTGTAGTCAAGTAATGTTTTAAACATGTTAGCTATTACAAGAATATGCCAAAGAGATGGCTTTTGCTTTGGAGAACTTATCCTCTGCCACAGAGACAAACCGAGATACACAGATGGAAGCTGCAGTGAAACTCTGTTCGGAAGTTCAGCATATGGAAGCTGAGCATATCATTAGCATTATAGTTGCTGAGGTTTTTGAAGGCCTCAGTGAAAGGAGAGGGTGAAGGTTGACTTAAATAATGTAGATGCCATATAGTTACTTGTGGGGGTTTCCTGCCTCTGAGGAAGAACATTGCAAAAAGCACGAATACAATTACTTAAAACCAGAAACAAATAGGCATGGGGTTTATCATGGGTGAGTTAGGGGCTTAAGTCAGTTTCTTGATATACAAAATAGATACGAGGGTCTGAGGAATGGGCTACAAATGCAAGTAAAGATGAAGGTAAGTATCTTATGTTTTATGCAGCAGAGAGGGCTGTATAACAAGTGATACCCAGATTAAAGCGAAGAAAGGGCATAGGTCCAGTGAGTTGTGGATAAAATGATCTCTAAGGTGAGGTTCAACGCTCCTGGGCATTGCCTTTCTGTGCTGATGGTCTGGAGAGGTGAGGCTGTGTCTTGTGGACATCCAGATTCTGAGTCTACTCTTCCACTCCCGCTTTATCTTCATAAGGTGGAGTGACTGTTGAAGTATGACTTTTTGTGGGTGCTAATCATCACTTGATTCGCTATGAAACTGTATTGTTGGCCTTTCAGTAGCCACGTCTGAGCTACTTTATCCCATCCAGCCATGGATTAGCTGTTGCTGTGTACGGTGTCGTGTTGTTGGTGCTGCTACAATTGTGGCTGAAGTTCACTATCTGGAGTTGAATGATGATGTTCTTGTGCCCATTAATGGATGCTGCTGATACCCCGAGTTGTTAAGGTATTGGTGTTCTGCTGTGCCAAGCACAGAAACTGAGGAGGCCTCAGGTAACAATAAGCAGGAGGGACAGTGGGTACTATTTTCCAGAGCACCTTTTAATGGAAGTAGAGGTAGGTTGTTGGCAAGCTGTCCTACAGGAATGGCTGAAACTTACCTAATGATTTCTAAGCAAAATTTAAGAGATATAAAAACATGTTTTTTTTAAATAGTTCTTTTATCTGCCTGTATATTGAGAATTCACTACAGCCTCTCCATATATCCCTCTGCCAGATTAATTGTGCTGTAGTTCCTTTGCTCACCATATTTCCTGCCTTCCAAGCCAAGATTTTGATCCTACGTGGCTCCTCTTCTTCAGCCTTCTGCATGTAACTTCCCCTGCCTGCCATGCATTGCAAGGACTTAGTGGCAAGTGTCCTATGTGCTGAATTAGAATGGTGATAATGAAAAACTGGGTAATTCAGCCGCTTTGCAGTCCTTTTCACTTCAGTTATTAAGAATTTTAAATCATATTTATTCACTGAAATGATATGTACGTAGTACTGACTGTGCAGTTTACCACTGGGCTTATTTGCTATATTTTTTTAAATTTCATGCCTGCTATCTTATCCATTGTTTTATAGATGTGTAAAGGGCTCTGAAAGCAGTTAAATAGGGGAATTAAGCAGTGCGTGGTATATTTTATTAGGATTAAGAGCTTGTAAAGTAATATAGTAATTCTGAGAGCTTCAGGATATACCTGCCTGAAAAAATAGCAGCAGTAACTTGATATGATATTTGTATGTTTGCTTTTAGTTTGCAGAATGTCTCTGAGACACAAGCTTCCTGGTATCCAATTTATTTTTTAGATAACAGGGACTGTCTAGAAGTACATTCAGAAGGAAAACACAGTAATTAATTTGTCACTGAAACCTGAGGGGTCCTCTTCCTCATATAGGTGATAATGAAGGTTTTGCATGTAATTAGCAGGAATAATTAGCACGTTTCTGGTAACAAATAGACTGAGTGGTTCTCTGCAAATAAATTAATTGTTGTGCTAACACAGGCAATTGTCTCTTTATTGTCTGACAATGCCCCTTGTTTGCACTAAAGCCTATTTCAGACCTTAGCAGCTTTACACAAATAGGAAAGAGAATCTATAAAATTGTACCTCATCCATCTGCGTCTGAGAAACTTCAAGACCACCAGGGGACTTGTTTGTCAAGACTTGTTAAACAATTTGTAATCTTGAACGTGTGTTTCACTATATTAACAAATGAATTGTTCAAATCAATTTAGCGGGTAAGCCAGAAAAACCACACTAATCAATCAAAGGCTGACTCTGGGCATCTAGGAAAAGAAGTGTCTCTGAAAAATAACATAGCAGTAAATTCATCGCAAAGCTGAACAAATCCCAAAATTCCACATATAATCACACAACCAAGCGGAACTGTTTTTATGTGGTAGATGTTCCTCATAATGCAAAATCACTCTGTGATGTGTGTGCCCTTTGCTTCACTGCCGTAAAAAGCTAAGGCTTCACAGGTCTGCTCCCACCTATCCTGTGAGCAGCCAGCTTAGTCAGCCCATATTCTGTCTTCATCTGCTCTTTTTCGAAGATCTAAAAAGCTACTATTCAGTTAGTCTTTCTACTTCAGGTGTTTTGTTTTTTCCCTTTTCTCTCTTTATTTTTATTTTTTTTTTAATTACCCTCTGTTTCCTCTGCTTGGAAATAATTGTCATCTCAGCAATAAGTTTACATGAGCTTCTGGGTCTTCATAAATATGGAAGCTGCAGGTTATGGTGAAGTCTGCAGATAGGTTTCATCCCTCTGTGTCTGTGGAGAGGAGTGGAAAGGAAGAAAATGTAGTTTGAAGATGGGATGCTGCAGGTATAGTGTTGGGTAAAATCCTCAGTTTTCTCTGTGGGAAGTATTGGTACTTCTTGGTACAGTAGTTCTCCATTCTTTCCCTGGAGTCAAACCAATGAGAATATAATTGGTGGGTGTCTCTTTTTCATTGAGGGTAGGGCTACTGTATTTTTCCAAAATAACAATTCATAATTTTGTTTCCAAACCAGTATTTATATTGATGTGTGTTTTAATTTTAATTTTTTCATAATTTCCTCACTTTTTTGCTAGTAGCCATGGCATAAATCGATGTTAGAATAATAGTATAAAAATTAAATCTCAGAACATAATCCCAGCAATTTTTGGAATGAGTATCTAAAACTGCAGCAGAAGAACCAGTCCTGCATTTTTTAGTGAGAAATGTTGTGTAATAGAGATTGTGTCTCCCCTCTGCTGCCCCTCTGCCCCCCCCCCCCCCACAAAAAACCCAAAAGCAAAAAAAACCACAAAAAACCAACAACCTCAAATACAGTAGTCTCCTAAAACTATGTTTTCTGGCATTAAATGCTTCAGTGAAAATTTAAGCATTGGACTGATACATCCTCTTTTCTTGCCTTATTGGAGAAATGTTATTCATTGTACCATGTAGTTGACTGATAATACGTACAATATGAAAACCACCACCACCACTAGCAGAAACCCCACAGCCAAACAATGCTTTTGCAAGTGTCTGTTCAATTATGAAATTTAGGGCTTGTCCATACTTGTAGACGGTTGACTTCAGTCCCTTTGCACTAGTGTCAGCCAGCTAACTTTATTGTCCAAATAGGAGAAAACTTGTGAATGTTAATATTAACAGTTTAGATGGAACTGGAGAGACAAATGTTTAATAAAAGTAGGCTTGGCCAGCATAAAGTAGGAAGAGGAGTTCTGTATGGGCTGCCTCAATACCTGGGTTGGCTTTAGTACGTCTGAATTTTGGAAGGTGTGTGGCTTCTGTGAGATGTGAAGGCTTCTGTCATTCAGCTTTGTATCCTCTCTCTGCCTGCTGCTGGATTTTTAAGCTACCACTGTTTTGCCTTCTTGGTCTAGTGTAAATTTTCTATCCCATTTTTCTTCCCTCCTGTCAAATAGACAGCCAACACTTGTTGTGTGGTGCCTCTCTACCGATCTGCTTGTTACTCTCTGTCTCTCTACCAACTCAAAAAACTAGCTGGTCAAGATGATGCCACTGCATGAGTTAGATAATAGAAGGCTTGAAGGAAAACCAGTTTTATTTTAGCTGCAGAGGCAGAAAAGCATTCACAGTTTTCTGTCTCACAGTTTCATTAGTGCCCTCAGCTTTGAGCTGGCTGTTATGAGATAACTTGGCCATGTGGTACTACATAAGACTTTTCAAAGGAAAAAAGATACATCACGGTACTTTAGAAATTTTGGTCCTTTCTGGTTACTGCAAAATTCTGTGTATTTTGTACTATACTGGTTGGTGACAGCTAGAGAAGAGAATTTAAGCCAAAGGATTATTTGTATCATGTGGAGGTGGCAATAGCAGTTCTGGTATAGCCTGGTGGAATAGTTGAGGCAGTCTGTGATCCACTCTGTACCCCCTTTACTCTCCGAGAGCCCCCCAGCTGTACTGGGTGCCAATGTATGACCTGTTCAGAGTGCCTGCATCCCCCTCCTTGCTGCACAGCTCTCTTAATGAGTGGGATGTACAGTGAATCCTAAGATTTACCAACTTTACCCAATTGTGTAAGAGGGATATATTCAGTCGTGTGATGATGTATCTGTATTTCTATGGGGGTCTCACCATGGGGTGCACAGTCCCACGTTGGCAGTGTGCTTGGTCCCAAAGAGGGGCCGAGGCTGTGGTAGATGGCCTTGGTTTGTGTGGCAGCCACAGGGCTGGGCATCAGGAGGCAATCGGTTAAGTGACTGCATCATTTGTGCTCGTGACAAATGTTGACAGAAGAAAGATAAAATCTAGGCTTAATATTGTTCCCGTTAAAGTGTTTCCTTCGGTGCTAATTGTGGCTGCTGAGATATGCTGTTCATATTTGAACTGCTGCCATACGCAGAATTCAGTGGGATGAACAAGTGTCATTCCTCAGCTTTTAAATAAAGCATAGATGTTTTAAAAATAAAGCAAAGATTTTTTAGTTCTGTTGCTTTAGAGACTCCTGTGTGTGATGACAGCATTGTGGTGGTGAAGTATATGTCTTCTCTCTTTACTTGTGTTGTTTGTAACAATGAGTTAAACTCATGTTCTTTGTATTTTGCTTTACGAAACCACATACAAACCTGTTATCCAATACAGATTAAAGTATTGGCTGCTGGTCTTGCCTCTCAGTGCTTTATCTACGTTTCGCAAAACTGAAATAAATCAGGGTGTGATAGATAGATCTTAGCAAATTTCTGCAGCGACTTTATAACAACTGAATAACCCCAGAGCTTCCCGGAGCCACACAGTGTGGCTGTACACAATAGTGGGTAATGCAGACACAGGAATTTGTGATGTTTGCCCCAGCCATGTTCTAGATAGCTCTCTAATACACTCCAAAATCCAGTGCGGAGGGGGACAACTTTAGCAAACAGGTAATTTAACTTTTCATGCTATTTTGCTCTGAAGGCTCAGTAGTACTGATAACTTTCAAAAGCCTTCTGAAATTTGCTTTTAGCTGTTGCTGGTACCCTGACTTTACATGGTGGGATTAACTGAGGACACTTACAAGACCTGGAAAAGGTTTTCTTTGGCTGTTGTTTAGATTTTTTTTTTTCCTCTTGATTTAGTTTTAATCTAATCTCTTCTGGGCACCAAGCAGAGCTGAAAAGTGAGTGACTTTTTATCTAAATTGCAGTGATAGCAATTGATCAGGTTTTCATCATCTGTCTTTGCTGTCATTGGAGCTTTCTCTGTGATCTGCAGTTGACTGAGAGAAATGAAAACTTAATTGAATTCTTTAGCTTGCTAGATGTTTATTTATAGGTAGGTATGTTGAAGCATGGTGATGTAGGGCAGAGTTCTGTTTCTTGCCATGAATATAAAAGCTTTATCGATTTACTTTAGAGCAGGCACATATTTGACTTCTGTGAAAAAGCAGGATGTAGCTTTGTACCATGATGTGGGAGTTGATCATGATGACTGACAATTGAACAGAGAACTGGGTCATCCTGGTAAGGTTTCAGGTAATGCTTATCTCCCACCTCTTCATTTGTTGCTGAGTCAAGGACTGCTTGGTTTTTAAAGGTGCATTTAAAGGTTTTTAAAGAATGCATTTTGCAAAAATATGCTAGTCCCACTGCCTTTGTGGAATTTCATAAATATCTTGTAGAGTCTTCAAAAAGTGTTCCAGCATTTTGTTTTTTCTTCTGCTTCAGTTTCCCTTGCATATAGTGGACATTGATATGGACATCTTATTATACAGATTTTGCACCATTAAGACAATAGCATCACTGTGCATTAAGTAGACAAGCAGCAGAGAGAAATACAGCCTTGTCAAATGAAAATTAACTTCTTAAATGTTTGTGAGTAATAAAAGCATTGACCAGAAGTGCTTCATTTTTGTCAGCTGCTGGAAACATTTGCCTAAACTGGAAAAACGGAGATTTTAATTGCAATATGGTGCCTGGTCACTACAACAAAGTTTTCTGGTGTCTTATTCCAGGTAGGTATGCTGTCAGTATCAACTCCTCTAATCACTATGCATTGATTCTAACCAATATACAGGGAATTCTTCTAGTCCAAGTTAAGTATTAACATAGTTCTCTCCTTCAAGCTCTATGCTGCTTTTTAACTTTGAAAGTAAGCTCCTTGACCAAGGATTTGATCAAATGAAGGAGAAAAAAAACCCCAAATCACCAAAATAATACCTTAAACTTAAGTTTGATTTTCTTTAGAATGGAGCAGGGCATAATTTCAACATTTTTTTTTTTTATTGAATCATATTAATGTTGCTCACTGAAGTTCACCAGGAAAACAGTTTGAAACACTTATTCAATCTACAAATTACAAATAGGAGCTGAGCCTGTGTTGGGTGTTTTTAGTATTCCAGAGGGGTAAAAATAGTTTCGATGAGTGGTGGACTTTAAACACTCTTAACACTAATCAAATGTTTCCAGCAGTCAAGTAAACAACTCTTACTAAAGTTATGGGTAAAACTGGAATGTATTTCATAGTAGGACAGGTTCTAGGGGACTGTAGCTTCTTCTGCCCGCTGAGAGTGCTATTAATTCAAATCACTCATCAATTGTATCCTGTCATTTAATCTGACTGAGTGCATGTAGTATGAAAGTTGCTGTGGATGGCATTGTCCCTTTCTAGTCTGAGGAGTGTTTATTGCTTTGAAGGTAGAAAATGAAATCACAGGCACTGAGCTAATAACATGTTATAGATGCTGTCACTGCATGCTGAAATCTAAAGATATGTAATGAAATATACCCGATGATGTCTGTGAGCATTCAGAGAGATATCTGTGGATTACTGTCATCAATTATTTCTACTGTTTAATAAGAAAACAACAATGAATAGCTGTAAACTTCAGCATGAGGAAGAAATCCCTTATTTTAAGAATAATCAAAAAGCTTTGCACTCGTGGTGAGAAATATAAATAGACAAATCTGTCCCTTCTAATTTTGAATTCATTGTCAGGTTGAAGGTTCAACCGTGAATCTGCTTTTTGTATGTAGGAGCTATGAAGGGAGGACTGGAGTAGAAAAGAGTCAAGAATGGCCAGCTTTCAGAAAGGAAGGTATAGTGGAAGAACAGAGCAACATCTCAGCAAAAATCTTCCATGTGTTCAACATATTTAGTACCAGTCTAAGGTAGCCTAGCTTTTTAATAGCTGGTAAGAATCAGTTGCAGTTATAAGAAAAATGGATCCCAAATTTAGATTTTATTTTTGTGACTCTTCAAAAAAGAGGATATTTGCC
Source organism: Gallinago jamesoni (assembly GCA_025769975.1). Taxonomy (NCBI): domain Eukaryota; kingdom Metazoa; phylum Chordata; class Aves; order Charadriiformes; family Scolopacidae; genus Gallinago; species Gallinago jamesoni. The sequence continues at coordinate 13,202,545 of JAOQGH010000012.1, read as the reverse complement.
AAGTTTCAAACTCTACAAAGTCATCTCAGCTCTCCTAGGAGCAATTACGCAATAGCAAAGGCTGCCAAGGGCTCTTTTGTAACCAGTATCACTGGGATATGCAAGACTCAACAAGATGCTTATCTGTCAGGAGTAGTGTAGGATTAGTGAAATTATGCTTCAGGAAGCTTGGATTTGGATAGCCTTTGAAATCCTACAGACTGAAATTTTTCCTAACCAGATGATTCTAGGAACACATTGTAAGATCTGTTATATAATGGGATCATTATTAAAAAGAAAATGTGTATGTTTTTCAAAGTGTTTTTAAAATTTTTGTTAATATTTTATTCTTTCTTGAAGAGATTCGCGAATACATTTTACATAAAGTGTCTGATATTAAAAGTGAAAAGGAACAGGGAAATTACACATATGTACAGAGTTTAATTATGATTAACCTTTAATAATGATCATTGGCTGTTTACAGATAACAGAAACTCTTCATAACCATTTTTTATAAGAAGAATAAGTGATCTGGAATTGATTACTTGAGGCCTTTTTGTACCAAAACAGAATAATGCAGGGATTATCTGGCGTTTATTGAGAAACAAAGTGTTTACAAAACCTTCTGTCCCTGAGACAGAGCTTTTAGGTAGGACGTTTCATCCTGTCTATGACTCCATGTGTAGCGAGGGCTTTTTCTTTTCACAGCCATGATCAGCATTCTTGTGGGTCTGGTTGTAGCTCCTGGTCAATGGATGTGTGAGGGCCATTGGACTTTATTGAAAACATGGCTTAAGTGGGGCAGTGTGTTATATTAACCCAATATAGAATACGGTCCAAGGAGCTTTTAATTTCTGGGGAGGTAAGACAAACTTCCCAACTTCATCGATTTGTGAAATTGAGTCTTAAAACCGTTCTAGAATCATACAATAATTTGGGTTAGAAGGCGCCTTTGGTGTTGATCTAGTCCAAATCCCTGCTCAAAGCAAAGTGAATATTGCAGTTAGACCCTGTGGTGAAAAATGAAAGAACAACAGATGAGTTTGTAGCTAGTATTGCAGAGGAAATATATGACCAATCCAAAATCCCCAGGAAGTCCCAGAAAGGTGAAATGGCTTTTGAGTATGATGAATTTATGGATACTCTTCAGATGTACTGAACATTGCTCATGCTATCCACTTTTGTGCTTACATACACTAGTAACACTTAATTTTGCCACTTCTTCCTGGAAATTCATTATTCCTCTGTTCACAATGCTATTTTATCCTTACTCTTCCAATTTATTCTAATCAATTTTTGTATGATTTTCTTTGTTCATAATCTAAGAATAGATCATCTGTAACAATACTTCCATTTTTGTCCTTTCTTCAGAGGTTCATGTAGATTTTGGAAGTGTCAAGGAATCTCCTCCCATGACCACATGGTCTTTCTCCTTGAATAAGCCAGCTCAGTGGCCAGTCCATACTAGTTTTTGGGTGGGATGTCAAGCAGAGGTTAAATTATATATGGAGCAACTGCTGTTTCTGTTGAAGCGAGAATATCCCGTGAAGGTTAAATTAACTTTGAGATTGTCTCAAATAATTAAAAATACTAATTCATAGTTTTTCTCTTCCCAATTGCTTCAGACTTATGTGACTCATAAGACCACAATTTATTTCATAGAACTTTATATATTTTGCCAAAGCATACAAAAGGAGAGTGAGGGTAACTCCTAATGACACATGGGCATCTCCAGAGGGCAAGTCAGCTGACCAAGGCTGATAATCTGCAATACAGGATTTCTGTTAAGTACCATGTCCATCTTTATATCTCCCTGACCCAGCAAGCCATTTTGACTGAGGACTGAACTATATATTGAGCTAGTCAAGAATAGCTACTCCAGAATTCTTTCTGATTATTTGTGTGTGCCTGTATATTTACTCCAACTACACCTCCCTATGCTCTCAGTTATACCCAGTTGTTCATAATAGCCACTTAAAATTCATGTGCTCTTTTAATCCCAGTTGAAGCATAAACAGGCACTAAGAGAGTTAGTAATGCTAACATTAATCTTTTCCTGAAGTTACAATGCTTGCTAGTAGGTGTTTTAGGCAAAATGCTATAACCTGGGTTTATCACAGCTAATTCTGGTGCTAGACTGAGGTATCACTGCTAAGGATATTCTGTTTTGTTCTCTCTCTGCAATCAGATGCCCATGGATCAGGATTATATCGAAAGCCAATCAGCATGTCTAATGTATGTCTGTGTCTCTCTGTGATAGGAAAAGGCTCCTGAGATGAGAAGCTGCTTATTTAAGCACTGCAGATAAATGCTAGTGTTCTGCAGGATGAATCAGGACCAGGGTCACTAAGACCTCTATCTTCACAGGAGATGGTGTTCAGATTTATGGATCTCCTACTAATTTTATTTTCTACAATTTTCTACAATTTTCTACAAATTTCTACAATTCTCTTCATAATTCTGAAGAAAAAAAAATTGCTGTGTAGGTTGAATATCACTGAAGCAGTGATTTCTGCCCTGCTTTCAATTTCATGATATGTGGACTCCAAAATTCCATGATTTTTCAGTTCCAGTTAAGCTTATAGTTAGTGTTATCTCAAGTGGAGCAAGTGTATGTGAGATTGAAGATATATGTGAAAGAAAGTTCTTGTAGATAAAGAAATGCAGGGGAGAGAACCTAAGACACAGCCAGGTAAGAGGAAACCTCAAGAGTTGATTCGGGAGAGTAAAGCAGAAAAAGACAAAGGTGGTGACCTGAAGTTGGTTGCAGTTTTACATAAATGTGCTAGGTAGTGAGTTGTGATGGCTGAGTCATTTTGTGAAACCTCTGTTCCTACTGTAGGTGGGATGGAAGGTGAAGCAGTGATTTTTTTTTTTTTTTTTTTTTATTCCATACCTAAATCTGACAGAATGTGCAAGCTGGAAACCTAGTTCAAACAAAAATGCTCTAACTTGGCATGAAGAATGAGCGATAGTCATCTGGGAACTGCAGGTCCTGTGCTAGCTCTGGAACAAGGTAGCAGTGATGTTCCAGAGCTGGGTCTTCTGAGGAAATCTGCTGTGTTTTCATACAAAACCCTTTTTTGTTTTTTCTGTGAGGATATACCTCAAGGTGATATGCTTCAAAGACAACCCTCCCTCCCTCTCCAAGCTTCACACCTTCCCAGTAAATAGGGAAATGGCTTTCATCACCAGCTCCGGTGCAATTAAAAAGCCCAGTTGTACTTCTTATGACCTAATGAGGTTCAGGTTAGATATTAGGAAATATCTAACTCTTTCTTTACTGAAAGGGTTATCAGGTATTGGAATGGGCTGCCCAGGGAGGTGGTTGAGGCACCATCCCTGGAGGTGTTCAAGAGATGAGTTGTCAGGGTGCTCAGGGATATGGATTAGTGTTGGGTTGGTGTTGTTTTGGGTGTAGTGTGTTTGTGTGGGTTTTTTGTGGTGGTTTTTTTGTTTGTTTGTTTGTGTTTATTTTAGATTGGTTGGACTCAATGATCTTAAAAGGTCCCTTCTGACCTAGGTGATTCTGTGATTCTGTGTATTTTTTCCTTGAGGCTCAAGGAGAGAGCATCTTTGTGACCAAAAACTGTAAGATTCATTAAATTATCTATTGACATTGGAAACGATCCAGAAGGTGATAGCCTTTCATTTCTGCACACAAAGGGAAGAGATAGGTGTGAGCCAGAAGCGTGTTGGGAAAATGAACTTTCTTAGAGTGTGATGTATATTTACAGGAACCTTTTGTTAAGTAATTTCAGACAAGCCCATTTGCATCTCATCTGTCTGACTGTGGTTAATGTACAGAAAGTAAGTCCTTAAATTAGTCAAATAAATTCTACAGGATAAATTTACCCACCCCATCTGCACTTGTTCCATTTTTCTCTCATGTGGAAAAGCTTTCCTGTTGCATTTAACCTCACCACTTACCCCTGTGACATTTTCCTTCTTTATATAGATAGAGCCAACAATGTAGACACTTCTGGTGAAACCCTGACCCATTGAAATTAGTGGGGAAACTCCTGTGGATTTCCATGAGGATTTCTGTCTCACAAAAGAACCTTTCTGAGAAAAGCAAAATTACATTACATTTAAATTTCTGCTTTGTGTTAGACAGTGAATGTAAAAACTGTGACCATACCTAATTAGATCACATTCTCCATTACACTGTTTTCCTGTTATTTGACCTGTACTTAATTAAGGAATTACCATTTCTGGATGCATCATTCTACACGTGGAACTTAAAATTCCCATATCACCTTGAGCTTATATTTTAATCAAAATGTAAATATTTCTACACATTTTAACCAGTTCTTAACCTCTGATGCCAATGGCAACAGATGGATTTAATCTTTTAATTCTTTTCTGTAAATTTTTAATAAAAATATTAAAAATAGCTATCTGATATAAATCCCATGCAAAACAATTCTTACCGTGTTATGGTGAATGGGTACTTTAAATTCTGATCTTCTGCTTTCTGTCTATAAACCAATTATTTAGTCTTATAATTTTCCTTATGCAGTCTCAAAATTTTCCTTAGGGCAGCTTATATTTAATACCGTATGCACTAATCCATCAAGTGAAAAATTGTCAAAGGCTTTCTGAAAGTCTAGATATCTGTTGCTGCTATAGTTTCGTGTCAATGGCTATTTCCCCTAGAGCCTTGAAGTTAATAAGATGTTTTGATGTAATTTGGTTCATAAATCCAATAGGATCTGTTTTTATATATCTTTATGCAATTAATACTTCTTTTATATCTTTAAAACTTCTGCTACTGGCTTTCTTAGCCATTTCAAGTTAAAGACACTGGAATTGAAGAATTGACCTATTTGAATCTCAGTGAGTTCTGGAGAACATTATTTTTTCTACAATTTAGTTTTACAGCACATATTCTGTGAAGCAGTACACTTGGTAACATGTTAGCTTCGACTAAAGTTAAATTAAACTCTTTTTTTGGTTACCTATATGACTTTTAAAATTCTTATCCTGATATGTTCTTGCAGAGTCTATTAATGTATATTTTAACATATATAAAAATAATATATGTTTGTTTTTTATATATTTAAAATCTAAATGACCTACACAAAGACAAGTCAGGAAAAATGTCACTAAAAAGCAGTGGTAACAATTGCTTAGGGCTGGAGGGCAAGTGGAATCAGAACCAAGAGCTTATACCAAGACACTTTGGAAGGGCCTTAGCAGCTGAGAAAAGGAGCACTAGATACAGTAGATACAGATGATATATTAGAAAGGTAGCCAAAAATAAGGGTAACTGTTGTGTTTATATGGAAGCTTTTTCTTTCTTAAAAATTTTAGATGGGTGGGTGAATGCTTTTGTTTTGGTTTTTTTTTTTTTTTGGTAAGTTTTCTATAATCCAGCCATTCAACAGTCTCAAGAGTCAAGACATCTGCCTTGGAGATGTACTCATGTTTTGATGAGCCTTAAAGCATCATGATTTTTGACATAATGTTGAAATAAAATCTTTGATGCTTGACAGCTGCTGGCTGCATGGAATGCTCTTTTTTTTCCTTTTTTCTTTTTTTTCACCCCTTTCAGCATGATGTTTACTACACATAATAGGAAAGTGCGTCATTTTAAACAACAGTTTTAATTCCCTTTATCCAAAAAGCTTTCTGTAAAAGTGATAAATTCAAGGAGTTAACATCCCTTTGGTGAAGAATGCTGGCAATTTTAACAGCTGTATATGTATGTGTGTAAAAGCGCAGACTCGGGGTGAAAGGCTGTGTGAAGTTTTGCAGAAAGATGCCATCAGATGTAATGCTGGGACTGACATTATCATCTTGTCATCCCTGGCCAGTGCTCGCTGTACATTAGAGAGGAGCTGCAGTGGAAGGCTGTCAGGCTTCATAGAAACAAAACCAAATGTCCCACAGAAGCAGTTGCAAACGCTGTTACAGTGCTGCTGATGTAAGCTGTAAAGCCAGATGGTGTGGCTCATACCATGCATATTGGGCAGCAACGCAGGAATAGTCCCATTGTCAGAGAATTACTGTAGGACTTGAGGGAAGAAATACGATTGCGTAGCATAGGAGTGGACAACTCCTGTTGGCACTCGTGGCTGCCATCTCTAGTCCGTAGGGTGATCACAGATCCAGTTAAGACTGATAGTTTATGCTGATGCTGTGACAGCCCTTAGGGCAATTTCTGTGCAGCATTTTATTTCCTGTTTATTAAAGGTGGCATCTGCCCAGCTGCTCCTCACCAGTGATAATCACTTTTCACTCGAGCTGAAGGGAAAGAACAGTGACCTCTGCCTTGATGTGGCAGAGGCAGAAACAATAAGAAGCCAGTGTCCAAGACTGTGGAAAAGCCAAACACAAACTAAAATCAATGGGATAAGAAATCTCAGAGGGAATGCTTGCCAGTTCAGCTGGTTTGCAGGTGTCTGTGGATGAGGGGCATCAGTGAACAGAAAGTTAAATGAATGAAGAGAAGCAGAGATGGGAACAGGGAGATGTTTGCAGAGCTTAGATGTACAGCACTTAACGGAACGTCAGACTTAGATTTCAATATAATTATATTTACTTTTGGTATTTTTTTTTTCTTTTTGTTCAATGAAGCAGGACTTCATACTTCATACATGTTCTTTTCTCCTCCAAATGACCAAGTGATCAAGGCCCTAACAACTGGCAAACTTTCAGACAAATGGGAAAGACTCCTTGATTTAACTAAGCCTCAGTACCTTTGGCAGATTTTTGAACATGGCCAGGCCTCATCACTACTTTTGGGGTCACTCCTGTGAGGTGCTGAAAACTCTGGACCTGAGTCAACAGCACCATAGATCGTGTGAGGTCTTTTAAGTGTGCAAATAGCCCCATGACTTCAGCGGTACCATTTACATACTTAAACATGTACCAAGGGGCTTCAGCCAGAGCCGGTGCAGAGCTAGAAAGCCTGATGCCTCGTAGGACCAAGCCCTTTCAAATCTAATTAGTACATTTAAGTGCCAAAATGGGGGCAACGTTCCTTTGAAAGTCTGTCCGCTGGGTTAGGTGTCTAAATGTTGGATGCTGACTTTTCCTGAAAATCCAGTCTTTAAACATCAACCCTGGTAATTTTTACCGATAACCAATTTAGCAGAAACATGTGTTCAGTATTTTTATTCCAATCCTACGTGTCATTTACATATCCTAAGGTGGGGGGTTTAATATGAACTGAATAACAAATGGGCTACTGTAGTTGTTTGTTTATTTTGTTGCTTTAGACACGTAAATGTGGGTCTGTTCCAAACAATGTAAGATCTAACATTTAGTTAAATTAAACCACTGCATGTTTCTGAAAATGAAGTTGCCTTTGATTTTTAAAATTAGTCTTTCTAGAATGTCTCAGATTCAATTTGCAGTAGTAGTCCCTGTGATATGGATTACATCGCGCTTCTTGTCACACACACAGAGCCTCAGATCTGGTGCTAAACCAGTATCTGGAGAGCTTTTGCTCTCCTTGTGTTTAGGAAACACTACACCGCTAACTGCTGTTTTATGGATGTGGCTAAGGCTGAATTTATCTATGTGAGGTTTACTGGTTGTGTTATACTTACAAATTTCCATAATTAAGACTGCAAATTCCATAATTACAGTTGCAAATGAGAACCATTTTGCCAGAGCTTGTTTTTTTTCTGTTCAATTCATGAAAAAAGGAATTTTTTGTTTCTGGGGGGTGATACCACTTCAGTTATGCCAGGGTTTTTATTGGTCTACCATAATTCTTTCTTACTTATAAGAAAGCTATGTCCATGAAACAGGTCTTCTGTTTTGTTTAGTTTTCTTAAGAATCTAGTTGCTCCCTTGTAAAATAACCACCCACTGAGGACTTTCCTGGAAGGTAAATATGAAGCAGCATCTAAATTGACTATCGTTATATACATACTCAAAATATAAGTATGATGGAATAACTTGATGGCTGTTTTATATAAAAAAGTGAGTAAATCTTAGTATTATGCAGCAAAATCATGATTACAAGCAAGCCATTTCAACAATTTTTGTTTTTTATGCATAAAACAAATATTGCCCCATAGTATGAAAGATGTTTGTGAACTTTATTCATCAGCAAACTATGAATCATGGTTTGTGACAATCTTGGGCTCAGGGAGGTTGACTCAATGGCGCAGGAATTTCTCTAATGCATCAGAAGTGGTTCAGGCTTGCAATTTTGCCATTAAGAAGTACTGTCTTTCTTTGGTATTTTTGAGAAAGTTTTCCTCTATTAGTGATGAGTCAAAAATCAAAAAAAAGGAGAAGTGATGTCTGAATTAATCCTCAACATGGCACTTAGTCTAGTTCAAGGTGTTACTATTTGTCAGCCTGAACTGATCAGGCCAAATGTGAAGTTTGTGTCCCATGGTAGGAAAAAAAACCCACTGTAGTAATATTTAACTTCAAAAAGGGAAAACACATAAAAATGAGAAAGCTTCTTGAAATGAAATTTGAAAGAGCAGCCAACAGGGTAAAATGATTAGAGACCTTACATTAGAGGCTGTGAGTAAAAGTGTACCACCTATCAAAGAAATAATGTAAAAAAGAACCTTTTCCTAAAACCAGCTTGGCCAGCAGTACAGCAACAAGATACTATTCAGAAGTGCAAATGACAGATCAGCAGGACAAGATGAATTGTGTCCCAGGATTTGCAGTGCCATTGCAGGGATTCTAGAAGAACTCAAATATGAAATTGCTAAGTTATTAGAACAGAAATTCCACACTGTAGCTAATCAGCCTCATTATTCAAGGAATGAATAGTGTTAAAATGTGTTGCCTTCTTATAGTATAATAATTAGTTAGAAATTGAAAACAGGAGGTAGTAAAACTTACGGGTTTTCAAAAAGGGTTGTCAGTGTATTCTGCCATAGAGTCTACAGTACAACCTGAACTACTCCACATATTTATAAATAATTTAATAAAAGTTTATGATGAGCTGCTAAATGTAAAGGAGTGGATGGATATAGCTTTTGGGTCAGGCTGTCTCTAAATGGCAAGTTGTCAGAACTGGAAAGGTACCATAGAAGAAATTCTCATTTTGTTTCTATAGTCTTTCTTTAAGTACCCTGTGCTGTCCACCTTCTGGTACGAGGTAGACTCTCAGTCCAACTTTGTTTGGCCAGTGTTATATTCTTGTAAGTCAAGTGTGCTCTTGCCTATTTTCTTGATTTGTAAGACTGAAATGGGGAAAAAAAGTCTGGTAGTTGTAGCGATTGTTTCAGTGTGGAGTCTCTGGAGACGGTGTAGAAGGTTTGTTACTTTTACTAATTTATTTACAGAACTTTTTGTCTGGCAGTGGTTGCTGAACTCTGTCAATTCACTGTCCCACTATTTCCTCTGTCACTCAGAGCTCATCAGCTTTGCTGTATTTCAGGCTGATATCTCTTAAATACACTTATTGGGAAGTTCTTTTCATAGATTAATTTAGGCCTGAGACAACTAGATTTTTTTTTCCCCACACACCTAGTATTTCCAAGCATTGATCCTGATTTATTCCTGGGTGAGAGACAAATGGGCCTGATATCTTTAAACATTTCCTAACTTCTTATCTATTTTCGTAAAAACATCATGATAAAAATGATAATTGAAAGCTTGCATGATGATTCAGTCCAGCAAACCACACGTCTCAAACACTACAGACATATGCACTATTGATTCTTTATTTAAGGACTGGCCATGTAAATTTAATTTAAAGGCACTAAGGCCTTGCAGTGTTGCTGTATCTAGTAGTAATAATATGTTCAATACGTAAGTACTAGTGCTAACTGAATTCTACATCAGGATATCAAGAATCACAGGCACCTTCTTCCCAGTTAGTTAATTGCTCTGTGTAATTTGTTTGCTCAAGTAACACAATACTTCTGATTATAATAGTGACCAAAAGGTCTCAAACTGTTCATTGCACAGAGCACGCCAAGAAATGCAGAAGAGGCCCAAACATGTTGAATATTCGTCATGAAGAGCAGCTAGTCTTTTGCCATTTTTTGATAACAATTTTCTGACACGAAAATTGACTATTATGTAGTGCTTTTGAAATCCTCCTGTACCATGAATTCTTTAGTTTGCATGAGGGAAATATCTAATGGTAGCAAACTGCTTATTTTGCACAATATAAAATGAACTGCTGTAAGCATCTTAAATGAAATGCTGGCTGAATAATCATGAGATTAATTACAATTCCGAATCATTTTCTCCCATGCCTGCCAGTTGGCAGCTAGAAGCCAGGGCAGACATGGTGTTCGTTGGTGACTGGTTTTGTGGTACATGCATGAGCATCCTCTGAATAGTAACAAAGTAAATGTTCAAGGCAGGAACTCATCATCCTTTGGCAGTAATTTTAGGGGGTAAACTCTGGTACGCCCATCTCCTCTGAACAGTATTGCAAAATCTCAGGGTACTGGAACTGTTGAAATTAAACCTGCCTCATATTAAAGACCTGTATTTAGGCTGAAGTCAACTGGTGCTAGGCTTTTACCTTTCTGCTTCCATCTGACCAGGTCAAAACTTTCCATATATATGAGCTGTCTGATTTTTTTCTTCCTAAAGGAAAATCTATAACTTCATAAAAATAACATGACTTAAAGTTTCATTGTCTCTGAGGTATTCTTCAGTATCAGTTATCTAATCCTTACTTGGGAAATTTTTCATAAAGGAAACTTTAAATTAAACAAAACATAGTAGCCCCAGATGACCAGAATGTTGGGAAGATGCATCATGAAACTACAAGTTCTGCAACTTATTTTTCCTTGCTGACTACATTTCTTTGATATCTGCTTTCAAGATTTCTGCTGTAGCTGGAGTAAACAGTAGATACGATGTAAAAGATAACTCTCTATCAGCTCCAGAGAGAAGCCACAATGGCACAGATAATCCTCTCAGTAAGCAATGATTTCTTGAGATGATAATTTATGTGAAGTTTGTGTGTAGTATGTGTATTTAACCAACAGAACTAAGCATTTATAGCTTAAAGAGAATATATATACATTTTGCTTATGGGTGCTGAGTGTTTTTCCTTTGTTTTTTGGAAGGATGCACTAAAATCTCCCTTTTCCCCAAGTTTGATACACCAAACGTATTCATACCTAATTTCTGTCATTATGAATGCCTAAAGATTTATTTGAAAATGTCTCGTTCACTTTAGCTCTGAATGTTTCTCTGGAATTAATCAAGTGCACTGACTATCTGTGTTGCCCAGTTGCTTGTAAAAATTTAGCTCACTGTCATCTCTTCAGTTCAGCAACCCAGAATGATGCAGCATAACTTTGGGAAACAGCAGCATTAAATTAGAGATGCAAGCTGCAGACTGTAGTATTAAAAATGTGTTCTCCTACTGTGGCCTAATTTGCCTTTTTCTTTTTATGCTGATAATGTATCTGAACCCACGCTGTGAGCAGTGTGTAATAAGTTTCTAGGCTTTTGGCATCTGTTATGGACAAACTGTGGATTCTTTGCAGCTTCAAACAGCAAATGAAATGAGAAGATCGATGGAATTCGTGTCTAGATGTGTGACATGGAAATATGCCTAAACAAATGTAATTTTGCAGCAGGAGCACTTAAATTGTGTTGAGGCTGAAAAAACAGATCTTGCTTATCACATGAATTAATTAACTGAAAAACATTTCTTTCTCCTGTTGTTACATGAAGTAAAGGGCTGGGGATTTGAATCTTGTAATTCAGCATATAAATACCTGCTGTCAGAACCTCTGGCTCAGGAAGCCCTGAAACCACAGGATGCTGGAAGGGTAACCAGGGGAAGGATCACTGTGTGCTTGCCCTGCTCTGATACTTTTCCTTAGGCATCTGCTACTGGCCACTCTCGGAGCCAAGATATCGAACCAGATAGACCTTTGGTCTGACCTGGTGTGGCTGCTTTTATGTAAGAATACATGTGATCACGGGTGGTTTTGATCTCCAGCCCTTTCCAGGTCTGAATCACGGCTGAGGATGAATGAAGCTGTGACTGGAGTTAATTTTAAAACACTGTTATTCAGGTTTGGAGTCATTTCAAGGAATCTTGTGCTGTCCAAAAATATGAAAATCCACTGGATATACGGTCCTGCTCAGAAGTAAATTTTAAATGTTCACATATTCCTAAAGGATTTGGAGAAACAAAGAAATTGTTACCTTGTGATTCAGCAAGCAACATGAGATAGCTTGATGGGTGTTATACTTAACTCTCTACACCCTTCCAGCATAGCCTGATATGTGTGTGCCTCAGTTTTACAGTAATAATCTGGAAATAAACATATTTTCTCATCCCCCTTATCTGTGGTTTGCTTTATTTTTTTTGATTGATTGTTTTATTTTTTTTTTAATAGTACATTATTTGTAGCATTATTCCCCATCATTTATGGTTGAAGCACCTAATGCAAGGAGTCCCAAGTTTGTTTGGGGCCTTTAGATGCTGCTGCAATATTTCAAGCTGAGGTGGTAGGAGCTGTTTTTTCTGAGAGGATGTGCCGTCTGCTGGAGATGCGCCTTCTCTTTCCAGATCATAGATGTTTATGTAAGGCTGTTAAAAGTGTAAGTTAGAGTTTTGCTAGCAATGGAATAAGTAATTCATTCCTTTGGTTAAATAATACATCCTCTTTCAAGCTGTCAGGCTTGGCCCTGGATTGTTGTCGCTTGGTGAGTGTACAAGAAAGTTGGCCTGAATTTGACCCTGTCTGTCAAGCTGCCTTCCTCACGCCCCCAGTCAAGGGAAACTGCCCTGGAGGGGTGCAAGTGAGTTCAGATTTGACTCCGAGAGAGTGTGGTTAAGTGCTACTTTAACCATGGCTATTCACATTGTGGCGAGCAAAAAGTGGAAAAAAGGGGTGAATACCATTGTACTTGTCGAGCCAGTAGCAAAGCTGTTTCCAGTCTCTGTTTTTAGACTGGGTAGTGTTTGGACAGAATCAAGATGTGTTGAGCAGCTGATGTCAAATAAGGGACCTTTTCACTGTGAGCCTGTGTTTTTATTGCTATTGACCTTTCAGATGTTTAAAACAGTGTTATAACAGCGTAACTTCTCATGCAGATGACTGAGCTGTCCTTTGTTCAGTGCCTAAGAAATACTAGCTGTAATTAAAAATATAAAGAATAGCATGGCAGGGTTTATTTGCTGTGGGAAGAGCGTCATACCCCATGCAGTTTGGTACTGCTGGGTGACCGAGTTAGGTGCAGTTCCCCTTCAAATGCCCTTTGGCTAGCGTGATCTGAAGGTGGCAAGTGAAGAGGGAGCTAAATCTATTCTGCAGTATGTAGACTGAAAAAAGAGAGAATCTTGCAAAGGAAGCATGAAGTCTGAGAAAGTCTTGATTTAATTTCCATAAATGTTCGTTCTAAGGATACAGCAAGTACCAATATGAAAAAGCTATTAAAATAATCCCATTTCCCCCCTTTTTCTGGAATTTTGCTGATTACAACTCCTTCTATAACATTTTTTTTTTCCTTTGAGTGCTCTTATTCTGTGCAGTTGTATGAGCCTGTATTTAAAACTAATGCAAAGGGGAAAAGAAAATCCTGCAGTCTCAGGAGCACGTATCTGGAGGGCCACAGTTTCTGTTGAAATAAAGTTGTTAATGGAATTAGAATCACAGTGACATACTGTGAAAGGCTTCTTTTTATTACACCCCTAAGATTTATGAAGGAAATGGTCCAGACTCCTACAAATTCTTGTGCATAGTGAGGAATATATACATTAGTGTGACAGATGACATATATATGTTATATATGTCAGATTAAGGCAAATGAAACTTTAGTGTAGAGTTCAGTTGAGATAGCCTTCTGGAGAAATTCAATGTGTTTCTGATATTTTTAAAACCCTTAAAAAATTTTAAAACCCTTAAGCATCTTATTGATCGGATGCTTGAGAGCAAGAGATTGAACTAATTATCTGAATCTTCAACAGACTTTAAGAGGGTAACCTGTGTCAACAGCAAACAAGGGGCATGAATTTACCCAGCTGTCTGAACTTCATCCTTCTGTTGTTCGTTTTAGTTGCTTGTACTTTAAGACAATATGATTTAGAAAAGTATCACATTATGAAATGTGATACTTATCATTCTTATGAATTTTTTTAAGTGAATTTAGGCTTTGGGCAAAATATGAGGCTAAAAACTGAGTCAGATACTACTGTTGTTAATGGTCATGCAGGTGTGGTAACGATTTGCCCGCACACCACTTATAAGTGACCTTCTCTTTGGAATTTGGGTAAACTGATTGACCAACATTTAGGAAAATAAGATTTTTTTAATTGCAGTTAATCCAGCATTACTTCCTATATAGAGATTGTGTTACAGAATAAAAATTGTTAGTTTATGCGTAAATTGTTATTTTACAATATATTCTTGTATTGTTCTGGGATACTGTGTCTGCACAGGAAGGTATTCTAGAGCTGGGATGACAAAACATGTTGGTTTGAATCGTCCTTGTGGTCAAGGTGCTAAAGTTAAAGGGATTAGCTCATCCCCGTTTTGCCTTTATACTGAGATTTCCTCTATGAGTGCCAAGACTGATAGGGTGTCAGTGACAGAGCCAAATGTCCACTAGGATGTGGAAGGTAATGCATCCTCACTGCTTCTAGGTGGGACTGTACTGTTGTTTGTTTCTTTTTTATAAAAAGAGAGAAGAAAAATAAGTAGTCTAAGTGTTTAAAAATTTAGTCCTGAGCATTGATCATTATTTTGTGTTTCTGAGTTTTTCTGAAAATGAAGCCAATATCTACCTTAAGCACTTTCATTTTAATCTAAAGCCATTAAAATTAGACTCTTAAATTAGGTATTGTATTGCTAGTTGAAAATGAGATTTTGGTTTTTTTTTTGTTCTTCAGGATAAAATGTGTTGAAGTCTTCTCTTTTTGCTCTGACTTGAAGCAAAACTCAAAGGTTTCCATGGGATGGGAATTCTGAGAAATTTTATTTTTAAAATATTGGATAATTGTATCCTGATCCTTAAGTTATTTTGATTTGTTAATATTTTTGAAACATGCTGCATGTCAGCATTTTAAGGCAAAGGCATAAAACAAGTGAACTGATGAAGTAGAAATAATATGCAAATTTAAAAAAAAAACCCAACATAAATTGTTCATTAGAAACTATCACATCTATGATTTCATCAAAATTGATGAAAACTTTGGGTTTTGTTAAAATGGCTTTTTTTCCAGAGAAAAGTACCTGAACAGATTTTATTTGATCTAAAATGTTCTTAGATCAATATGGTAGATACTTCAAACATGAAGTGAACAGGTTGTTGCCAGCTATTAGATGCCTCATTTTTAAAACTGGGTCTCTGTTAATATCAGTGAACGAGGTGAAATGATGCAACATTATCAGTGAAATAAAGGTAAAACAATATGTAGCCATCATTAGTCATCA
Organism: Gallinago jamesoni; assembly: GCA_025769975.1. Taxonomy (NCBI): domain Eukaryota; kingdom Metazoa; phylum Chordata; class Aves; order Charadriiformes; family Scolopacidae; genus Gallinago; species Gallinago jamesoni. The sequence goes on along the minus strand of JAOQGH010000012.1, from coordinate 13,187,216 downwards.
TTATCTGTTGATCCATCTAGCCTGAAGACCAAGAATTTTCTTTAAGAAGTCACTTCACATTAAGGAACACCACCAGCAAACTGTATCAATTCCAGGTGTGAAATTTAAAGTCCCAATTGCCTATACGTTTATATAAATACATAGGTGAATTTTTGTGTAGAGTACATACATTGTATCTCTAGGGCATATCTTTGTAGGATGGAGGTGGTGAGTTTTGGTTTATTCAATCCTGAGGAAAAGTCTGTGGATATGAAGGAAGATCTTAGTCCACCACATACAGGATTTGAGTCTTGCTGTTGCAATGTGTTAGCGCTTTTTTCTTCCTGAGATCTGGCACCTGAAACAGCTATCAGACTGATATTTGCAGAAAAAAAAGGATTTGGTGGGATTTACACATGATACTTTAAAAACAGAGAGAAGGACTGGTATGAGTAGTAGTAAATTGTGATGAGGCTATGGAGACAGAGATTGAGACTGTGGAGGGAAAGAGAAGAAAGGAAGCTTCAGAGATGAGATAAGCAGCCATAGTTTTCAGGGCATACTTGATCCAAACCGCATATATCATTGGATTTTGACCTGTGCTGGAAACTCTTTTTAGCAGAAATACTGTAATGAATTGGCAATAACCGTATACGTTTTCTTTGAAACCTTTTGTCTTTGTGCCAACATAAGCAAGAGAAATGCTTTTACCATAAGCCTTAGCCTTTCCTATAACCCATGATCTTTGTTTCATTCTTAACACACCGAAGCAGTGGGTTAAGGTTTTTCTCTTGCCTCTTTTTTTTTTTTTTTTGACAGTTGTAGGGTTTTTTTCTTGTAATGTGGGGGAGTATCCCACTGGCCACTTACTTTCTGTACATCTTTAGGTCTGTCACATTCAATAGTCACAGCTTATCAATGGGCAGCACTGAACATTAAAATGCATGAAGCTGAATTTAGACTCTTCAGCCCCTAAATTGCCCCATAGGCAGAAGCCTCCATGAAAGAACCGTCATTTTGAATGCAACTAGCAAGTAATATGTATTTTATGCTGAAAGCATAGAGGCATTTAAAGTTTGAATTGTAATCATAAATGAAGGAGTATCAAAAACAGTGGTGGAATGAAGCCAAGAATTTATCAGTTTTTCAAAACACCATTTACAAGAGGCATTTTTGATTTTTCTTTGGTTACATATCCATAGATATTATGCAGGCTGCATACTGAATCATGACAGAAAGATCTTTGGTGTGTGAGGTGGTGGGGTTTGTTTCTTCAATTTTTTCTTTTGCTGCTGTTTAATCTGGAATTGGTCCCTATTCCCATTCATTTTAATTGTCTGCTATGAATTTAGAGGTTTTATGTTGGTATACTTGGCATACTTCCATTTTATCCTTCCTTGCCATGCTGGAAATGGGCTCTGGATCAGACATTGCGAAGGACGTGCATTTACAATCATTCTTTTGAAAACAGGCCTATCCCCAGAAGCACACATCTGCTTCTTAACGCTGCTTCACAACTCAGAGTGGTTGTCATAAGTGCAATCTTTCGGTGTCTATTAATAGTGGGTGAACTGATACAGTGAGAAACTCTCTCTCTAGCTTGCTTTCTTAGGTATTTTCAGGCTATTTGTGAAGGCCAAGGGATTTAAAACTTTGCTTATGGAGCATGCAGAGTCTTTGCTGGGTTGCCTCCATCCAACATCAGGAGCATTTGGTTATTGCAAGAAGAAAGAGAGCTTTCTTTCTCTTTTTGTTTGAGACCTTTCTGGTCAATTGAAGTGTATGCCTTCTTTGTGTATTGACATCATTTTTCTTCACAAATCAAATACAACATTTCTGGAGACATCTCCTGCCATACATGCTGCCATGGATTGTTCTTAAAGTGGATCAATGATGAATTACTTCAGAAGACAATTCTTCAGTCACACTGTCTCTATTTTGGTTGATCCCAGTAGAACAGTGGAATACCCTGCTTTGTGGCACTGGACTGGTGTTTTCTGTAATGGTTCTACAGTTGTGTGACTGCTTCAGCATGATATATTCCAGTCTTTGCATTTTGTTACTCTCAGCGAGTAGTGACATATCCTGACCTTTTTTATTTTGTGTTTTTAACATCATAGCAGCAGTTACATCATCTCTAATGCAAAGAGTCTTTCCAAATTTTTGTAGAGAAGACTGATCTTCAGACTCGGTGTCATACAGAAGAAACAGGAAACACTCCAATGGAGTGGAGGAGGATTCAGGTGTGAAAATGCACGCAATGTATTATATACTATGTGCCTGTTTGTCATACTTATTTTAGTAAATAATCACTAAGATTCAGAAATAAGTCGATCAACTATTTTTCTACCACTTTGGTAGACCTCATAAGCATGACCTGATTGTATTGATGTGCATCCTTCTGAATCCCACTGCACTTTTCTTCCTGAAAAGTGGGTCTCAGGGATAGGAAATATATCTGTAAAATTTCTCAATTCCTGCTGTGTGACCACATGGAAGTGAAGCAGAATTTGGCCTGTTGTGCGAATTTTCCTTCTAATACTATAGAGCACACTTAAAGGAACCCAAAATTTTCTGCTTGAGTAAGTTTTGTTGTGCTGATGAAATCTGTGGTGCTTAAAAGTGGAAACCCTCATTGGTAACTGAACAAAGCTATCAGGTATGTTATCTGACTTGACAGTCTGGTGTTTGATTAATCAAACTGTTAATTTGATTTTAAATGACTGATGCTCTTTTAGTATGTCTGTCTTAAGTGCCTGTTTATAATTATGGTACTGAATCAAAGGCTCTTCCCAACTATTGTACAGATTAGTTTGGAAAGATGTGTTTTGATTTTAGTAGTCGTAAAAAAACTAGCATTGGTGTTTACTTTAAAGCACAAATATGTTCAAAGAAACACATAGTTAAAGTGATAAAGCAGTGCCCTCACACTTTTTATCTGAAAAAGGAATGTGAGGGTGCAATTTTTAATAAGTTATATAAACAGCACACTTTATCTTCTAAAGAGATAACCAGTTTGGGGGCATTCATAACAGTTTGATTGGTGGGCACTTAGCTTTGTGTAATGAACATATATCACACAAAACTTTTGTAAAACTACTGGAGGTAGGGGATTCAATCTTGTGTGCAGCCGTTTGCTTCTTGTAATTTGCTGGCAATTTGTAAATTCCTGGTGAACTTGGAAACTAAGTAATGGTATCCTGTAGCATAGAATAACTCTGTGTGCTGCGGTGCATTTTCAAGTGGATTGCAGTACATGTTCAGATATTGGGATATCTGCATATTTGAATATAAGTGAGGGTAAGGTCCTAATCCTGTGAAGTCAGCCGAGCACGTGCTTCATTGACGTTATCTGTGTAGCCTCATTTGGCCTGACGGTTACGCAAACTCTCAAATGCAAATCAGATCTATCAGTTTCTGCAGGCTTCATGTATGATTTCAAGGTGTATATCTATAACTGCAGGAGAGTGTCTACAGTTGGAAAAAAAACCCACTAATTTCTGAAAAAAAATTATTTTGAAATAGTCTAAAGTATAGCTAATCACTAATGTGGTAAACTTAATGTCTAGCAAATGTACAAAATACTTTAAAAGTATCAGTCTTGGTATAGCGAAGCAAAAATGTCTTGAGGCATTATTTTTGCCTATTTTTAAACTCTACATGTCTCAGATAATACATTATCATGCCTAGTTTTCCTCATGAGCTGCTTGGATGTCTCAGGGGTATATATTGCAACACTGGAACTATATAGCAGATAATCTGATCCCATAACAATGATATTATTTTTCCAAGTGTGTTTTTGAGCATTGTCGTTAAGTGGGTGTTTAAAAAAACTATTCTAAATTTAAAGAAAGTTTCCCATACCTCCTTTTTCAGTTTTCTAGCTATAGACAGTTTTAAGAGGCTTAATTTTCAGAGGAAAGATACTCGGCACTTTCTGGAAATGAATCCCCACAGAGGCGATTCAGGCATTGTAACAGCCAAAATCATTAGTCATTCTTGAAAATCTTGGCTGAAGGACACTAGACAACACAATCTCTATTTCTGTAGGCTTTTCTGTTTTCGGTTTCTTTTTTCTCACATCATAATTTCATAAATTTTTCAGTCACTGCAGCCTTTCCAGAGTACACAGACATGAATTTTGACTGTAAAACCAAGCTAAACCACCTTCTTGATTCTTCCCTTTAGTTTTTCATATATCATATAAAGCAGTATAAAAGGATGAGAAATCATTGTTTTTTTTCTTAGTAAAGCATCTTTTTGGAAAAAAAAAAAATTAGTCTCTCAAGGAAAAGAGCATGGGGAAATATATTTTTCTATCTCCCTCATCCCCATCCAAACCCGAGACAGCTGAATATTCTCAGTTAGTATTTTGAATGACCCTTACTTTGTTGGCATGTCACTAGCCTGGATTTTTTTTAACCTGGTTTATTGAAAGAATACTGAGCTTGGCTGAGTTCACGGAGCTGGAATGGGGTCTGCAAGGCTGTGTCCTTTGACTCTGGTAAAGTGTATCCTAATAAGAAGTTATATAAATACATGGATTTGATAATTTTTTCTGCTTCGTGGCTCTATTCTTCCCATGTCAAAATCGCAATCACGCTACTTAAGGAGCAGAGGGTGTTTGCAGGAATTGTGTGTCCTGACTGTCCTCGGAACTTCAGATTGGGCTGATTCCCAGGTCGAAGACGCAGAGAGTTACTCTGGATTTTGTCCTACTTTTTCCATCTGTGTTCAAAAACTCTGGAGGTTTGCAGTGGGGAGCCATGTTATTGTTCATTTTATTCTGCCTTAGACTATTAAAGATCCTTCCTGGGGATTGCAAGGACTTAGAAATGGGGTGAATTTGAAGTTCAAGAAAGCTAGCTAGAAATGTCTGCTAGGAACCCTGAACACAGTCTAAGGCAGCGGCAATGGTTGTGACTCTGAAGCTACGACACCAGTGAGAGTGGTTTTCTGCACAGGTTGCCAGAAACCTGCAGGGCCAAGTGAAAGACAGGAGCATGTGTCCTATGTATTTCTTGGGTTTGTGAGTAGAAATGTTTTTCGAGAATGAAGAGAAAAAAGGAGAACTCTTTTACTGAAAGAACCCTAGGGACTGGGGCCAGAATTAATTTCAACTAATTGTAATACCCAGCTGAGATTAGGAGCCCTGTTCTATAGCCCATGAGAAGAGGCAATTTTAGAGTAGCAAAACTGAATTATCCTTTAAAGCTGTCTCTCAGCATTGACTTACATAGGCAACCTTTGTTGATGGGCATCCTAATTAGGCACCCCAGAGAAATTCCTGCAGTTAGCGAGATGAATTTGGACCTCAGTGAAATAAAACTCCCTCAGTTTTCTCTCCTGTACATAGAAAAAATATTATCTAGAAGAACATAGAAGCATTTAATTTTAACAGAAAGCTGTATTTTTAGTCTGGAGAGTTGATCACTAAATCTTAGTTTGATAAGCTCCTTGCCTTTCTTGGCTAAGGAGATGAGTCAAAGTAGAGCTTTTTTTTTTCTTCCAGCTGATTTTCATTTGTACCACCTTTATTACTTTTGATATTTTTACAGTCTGAAGTTAGAAGTTTCCATTTATATATCATAGTTAAAGAGTATATCATATTTGATGATGCTCTGCAGAAATATTTTTTGATTAGGACAACTTTTATAAGGAGAAATAGAAGTAATGGTACTATTTAACTGCACTGGCAGCTGTAAAGTCTTGAAAAAAATTAGAAATATTTAATAAGCATGTAAATAAAACATTATTTTATAACAGGAATAGGTTCTTTTCATCAGCTCAAAATTTAACATTAGTTTTGGATACTTCACTCAATCTCAGTCTTCTTCTATTTAAACTTAAAATTTAGATTGCAAAAAGCTTAATTATACTTTTTTTTCTTTTCATTTGCATGTTTTACATGGATCTCTTGATAGGCTTGCACAAGGGAAAGAGCTAGATTATTTTCATGTCAGATAAAATGTTGCAACGTGACAGAAGAGCTCTGTTTAGATGATTTAATATTCTCAAGAAATGTAGCTACCATTCATTTAAAGAAGTCTGTGCAAGTTATCCAGATTAATTCTTGGAGCCTGGAATAGCCATTTCCTTGCAGATAGCACTGTCCAGTCTTCTCTAGCAGTGACCTCCCAAAGAAATTCCTTCGCGAAGAAGGTTTTTCTGTGGGGAAATGGAGGAATGTGAACTGGTATATCCTGATAGGTTGCTGCTATTAATTTATTAACCAGATATCTAAGCCTCTGTGGTGGCAGTTCTAGTTCTTGTTCTCCTTCAGAGCAGCTTTGGCTTCAAGTGTGATAGTTGTTAACTGTGGCAGGAAGACTGAAAATGAAGAGAACTGGAGTTCATACTTAACAAAAAATCTTGCTGCAAACCCCTCTTGTTCAGGTGTCCTGACTTCATTATAAATAAGTGCCTGTGTGTTACTGTGGCTGTATTCAGCTCGTTATTGTTATTATTTTTTCTTTTGGTGAGGCAAACCAAATTTTTATATATGTAATTAAGAAGTTGATCCTGCACTGCTTATGTATTGAAGTCAAAAGCTATTGACTTCAAGTATTTGCAGCTTTAAATACACTGAGAGTATTTACGAGAGAAAAAGAACACCTATATGGATTTACAGCTGTGTGCAGAGAGGTGTTACTGGTGGTGGGTTTCACTGTCTGAATTTCTTTGGATATAGACAGTGTTTAATGTGGGGCTGAGGGAGCGTCCGCTCCCGGGTGGGTTCCTAAGCACGGTTTTACCTGTACACCACTGCTGGCTGGGAGATTGTACTGGTTTTAGGACTATGCACTATTGGCTTGGATTTGCCACATCCTGGGCTTGCCAAAGTGTTGATGTTCAGCTCTGGGTTGCAAAGAAGCCCAGCTCAGCTAAAGAAGGATTTGCAGTGTTATGGAAGGGAAGGAGTTTTCTGAACAGATTAAGGGGGATCTGGGACAGCATATGGACAGGGAGCCCAGGCAGCTAACGTGACAAGGGACTTCAGAGGGATTATTTGTAATGTTTTTGTTTGCACCTTTACTCAATATATTAAAGGCCTTCACTTAGAAGAAGTTGATGCAGAGGAAACACCAGGCAATTGGTCTTGAAAGCTTCTGTGAAACCCTTTTTTCCCCAGCGAGGCCTAGCTGCCAGCCCCATAGCGTGTGTCTCCCCCAGAGCAGGAGGGTCTCCCAGGCCAGCACCTGCTCCCCTCTGCTTCTGCTTCACTCTGCTTTCTGTGCAGGGTTGATGGGTTTGCGAATGCCGCTTCAACAGGAACATATTAACCCTGCTTGAGAAACCCACCCTCCATTTTGTAGCTATTCTGGGCAGAGTGCTTGCTGCCACCTCTGCTGGGTAAAGCTTTTTAGGGTTTTCTTCAGGGTGGATGGGCTACAGGAGAGTGAGTGTTGAGGTATCTAAATTGGTTTTAACTGTGCTAATTTCTGTGCAAGGGTTAATCCACTTTAGAGCTTCCTGCAGGTTAACCTTGTCATCTCCCAAATTAGCTTGCAGAGTTCTGTGCTCTGGAGCCGAACTGTTCTTGGTAGTTGTTGTTTTTTTTTAAAAGCTGCTTTGTATATTTTCAGACTGCAAGTAGGTTAGACATACATTTGTGATCCTCCCCTGTCCTCTTTATGTGTTTAAATCCTAACTGAGAAGACTGAAAATATTTCTGCCTAACTTCTAACAAGCAGAGGTATCTTGTTTCTTTCCCCAAGTGAAGCATGTCCCTGAGCCTGGCAATCTGTGGATTCCTCCTTTGCGCCCACGTGTCCAGTAGCTACTCACTGCAGTGCTCTGCTCTGGGTTAGGGCACAAAATCCTTTTTTTTTTTTTTTTTTCGTCTGCATTAATGAAGACTTTGGAAGGTATCCTGTTGTCTTGGAGTATTTGGGGAGCATGGAGGCAGCAGAAAGTGATGTATATGTTTCTCTCAGACCCTTATACATTCTCCCCACAGATGATTCCAGTCCAGTTCATTTTGCAAGTTTCCATGTTTCCCTTGCAGAAAAATCAGTTGCTTGGTCTCCAGCTCCCTAGTCTGAATACAGTAACTGCAAAGGATTCAGAGTTGTCATGTTCAGGTTATCCAGCACTTCATTGTGTTCACCTACTCTGTTGCAGTATGTCCTAGTTTTTTTGAACAATTATCTGAATTATACCAATACTTTTTTTAACAAACATACTTTAATCTATGCCATATTCAGAAGTTATTTTGTCTGTTTACTTGCTGTTAATTACTTGAGAACAAACACTATTATTTCTTCTTGACAGGATAACTGATTCCACTGTTGATTGAGAAATTAAATCAAAGAGCACTCAAAATGGCTGTATAGGAGTATCTGGCATGTGTGGTTGTATTTTTTCTCAGTATTTGCAACACTTGGCTTGCAAATGAGAATATATGAACGATTATAAAAGAATCGTAGTCCAGCCTGAGTGTATACATTTTTGCCAGGGAACCACCATGGTGCTGCAGTGGTGTTGTCAGGTACCATGCCAGGGGGGCAGGAGGTGCTGAAGGTTCTGTCATCCTGCAGAGCCAAAGGTATCACTGGGTGATTTCATTGTACTGCGATTCCTTCGTATCTTTGAGATCCATTTGGCTCATTGTAGTAAGAGACATCTTTTGTTTAGGATGCAGGCACTACTGAGCAAAGTGTGTTTCTATCTGTAGTTAGAAAGAAGAAAATATGTATAAAATTAGCGGTGAGTAGTTGGTCACTGTACAGTTCAGCCCAAAGCTTGTTTAACTGGAATATTTTAATTGGCTACTACATAAACTGGGACTGGATCCTCAAGGAAGGTTTTATGAATGCCATCTACCTAATATTTTAAAGCTTTTTTACTTTGTCCTAGAATTTTCTAAGCTCTGTCAATGTGAAAGGGAGAATATTCCATTGAACTCAGCTATGCTGAATATGCTTTCTTAATAGATTTGTAGATGATTTTAAGAGACTATTATGATGTAACTGAGATGACAAAATTTTGCTATAATATCTTTGAGCAGTGGTGGACAGTACAAGATGTATCATAAATGTATATACACAAATACATGTACATGCAGCTGAAACTTAATGAATGAGAATTTGGTTGTGGGATTACAATTGCTAACAGGTAACCCTAGCTAGAAAAGACCAATGTAATTAAAAACAGACTATTGCAGATATGTTGATAGTACTCCTACTCCAGAAAGATTTGGCATGTCTTCATCTATGTCGCTTATTAAAACCCCTCCTTTTTGCTTTAATTCTCTTATGCTGTGCTTACAGCGCCTATTTGATTAAGAATTAAACATTCACATTTGGTTCCTGAGTCTCTTCTTAAGTTAGTATCAGACAAAACGAAAGAAAAACAAAGATTGTCTGGAAATTCTGAAGTAATTTAGTTTTATAAATCTTTTCAGGAGATCCTATGTTTACTGAGTGAACTACATGGGGTTAATTTACTAAAGTGTTCTGAAGGACTTAGCCAAATGAGAAAAGAAACATTACCTAGAGTTGCTGTTCTTTGCCAGGAACAAAAGTAAAACAAATCAGTGGCAGGATGAGTGGATCCGGTTAAATAATAATGTCTCTCCAGCAGGAAGTCTGTCTATCAACTGAAAGGTGAGACAGCAACATAATGACAATGCCCCGTGGATCAACTCTGAGGGTAAAAAAACCCCATCCCGCAACACAACCCACCCCCAAAGCCCTCTCCATGAAAATATAAGATGACAGAATTCACACCAGCATTTTTTTAGTCTTTAGGCTCAAGTGTCTGGAAACACATTTCTCCTCTAGGTTATTCACATGCAGATTCCTTCTTGTGATGGAATGCCCCAGGGTAACCCAGAGCAGAATTTGGCCCTTTCTGTTTGCTCAGTGAGGCTAAGTGCTGCTTGCTCAGTGAAATACCTGCCTTAAAGCTGTACAGCTGCGATATGCAAGAGTAGCTTTGGCATTTCCTTTTTTTTTTTTTTTCCTCTTTGGTATAGGAGGTGAGTCCTGCAAAAGCTGAAAACTTTTGCATGAAAATGAAGTGTGCAAGGGTGTCACACGGGAGTTGTGGCCTGAGAACTTGGGGTGTGGGGATGCGTTTGTGACAGTAACGGTAGAAATAAGGCTTGACAGAATTAATACCAAATTATTAAAACATTCGCAGAAGCTTTTCAGTCTTTGGTGCTCTGTTGTTTGTATTTCAGTTCCAGATGAGTGCAATGCTCCCAGACCATGTGAAAATTCCCTGGAATTCGGCAATGTTCATAAATACTCATTGTTTCTGAGAGAAAAATCTAGTTATTTAGTGTACTTAAATGTGAATTTAGCAGCTGACAGAAGTTTGAAAACTTTGGTCTCCATTTCTAGGACTTCTAGCATATCATTTTTCAAAATCAGTGTGCTTTTTCTTTTTTTTTAAATGTATGAAGTCTCCTCACACTGCTATCAAGAAATCCCAAATTGCCGTTTTTGTGCTTAAAACATCTGCAGGAAACAAAGGTGTTGGGTTGTTTTGCAATGATCAGTTCAGTTCTCATTTCCATTCGGTAATTGCTGTGAAAGATTTACCTGCTGTAAAGTAGTTTATTCTGTCTGGAAACGCCTTTGTTTCTGGGTATGGCTGCTAAGCAACAGGCCAGATATTTACTGTCAAACAAATAAAACAAAAGCCTCATCTGCCACTTGGAGACCCAATGTCATTGTTACTGAACCACTCAACTGGGTCATCATATTTGAGAGTCAGATCTAAACTTTCTTTTCCACTGTACAGTAATTTAACTGTAGGAATCCTTTCAGTCCTCACATTATCTAGCGAGATTGTAACTCCATAGGAGGAGTGTAATGTCTCATATATTATTTATTTTAAATGTTTTTTTTTTTTTTTTTCCCCTCTGTCACATTAGAAAAGGAAAACTTACCTCACGAAACAGTCTAATTTTCATAAGTAGAGTTGCCTTCTCGGTTACCCTAGAACAATGAGGTATTTCTTTCATAAGTTCCTGCCATGATTAGAGCTAAGCCCTTCCCTTCTATTACCTCCCTTGCTCTGCCCAAAACAATCATCAAAATATATTTCTTAGAACCAATCTGGGGGAATAAAAAAAAAAAGAAAAAGAGCAGAAACCCCAAGTCCCAGAAGGAGCACTCAGGAAGAAATGCTACTGTCAAAGGGAAATTACCATCGAGGCAAGCAGATAATCAATAGTAATCAAGCTGCTGGCTCTAAAATACATCAGTTTCTCTCAAGACTTGCATTATGTTCATCTGCAATGGGTCAGAGGCCGAGGCAGACTGATTGCAGTTGAGGGAAGCTTTTCAGAAAGGTTCAGGTGACACGACGGATTTGCAGTTTTTTGTAGCTGGAACTTGTCGCCTTCTCCAGCAAGTGGGTTGCTCCCTCCTGTTTCAGCACATCTGTGTTAGTGTTCTAGTCAATTCGGGAACCACGGGTGACATCTGCCAGGTATCTGTACACGTACGGTCATTTGGGGGCTGAGTAGGGGGAGGCCATGAATCTTTCTGAAAAGCTCTGAGAAGTTTATTGGAGAATAATTTCAATAGTGTTGCTAAAACCTGCTGTCAAAAGTAGGCACCTAGTATCTATAGCTCCCACGCGCTGTGCACCTCATTGTACAACAGGCATGTACAAATATTTACATGTAAGCTAGATAAATTAATTTTGGCCTTCTCACCAGGTGTGCACTGCAAATGAGTGCTCCTGGTGTTGTGAAAGAAATATTCAAGGAAGCCGTGGCACCAAAAAACCGAAGTATTTCAGAATTGCCTTTTGCTGTTGAAGGTTTCAACATTTGTGGAGGAAATAACAAGCAAGGCCTGAAAAATATGAATCCACTGAACTGACTTCATGGATCTTGAAGCAGTCACTACCCATTCAAAGTCCTGCTGTGTATGGGTTGGAATATTAATTTTACAGGCTAATCCATCTGGCCATCTGCTCATCTGAAATTCAAACAGGGCTGTGAATCGCAAGTTAATACTCTATAATAACCAATAGCTATAAATGATCAGCAGAATGTCATTCTGTCTTCTCCATCAATGAATGAGCAAGACATGTCATTTAATACTTTGGCTACTGATTATTCCTGATGGGGGGAAAGGTGAGAAAGCAAATGATTGAGCAGGTAGTGATGTTTGGCATGCATGTTGTGGATCCACATTTTTGTTGCTCTCTCCTATGGTCCAATTATTATGGGTTGTGCCAAAGGCTAGAGGAAAGACTGTGTTTAGATCTTCAGATTGGAAGTAGCGTGACAAATAATTTCCTCTGAGAATTACTTTCCTGTGGAAAGAATTGGTCTTGACTGAATAGTCAAGACCAATATTTCAAGCTCCTGACTGGTCTGTGGAAACCATGAATTTATGCAGTTTTTTTCAAACCTAGTAAAAATTTGATTTGACATGGTTCCAACAACCAAACTGAGGATTTCTATGCAGAATTGAGAAATACGTATTGAGCTTTTTAATTTGTACCTGACTTTAATAAACATTCAGTAAATAGCTAATAATCTCTGATTCAATATCTTTAAATCACTAATATTTGCCTAATACTTTTAAAATTCTAACAGGTATATCAGAACCAGTACTTGTCCTTGTCTTTTTTCTAACTTTGAACCTAATTTTTAATTATCTTGTTTGACAAAGGATGCCTTTGCAAACTATGTGATCTGAGTAGCTACTGAAGTTTTGTCATGTCAGTGGGACACTTGAAATGTTTAAGATTTTTTGGTATTATGATTACACTCAATTTATGTATCTTCTTTATATGACTATGGCATTAGTTATGTAATAAACATGAAACTCGGAGCAATAGTTAGTTATTAGTTCTTTATATTTTTATGGTGCAGTAACACAGCAAGGGGAGGAATTACAGAAATAAAATGTAAGGTGGGATCCAGCTCTGAGACTTTCCGTGATGATTATGTGGCTGACGACCTTTTGTGCTTTTGGAACTCTTCACTTCTGTGAGATACTTAGAGTCAAATCTTTTCCTTAAAAGAAGGAAATTGTGGCTTTCTTCCATTTAGTTAAGTGAAAGTTGCTTAATGTCTGTTTCCATTCTGCAAAAAGCGTACAGTCAAAATTGAATTGTTAGGAAAAAAAATATTGAATCAGAACCCAAATTTTCCTAGAACCTAAATATAATTTGCTTTTGGAGTAGTTCCATTTATTTTCCCAGTCTGTGTGAAAAATAGTGGCAGGATCTCAATCATAATGTTTGGAAAGAACTTTAAAGTCTTTAAAAAACTATAAAATATTACTAAGTGTGTAATTAATTGCTCAAACTCGTAGTCTTCCTAATGAGTTTACTTTGTTGTTGTAGTAAAAGGAGAAGTTAGTTTGCTCTAGGAAATACATTTTTGTAAATTTTGAAACCATGGCAATTTAGATAACACAGTTTAGCCTAGACTATGGTTATGAGTTACTGCATTACAAGAATTCCATGTAAAACCACTTCATACCATAAGAGGTAACGCCTTTATGTAGACGAATAATAACTGTAAGAAATCAAATGGAGACTCAGAAGAAATAAAAAAAAAAAAAGGAAGCTGAGTGTATGTAACTTGTCAGGGAGATGATGTTTTTACTCTCTGCTGTTAATTATATATGTAATACTGAGAGGAAAAAAAAGGCCTGGTATTTCTTTATTGGGTATCGGGGAGGAGTCAGAGAAAGAAATCTTTTCCCTAAGAGCTCTGAATTAACTGAGTTTTGTTTTGGCACCATTCAGGTGCCATAGACCAGGATAACAAAGGAAGCTTTCAGTTTGCCTTGTTGTTGAGGTTCACTGAAAGCAGAGAGTGTGACTGAAGGAAGAGTTTAGGTAGAGCCTTGGGAGGCAATTAAATAATTTAAATATTTCTGTTTGCTTTTCCCTGGAAGACAACACAGTGTTTGGAAAAGACACAGTCAAAAATGCTGGACATCTCCCAAGCAAGCTGGTCTCTGCTATTTCCTACTATGTCATTACCCGAAAGGAAGAAGCAAATTTTGATACATTTAAAACTAATACCAAAATTCTTGTTGGAAATAGGGATTAAATTCTGATGAAGAAAGAATGATAAATGGAGGAAATTGTAACAATATGGATTTTTTTAAAAATCCCTGATAACTTTAACCTTTTCTGAAACTATTTTCACAAACAGGTGACTTGAAAATATCTCATTGTAGATATTAGTAAGAAAGTTGCTAATCTGATAAACTGATTGTACTGAAAACACACTATTTTCTTTTCAAAATATACCTGATTTGGCTTCTCCTTCTGTGATTATTTTTATTGAACCTTTTCTACATTTTAATATGATCAGAATAATTTTCAAATTATATATTAAATACTTTCTGCAATTGTTAAAGTCTTGGTTTAAATTTGGGCCACATGAACAATTAATATGTTATTTGCAATGCGTTGATAGTAGGTATAACCTCATGTCTGTGTCCTAAGGAAAAATGTAAGAACTCTATTACTAACTTATTTTCCATTTTTGTGTTGTTGCTTTATCTAATGCCTATTCTGACAACTCAAAATGTTGAACAAATAAGCACTATGGAAACCATAGATCATAAAATATTCATATGCTTAGAAAAAATACATATTTAAGTTTCTTTTAGTCTCTTCAGGCTAACTTTTGTTTCACTGTCTTGGTTTCAATAAAAGAGACAGCATGCACTAAACAGATAAAATATCCATTTATGTTTGAGGATATCGAGCCAAGTTTTGCTATCAGCTGTACTAGGGTACTGTAAGTGTGCTGTAACTTCATTGGAGTTACTGTGGCATTATCTTGATGGAAGTAGACAGTGATTAATGAGAAATATAGTTAGTATATATTCTAGGAAATCTTGAATGGTGAAATCTAACCACAGGCCAGATTTCTCCCTTCATCTCCAAATCAGAAACTAAAATCAGACTCAGGTTCTAAGTGCATTCTGTAAATGTTCATGTATTGCTCTGTGATGCAGTGCAATGCCATACTAGAACACTTTGATCAAGCTTTAATTTACTGGTTAAGGCACTTTGTTTGAAAACAGGAGACGAACACCTTTTATCTCAGGAGAACATATTACTCAAGTCTTCCAGGATCTGATTATATGCTTTAGTTGCTCCACTGTTATTTAAAGCAAGGGCACTGATGCTTTTTCCATCAGTGTTAAAATCCCGCAATATGTATTTCACTGTCCATGTGGTGGAGAGACCCACCATTCATGAGCAGTGGCCGTATGTCTGGGATTTCAAGGCAATAGAATTGAGAGGTGTAAAATATTTCTACGTGAATGAACTTCTGTTAGTTCCTCAACTCTCCTTTACTAAAAAGATCAGTGACAGAAACTAGAAACTTTATGATCAAAATATTTATGCCCATTCCTTGTGTTCCAGAATGCAAGCTATTAGAGCACGGTGGTGGCTATCCTCTTTGTGGGATACCTATGAGACACATGGTATAGGACATTAATGAGTTTGGCTGCCAAAGAATGTATTTTTATTGGAGTAATTTATCCAACAATTCTGTACGTGCTGAAGATATGCACAAAGGTATTATATGCAGTAGGGAAACAAAAGACTGAAAAAGGTAGTGATTTTCCAAGGTGCCATAGTACAGGCATTCCCAATAATAAGAAAAAAGAAGAGGGCAAAGGCACTATAGAAAATGAGATTCCTTGGCAGTAGACCTTGCTGTATTCCAACTGGAGTATACAGAGTATTTGTATCTGCAGTGTGGTCAAATATTGGGGCGGGAGGATTTACATCAGAGGAGCTTGGGCTGCTGAAACATTGTCACGTTTTTACAAAAGAGTTGTACAATGTCAAAAGTAAATGATCATACAGGCTCGTGTTTTGGAATAACTAATCAAAATCAGCTGATAAAATGTCAAAACTGCTGACCAGAAAGAACCACCAAACTGAACTACATCAAGAGAGACATGGAGAGGAAAGAGGAGGAGGTCAGTAACGTGGCAGCTTCTGGGAGGACAGGAAGGCTGCATTTGTAGTGATGAGTTGGTGTGAATGTGAGAAGAGAAATTCGGACAATAAATATGACTAATATCTTTCTTCCTCCTTCCCTACTCCACTGCGTGTTAGGGAAGAAACAGAGTTTTTTAAAACCTGAAAAAGATACCTGTAGGCAGACAGAAATATTTCTCAGCACAAAAGAATGAGTGAAGATTTCTTAAAATATAACAAATTTAATTAGGGTGTTCTTTCTGTCCAAAGTTGCTGTTCCACAGGTAATCATCATTGATTTTATTGGATGGTGGAACATGTTTTTCAAGGGCTATGCCTGTTTACAAAGTTTAAGAGATCTAGTCAGAAAACAGAAGTTGTACTGTCTGAGTGGTAGAACCAGTCACATGGATGGAAAAGTTATGTTAAGTGCACAAGTGAATAAAGAGTAGCTCATGTGCATCCACTTCTATTTGCTTTTTTTTATAAGCAGTGAATACCAAATGACTGAATAATTCACAAAAATTATGTCTTGCAAACAGTCTAAATGTGCAAATTAAGCCATTTCCTTTTAACTGGGCTTTAACCAGATCTAAGTCTAAGAAACAGATGTTCTCTATGTCTATATATATTCAAATGCATTAGTTTTTACAAAAAAAAGTAGATTTTGTTATTGTTCACATGCAGTCAGGAAATCCTGAGTAAAGACTGATGATTGATTGTCTCCACTATCTTGCGTCTTATCTAGAGGCCTTCACCATGCAAAACAAGTGTAAAATGCCACCGTGCTGATGTAAGTATAAATGATAATGTGAGAGAGACAGGAATGGAGAATGCATCCCCAAAAAACTGTGGTTGTATTAGCAAATGGGTAAGAGTCTATCCACATTTCACTTTTAAACCTGTGACTTGCAGCCTATGTTACTACTTGTGAGCCCTCTATTTTAGCCTACAATGGTTGTAATGAGGTACCTATACCAAGACTAGCTTCACTAAAACCAACATCAAATTTCCCTAGCATTTGCCTCATGGACTTAAAATTTTAAAGAAGTCAGTACATGGGATTCCATTAATTTAACTCTCATCTTCTGTGCTGAAATAATTTGTAAATAAGACCTCACCAGGGAAGGAGAATGCTGTGCAGTATGAATGAATCTGGATTATCAGCTTTACCTCTAGATTTCCTCATTGTTTTTGATATGTGTCAATGTGCTGTTGTTACTCATGTCACTATTAAACAAAAATTGATTTACTGTAGAAAAGAAATATCCCTCCAGACAGAAGCCCCATAGATACTTCTTGTTTCCTCTGCGGTGTTTATGCAGAGGATTGTTCACTTTAGTATTTAAGTGGAAGAAATACCGATCCATGAATTCCTGCTGATTTGGCACAACAGGAATACCTGCTGCTGTGCTGTTTGCAAACTCATCATCCATCAGAATCAGAAAACCTTGTGCTTCATGTTAAATTTAAGGTAATCAAGGTAAATTTAAGGTTTTGGATTCTTATATTATTGTTAAACTTTGCTGCTTCTTGAAGGTCTGTAGCGAATGTATGAAGAATGCCTATAATAGGATGTACAGTGGGAAGTTCCTTGGATTAGAGTTGGGCTCTGGCAGTGGTCGCACAGCTGTGTTTAAAGGGATTTATACACATTTGCAGTGGCCAGGTTGGCCTCACCATATTTGAGAGATGTCTCCACTGATGTGTATTTTGTGTGTGCATGTGAGGAGAGTAAATTTCACTTGGAGTGAATAAGCCCCTGGGACCGTTTTTCCCCAACACTTTTGTGTAATCACCAGAGCGTGCCACCTCCCTTAGCTAATATTTGGAGTAACTTTATATGTTAAAACAAGGTTATGCGGTAGCTGTTGGTAGCTTAACCATGTGGCTGCAAAATTAACCTTTGACCTTTCTTAGCCTAATCAGGAAATTGAGTTTAGGAGTTATTTCTTAACCTGGGATATGTGGTTAAACATCACTAATAGGAAGTCTAGTAACAGGAAACGTGTGAATGCTAATCCATGCAAACATAAACAAACTTCTGGTTTACAGACAGTTTTATTGGAATTTTTCCTCTTGACTCCTTTACCTTCCGTAAGTCAGAAAAAAATTACAAGCCGCTTGTTAAAGTCTTTGAAAAACTTCAGCTCTTTGTGGCTACAGGTTTATTAATTTCTACTCAAGGAGGCTTTAAAACTTGGGTAGGATTTTGTCAAGAATCATCTCTGGGCAGGTACAGGCAATTCACCTTCACTGCGGTTCTGATTAATGAGGGTATTCACCAGAATAACCAGAATTTTCTGGCAAAGGATTAACTAGGAGTGTTTCTTTTTGTGTAACTTAAAATTGAGTAATTTGGAGTAAAGGGTTGACAAAAATACCCATTTCCATGAGATCATTTTGAAGTCTTTTTAGAAACAAAATTGCCAGAAAGTCACTGAAGTGAATATAATTCCAGTACAGAAAATCAGCTGTGAAAATTTGAAACATTTTTATGGTTCTCACTGGAGTCCTGTTACAATTCATTAGAAAAGTGGGCTAGTATAATGTGAAGCTAAACACTATCCAGTCGATCACTGTAGATGTAAGTGTAGATCTTACCTTGGAAAACCTTTGAATTTTACTGTACTCTTCATACTAAATCCACAAAACCTTCATGTTCACATTGAGCTCCACTGAGTTCAATGGGATATGGTGTATGTCCATTGACATAGATCAGCTTCCAGGATTAGGGCCAAAGTCATTTTTCTGGGAGGAGTTTCCTTGAAGTCAAGAGAAAGATCTTGGGGGAGTAGAAAAAAAGTCTAGTCTAAAAAAATTCTTACTCAAAACAGGAAAGAACAAGATAACTGTAAAACAGTAGCCTAGAATCTCTGTATTTCCTCTCTTAGCCTCTCCAGAATGATTAAATCAATGATATTCAGAAAGAAACTCAGGCCAAATATTAATTGCATAATATAAAAAACATAATATTATGCATATTAAAGCAGGGGGTGTGTCTGGCATCAGAAATGATATGTGTTCACTTCATGTGTATTCACATTATTAGCTAACCCATAAGACACCCAAGTCATGGCGTTTCTTTGCAGATAATTTTGTTCCAAAGGGAAGATTTTCAACAAAATTCTTAAGATGCACAATTATGTTAACTTCATTAAAAATGTTATTGCATGAAAAATGAATATCAGATGATTATCTAAAATGTATTTAATGATTAACAACTGTGAAGTGAACCGTAGAAAAATCACATCAGTCCAACCTTGTTAAATAAATTTTGGATTAATTCAGTTTGCCTTGATATGGTGTCTCCTCTAGAGCACATGAAAGCTTCTCTCTGGGGCACTGTGAAGTTCTACTCCCATTTGAGTATTAGGTCATCTTTCTATTTTTGGAGCCCTGTTTGCAGACTGATGCATTGTAGTCATTCACACCACTGCAGTCCAAAAACTGTTTGTCTGTGATGCCCAGGCAAAAAGGAAAAATTGATTTCGATCACAGCCTTATTAAACACACGCTTTACAAAGTGGCAGTGATGAGTGAGGAATATGCAGCTTTTGAGAGCTCTCCCACTTACATGTAATAATGTTAAAATTTAAAAAAAATTTACTATGTAAAGGTGTGACAGTATTTATGCAAGCGACTCTTAGAGCCTGATTTTCTCATTAGTCTGGTGCTGTTGGAATCATTCCTGAAGTTCATAAATTTAAATATACTTCAGGATTTGATCTCTCGTTAATGGAATTTAGTGAAAAGCTGAAAAGAGGTGGAGTGAGTCTTAGAATAGTATTAAGCCACTTTTTTTTTGTTTGTTTGTTTGCTAGCAAAAAATAAAGGCTTTCTTTTTGTGTGTGTGTGTTACTATTTGGCAAGGGTTTTACTCAGTTCCTTTGAATAACTTTTTTTTAATAGTAAATTTCCATGAGGCAATAAATTTAATATTTTTAAATACTTGAACCTTGTGACACTGATCTTTTTACACAGGAAAAGGTTCTTTACTCTTCCTATGAATCTACTTCTATTTTCCTGTTCAAATCTTGTTTTATTGTTTTCTCTTAAACTGCTGGAATATTTGAAGAAGAATCTGTCTTTGAGACGTGTTTTGATATAAAAAAGTCGCTAACAACCAGTTAGTGCGAGGCACAATCATTTTTCACTTCAGTGCCTTAAAGATGGCATTCCAATGAGGAATGTAATTTGCCTAATTTACAGGTTATCTGTATAATGCAACTGTCCCTTGTGCTGTTGGATTGAAGAGAGAACTGAGCACTTTCCCCCAGGAGAGGTCTGGTATCCATTCACAATTAATGGCAGTTAACGTCCATTAATTTCAAACTGTTGTTATGATCATGGTGATTACACAGTAGTTGGGGTAAATGCTTGTACAAAGGATGTGATGTTTTATTGCAAATTTACAGTTTTAGACATGCTGAAAGAATGCTGTCTAAAGCAGTTTGTTGTGTTGTCTTTTTATAAGGTTGAAAAGCATTATAAATGGATATTTCTGTCATAGCATTATGGTGATAGCCAGCAGTAAATGCATGGAATCCCTCTTAGCAAAATCAGTGCAATCCAAAGAGTGCTTTCTTGGTTTGGGGTACTCTAATAAATTCAAAACTACTTAGATTTAGTTTAAATCACAACAGAGGTGGGAGGTGAACTCTCCTGGCCCAGCCCCTCCCTCCCCTCCCCCAAACAAAAGAAACCTCACAAACCAACACCCCAATCATAAACTAACAAAAACCAAAAGGGAAAAACCCAACGAAAAAAATATTGTCTGTATGGTCTATCTAAGAAAAGTAGTGTCATAGCAAATTCTGCTCAGCATGATCCTCACAACTCAAATCAGTTTGGAGCTCCTGGACTATACTGGCATGGTGGGAGAAACCTGTTAAAAACCAAGACTATCTCAGGAGCTCTGAAATGGATGGGGCTGGGGCCCCCACTCTGATGAACCTTCCCCATTATCAACTACTCCCTCATGGCTAAGGGTCTACAGCACATGTATTTGACAGCTGTTTAAACTATGCAGAACCCCCAAAGTGTCAATTGTAAAATATCTTAAAGTAAAAATAATTTTAAACCAGAAATTAGGAGTGGAAGCTAAGATTCTCTGCTGGTTTTCATTCTGCCTTAGTCTCTGGATTTTCTTTTTTAAGAACTGCCAGTAGCTTAAATTTTGGGGCATGATATTTAAACAACCCAAAATATGTTGCCACAGCTCCCTCCATTTCTGAGCCCTTGTGCCTGAACTCAGAGTCTCTGTGTTTAGCTTTATGATTTTGTGGTTTAATACATTTTCTTCTCTTCCTGATATAGTACAGGCATCTGTACTGAGCTGTCTCATCCTAAAGGGGCTGACAGCCTATGAAGACAGAGAAGTATCCTTTGATGAGAAAATGCAAATCCCAAACAAAACATTTGCAGAACCACTAATCACCATTTCCATACAATTGAGCAATGATATACTATTTATTATAGAATGACTCAAAGGTAAGGCTTATTCCTTATAAGAAATGCCACAAATAACTTCATTTACACACTCCCTGCCCACCCCATTTATTTCTGCACCAGAGGCTAATTTTTACCACTTCGTGATTAGTGTCAGAACTCCCTCTGTGTTTGGTGGGACTGAGGTTTGATCTTTTCAGTCTAAGGACTGCCTTGTTGATAGTTTGAGGAGTTGTGTAGTATAACAGGAAAGTACTTTGGCAAATACTGTCAAAAGGAGTTTCTAAATTTGGAAGAAGGTATGGCGTTGTGGATCTAATATTCAGAGATGCTGGGTAACCCCGGTTGTCCTTAATTTTCATGGTGGTTCAGCACTTTGAAATGAAGGAACTGACTTTTCACACCTGGTGATGCAAAAGTAGAGGCAGCCAAAATCTCACACAGTTTGGAAAGTATTGGTCTTATTTTAAATTTTAGTTCTTTGACATTACTGTGCCAATTGTGAGTACTTCATTAATTAGTGTTTACAATGCCATTAGATTACAAAAAATGTGTATATATATCTCTGAGCTTTTTCATTTGGTATTTTTATGTGCTTCCCTTATTTAGTTCAACTTTTACCATGCCACCTACAGGGAAAAATAATTTAATTTAGCAGAAGCTGGCTTCATTCTGAGTAAACCTTGATATGAAGCTGTGGGGGTTGTAATTGCATTTAATTATAATGAGTTTTGCTTTTGAAAAAACCTTGTTAGTCAGGTTTGTAAACACATCAGTTCACAGTAGGTCTATCTGATATTCTGCTGCATCAGATCCCCCTTTTCTTGGCTAGGAAAATGAATTAAAGATTCAAATTTGGCACTTTTCTGTATCTAGCAGAACCTGGTGCATCCAGATATGCAGCAATGAGTGCCTTAGACACACTTCCTTTTCTGATTTGGATTTGCAAAGGTTGAGGAAAACAATAAAGCAAAATACTTTTTTACTCCTCTGCATTACAAAAATCAAACAGGAGAGCTAAGATGCAGAAAGCCAAAGGTCCTATTTGCTGCTATAAAGAAAAGTGAAGTGGAGGATTCACACCTTCTGTGTAGGGTATATGTAGAGTGCTAGGAGAACAACGAAGGCATTCTGATTCTAGTAACCTACATGTGTCTTGTCTCCATTGTCACCAGAAGTTTGTCTTGTATGTTCAAAATGTGTGAGCCAGTAGTTATGCTCCATTTACCAAGGTAGAACGAAACTGAGTCATTCAACTTAATAAAATTTAAGGTGTGATCAATCTCATTGTAATGTAGATCAACTAAAATAGGTCAGATGAATCATCTTGAGATGCTTATTTTTCTTTAACTTTAAAAAAAGCCTAAATTAACTAGCTCAGATATAGATATCTACACTCTAGTAGAGTAAAATGAGATGAATCTTCCCCTACAGTTTTCTAGGCTCTTCCTCTTTTTAGCTTTATTTTCAGAGTTTAACTCAGGATTCGCCAATAATTGACTATGACTTCATTTTTTTTTGATCAAACACCCTTTTTTAGTGACTTTCTGCAGTTTCCTAACTTGTTAATGTTGCCTTGACTATGTATTAAATAAACAATTGGATCTCTGGGAATTAAACTGATTCTTCATTTTGTCAATAGTAAGTTTCTATCCAGCTACACTTATTAAACTCAGTCAAGCTAGTATTTGTCTTTATCAAGAGATTAAATGTGTACAGTCCCTGAGGTTACGAAAGTTCTTTTAATTTGTTTCCAAAGATGCTATTAAGTTACTTCCGTATTTTCAGTGAGCTACTGCTTTCAAGGGTCTGGCAGGGGAGGTGGATCTTCCTTCTCAGCATTGCTGCAATCAAGCTGTAGCCGTATCTTATGTCTCCTGTAGCTTTGTACCTAAAGTATGCAGTTGGTTCTCCCTTTGGTTCTCCTCCAGTGTTTGCTGCACTGTTAAGATCAGATGGCAGTGGGATTTTAGCCATCTCTGATGTAGAAGTGGTTTTTTTTTTTTGATTTGTTTATCAGAAACTATCACTTATTTATCTTCTGAAGATTCTGCTAAAGCTCTGCAGAGTTCCCCACCCGCACTTTGATGTTAGGGTACTTTGTGAGGTGAATAACACGTTCTCCAGGCATTTGAGGATTTCTCACTCTAACTCCCTCAGGTACTTTTCTGATCATCTGTTCTCTGAATCCTTTGCCAAAGGTGCTCTTCTGTGTTTTTTCTTGACTCTACAGCACCAGTCCATTTAGCTGTCCTGCTGCCGAGCACTGTGCTGTTCCAGTAGTGCCTCATTCAGTTCTCTCATCCTTCCTGTTAATCTTCTGGTCTTTAGGTGGGGGAGAGGAATTATAAAATAATATATATTGGTATTTAATAAATCTTACTCATCTCCTACTTTGGGGTATAACCGAGGCCGGCAATGTGTTTTAAATGAGGGTGAAGTTAAAAGCGAGGTTCCGTGACCTAACTGGGTTATCTATAGTTTGAAGTAGTCTAAGATGAACCAGGTTTCTTTTAATTCTTTCAGTGATAGAAAGAGTCATTTCATGACAAATGCTAATATACTTCAAAGGTAGAGGGAACAGGTGAAAGTCAAGCCAGTGCTTGTGCTAAAAATTTTGAAAGTTACCCTATCAATGCTCTTTACTTTCAGAGTAAAACTGACAAGTCTCCTGAAATATCTAGTTCAAACGTGTTGTTTGCCATTGACTAGCAGGCATTTGTTTCCAAAGCTGGCAGAAGCAGCTTTCATTCTTCGTGCTTTCTCAGTGATTGATTTGTTTCTTTCTGTTTTTCTTTCAGAGATCTTAATTGCACTATGTTTTTTCAAAAACAAGTACATCAAATGTCACAATATTAGCATAATCATAAAAATGTCAAGCATTCAGTGCATTTGCAATATGTCAGGGCTTACTACAGCACGTATTTTTTTCATACGATTAATATGAGTCTCTGGAACGTGTCTTTGAATGGGCAGCTCTTAAAAAGGTGACAAAGTGTTTGCTACAAATATTGCCATTAGGGAAAAGAATAGTTTGTCCCTAAAGTAGAATAATGTTGGTCCTTAAAAACACTAGATCCTAAAGGAACAGACATGTAAAATGTCATCTAAGAAGAGGAAAGGTTACTGCTCCTGTGGTTGTATTCTGTGCAAATTCTTGCTGTGTCTGGTTGATCCCATTGATCTCCACCTGGAAACCTGAATCAGAAATTTCAGTGCCTGTCATAATCCAGACACTACCATTTGTGTCATGGGTAGTATTGTTTTTCAAATACAGGTAGGTAACTAATGTATATTTTAAATAACTAGATAAGTTAAAAAGCATTGGGTACATATTAATAAATCTCCTAGTTTTTGTATTGTATCTAAACTTGTATGGAGTTTGTTGCATTGCCCTTACTAACTGAATAGCATTATTTTGGTCAGTAAGTTCATGGACTATGAATCTCAATGGTAAGATGTAAATGAGGAAAGCGGGAGTTTCTGATACAGTCTGTAAAGCTATTATTATAACTTTCTGTCCAGAGTCCCTTTGTCTTTCTTGGCTGTTACAAAGAGAAATAGACACAATATTCAATATAATTACATACTTTAAAATTTGGGCATAGGAACCCAATTTACTGTCAGTGCAGTAATTTGCTTCCCAACGTCATCTTTTGGATTGTGTCCAGAGCTTTTCACTGGACTTGTGAAAGCTATCTTCATTAAGCTCCTGACTGCAATGGTAAGCGAGACTGTCATCTTAAAAGATCCGTTGGCATTGTTTTTCCCATGCATGGAAAGACATCTTAGTGGAGACACAGTCTGTTCTGGTGTTGTGGTACGACAACATGCTGTGAGCAGGGGGGCTCCTCCTTACTGTCTCTGAACCTCCTCCTGTCGGTTTTGCTGAGGGGTATCCTGCGGTCTCACAGGACATCCCTGTCTTACTGTCTGTACGGATGGGAAGTTTGCCTTTTGCACATTTCATAGAATCATAGAATCATGAATGGTTTGGGTTTGGGTTGACCTTACAGATCATCTTGTTCCAACCCCCGTGCCATGGGCAGGGACACCTCCCACCAGACCAGGTTACTCAAAGCCCCATCCAGCCTGGCCTTGAACACTTCCATGGATGGGGCATCCACAGCTTCTCTGGGAAACCTGTTCCAGTGTCTCACCACCCTCACAGTAAATTTTTGCACTTGTGAAAAATGCAATGGAATATAAATATGTCACACAGCTGGCAAAATATGCTGAACAGGTAACCTTCTCCCTCTAAATATGTTTATGGAAAGTAATAGCCTTGTAAGCCTCTCCACTTTATGCTAAAGACAGAGTCATGACAGGTAGCCTTTTCTTCTGTCCTCCTTATGTGTCCTAGTCCTCTTCCTTTAAGGAATAGAAATTAAGTCTCCCTGACTGTTTCTCTCTTCTGCATTACGATATAGCCAAAACAGTCCCAGCTGGTGCCTGTGTGGCTGTCTACCTCACTGGTGGCTGCTCCCTGGATGTGGACTGCAGCAAATGATTTACTTCAACCCAAGCAGCCAAAGGGGCCCTCAGGTGGTAAATAGTGCACTGAGTAAGAACTGACAATGAATGGTTGGATCTGCGTCCCATGACTCCTCTTCTGACCTGTTCTGTCCCTAGAGAGTATTTTATGTTGCTTTTTCCTTGTTTTGTTTTGTTTTTTTTTTTTTTTCCTACAACTGCCCGTCTGAGCCTCACAGCATATTTGGTGGTCATTGACAGAGGTCACATGAATCTGTATGTGCCTCTCCATGAGCGGAAAGGAGGTAATGGTGGCTTCAAGCTGAGAATGTGAATGCAGAGGAGAGATGTACACACGCACATGTGGACCCACAATGGTTTTGCTCATTCCTTCTGCTTCAGCCTCTCCTTACATTCTTCTCTGGCCTAGGAAATTTTACTTCCTCTCCTTCCTCCTCCTGTAGTTTTTGAACACCTCTACCCTTTCCTAGTCTGCTGGCTATCAGTTCATATTCCCTGAAGTCATGATGGGATTATATCAGAGATATCAAAGGAAATGGTTTTGACAGCAGAAAGCAGTGATAATAAAACAGTTGCAAGTCAGATTTTGTAATCCATCCGCTGTACATCCAGGCCCCAAGGATGGATTCAAATATACATGCGAGTATTTCAGAAAACATTCCACATAACTATGTTATAGAAATAACCTCCTTTAAAATCCTAAGCACTGAACTGTTTGCAGTTGCTTGTGTAATATGTACTTTTCTGATCATTAAATTCTGCTCTGTGCTCTGAGACAACAGAGTCATTTTTAACAAGTAAGAACAGGTCCTGCCCTTACCTTGGGGATGTGAGGAGCAAGCAGCAGAGAAGCAGAGCTTTCCTGCAGAGCAGTAAGAGCAGTGGAAATAATCAGGATTCAGGTATTGAAAAGCATAGGCAGAAAATAGTTTGTATGCATGGGAAAAAAATATAGGCAGCTTTCTAAATTACTTGCAGGTGTCTTTTTTAATCCCTCTGTAAAGATTAAAATGATGGCAGATTTTCCCAAAGTCTCTCTTTAAAATGAGTTTTGAAGACAGTTCCCAGGTGATGTGCATTTTATATTCAGCACCTCATCTGATGCCATGCAAAGTTCCTGCCCCACTTCTGCTAAAGGCAGTGTGAGGTTTGACACTGATGTCAAATGAAGACAGTAGCAAAATATTTCAGTTATTGCATATGCTCAGACCTCAGTACAAGGGATCTATCCCTGACCCATGGACCTGTGTACAGCTGCAGGACCATGGAGGGTGTTTAAGAGAATGGTCTCTGCAGTGCCAGGAGTGTCTTTTGGGCTGATGTGGAGATTCCCCACGGGAAGCTCTGCCTCTGCAGTCAGCAGAAAGGGACTTGGGGTGGACAGGCGTGTAACGGGGGACAGCCACTACTCCTCTGCTCTGCAGCTTGAGGCAGCACAGCTCATGAGTTGCTCTTCCTTATTCTTTCTCTCCTGTGAATGAGAGAGTTGCACTGCCAGCGAGATAGTCATGTTCTCTGCCTGAATTTGTAGACTTGCACTTTACAACCTAAATATCCCCTATCTGCTCCCTGATGTGTTAGCAGAAATTAAGGTTTTTGCACCTGCATCTGCAGAAGATTCGTACTGCCTTCTTGTTGCTTTCCTGCAGGAGACAATTTGATTTTATTCCTTAGCATACAGTGTCTACTCTCAGAAAGCACAAATGTTTTTGTATTATGGCCTCATATGAAGTCAGTCACTTTTGCATGTCAAGAATAAAGACAAAACGTAAAAACAAAATGGGAAGATGTCAAGGAAAAGAAAACAAAAGAGTGTGATCCAGAACGTTATATCTCTTTGTGGGTGACTTCACTGAGATACTGATTGAAGGGAAAGACTTTTTTACTATTACTCCTCAGAACCAAAAGATAAAAAATTGCTTTGCTGGAGGCCACTTCTTCCTGTCTGCATTCATATACAGATGATTTGTTTCAGTGCACAGGGACATATCCTGCAGTGTTGAAGTCAATGGGAATTTTGCTGCTGAAAAAGCATTTTACCTCTACCTCTGATAACTGATGTCACCAAGACTTTGGAGAGGTTGTACTGCTCTTACAAAAATCTCATCTTGTGTTTTATATCTGGTGCCTAGTACCTCCTTCATGAGTGGCATTTCACTGTGCCTGCTACCCGGGATGCTGACCCTTGTGAATTCAGGGTGAAGGCTGCACACTGGAAAGGCATATGAAACCTGTACTTACAGGGAAAAAAGTAATTAAGACAGCTGAACAGAGGAGGACACATCAAAAATAACAACTTAACAAAGTAGGTGTCTGAGAACAAGAAATAGGATCTGGGGAGGTGAGGTTTCAGGTGAACTCCCAGCACAGAACAGTCATAGTTATACTGGATCCTCGACTTGTTGCACTCTCTGCTGCTCCTTCCTCTCTGGAGATTTTCCAGGGCAGATGGTGCAGCTGAGGCTGCGTGGCCCGAGGCAGAGTATTGCAGCAGCATGCTGATAGCTGGCTTAGCAAAAATTATTTCTCTCTCCTTTTTTTTATTTATTTTTTTTCTCCTTTCTTTCTCTGTCCATGTAGTGTAAGCTAACGTCTAACTCTGGATTTATTGTTTTCCCGTGGTTGAATCCATAGAGGATTTGGATTGTAATAATGGCAACAGACTGTATCTTTTCTTGTGTTTGGATGGTCTTGACAAGTCAGTGGTAGCAATGGTTCTCAGGGCAGCAAGCATTATCTGCCTGTCATACTTTCTTTTTCCCCTTTATGCCCCTCCCAGAAATGAACTAACAAGACTGAGAGCCTGAACAGAGAAATCCAAGAAAAGCTTTGTATTAAAAAAATTAATCAAAACCAGTTAGGATTTCTTGCTTTAGTTAACTTGCTGGAGCCTGTATGAACCTGGATTCTTGTTGATCCACTGGAGTACTGTCAAGGCTATGCACAGCCATGGTTTTCTAGTGGTTTTCTGTTTTCTTTCCCAACATCCAAGAGGCTGAATCTGTATTTCAAGGAGGCTTGTATTTCCCCTAGTAGCATTTTTGCACACCATCAGTTAATGGATTATTCTTTTGACCGCTGGCAGCAGTTGTCATTCAATAGGCAGTGGTGGAAACTTCCAAGAGTGGGGAAAAGTGTTCTAGGACTTTTATCCAAGAGCTGGATTCTCCCCTATATTTTTTTTTTCATAGTTCTGTTATTTCTACATGTAACTGAGGCCTTCACATCATCTCCTCAAGTTATTTTTATTTAGGAGATTTATTTATTTTATTTAGGAGATCTGACAATCAGCAGATTGTCTGATTCTAGATATGCTCTTTTCTCTTATGAACTTGGTAAATAGAAAATAAATTTCTGCAGCATATTCTTCTAATTTGGATTCTACTTCTTTTCTGCAGAATAACTTCAGGATTGTTAAAACCATGTCACTGAATTTGAACAGTAGCAACGCTAAGCTCCAAACAGAGAAATATGCAGGCTTTCTCAAGACATGTTGAGACATCTCCCTGCAGCTGTGATGGGCTATCAGCACAACATCTCCACCCTTTCACCAGAGGCAACTTCTTAGAGGCAACTTTGTCATCAGGCTTCAGTTGTATATCATCTAGTCTCAACTAGTGTCAAAAGACCCAGGAGCTTTCTGCCTGTCTGCTGGGAACGCTGATCCACTCACCACAACTAGGTACAAGATGTGAAGGATTTCCTTCCCCCTGTGCACTCTCTGTCTCTTTCTCTCCTAAAAAAAAAAAAAAAAAAAAAAGATAAGCAAAAGCTGTCATTATTTCAGAAATTGTGAGCAGTAGATATTTTTGTAATTTAAACCATAAATAAACATTTCTTCTTTTGAACTTCATTAAAATTGGATGTGTTTTCACTGTAAAACACTGCAGCATCCCTATCATTTAGACATATACAGTGATGAATACCGCAATTAATTTTTTTCTGTAGGAATACTTGTGGTCTAGAAATACTCAATTTATGCAAAAAAAATTTAAATAAGAGTCAGACAACAAGATAAGTTGCTTATAACAGCAATTTTAGAGCGAGATATTAGGCTTTGCTCCTGCTGTTTTAACAGGCTGGGCCAAACGCATCTTTGTTATGACCTACCTTGCAGGGAAGTTGTGGAGAGGTGTGTTTGGTTTGCCTTCTGCACAATTATATCAGACTTTCCTTGGTAATACTTGTTGATGTATCACATTCAAATCTCCAGCTTTTCCTTTTATGCCTTTGACCTGAAGAAAGGAATTCCTGCTTTTAAATGCTCATCAATCAGTGCTGCATAGTTAAGCTGATAAAAAAGCTAGGGCTAAGCCAGTGTTAATGGAGTCAACTGTAACATGACTGACAATATTCATCAGCAAATGATTTTAATTAGACCAGCGTAATGAGATCAGTAGATTAAGACTAAGTAAATGACTAAAACTAAAGAGGGATTTTGATGACAAACAAATCCTGATGATAGCAAGGATGAATTTTTTTGCCACTGGTGTTTTCAGCGGCGTGTGGGAACAGAGAGACAGTCCCAATCACATGGGAAATCACTTAAAAGTAATACCAGGGCACTGGAATGCTGTGTTGGTGTCAGGAAGGCTTGCGGAGTGTGAGCAAGTGCTGTGCAAACTTCCTGCGTAGCTTGTGTGTCAGTGACACCCTCCCTCCACACCAGCGGGGGTTATTTGTGGACTTGCCTTGGGCGCCAGGCGTGAAACCAGGGCTGGGAAGGGTTGTGAAAGGTTAAATTGAAGAGGCAGCAGGTACTTGTGCTGGGAGGGGGGTGCAGTGGGGAGGGCAGGTGGAATAGGACCTATTGAAGTTTGGGACTGTAATTAAGAACACGGCAGGGAAACCAACGGGAGGAGGAGGCAGGGAAAATTGCGGTATTTTTTAAAGAAAGAAGTAAGAATAGAGAAGCAAAAGGAAAAGGATCATTTGGTGTTTGAGGATGGAAATGTTTAAGCTGAATAACCCGCTGCTGTATTTGTCTCTTTCTCTCCCTACATAGCTGCTTTGTTCTGATTTCTGATGGAGTATTCTGGCCCCTGTTTTATTTCCTGCTGCCTGCTTGCTGTATTCCTGAGACCTGCTGGCAAAGGGAGGTTTTCACAGCCTGCAGTGCTGATTCCGAGAAGTGTGAAGGGAACAGGACTATGCTGGATGACGTGACTCACCTGGGAGAAGCTGGTGTTTTCCAGCTGAGTGGAAGTGGAAAGTTTCAGCCTTGCTAGTCCAGATGTTTCAATGGACATTGCTGCGGTAGAGAAACCCTCGTCTGCACGTCCTGCTCAGCCCTGAATAGGAGAGTAGCAAGTTATGTACTAACATAAATGTTTAATGATTTATGACAAAAAAAAAAAAATATTAGATGGTGAGAAAAATGTTGGGTTAATTGACTATGGAGTCCTAAATTCCCAAAATGTAGCATCCCAGCCAAATATGGCTGAAATATCACCTGTCATATGATGAATATTTTAAAGAAGATTTTATTATATACCTAGGGGTTCATTCGCTTCAGTAATGAGGACAGTTACCTCTAGGGAAAGGAAGCTATATTATGCTTGCCACTTAACCAGGGGCTGGTTTGACAGGCGTCAGCTCAGAATGTATGTGTATATGTAGGGAATCACAGCAGCCTGTCTCTGGCTCACTGAGCAGGAAATGTTGTGCTGTACAATACTTTGGGTTTCTATCTATGGATTTGTGCATGGCACTGAGTGGGATTCAGACTATTTTTATTCCCGAGTCTGATTGTTGAGGTGGAATCCATCACCTACTAAATATTAAATCAGCAGTTTTTTTAAAGAGCAACACTGTCTCTGCTGACTTGAACATCCTTATGTGGCCCAGAGGAAAAGAGAAACAAAGATAAGATGAGAAAACCATCGTCTTTTGCATTCTTCTTAATATTAATGATTTCTCTAAAGTTTTCAAACTGTTGAAGGCAAAAAGTGAGATAGAACTTTCACATGAGTAAGAAATGACCCAGGTGAAAAAAAAAAATAAAAGCATACATTATAAAAACAGCAGTGAAACTTCTGGAGTTGAGTTGTTAGTTGGAAGTGATGGAGAAAATGCATCAACAGATTATTTTTTTAAACAAGTTTTGATTGTTGCCAAACAAACATGGCTGGGAATTATTTGGAATGTGTCAATTCAAAATTATCTGAAGACATCAATGCAAATGTAATTTCTGCCAGATCCTACACTGAGTATCGCTTCTGAAACCTAATGTTTGCCAATGCTGAAGTTTTGAGATATTTGCCCAGTTTATGTGGTATTGTCCATTTTTCCAGACTGACTGGAACTGGATAGAGTTACTTCTTGGTTGTTTTTTTGTTTGTTTGTTTGTTTTTTTAAGTTAATGGTTGCACTTCATAGGAAGTACCTAAAGACTGCAATCTCTGAGGTTTCTGAATATTTCTAATATACCTGTATTTTCCTATATGAATACTCATCATGCACCACTGCACAAATAAAAGCACATTTTTGTCACCCTTAAAGAGTCTGCACAAAAATCACTTTTATGGTAATGAGCAGGTAGGTGAAATAACAAAGGTGTGATAAATGAAGGCACATTTTTTCTTTTTACATTCTGCAAAATAGTCACGTCATCCCTTCAGTTCCAGAAATCAAAATGAATAATTGTTATGACAATCTTCCAAAGGCAATGAAGATTTTAAAAAGTTTCTGATTCCTGAGCGCTAAGATGGATGCTCACTTCTTAAGCCACATTTTTAAGACTTCTGATAGTGCACCAAAATGTCCTGAATGCCATGATATTTTAAACAGCACATCCCATCCCATCCTATGGGAGAAGAATTCCAGTCCTTTGATTAATTTCAAATAATTCTCCTTGTTTATCCAGATGAATTATCTGTGTTTCAAAATACAATGATGCTCTGATGCTCTTTGTTAGATATACTGACCCCTCAATGCAATAAAAGGACAAAATGAAAATACTCATTAGCTTGATGCCTTTGCATAATTCACATGCATGTTACATATTCATCAGTTTGTCTTAGTCACAGAGTTGCTGCGATGAATGATGTGTAAATATGTGGATATCTGAGCTGCTGTATAGGGGTGAGGGGAGGCAAGGAAAAGGGAAAAAATGTAATAAGAGAAAGGGGAGGGATTAAGGGAGACTAGGAGTCAGGAGGGAGTCTGAGCTGTGTAGTTCCCAGTCTATACATCTGAATCTTTAGAGGTTGCAGGGTTTCCTTTCCCAGTATTACTCCTGATGTGTACTGGGAGTTTTAATAATTTCTGATGTTATTATATAGCTCAATAGTTATTATATTTCACCTTGAGATAAAGGTTAAATAATCTTAAATTGACCAGGGACCGTGAAGTTCTTTGTCACCCTATCTGTTCATTCCTTACTTATGCTGTTTTTAATTGTGCATGAAAAAGAGAATATTTAGATAAAACCGTGCTTTCTGTTTGAGGAAAAGTTATGTTTCTGGAGTATGTTTTATGTTTGTACCCTGCTTGATGTGATATCCTGTTACGTTCGGAATGTAAGACAATGTAGGAAAGCAACGTAAAGTTTTTGCAAGACTTGGAAGTTTGGGAAAGTTAAAGGAGGTAGTGGTTTGGCTTTATTCCCCCCCCCCCACTTTTAATGAAGTGTGGGTTATTTCTTCAGATTGTGAAGCAAAATAGATGAATATTTCCAGCATAATGTAGATCAGAAGCTTTTTTTTTTTCATAGTGGTAACTGAATTAGGAGAGTGTTCGGCTGGATAGGTGAATGTCTGCCCAAAGCAAGAAATTTCATCCCACAAATCTCTAAAAACTTTGCAGCAGGGTTCTTCATTTTAAACAAGGGCTAAATCCACTGGAGCTGAAAGTCTGTGATAACCTTGAAAATTGCGGCCCAAACTCTTCCCTTAATTTCTTTTTCTCCTTATTTCCTATTCTGCCAGATTTCGTAGCCCTTTCAACATGTCTGAGATTTAGTTTGCTATTAAAAGGTAAGGGAAAAATTTTGGCATACAGCAGCCAGACACAAGTTCTACAACTTCCAGAAGGCCCGAAGGTCATCTGCAGTCTCTAGGTAGGGTTCAGAAATGTCACAGCTGCCTACAGTGGCTGAGATGGAAACGTGGAATTTCCACCAAGAGACTTGTCCCAGCCCTGCTGTTGGTTATGCCATTCCAGGAGCTCTTGTATGTGTACTTTATGGGAGTATTCCAAAGCATAATACCTTGCTTTGAGTGGTTTTGACTGATGGTGCAATGGGTAAGAATAGGTGACCATTAATAATCTTATCTAATCTCTAAGAGATCCTGTGGAAGGAAGCAACTAAGGGGTTTGAACATGCTGCTACAAGTCATAATGAAGATTTCCTGAAACAATGAGAGATTTGGGGAAGTGAGTTGTTGACATGGCAGTCTGCACTTGACAAAGCTCTGGAGGTCAAAAGAAAGATGATTGGGCATAAACTTGTAAGTTTTTCTCACGCAAAGGCCTCAGCATGAACCTTGCACTGCCAGGTTCTTGTTTAGGAGCTGTGTGACTGACTGACTCTCTGGCTGACATTTGCAGAAGGCTTATTTAATTGCCACGTGTACCTATCCCCCATTTTGCTCTTAAATATCTGCTCATTTTTCTTTCCAACTCGCTGTTACAACCAGTGATTTTAGCCAGGAGCAGTTGAAATGACAGAAATCTATAAAAGGGGATCATGGTTGGAAATAGAGCACTACATGCTGAGTGTTGCCTGCCAACAATTTACTTGGATTTTAAGTGAAGGGGGAGGAAAGTAAGAGACCTCATCTTTGTTTTTAATTAATGCAGACACCGTTTTCATTCTGAAGTGTCACCCACTGGAAATCAACGGAGGCTTGTATAAATAATAAGGAAAAAAAGTGTTTTCCTGATTAGTAGTGGAAAACATTTTTAAACAAGATCTACAGGATTACGATAGGGCTGGCACTTCCTCAAGGTGAAAGTCTCTCAAAATCATAACATAAATTATTGATTTGTCCAAGTCTCTTCTCCATAGGAGATTTACAATCTCATTTTCATAGTTGTCTTAAGCAGGGAGGGGAAAGAGATTCTTATGTAGGTCAGTGTGAAAGCATCTTATTTTTACAAATTAATAATAGAACCCTATTTTAGCTAAAGTGAGTTGCTATGGTATGAAATTATGGGGCTTATTGCTCTGACATTTGTGTAATGCCAGGAATAACTACATTTAAACAAGTAAATTTACAGCTGTGCAAGTGTAATCAGAGCCACGTTATATCGCATCTTAGATAGAAAGAAAGATTGTTGTGAACAGTAGGCAAGATATGTAAGGAAGATGTCTGGACCTCTCTGAATATTTGTGCTGATAAAAATTGGCTTCACTAAAACAGAACTCTGCAAAGAAAGAACAAAAAGTGGAAAGTATGAGGATTCTGGCAAATTAGAAGGGAATAAGATACAAAACTGTCCCTTTTCTGCTGCCACCTTGGTTCCAGTAGAGCGGTATATGGGTCTAGCAAATAAGAAGCAGGGAAATTGAATGAAAGGATAAGTAAGGTGGTGTGGCATATCAGAGAAGGCTAAGAGTTCTTGGAGAGCTTACTGTGAGTGGCAGCACTTCTCCAGATCTATGGAGAAGGGACTTGGCTACTGGAGAACCAAAGAAAGTGAAAACCAGTATAAAAGTATTCAGCTGTTAATCACCCCAGGCAAGAGAAGCGGGTACCATCATACACAGCAGGAGACATAAGGTGGTGAGCAAAAATGGACTGACCAAACAGGAGGGGGTGTTTGTGCAACGTTGCCCCATTTTCTATGGTGACAAGCAACAGACTTCAGATATTTTCCATCTCATTGTACACAAGGTGGAAATAAGCATGATGGAGAGGCTTAAAATTTATTATTAAAACCAAGGAAGGGTGAGTTGAGCAAAAAGTCCCAACGATTAGTGTTGCATGTCAAAGCAAAAGAAGGTATAAATGTCTCCAAATGACTGTCAAGTTGAAACTAATGACCTTAGGTGTTTGCTGGTTAGGATCTTAAAAGATGAAAACACGACAAAGAATTTGTCATCTACTGTGGTAGTAACAAAAGACCAAAGTACTATCCCTAATAGTACCTTTTATAAAAAGGAATATACATTGTGTTATCCTGGCAGACTTTTGTGTAAGTAATGAGTTGGAAATATCATAATATAGAAGTAAAATATCTTTGAAATGTCAAAGAAATTTTAAATTGACATTTCCTAGCCTAAAAGATATTGTACCCACAATAGAGAAATTTTATATTAGACCTTACTTTAAAAATGAAAGAGGGAATGATGACATCTTATAATCAGTGATTTTTAAAAGCTGATGTGATTGTGACAGCTGCCTTTATTGTATGAGAAACATATATAAAAGCAGTAGTCAAATTTTATTCTATGTTAAATGAGTAGAAACATATGTGACTTGCACTTATGTGTATTCTTCATGTGTAAAAAGGGGACCTAATCAGACAATGAAGAAGAGAACTGAGGGATTTGAGAGAACTCTGAGATCCCCCAAAAGCCATTTCTGCAGTTTAGAAAGAAGACTATATCATAAAAACTAACAAGCAAAACCCCCACGTCATATAGAGAAGAACGTGAAAGTAGTGACACAGCTTTAAAAACAGTAATTTTTACTAAAGAAGAAGCTGATACCAATGAATACAAAGTAAATGTTTAAAGCTATAAAAAATTGAGGAGGGAGGCAAAAATCAGAAATGGAAAAATCAATGGCTCATACAGTTAAGGACTGCAAGAAAGTTTTTCACATATAAAACAAAAAGAGTCCTAAAAAATATTGTTGGTCTATTACTAGGTGAGATGGCATAATTATCATTGACAGAAAAGTGGCACAGGAAAGAAAAAATATATTTGTCCATATTGGGGAAAAAGCAGAGTAATGAATTTGTATCACCTCACAATGAAAAATACTTTCAGTTTCCTTAGTAATTTCAGAGATGTTACTGAATTTTGGAGAGTAGTTACTGAATTTGGGTTTTATGAATTCATGATATATATCTGAGATTTTAAAAAGATGAGGTTGAAGAGCTTTTTCAGTCATTATCGATGATGTATCTTAGTCTAAAGGGAAAGTTTCAAAGTATGATTTCTCAGTGTTTAAAATTCTGTGTTACTTAATGCCTGAAGTCAATGACAAATGAATTAGAGTGCGTCAATTACAAATAAACAGGGGAAATAATGCAATTAATGTAGTCAATGTGGATTGGAAGTCTGGAAATCCTCTCAAAATATTTTTTTAAAAAAATAGGATTATAATTCTGATTGGTAGATTTCAGAAATGAATGTTGCTTAGCACTCAATAGCATTTTAATGAAGAAAGGAGAAAGGTACAAAATTATTATGCTTGAATATTTTGTTTCAAATTATAACTGTAAGTGAGAAATCATTACCAGTGAAAGGTGCTTGTTTTGGGTTCATGCAGGTATTGATTCTGCCCCATTCTGTTTATGGTTTTTCATATATTCTGAAAGAAAAAATTAAAATATGAGTAAAATTTGCAGATAGATCAAAGACTGGGAAAATGCCAGGTAACGAACAGAAACAATACATATAGATCTCAAAAATTTGGAAACAGACAACTTTATCATGGAAGAAGGAATAGAAGCCAAAGGTACCAGGGGAGAGACTGTCCCAGAAACACACGCTGATGACAGCTAAGGGACATTCTGACTGACGATAAGCTGGATATTAACTCCTAGGATAATTCCTTGGCAAATAACACTAACATGGTCTTTGTTTAAGCAGGAGAAGAGACCCTATATCTGGCATTTTTAATTTCAGGAATGTTCAGTTGTTTTCACAGTTCAGTGAGGCTAATGACAAACTGGGAAGTTTTAGGAAAAAGGAACAAACAAGAATACCCAAGTGCTGAAAGAATTGGAAACCTTACTTTTAACCCAAAGGGAATAATCTGGAGTTCCTGTCTCCAGATATTCTGCTCAGTTTTGAGACTGCTCTTGAGCTGGTTATTCCATCTCTATTTCAGGGTTTTTTTTAGGTGAATATCTAATGCACCACATTAAGTTACTGCATTAGAAAATCCAAAAAATAGAGAGACAAAACAAAACCAATTTCCTTTTAACTTAGGGAAAATAAAATTATGGCAAGTAGGGAATCCCACCTTGTTCTTCGTCTGATCCCTCAGTCTCTGCTCCTGGCAATCCCTTGTTGTTCAAGAGTTCCACCACGGCTGGTTGCTTTGCTGGCAGCAAAATGTAAGCCAGTGTTGCAGGTGCAACGGGCAGAATTAGTAAATACTTTTCTCTCGTGTACAGATATCAAGGGAAGAAATTAATTGCAGAGGGCAATATGATATCCTCTTATAGAACAATTGTCAGGCATCGGAAAGACAGTCTCAATGTTTTGGCAGTCTTTGAAGATGAATACTGGCCTTGTAATATGGATACTTCAGCAGATATTTGCAGATCTGGCTTTAATGCTTGGCTTTGCTCCAGACTTGTGGTGTGCTTTCCGCATAAGCCACTGGGGGTATGTTTGCAGTATGCAATGTCGTCTCAGCCCCAAAATGTGTAAGGTAAGAATAACCTTACAGTACAAGGACTTGGTCTCTCTATGCAATGTTGTAGCGTGAAGCAGGTAGTTGCTACAGGTGATAAGAATGAAGTGAATACTCACTTGAAAATTGCAGACTAAGTGCTAAGATAAGATCTGTGTCAAACAACAGTCCAGGAACTGGCTGGACCTGTGTGGGCTGTCAGCCTCCTTGCAAACATTCCCCATTTGAGCTAACTATTCTTCATAGCTTCTCAGTAGCTTCTGTCCTGCATAGCACTGAATATACTTTGAAGTTACCCTAGAAAGTGTGTTGCAGGCATACATGTCTATTTCTGAGTGACTTTTCCATCAGATATGTGTAGACAGAGTTTTTATTCAAGAGCTGCAAGTGCACCTTTAAGTGCAATCATGTATTTTGTGTCCAGCTGTGGTGGAATTCCAGCAGAGCTCCTGCAGCTGCTGTGTGGGCTTGCAAGTGAAGCTTCACCACAACCGTTGCTGGGGATGCAAGAAAGATTTACCGTGTGCTTCAGATTTGGGTCAAAAGAAATACCAGCTTGCAGGTAACTAATAAAAAAGCCTCTTTTGTCAGTAAAATAAGCAGATTTGTTTCAGGCATGCAGAGGATGAATTGGATTGATGAGGATGGAGGAATCATTTTTACCAAATCATTTTTTCTCACCATTAATATACATTGACCCCTCCCTAAGGGAGGGAAAAATATTCTTTGTGATTGTAAAGATTTGTATATAGAATCATAGAATCATTTGGGTTGGAAAGGGACCTTAAAGATCATCGAGTTCCAACCCTAATATCCCAATCAGCAGTTTTGCCAGAGGACTGGTAGTTGTCACATAGCAAGTAGCTCAAACCAGGAATCCCCCTGGGCTGGTGGGTTTGTCTAGTGAGCGTGGAGCTCTTTCCTTTTCTTCATTCCTTTGTTCTAAACACACCCATAGGGCTGTTCCATGGCTTTGGTTCTGGTCTTGTTTATGTTGGTGTAAATCAAGTGTAACTCAGCTCATATCATTGCAGTTCAGGTAATGAGATCAGGCTCCAGCACGTGGTATTTAACCACTCTAATTATGTTAAAGGAGCTACAAAGCGATGCTCATCTAGCTAAGATTTGCATAGATTCTCTGTTTTGTAGTTTTCCTATACATCATTTCATCAGATATTCTTCCATTTTCTACTCCTAATAACTATTTCTCACTTAAACTGAAACAGCTTTAATTTAAGATTCTGAAAAGCTTTTTACAAATTTCGATTAGCTAAATTTCATAGTATTCCTTTAACAGTGAGCATCAGTTAATCAGTGTGATTGTACAACTGCTGCATCCCATCAAATATAACTCCCAGACGGAAAGAAAAAAACCCCAACAAACCAAAAAGCATGTTAAGACAAGATTAAGTATGCAGTATTAATTTAAAATGCCTTCAGAATTCAAAGCAAGATGCCTTATCTGGTTCACGGGAAACTTTTGAGAGAAAAGAAAAACAAACAAGCAAATATATTTCCTTGATATGGAATATACAGAAGAAGTTTCATAGGAAGCAGACTTTGTGGACAGATTGGAGTGAGATTCAAAATTCAGTCTGCTTAGTAACAGTCCAGTTGTAGAGTTCTTGCATTTTACAGCACTCCCTGAGGGATTTTCTAAGATATTTAGGAACCTATCAGGATATCAGAGGGTTTAGCTTCCTAATTAGTGTTATGAAGCTGTGTTTAAAGCATACAAAATTTCAGTTGCAAAGTATATAACACTGCTTTCTCTTCTGACACTTTTCCTCCTGACAAGCAGGAAGCCTTAGCATGCTGGATACTCAGTGCTCAATTTGTGGGCTGCTGTGAGGGGTTCATTCTTTGTGGAAATACCTGTGTCTTCCGTGAGACAATTCCCACTTTTGGGTAGAGACTGTCTTTCTTACAGAATGGGGGTCCCGAGGCATCAGATACTGTGCAGGTAAATCTGTCTAGGGATTCTGGCCCAATGAAGCAAACAGGATCACGACATGACAACAAGACAATGCCCAAGTGCATTGGAATGAAAATAACTCAATTTTCAGATAAAAAAAAATGAGCTTTCAGACAAGTAGCTCTGGATTAAATCTATTTTTCTTTCTGATGGGAAGCAGACACGGTTTATCAATATATTATTTTTTGCTATTTTTTCTTTGCAAAAGTTAAAAGGGAAACATTTTCAGGAATCCCTAATTGCAAGACAATATATAACATCAGTATGTTCTCTGCTGCAGCAATAAGGAAACATTGGGACCAAGCTCTTAATTATTGATTCTTGCTAGCTCAGCTGTTGGTCCTTGGACCTTATTAAATGCTACTTGTCTTGGTTTAGCACTCTTGCTTCCTTGAGTTATAGCTTAACTGTGTAACCTACTTGTCAATCTGTAATAAAATTTGTTGAATGATACAGTTCAAGGTTGGCTCATTGCTAAGATTAGATCTTTTCAGCTTTCAGCATAGTCATGTCACACGTATCTTGATTTGACTTGCTTTGCTTAAGGCTTTCTGAACAATTGGTTTGCACAGTGCTGTTCCTAACCCCAGTTCTAGCCGTGTGATGACCTTTTTCCAGCCCTGATTATTTATGTGTATCCTGCAGTTCACTGGGGAAGTGTGTGTTGGCTTCCAAACAAAGATTGCTGTCTATTATATATAACCTAAAAATACAACTCTGAACATGTGTAGGAGTTAGGAGCATGATTTTTTTTCCTGGAGTTTATTAACAACCTGTTGTATTTATTTCAAAAACTACAAGATGGATGTTTCTAGAGGTTTATGGTTTAAAAGTTGCTGTAATTATAACAAGTGACAGACTGATAGAAATTATGATTGATTACATTCATGGACTGTATAAAGCAGTTTAGATTATTGTATTTATACATTGCCATCTTCACTGGAAACCTGAAGTTGAAATGGGAAATGCATGAGCTTTGGTTCCTACCTACATATGCTGTAGAATGTTAGGAAAAAATGAGTAAAGGTATGGGTATTGAAAATGTCCTGCTGCCCAAAAGCAAGTAGAATGAAGTATCCCAAGCCTATTTGTTCATTTAAAAAAACCCAAACAGAAAAACTGTTTGACTACTAAATATACCTCTCTGCTCCACCTCTTTGCTTTCATTTCTTTAGCCAGGTTTCCCAAGAAGATGAGGATTATATATTTATCCTCTGTGTGTATTTATACCACAGGTATTATGTGTAGGTGGGCTCCTACAGTGGTGCCTGAAGAGGTAGCTGATCTCACCTGGATTTGGCCAGGTGTAAAATTGTCAAAACCAAATAATTTTCTACTAAGTTTTGTGCAACTAGGTGGGTAGGTAGAGGAAAGGGACAGGCTGTCGTTGTTCCTTGGCACATTGCAAGATAACCTTGTTCCTCAGGGAACACCAGGAAAATTGAAAAAGAGAAAATTTCTGAATGTCTCCATTGTACAGAAAGCTTCAGCTGCAAGTCACACATACCCCAAAAGGCAATGTCAGGCACAGCTGTGGTGCTCTAATCCACCAGGCCATATTAATTGGTACTTACAGAACTACTTGATTTATCTTTTGACTAATGAAGAGGCAATTCCACAAATTTGGTGTTGAGTAATTGGTTATAGTTTCTTTTTTTTTTTAATAAAATAACAAAATCCTCAAAGATAGTAATGTTTGATTAGAGTAGCATACAATATGGGAAAGAGGAGAAAACCCTCATAGGTCAGTGTCTGTCCTGTTCCACTTTGCAGAAGGGAGACTTTTCTTCATTCCTCTGCAAGCCAACATGCACCATTGCTGTTTGGTGCTGCCATGTACCACAGGAGGGGCTGCAGGGGGTCAGACTCAAAGGATGACTTGTTTGGAAATGCAAATATATCTCCCTGCTTTTACTCCTTCCTGGATTTTTGCTTCATCCTGTGAATTCCTGCAGGGTTTGCACTCACCTAACCCCAGATATTCAGAGTGCCGTTATGAAGTTCCCGTTACCATAAGCTATAAATTTTATTCACCACACCCATTCCCACGAGTATCCAGGCACCTGGCCTGACACAACATCCAAACAAACAAAGCAAAACAATGCAGAAGGTGGTAACAGGAATGATAGGAATGACAGCCGACATGTGAAATCCATATAAAGGGGATGTGAGTGTTCTCCCAGGCTGGCTGTGCTGAGGAGGGAGTGGATGAAGCAGTAGCAGAGTGGAAAAGTGAACTGAGATTAGAGTCTGATGCCAGTTGCACAGGAAGGATGGAGGGAGGTGAGGGGGAGTTCAGAGGGCAGTCAGGCAATGTGAAGGAAAGAACAACTTCCAGCTGTAGAAAATTGCAGGGAGGAGACCAAAAGGAAGCAATTCTCACAGACAGTAAACACTCACGCTATTATAGTAACTCAAATTAATAAATGTTTATCTTATAAAGCTGTCCAAAGACTTAGACCTCACTGGGCTGTGCTCTTTGTAAATGTGAAGATTGTCTTATTGTGGCTTCCCAAAGACATTCAGTGAGTTTATTGAACGAAGCTTGTGACAACAGGTCAGGATACAAGAATGCAGGTCTCCTGGGCAAACTACTTTGGTGTTCTGGCTCTCCTCCTCTGTGCGTAATAGACTTCTGGGCTCTGTACAAGCTCTAACAATGTCAGTGCCTTTCAAATGCAGCAACAGAGAGTGGATGAATGGAAGTGGACCAGCCCAGTTGATCCTCCAAAATTTTGCTGCATGCCACTGCTGCACTGGATCTCCTGAAGGCAACCAGCTATTGTGCTTTCATTTGATCACAGAAGCACAGAGGGATCACAGTCCATCTCGGTCCTTCTGAGATTGCTGTGCCTGTAAGGAAGTTGGAAGAAGCCTCCTGAGGTTATGTAGTCCAACTCAAGGTGAGAATAACTTCAGATTTAAATCAGGTTACTCAGGACCTTTTCCAGTCACATTTCGAAAATATCCCAAGACAGAGATTCCACCATGTCCCTGAACAACCTCTTTCAGTGCTGAATCACTCTTAGTCTGAATTTTTTTCCTATTGAGACCAATTAGAGCCTGTCTTGCTGCGACTTGTTGTGGCTGTTGCCTCTTGCTGAGCACCTCAGAGAAGAGTTTGTCTCCACCTGCAAGAGAACTTCTCTTTCTGTTGCTGAAGGCTGCAATAAGGTTCCACCATACTCTTCTCCAGGATGAACAAACATGTTCCACTGGCCTCTCCTTGAATTTCCTCTGCTCTTGCACCCAGCTAAATGGCCTTTCTCGGGGCTCTTTCCAGTTTGCAAATATGTCTCAAATCCCCAAACTGGATGCAGATACAGCCTCACAAGTGATGTGTAGGAGCAGTATTCCCCTTATTTTTCTGGCCGTGCTCTTCTGCTGATGCAGCACTGTATGCCATTATCCTGCACTCCTTGTCCAGGCTCTTCTTGCAGAGCTACAAGCCAGGCAGTCTGTCCCCAGCTTGTACTGCTGCAAGGAGCATTTTCATCCCCAGGGCAGGGCTTAGCATTTGTCTTTGCTGAACACTGTGTGTTTCCTGTCTGTCCATCCCTCCGGCTTGTTCGAGTCCCCCTGCATGGCAATGCTGCTCCCCCGGGTAGAAACTCTTTCCCTCAGCTTGGCATCAGCCACAAGCCTGCCCATTCCCTCATCCCGGCTCAATGATGAAGATATTAAATGGTGTCAGGAACACTACCCTTAACTGGCCCCCACTAAGACCTAGAACTGTTGGCTGCTACCCTTTGAGTCTAGTCAAATTTTCATCTATCGTGTTGAAGGTCACCCTCTTGTGCTAGAGTGTGTCATGCTAATCCTGTGGGGAAGCCCTGTAAACAGCAAGAAGAAAAGAGGGCTGAAATTGAAAATATTTTAGCCATACATTTCCTTTATCATTGTGGAAAATTCCTGGAGAGTTCATAATGGTTCAGATTAATCTCATGAATATTAGTCTAATAACTTAGAATAAAAATGTCTCCTCAAAAAAAAAAGTATCTTAGGAAGAGATGTGTATCCTTAGTGCTTGAGTGAATAGGAACCTTTTGCATGTGTATATTTCTGTCTTTCAGTCTACAAAATGCTTCAAATGAACTAAAGGTCAGCGTATATTTAACAAGAAATTTCCTAGACTGTATCGTAAGAAGTAACTTCCTTATGCGTGCATTTGTTTTTCCAAATGGAGGAAAATTAGCAAAGCACAAAGTCAG
The DNA here is from genome assembly GCA_025769975.1 of Gallinago jamesoni. NCBI lineage: Eukaryota > Metazoa > Chordata > Aves > Charadriiformes > Scolopacidae > Gallinago > Gallinago jamesoni. Next base: position 13,142,625 of record JAOQGH010000012.1, on the reverse strand, counting down.
TTTTCATTGCTTTTGTCCTTACCCTCTGAAATCTCAAACAGCCAAAAACCTGTTGCCTTTCTACGGCCCCTGGGGTGCAGAGGGCATCAAACAGTTCATACTCTGAAAGCCTACCAAATTCACTTCATTTAAAATTCAGCACAGTGTTTTCCCTGTTGGGCAAAAGGAGCAGTTGAATACATTGGTCAGTGTGTAATTTAGTTTCTTTCTACCTTGAAAAATGAATGTTTCATAGCCACAGCACAGGCTGAGGGCTTGGAGGGCCCTTGTCCAAGTGCGGCACAGGAGAGGGAAGTGCATCCTGCTTCTGTCCTCTGAAATATACCTTAGACTGCCATTTCCAGCATTTGTCTCTCCTGTGCTTGTGGAAATAAATGAGATAAGACCAATACTTATTTATGGAGATGTAATGCCCTCTGTTTGTGTAGCTGCAGGAATGCTCAGTTTATCAAAAATGAAAGATTCTCTTCGAAAAAATTCCGTTGGCAACAACTTAAGTTCTTGGTTGACTCTTTTTATATGAATAAAGCAAATGCATGAATTTCAACAGCCACATAACAGAGATATTTTGAACAGAAAAGATCTGCAAGGGCTCAAGGAAAATCAACTTATGTGACCCGCTAAAGGTTTGAGGAATGGGCTGTTGCAGTGCAGAAATGGTAAGCAGTAACAGCCTGGGTTCTCAATCGATGTTTTATACCACAGCTGACATGGTGTTATGGTTTTGTAAACTCACACAAATAGGTTTGCTAATCTAAACTACCTTCCCAGAAAATGTGGGAGAATGAGGACTACATGTGCTAGGATTTGCAGTTAGCAGTAAGTAAAGCAGACCCGTAAATTTTATGTTGAACCAAGTTCTGTTTTCAAATATACTTTGCAGGCTGAGGAAGCAAATGATACTCTCATCTTGTTACTGTTCATTAATGCGAGGATGTGAAATCATTCTGCATATCTGGTCTCTGTTCTCTTACCAGACATCCCCCCTCATTCTTATGTAAATAGTGCAAGTTCATCCATCACCGGGTAATCAGAAGATTGTCAGGATCTACTGGCTGCAAAATTTGGGAGTTCTTACAACTTCATTTGAAATATGGAAAGTCATATTTGAGAAACTGCTGGAAAGAGAAATAGAAGGAGATGCATTTCAGAGAATAATTAGTCCTCGCTTTGCACTAGATTTTCCATTATTTTTTTTCTTAATTATGTGGGCTGTTTCTCTTCTGTGCTGTTTTTCACATTTGGCCTGCTTTCAGTGAAGCTTATAAACAGGGACGATTGCTGTAAATGAAATCTGGAAAACATACACAAATACATACAGGAAGAAAAAATAATCTTGATACTATTAATCTCATGAAAATTAATTTAACAGAAATGGGCCTTAAGTCATAGAGATTTCAGACGTGAGGGTTTTATTTAATCTAGTTTCCAAGGCGAGTTTTGATAGCTTTAAATAATAAACATTTTGTTTAAGAGAAATCTCAAGGAAGCCCTCTGTCCATTTGAATGTATGTTAACATTCCTGTGCTTGAGACCTCCCTGAACTCTCTTATTCTGTGATTTTTATGCTGTTGACTTTGCCTTTTTTGCTGGTAATGTCAGGCTTACTTGTCCAATCTGAGCTGTGTGACTGAGGCACTCGTCATTATCCACTGTTTGAACAAAGTCTTGTTGTGTGCTCTGACTGATTGATTGCTTATTCTCAATAAACAAAGACTTGCTCTCAAGGTCTTTGAAGCATTTCTCACTCAACTAGTCAACTTATATGCACAGAAAGCCAACTCTTCCTCTCTTATATTAGTTTATTCAGATAGGTAACTTTTTTCCTCAGACAGAATCACTGTCCTAGAAAGGAAGAGAGAGCATTCAGGAAGAAGTTCATTATTTTTCTAGTCCTACTTATCTTTCTGTTTAAGCTATAGTGGTTTTTTGGATGCCTCTTTAATCTGAAGTCACAGCACAATATATTAAATAAATGAATTTATTCTGAGATAGGATGAAGTGAAATCCCAGTGATGCTAGAAGAGGAGGAGTGCTGAAAAAACATTGTCTTCCTTTGAAAAGAGAAGGAGCCCAGAGTTATGTTGTGAATATCACCAAGGGGTGATGCTCAGCTCAGGGCTTCATTTGAGAACGGTATCAGGTGTGAATATAAGCCCTTTGCAGGTGATTTTAGTTAGTAGTCCTTTGGATACTTTTCCTTCTTCACTGACACAGCTGATTAAGGCAAGCAGTTTTTAAAATATCTTAATACTACAGTGTCAGAATGACAGTTCAGTCTACCCTGCTGTCATTAAAAAAGTCTTATGGCATTTTTTTTTTCCAGTCAGCTTTACTATTTAATATCTTGAATATGTGAAAGATAATAGCCGAGTAAAACTTTTAATGTTTACTCCAATGGAAAGATGTAATCTGGTGGTGCAAATCTGCTATCATTTTACTGTGAGGGGGAAAGAGAGATCTCTTGCAGCTTGCTGACATTTTGCAAAGTGGTAAAGACTCGACTGTGCTGTGGAGATAGAAAATAACACAACTGTCTCTGTCTTCTCCTATATGCACGTCTATTTATACCTATGCAAGAAGGAAAGTTCTCTTACAAAGGCCAGGTCAGCAAAATTCCTCCAAATAAAATTCATGATGTGGCTATAAAGGGGAACTTTATATAGATAGTATATAGGCAGTTGATAAGTGTTATGGCAATTCTATAGTAAGAGTCAACCATATTAAAAAAAGTATGTATCCTGATGCTTGACTAACCTGATTCCCTTGTATGACAAGGTGACCCACTTGGTGACCCTAAGGGAAAGGCTGTGGATGTTTTTTAGCTGGATTTAATAAAGCTTTTGACACTGTTTCCCACAGCATTCTTGTGGAGAAACTGGCTCCACATGGCTTGGATGGGTTTACTCTTTGCTGGATAAAAAACTAGCTGGATAGCCAAGCCCAAAGAGTGGTGGTGAATGGAGCTAAATCCAGCTGGCAGCTGGTCACATGTGGTGTTCCCTGGGTTGGGTATTGAGGCCAGTTCTGTTCAATATCTTAATCAACGAACTGGATGAGGCGATCGAGTGCACCCTCCGTAAGTTTGCAGATGACACCAAGTTGAGCAGGAGTGTTGATCTGCTTGAGGGTAGAAAGGCTCTACAGAGGGATCTGGACGTACTGGATGAATGAGCCAAGGCCAACGGTATGAGGTTCAACAAAGCCAAGTGCTGGATCCTGCACTTAGATCACAAGTACCCCAAGAACGCTACAGACTTTGGGAAGAGTGGCTGGAGAGCTGCCTGGCAGAAAAGGACCTGGGGGTGTTGGTTGACAGCTGGGTGAATATGAGCCAGCAGTGTGCCCAGGTGGCCAAGAAGGCCAACAGCATCCTCACCTGTTTCAGAAACAGTGTGGCCAGGACTAGAGAAGTGATCGTCCCCCTGTACTTGGCGCTGGTGAGGCCACACCTTGAGTACCGTGTTCAGTTTTGGGCCCCTCACTATGAGAAAGGTATTGAGGTGCTGGGGGTTCCAGAGAAGGGCAACAAAGCTGGTGAGGGGTCTGGAGAATAAGTCTTATTATAAGCAGCTGAGGGAACTGAGTTTGGCCCGGAGAAAAGGAGGCTGAGGGGAGACCTTAACGTTCTTTACAACGGCCTGAAAGGAGCTTGGAGCAAGGCAGGGGTCGGTCTCTCCTCCCAAGTAGCAAGTGATAGGACAAGAGAAAGTGGCCTCAAGTTGTGCCAGGGGAGATTCAGATTGGATATTAGGTAACATTTCTTCACTGAAAGGGTTGTCAAGCATTGGAACAGGCTGCCCAGGGAAGTGGTGAAATCGCCATCCCTGGAGTCATTTAAAAATCCTGTAGATGTTTGTGGTGCTTAGGGATATGGTTAGTGGTAACTTGGCAGTGTTAGGTTAATGGTTGGACTCCATGACCTTAAAAGTCTTTTCTAACCTAAATGGTTCTATGTTTCTGTGATCTGTTTGAATAAGGTTCTCTTCCCCTCCCCTCTTACTCACCTTATTGGGACAGGATTGGATCGGATTGGGCTGGGGAAGGATGTAAAATATTTTATTGACTTTTTTTTTCTTTCTTCTCTGTGGTCATAAGAAAAGTTTTATTATTTAAAGAAATGTCAACTTCAATGCACACCTGTAATAAACATGAAAGTTCCCTCATACATCTGCATTTATTTACGGCATAATGGCAAATAGGTAAAGTTTATTCTTATGCTTACATTAGTTTGCTAATTCATTCTTTTGAAATACGGCATTTTAAACATCACTGGATTTTTTTTGCTTCTGCATATCATTAATATTTGGAGGAAAATATATATTTTGAAAAGTTAATTGAAACAGCAGATTGGAGTCTCTCCCACTTGCAAAGGTCGATCCCATGTAGATGCAGAGAGATACTACACTTACATCAATTCAACATGAGAGAAGGCTCAAGCTACAGTTTTCCTGTGTGAGCAGAGTGACTAATACACAAGAGGCTAATTTAGTAGGAACATTTAGTCATGGCTTCCTCTAACTGGGCCACTCTGTGAAACACGTAATTGCACACCAGAAGCTGTAGATAACAGTGTGCTGGAAAACTTAAGACATTGTAATAGGAATGCACCCCCCCAACTTTGTAATTTTAAGAAGTGAACAGCATTTCTTATGTAATCCCCTTTCATTTTAAAGCTTGCCCCTCAGTCTGTTAAACCTTGATTTGAACCAGTTTTCTACATGGGTCTGATTGTCTTTCTGCATTCTTATGCCCTCTCAATTCCCAGTAGATTTTCATCTCAGTAATTCTAAGCATCTAGTAAATAGGTAATTCCAGTTGCTGTGACTGGTACTTTAGGCTCTACCCCCTTCCATGCTGCTCATTTATCAATATTTGAACAATGCACACTGTCTCCCTATGACCCTCATTCCATCTTTTTTTCCCTTGTCAGAGACTGCTCTATTTGAATAATCATTTTGACTGAATAATCACTTTGTCTCTAGAGACAGACCCTGCTAATCTCATTTCCATTTAGTGTTTGCATCCTCTGGGTTCTTATACCACTCAGCATCCTGCCTTCCAGAGCCACATTAACCAACATAACTAACATCTGCTGCATCTGGATTCATTTTTTCCAAATGGGAAGTATATGGGCATCCCTATATGTATACACATGTGTCGCTAACTAAATGTGTGAAAAGACAAGGTAGCAGGAGGCAGTCAGACTTGTGATAGTTTTATCTTGCAGTCTTGTGTTAGCCCTCATGGTTTATCTGTAAGGTTCAAGTCTCAGCGTGCTAGGTGAGTCACACTTCTTTATCCAGAAGTTTTAATCAATCTTCTAGATATCAGCCTTAAGTTACCTCAAATATGACATTTAATGTTTTTATCTGTATTCACTACTCCCCGGGATGCTAGTGAAGAATCTGGCAAAGAAATCTGACGTGTAGTATTTCTTGTTATACAATGCAAGATGCAGTGCAAGATTTTTAGATTCTGTGGACATTTCTGATGCTGCAGGACGATACTGGAACATGAGCTTGAGGACAACTTGTGATTGCTCAGGGTTCAGTACTCTTCTTACCTTGAAGTTGATGTTAAAAGGGAGCTTAATGGCACTGATGAACTTAGGGTATACTCATTCAGCAGTAGAATAGGTCCTCTGTCCTAAGAAGAATGCACTAAGGATAAAAATGTTTCCGGATGCTTGCTTTCTTGTTGTCACCAGAGTCTTCATTGGGATCGGCTTCATCTGGCTGGTTATTGAGAGTGGGAGAACTCAGGTAAGCAGGAACTGGCCATTGACTGGGAAAAAAAAAGGTCAATCTAGATCAGATTTTAGGGTGTATAAATGAAAGTGATTAAGAACCAACTTTCATACCAAATTTTTCCTAGTTTTATGATTTTGATTACAAGCAGGGAGGTTAATTAAGAGAGGTATCATTCTGCAGGTTTTTTAACTTCAAGGGTTAATGAGTCTGAACAGGTGTGAGAGATTAGATGTAGCTGGGAATAACAAACCGGTGGAAGAAAATACTGACGTTTATTTCATTCAGTCTTTCTTGAGGGATAAGAAAAGAGAAGAAATCACTTTGCCCAGAAGAGAAGTTTAAAAATATGTTTTTTGTGGCATAATCTATTCTTTTCATAATTAGCAGTTCTTGGGTGATTACTTGAGGAGGCTGGTTGTGCCTGATGATTAACTGAGTACCTGTATATCATATGACTAACTTGGGCATCCTCTGCTCTTTCTAGTGTCAGAGAAGGTTAGGAACCAGTCTTTTTGGCCTGTGGTAAATGCTATTTGACATCTGATTTTACTGGAACGACCTGTCCTCAGTCAAAACAGAAAACTGCATTTTTGTAATCAGCAGTTGTGGCTGTCCTTACTTGGTCAGTCATAGCCTTATGCAGGCAATTTTCTCCCTGTCCTCTAAACTTTGTTTTTTGGTTGGTTTTTTTTTTGTTTTTTTTTTTTTTTTACTCAGGAGGTAGTAAAACAGACTGTACTATTTTGCTAGTGGCTAGAAGTGGAACCTGTGGAAAAAAGTTTGCTTGGTAAATTTGGGTAAGGATCATTTCCAATCCAATCCGGAATTATTTGGGTGTTCAGAACTGGGTGACCAACATGATCAAGGATAAAAAAGGATATGAATTCAGGTGAATAATTACTTAGCATGAGAAAAATACTTAAAAAGGGCATCTTTCTAAATTGCAGAGAAGACTAGTTCAAATGAGTTTTTTGTGCTGTATCTTATTAGAATTGCTCTGCAAAGAGAAATGTGATATAAAAATCAATACTTCTCTCAAATTGATAAGAATTTTGTTTATGCTGACAAGGTGTTTCAAGTCTCAATTGACTGATCTCTCTTTGACCTCGCAAAGCCCTTGATATGTGCACACACGAATAACTTTGGCAACTGGTGCCAGAGTGACCAGGCCCAGCCAGGTGTGAGTACATAGTTTTGCAAGTAAGCACATAGAATTACAATCATATCTCTCAACCTTAATTGCCTCATAGAAAATAAACACTCCCAGTTACGTGATCTCTCCTATTGCCAGGACAATACAAATCATGAAGATCTCTGATAAAGCCCTGCTTTTAATAAGAGAAGATTGTATTTCTCCTCAAATCCCTCTAAGTCTCTGACTTGATTTGAGAGAGAGGAACAACTAAATTAAATTGAGTTTGAGAAGTATGAAAATTAAAGAGTCTCCTAGGAGCTCTGTTAGGATCAGGGTTTGAAAAGTTTTGTGAATACGATGTGAAAGTCTTTGCTCAGACTGCCAGTGTGGGCAGGGACTGCTCAGTCCTGCTCCCTCTCTGCGAGATGCTGAACACCCACTAACGCTCTGCGCTTCAGGGTTGCTGGGACTGAGCCTCCTCCAGCCATCGCATCAAGACTGTGCTGCTGTCCTGCTAATGGGACATTACTGGTTTTGATGCTGTATACATTTAAATATTATTTTCTGCAGATTTCAATATTAATTTCTCTCCTCTTCTCCTCTGAAGAAGTACTTCTTGTTATCCGAGACAGGTAAGGCATGGGAAAGGTTGCATTAATGAAGTGGTACAATGAAGAAAACTGAAATCCGTGCCTAAGCATTGTGAAAGATCCTCTCATTCAGCTACACCAAGGTGCCAAGACGTACTGTGGTTTTATATACTTCATACTGGCTGCCATTTGCAAACATTCAAAACTGGTTAAACCTCTTTTTCACCTCTATGAAAGACAGTGAGTTTATTTGAAAAATCTAAAGGCTTAAAATAAAATGTATTGATTTTGTGTTGGCTGTTTGCATTTAGCCAGTGAGGGGAAAGCCCCCTGCTCCTAGTCGGGAGGTGGGGAGTCATGTCCTGCTGGACGTTCAGCTCTAAGGGCCAGGCAGTGCACATGCTGCAGGACCGCAGCCGCCTGCTCCACCGCATGGAGAGGACCCCGCTCTCCTTGTGTCCATCCACGTGCTGAGTGGTTTCCTGACTGTTTCTGCTTTTGGCTGACCATCAGGGTGGGTAGAAAGAGGTGCCAGGATTTCTGATACTTTTGCCATGGTCAGTCTGTGAGATGAGAAAACTTTAAGCTTCCCTTTGTACCTGTGAGTGAGCAGCCCCAGAGGGAAGAAGACCAGTGAAGGTGACCTGCCCTCGGTGGGGATGGGTTTCACGGTGGGTGCAGGAGAGGTGAGGTGTGGGGAACAAAGAACCTGTCCTCATTTAGCACACAAAAGAGAAGCACAATGAAAGATTAAGAACCAAAGGAACAGAATAACCTGCTCTTTGCCTGCATGCCTTCTCATGGGGTGCTACAGTTGCTGAGGGTTTTTATCAGATCCCTGGTAAGCAGGATATAATAAATTACCTTTCTAAATCCACATTTATTAATTGCTAATGTTATGAGCTTGTTGTGGCTGTGGCCTTCGAGAGAGCTTCCACCTGCTAATAATGTGACTGTGATTCGAATAAGAACATGGATGTACCATTCTTAAGAGATGGTTAAAGTACTGTGCAGAGGACCTGAGTTTCACACATAGTAGGTAGCTGCTGTGCTTGCAAAAATGAATATTGAAATGTGCTGTCTGGCAGGTATTACCTTGCTTTGAGAGTTATTTTCAAAGACTAATTTCTAGTTATAATCATAGATTAATTTGCATCTTCACAATCACTGAATGCACACATCCATGTACAGGAATATTCAAACCTAACTTTCAAAGCTTGACATAATTTTTACCATAAATCCTGAAGTCAACCATATTTAGAATATGGAGGAAAAAAAAGAAAAGAAACAAACAAAAAAACCTCACCTTGCCTACTGGAGATGCTACAGCCAGCTCCTCTTTATAAATAATATATGTATATAACTGTACAATCAGACACCTGTTTCAATATGTGCTTTTTAGTGATTTCTCTGTGCCTTTTTGTTTGTTACTTGGAAATACCGTGAACCTTCTTATGGGGCATCATTGCTTTCCCTGCGGGTGCCTGAGAGACCTACAATGTTTCTTGCTGCTGTCTTTCAGTGGCTGTCAGCAGGCAGCTGACCAGAGAACCTTTATTCAGCAAATGTGAACAACTGGAGAATTTTTGTTTGCAAGACTGAGGGGACCTGCCTCAATTTACTGAGAACAATAACAATATTTCTCTCCCACTGAATAGATCTAGCCTGAAGTTCCCTGACATTAATAAATGACTAGATCAACCCTTCTCACCTCCCTATCTTTTTCCAGCTATAAGTGTGTAGAAAGTGAGACATGAGTAATACTTGTTGTAATTAGATTTAAAAGTTGGAGAAGAGCAGGGAAGAAGAGAAACTCTTCTTTTAACTTGTGTAAAAGCTAAGAGTTAAAATGTAGTGAAAGACTTGCCACTAGCCAAATATGATTGTGTTATGCTGTCTTTTCTGGAAGGAAAACATTAGCAATCCAGCTGTTCATTTGTATTCAAGACATTTTTAAGATAAAACTATAATGAAATATATAATCTGAAAACAACATGGATTAAAACTTTTTTTCAGTGTGAGAATGGAAATAGGGAGCAAAACTCACTGCAAAGACCTTGTTTCCAAAATGGGTGGGGTGTATTTTATTTCAGCAAATTTACTAATAATCAGTGATGATCTGGGAGCAGAAATAGGATTCTAGCTGGGGCAGTGCTGAGCTAAGCTCAGACTGCCAGCTGTTTTAGGAAGTCTTTGTCTTGGTAAGTTTATCTTTCTTCCATTTGAAGTTTATCTTTCTTCCATTTGAAGCACTTGGGGTTAAATATCGGTGCTGGGAAAAGAACAACTGCATTTTTGTACAGTTTATTTATGATGACTTTAGTATTTTGTTAATTGTTTGGAAATTATGTTTCTTGCTAGTTCACTGGCATCTTACTTTGTGTCTTCTAGATCTTCTGTGGTTAGATGCACAATCTCTCTTTCTCTGCAAGGCAGAAGCAGCTGTGAGATATTTTTTGCTTTTTGTTTTAGAGGGAGCCCATGAAAACTCCATGTCTATTTTGTGTTCACTTTCCTCCTGCAATCCCTCTGGTATTTCATGGAATAAAAGGAAATGAAGTAAAAAAAAAGAAAAAAGAAAAAAGTAAGTTTAAATCTGGTTTGAAATGACTGACTTTGCATGAAAATGGTCTTCCCTGCAGGATGACCCTTGCCTAGAAATATTTGCAGTAGTTATAGTATCTTTTGACAAATGTCAGATGCCTTTGTGGGTCATAAAGAAATTTGACACCAGGTGAGAAAAATTTTTCACTATGAGTTTGAGGCTGGGAGCTGAACCCAAGGTTCCTGGGCTCTGAACTAATACTATAACAATGAGGATATTGCTTCTTTTGTCTTGTATACCTGTATTGTTAAGAATGCCTATATCTTTCCTCTTTTTAGAATCATAGAATAAATACCCTGAGTTGTAAGGGACTATGAGGATCATTGGGTTCAACTCCTGACTTCACATAGGGCAAGTTAAAAGTTAAACCATACTTCTAAGAGTGTTGTCCAAACACTTCTTGAACACCAATGGGCTTGGGGCCACGACCACTTCCCTGGGGAACTTGTTCCAGTGGTTGACCACCATGTAGGTGAAGAGAATCTTTTCCTAATATAAATTTGAATATACTACCCTTGTAGTGAAGTATATATGTGATCTCACCTTCAATCACCTTGAAATAATTGATGTGGAATGCAGAGGTTCCTATTAGCTAGGGCAAGTTACAGGAGCACAGGATGCACAGATTATCTGTCTGTGGCATTAGCTGCCTGTTGTTTCCTTAGGGGAGCTGGAAACACAGGTGTAGTTTCAGAAATCTCTTAATGTTTTAATCCTAACTTGAGAAACTGCATCTTCTCCATCAGATGTATCAGGACTGCAAAGACTGGGGATGTAACCAGGTGCCTTTGGGATTCTTAGAAGAGAGGGTTACCCTTCAGCATATCACCCTTGGGAGCTTCTTGGTTTTGATACCAACCATTCTTGGGCTGAAATAAGAAAAGTTGATCTTTGGACCAAATGACAGTCTCCATCTATGAGGTGGGATGTGGAGAATTCCTGACAGACTGACTTGTATGAGGAAATAAAAGTGCTGCTGAACTGTCATTTCATTTCATTTGTAAATCTGGGAGTGTAGAAGTCCTGAATTCTGCTCTTATTGCCATTCTTTTTCTAGCTTATGTCACAAAAATGATCAAGGGTGAAGTAGGACAGATGTGAAGAACCTCTACTAAAAATGGATTACTGAAATATTTCTGAACTGCAAATGAATTTACCCTCAGTCTTCTAAGAAAGAGAGAGCTAGTTGTCCTTTGGTAAGTGTAGGTGTCTAAGGCAGAGTGTGCGTTGCCTCAATATTTCAGTATTCAGTGGAGACATTTTGATTGTTTACAGCTTAGCATGCCCTGGGCTGGTAACCCGTGCACAGCATTAGTCACTTTTGAAACATTTGCCTAGCCATGAACCAATCTCAAGACAGATTTGGCATGACAATACAGATTTCACAGGTCCCAGTCACTGTGTTGAACTAGTCCGTTGCTGTTAAGTCTTAATTGCTTGTATATATGCATTACAAGAATGGATTATGATCTGAGATTTGTAATTTGTGTGTGAGGTTCAGATACAGATTGTTGAAATTTTATATAGACTAGACCTGGTGGGGAGGAAGAGGTCCAGCTCTAATGATTTGCTAAATTTTACTATAAATTAAGCTGAAGTTTCTAAACTGCATCTAATTTGGTTGTGTTTTTGAGCTGCATTCATTGTCAGTGGAAGCAAACTTCGTTTATGTGTTGATTTTCATTCTGTGATACTTTTGCTTCAAATAGTGCCCTCATTATTTACAAATATAAACATTCTTTTTCTCCAGTGAGTAAGTATGTCACATCCTGGTTATATACATTCAAACCCAGGCTTGCTGGCATTTTCACTTCATATGAAGAGGGTTAATTATGAACTAGAGTACAGATCTCAAATACATCAGCAAGCTAAGTAGCTGGTGACTGCTGCAATCAGTTAACTGCAAGGAAATGAAACAAGACTTATTTACATTTAGAGTGATGCCTGAGTTCTTAATCACCTCAAAGCATTTAAAAATTAACTTTACTACCAACAGCTCAAGAGGCATAATGAACCCCAGGAGGGAGTTTTCTTCTCTTTCATTTTCATTGAAGCCGTCTATTCATTTACATCAGACTACTCTCACTCCAGTCTGTTTTCCTGCAAAAACCTCAAAAGTTTCCTTATTTCATTTTCTTAAATAACTTGTGGTTCATTTGGTATGCTTCATCATAAATTAGTATTAAAATTGTGCAAGAACTCTTGGCAACAGCTGAAGTACACTCAGCCACAAACTCTTTAAGGACAAATAGAAGCAAACAGCTTAGTATTTCTGTGTTTTGTTGTAGAATTACCCATGTATTAAAAAGGCAACAAAATATCTTTAATTATCATCTTCATGCTTTCCTGAGCTTTTGCACCTGCACGAGCACATTTTATGATTTTACACACGGACACACTCATGCTCCAGAAAGGGGGCTACACTGTAATCAAATAAGCAGCTAACAGCCTGACCAGTAATGACATTTGACAATTGGCAATTTAGAAGATGGAAGCAAAGATATTGAAACTAGTACAAATTCTCCGAGCTTTCCACCATAACTTTGTTGTATCTTGACTGTTATTTGCCCTGAATCCCCTAATAGGAGCAATCCTTTCATAATGTACTCAGCCAACCCATTATTTCTATATAGTTTTTTTTCCCCGTTGCTACAAACATGAAGCGCTAACACCTCCGAAAGTGGCCTGTTCCCTTGGGAAAGGTCTCAGCTATGAGGGGGAAAAAATATTTTCTTTGGAAGTTTCCCTTTAAGGTTTGAACTGTTTTCCTGGGCTATTTACAGCTGAAGTGAAGGTGATATTTTGAGAGACAACAGTAATGAAGAGTACAGCAACCCAGCAAAACTTAATAGGGGTAAAGCTTAATAGCAGACGTATTTCTTTCTTTTTATCAGTGATTTAATGGACAAATTGAATTTAGGTGTTCATACATCTATTAAGATAAGCAGACGTGCTAGCAGTGCAGATTATTTTTATATAAGAGACAACATAATAGTACCATGGCAATTTTAATAAACAGTAGATACATAGCTACAGTAGATGGATGCATGTTTGTTTAGTTCTTTTAGCACTTTTCCCATTTTCTGCTCCTTCAATGAAATTTTAGTCATAATACTAATAAAGTTATAAATGAATTGTTGTGACAGCTTTCTTAGCTGTATTTTTACAAACCAATTAATGTATGCAACTGTATATCTTAGGTCTCTAATTATTTAGGCTTCTTATGGAATTGTGTCATCAAACCAAAGCAAGGCATTAGGCTGAGAAGCTGCAGTTTGTGGGGCGTGTGAACAACCACAGCTGCCAGAGAAAGAGTAACCCTGGCCCAACTGCTTCCCTCCTCCTCCTCCTCCCTCTGACCTGCCACGGCTTCTTGGTAAACTGGATGGAAGAGCTGATACTTGGGGAAAATAAGTGGTGTTAACACTGGTGTGGCCTGGGGTAGCGTGGAGCTCTAAACAAGGGCCAAGGAAAGGAAAGAGAAGAGAGGATCTCTTTTTTCTGATGACCATGTCACTCAACACTGTCAGGCCGTGGCCTCGGTAGATTAAAAAAAAATACTGTTTGCAGTTAAGGGGGAAGGAATGTTTTCATTTAAGTAACCTAGACACCAGCACTACAGTTGTAAGAAATGAGTTCTATATTTATGAAACAACTGTAGTTCAACTGTAAATGCTTTTTCAGTCAGGTGGATAACAATTCTGCAAACAAAATCTCTTTATCTTTTTACTGAAGTGGTAAATACTCGGATTGGTAGACATGGATTTTAGTGCATGGCGACCCGGGGAACTGTCACCTTGGGGGAGGCTGGTACGGTGCCTACCCACCTTGCTGGTGAAGCTTGAGGGATCGTTTCCTTTCTTAGTCTCAAAGTTGCATAGTTAATAATACTCTTTATCTCTGCAGGAAATGGGATATGACAGGTGGTGAGGCTGGGGACTAGCATTGCTTCAGCTATCTGGATTGTAAAAGAGCCAGAAAGTTTCTTATAATGATTTAAACCAAAAGCGTGTTGTTGTGTGTATCAGTGCTTTCACATTTCAGATCTCTACAGTGATTCTCATGTAGCTTTCTCATGATGGACCATATTGCTGGTTGAATTTGATGTTCTTTTTCAAAAATAGTAGTCCTTTCATCTTTACATGCCAAATCGTCCTGAACTCTAGGGTTTCTGTAAATAACTTATTCACAGAAATAAAGTGCAAGAGTTTGCAATTTTTTAAAAAAATAATTTGCTTACAGTCGAGTGAAAGATTTTAACCATTTCTTTCTTATTTGCCTATCCTATTTCTAACCTACCCCTTTATATTTCTTTTTATTTTTAATATCTTCCTTGTTAGAAGCCCTGACCAAAGGTAGAAAAGTCTAAAAATATGCTGTTTTATTACCCTACAGTTTCAATGAATTTTGATAGAGATAGTTTTGTAGGAAACCTGACAGGGCAGAAGAAATGAACAGGACTTGATCCTGCATTTAATAACACGTGAGCAGGCCACTTTCCCCATAGCGAGTGCCGCTCACCTCTGCTATTGCTGGATAAAAGCTCTAAGGAGAGTTTCTCACCTTTTTTTTTATTCACCGTTTGTTTTCATAGCCTTTTTCTCTTAAAAATTAAGTATCTTTGTTTCCTTACTGGAAATCATGGTTGTCTCTGGAGTTTAACTCAATTTTCCTCTTTAAAACCATCTATAGTTTCATCTTGATTTATATTTGCTGTATGAGAGGAACGGATCAGTCCTTCAGTTCAGTCAAACTCTTTCCAGACATTTACTCTGTTAAAAGCTTTTGATGCAAAACAATACATTTTAAGGGTTTCTTTCAGTGTCATTTCATAGAGGTTAGTTTTTCTGGCTGGTGTTGCTTATAGCCAATGGTGCCTGAATTCCTCTTGATTTAGTTTTAAATGACTCCTGATATAAATGTCTTCAGGACTCCTGCCAAGCAGTATACTGCTATTTCCCTGTCCTTTATTTCAGCTAAAACCTTGTAATGTACTTTTATTGTTTTGACTGGTGACATTGATTTTGAAGGATTTTTAGTACACAATAAAACATTGTACTTTTTCAAAACATGACAAAGTTCTGCAGCAAGTCTTTCTTTGTAAACATATTCTTTCATTGGTATATAGATATTATTTGACTCTGACTAACAATGGTGATGGTCTGTGTGACCATGTTTGATGTGATATATAGTATCAAGTCTTTTGGCTGAATTCAACGGTAGTTGTTAGAGACTTTATGCAATAGTGTGACTCTACACTTTCTATTTTCTTAACTCTGTTTTTTTTCTTCTTTCTTTGTGTTTTTGAAATGTGGGATAGAATTTAAGGTGGATTTCCGGCTGGGAGAGTTAATATCTTCATTGCTTAATACAAAAGCAGGTAAAATTACTCTGGGAGGATTTAGCAGGAGTTTGGGATGCAAAAAAATCTGAAAACATTCATAACTAGGGAAATTTTACTCATTCATTTCTTTCCTATTAGCCCCTGACCTTCCTAAAAAATGATTTTATGTGGAGCATGTTCAGATATAATAGCCTTGTAGGAAATTAATGTCAGATAACAAATTGCTGGGAATGAATTATCCAGTGTGCTAAGAGAATTGTTCAGATCCAGGTACTCCTTAGGCACCGTCAGTGAAAGCTGAAACTCTAATTCCTGAGTATTGTCGGCTATTGCAGATTTAGTGTCCTGCTTTACATTGTTTGTACTGAAGGAGCTAGAATAAGGCTGCCTGGCAGCTGAGTCCTTTGGGAATCCCTGCTAAAATGAAATGTATATTTCATAAGGCCATCCCAGGAAGCAAAATTTTAAGTAAACATACATTTCAAATGAGTAAGCAATTGTCTACTGGGAAACTGTGTATGGAGCTTTATTTTTAGATATCTATACTCGTCTTTCAGTGTGGGGAATTACAGACAATCTGCAAATGGAGAACATCTAGTTAATGCTTAACATCCCTCTAAACACAGCCTTGAAATTGGTAAACACTATAGGAAGTATATTCTCTGCATAAGGCTCAGTTTCACTAAAGTCAAGTCAAAGCTCTGCTGCCACTGGAGTGTGTTTTATTGACGTGTAAACTCTGCAATGGATCTGGTTGGGTATTCGTGGAGAGCACATTTTAACTGGAGTTACCTGAAGTGACTTGAAGGTAACAGTGTATTTGGAATACTTTAGGGTATTGATATCTATTTGTGTGACACAGTTCCTGTAGTCATAATTCAACTTGTGTAGGTTGGTTTATTAAGGTTTGTCAGAGACTGGACACAGTGAATATTTAATCTCTCGTGACTTTAAACATTGGTGGTGTAGGTGTCTATACCTAAGCTAATTATTCTGGGCTCCCCTTTTTATCAGTGGGAGAAGTAAATACTTTTGTAATGTGTTCAGATAGTTTGTTTTAGATATCTCCTTAGGGTGAGATGTCTTAGTCCCTGGACTCTGTCATCTCCATTGATTATGTAGATCAATAGGATGACTGGATCAGATGGAGTCATAGAAACCCTACCAATGCTGACTAGCAAGACATATTTTTTTATGTGGGATAAAATCCTGCAGTTGCATCGTTAATATTAATAATTTGATAGAATTCAGTTTATGTTTATGTGGGAAGATTGGATTTGAGTGATAAAGGAAAAATAATTGATAAATTATTCAACACTTTTCTTTTTATTCACTTCTGTATTTTAACAGAGCTATAAATAAAGGCATTTATGTATGTGTGTGTAGATGTATGTATATATATTTGGAAAAAATCTTTTGGACAAGGTGAACAGAGTGATTACTTTGTTGCTTTTTTATACTGCAATTCAAGCTTGCTTCTATGATACCGTTTCTGAACTGGTTGCATCAGTGTAAAAAAAAAGATCATTGAATATGCCAAAGAATGAAAATAAAATAAAGTAAAAAGAATATCTTCAGATCTGGACCCTTCATACTTTTAAATCTTCTTGCATTTCCTGTAAGCACCCAGATCTTACATGCTGAAAAAAAAAAAAATAGCCACATTAAAATCAGCAGCACTCAAAGAAAAGTTAGATGATTATCTCAAAGATTGTAAGGTACACAGCACATCCTGTGCTCATAGGTAACATATAAAAATGATTTGCAAGTCACAGGGTGGGGATATTCTGATTCTTTGTTAATAAACTAAGCAATTGTACTTCCTCTCTCTCTCTATATGTGGGCTCTTATTAACAAGGAGAGGCATATATGGTTTCAAATGTGTTAATTCTCCTCTGTCCTTGCCTTGCACTGCTCTGTGAGCAGGAGAGCAGGTCACCTGGGAATTAGCTGCAGTCAAGAGCGTGCTCTGGCAGGGCTGCGTTTAGTCCATCTTTCACCTGGGAAGAGTCACTGCCAAGGAGTTTCTCTGCCATGCACGCCTGCACCACTACCTTCTCTGCAAGGGAAAAACACACAGAAAAGATAAAGATTTCATGGTGCCTTCATCTTACAGGTTTTTCTCCCCCTGTTCCCTGTACTTTTTACATAGCTTTATATCAATACCCCAAACAATGTCAATATCCAAGAAAGTATTAATTCTAAGCTCAACAAATCAGTATAAAACTAGAAGATTCAATATCAAACTAGATGCCATTTTTGTTTGTTTGTCTGATTTTTTGTTTTGTGTCAGGAGAAAGGAGTCAGTATTTGAAGTGTGTGTAAATGGACAGAATGTCGATGTATGCAGTCTGGCTAAAATTCAGCCTTTGCTCAGCGTGAGGTTGGAGGATGGGCCATTCAGCTTTGGGAACGCAAAACCAGGAGCTGTGACGGTAGAAGAAGACAGATGGTAGAGGACTGACTGAGCACAAGCAAGAGGAAAAACTTGCTTCTTGGATAGCTCCTATTTTCCTGACACTTGGTTTCTTTTTCATTTTATCTTTTTCCCCTTTGCAATGTGTCAGCTGCAGGTTAATGGGATACTCAGGTGGACAAGGGATGCAGATACTCACAGTTCACTGGGCTTAATTCCTAACAGTTTTGTGTTATAAAGAAAACAACCCAACAAACGACCACTCTTGCTCATACACTGCTATAACAACTCTTTTTTTCTTTGTGATTGGTGTATTTTTTCAAACACTTGTGTAATAGTGTATTACAGAGGTATGAGGGGTAGCTATAGGTAAACATTGATACATTAATTCTGACCACTATGTGTAGTGTAAAATTCACATTGAATTTGATGTATACAATACATTTTTTGTATACCAATCTAGTTGTTTCTTTTTTTTTTTTTTCCTATACGGGAACTACCTAAGTTTCACATTTTTAACAATAAAGAACCCATGAAGGTCATCAGATGTTAGATCTCCTTCCTTCCTTTGCAACATCTTTTATTTCTTAGCAACATGGCAGTAACATGAGACTGTGACAGCCTTTATAAAATGTGTACTTTAGTGAACAAAAAAAGATTATGAAATTTCTGATCAATGCTCAGAGGGATTGGTTTTGCATTGATATTGTATTACAAATGATAGACTACATTGTAACTTAACAAAAGCACGTCTGCTCACTTCCAACTGATGGTGTCAAAAATAGCTTTCAGTGGTAGCGTTTTGAATTGTTAATTGTACTGTTGCTCTATGCTGAAATCCTTGACTTAAATATTTATGAGACAATGGGTTTTACAGTGCACGACATCAGTGCCCTGCCATGTGGCCGTGTAATCAAGAGTAGCCCTCACGATTCACACACTCCCAGAGACAGTGGCAGAGCTTGGGAGTGGGAAGCCGGAGACCCTGGATCCTGGAGGTTTGTCTCATTTTCTGTGTCTCATTCTCTCTCAGCAGATGAAACATTCCCTGAAGTGTGGTAGAAGGCAGGAAGAATGACACTTGCTAATTTGAATTTCAGAAAACACCTAAACCACATTCTGATCTCCAGGTAAGTGTCTGTGAGCCACTTGGTTTTGACACTTGTTAAAACTTAATCGTGTATCTTTTTAGTGCCGAGCTACCGTATGCAGACCAAAGAGAGGAGTACGCGAGTGCGTGTGCTTGTGTTTGTGGGGGAGGGAATACTTTATTTGTTTGTACAGAAGATGTGAAATGAAAACAACATCACCCTGGAAAATATAAGAAAAAGGGGTAAAGATTTAGTGACAACTGAAAGCCTTACAGTACAGGTGTCCTGATGCAGTAGCTCTATGCAAGTTCTCAAGAAGGAAACATCTGGGGGCATGTAATTTACTAATTTAGATCAGGCATTATTTTTAGCTGTTCATTCTCTTCCTCTTCCCCCAAACTGCTTTTTAAAAATACCCTCAGGCATGTCATGGACTATATCAAAGTCCTTTCTTAAGCAGTAACTGTCAAATATAAAGGAGAAGAAAAACAAATAATGTATTCTGTATGTCAATAGTAACTAAACAGGTTCTGTCTGTGAAGGTACAGAGATCTCTAAAGAAGTTTGGAACATGCTATCTATACTGTGAAAGACAATCACATTCAGGGTATATATACTAACCAGTGACTCAAAATGAAGTATTTTGCTTTATATGCCTCATCATAATTATTAGATTGAAGACTGCAAAATATTTCCTGTGCTTTCACCTACATTTGAAAACAAGTTCATTTCAGTCAGGACTGGGCTGCTTCTTTTGGAGGCATTTGAGCCGTTGAGTTTTGCCTGCCTGAACACTTAGGAGATCTTAGTTGGTCTTGCTCAAATATTGCATAAACCAAAAGGGATGTGCTGAGATAATCGCCTTTGTTGGTGCTTATGCAAGATTTACTCACTGTCTACTTTAGATATCAGAGTGAGATACAATGTGGTGCACCAAAATTTAGGAGCCTGCAGTCCTCATAGAGGACTGGAAAGGGATGGGCACCTCTGAAAGATGACTTGTGCAAACTCTCAAGGGGGATGGTATGAATATGGCTCATTGTGCTTGTTTGCAACCTAAGTACATCTGATAAACAATATTTCTATTAGTTTCACAGTACGTTTACTGATAGAAAAGTCAGCTGGCATTTTTTATACTCGTGTAAATATGGCTTAATGCACAAAATGGAAAGAATTCCCAGGCTCCGTGCCAGGGGTATTCCATGGGACATGGGGCACAGTTGCAATTAGCACTGTGCATGGGATTGGTGAAGGGAGAAAACTGACCTTTAAATGCTGAGTGATGAAAGTACGGTAGATGCTGCATGATCTGCTGAGGAGAGCAGAGGTATGGGATCCCTTAAACATACCTTCCACCAAATAATTAAATGCAGCAGTCCTGCTGCATGCCATGTCCTTTCTGGAACAGGATGGTATATGAATATGTGACAGTCTTGAACTATGTGAAATACTGTTAGTGGGTACAGTGACCTTGTCTAGGATCTTCACAAATAAACCAAGAAATGTGGAAAAGAGGAGAGTTTGTTCTCCATATTCCTCCTGGTGGGCAGTACAGCAAAACATGTTTAAACTGTAGCAGAGAAGGCTCAGCTGCAGTGATACAACAAAAGCTGTTCTAAGGAGCACTGAAAGAGGCTGTGAAACTGGCATCCTCAAGAATCTCCAACTTGGCAAAACACGTCTGTTGTGTCTGCCGTGTGGGGCTGAGCAGCCTTTGGGCCTGTGGTGAGCACTGGCAGGGAGATGGTGCTATCAGTAGCTGAGATGGGTGCTGCAGGGGCCATACTTGGGCTATGGTTTGCTAAAGAGTGCAGTTTAGGCTGAGTTTTCTCTAAGGCCAGCCCCAAGACTCCTCAGTTTCTGTATTAGTGGTCTCAGCCCTCCCTGACATGCAGAGTTGCTTTAGTAGCAGGGAGGAGTGAGGCGGTTTTTGTCAGCAGAGCAGGAGTTGTGCTCGCTGCCAATTATTCAGACAGCCTTCAGGAAGGGCTTGTTTACCAGAGCAGTTTTCTTCAGTGATTTCCCACCTCGGAACGGAGCGTGATCCTTTTCACATGTGTTGTGAGCGCTATTTATATCTGAGCAGTGAGAAATGTGCTTGCAGCAGAACTGACATGGTCATTTGATGCAATGTGTGATTTCTTCCCAATCCCAGACGTAATAAACACAATCTGTTATATACATTTTATCTATAAACACAATTAATCACAGTGATTAATTCTCATGATCTATAAGCCTGTTAAAAAAAGTGAAGAAATATTGCTTAACAACTATAATAATGGGCTGGGGAAGGATATTTCTGAATCACTGTTTTATGTATGGTGGACACATCACTTTGCTACTTGGTGCTTGGTGAAGTCCCCAGAGATCACTCCATCTTAATGAAAGTACTGAATAAATATAGATTCAGGTCAAGATGCTCCAGAGTTAAGAATGTCATCTATACTGTGCCATGTTAGCGTCTTTTCATAATGGTTCCTAATATACATGTTTAGTGTTTTTGAGAAGGCAATTTGTTACTATTTTTCAATCTATGAATGCAAAACTAACATTTTCTGGCATATCTAAAAAGGCACAGTTTTGTTCTCATTACAAAACTGGCCTTTAAGGAACTTATGGCATAAAAGTCGCTTGTCACTGTGATTGTGAAACGCAAGGTGACAATGGATGGTGTGGAGCTACTTGAATAGACCTTGGAAAAGATGTAATACCTCTCCTTCAACCTTCTAGATCATGCTCTGTGTCCAAATAAAGGAGAATGTGGGCTGGTTCCTTAGCTCCATGGATCTCCATTCACATCATGTTGTGACGTACAGATCAAAACTGAGGCCAAGAGGGTGGGAAGCCAGGTTAGACCTCCTTCCTCCTTCCCACCCATCTGGTGTTTCTTTCTCCCTCTTGGTGCACAGTGCCTGTTTCCCAGCAGGGCAGCAATAACTGTTTTAACAAAGTACTATGCAAGGAAATAGGGAGAGGGAGGTCCAGCACCTTGCTTGCAGCCCAGCAAGCTGCAACTTTGCCCTAAAGGATCTTATTCTTGCTGACAAGCAAGAATTTATTTATGCAGGATGTTGTAACACGAGATTACAAGTGGGGTGATTGAGATGGCTGGGAAGATATCTGGATCTCAAAGCCCAGTGCCTCACAGTACTGTTGAAGGCATCATCAAGCTAAATGCCCTGACTGTCCACCCTCCCACATATTGCAGCATCCTCTGACAAGGCGCTGGAAACCCCTTGTGAGGGGAGGTTGTGTCCCTGAGTAGGTCTTGAAGGCATGCCCTGCAGCTATAAGGCATGTGGCACTCCTGCTCCAGGGACCCTCCAGCTGTACTCAGGCCTGCACTCACCGTCAGGCTTGCAGACACTTGGTGGCTGGGCTAGCAGTGGTGGCATCTCCACAGTTTGCCTAGTAAGGGGTCCCATCACCAACGAGCATCTCTGTGCCACCTTATCCTTCCTCCATGCAAAGGTGCAGCCTTCAGACAATGTCAGCACTTGGCAACTGGTGGGGAGTGCTGACAACCATGGGACCTGCATCTGGCCATGACCCTGGCTTTTTGCTCTCCTCCCCTGACTTTGCTATGAGACCCTGTGTCTTATGTAGGGTTGCATGGTAGGCTTGTAACACCTGCATAGTGTAGAAAAATAGGAGACTAAGTGGTAGATGACTTATTGCGTGCCACAAAACCTGTGGCCCAGGTTTTTCTTTGTGAATACCCATAGGAGGTACAGCTAGATATGCTGGGAGTGCAC
Organism: Gallinago jamesoni; assembly: GCA_025769975.1. NCBI lineage: Eukaryota > Metazoa > Chordata > Aves > Charadriiformes > Scolopacidae > Gallinago > Gallinago jamesoni. The sequence goes on along the minus strand of JAOQGH010000012.1, from coordinate 13,119,936 downwards.
CTTTGATGTGGAGACACATAGGATATTCTGGACACCCTCAGGAGCTTTCTGTCTGAGCAGTGTAGACACAGGCATCCCCTAATAAAATCACAGTTCCATTTTTATCTCAGTGGCAGAACACAAATTCAAACTGAATCCAACTCTGGATATCCTGAAACTGCTTCCCGACAGCAGTCTAAACTTGCCTGGGCTTAATAGGGTACATGAAATCTAAAGCAAACCCTGAGTTTTCCAGATTGACCCAGGATGTAGTTAGAAAAAACCCAACATCTTATTTATGATAGGAAATGGGTAGTTGACTAATGGGATGTGGTATGTATTTGCAAAGGCTTCAGACTGAAAATCAAGCAAGCTGGCTGTGTGCAGGCTACGTTTCAACAGAAAGGCTCCAGGTATACATTTCTGAGGTCAGCAGGCATATGCTTCTTAAATTCATCTGCCCACCTGAGAAACACCTGCACTCACAGCTTGAACGTCTGCTATATACACCTTGTGTATTGCAGGATGTATATAGGGTTTGAGTGGAATGTACTTCACTAAGGGATAAAATAGAGACAAATTATAGGAAAAAAACATTGGAAAGAAAGGAACTGGCATTCAAGAGGATGAGGAAGACAAGCAGGACAGGGTCACTCTAACGATGTGACAAATGCAGAGGCAGCTCTAAAGCTCCAACATGATTATTCCTGGACCATGTCATCTTAGCAGCTTTGGCATGTGGTCTGGTAACTGGAAACAGGGAATAATGATCACAGCAATAGTAGGTTGTGGTTTTGTATAGCTCACCACAAGCTTTCTCTTTCCTGTCAGAAAGTATGTGTATTTGTTTTTAAAAATATCTTTAAAACCTCTCTCAAATATTTTGATGACACTGATTTTGGAGAAATCCAGTCAAGTAAAGAAACTTTCTAAAATATTCCTTTCTCATATGCTACATTTTATGAGGAGAAAATGAGTCCCCAGTAGTTCTCTTATATTAGAAAAGATGTATATATGTAGATTTGTTCCAAGTACAAGAATCCATACTGACAAGTGTTATCCCATGAATTCTTTTTCTACTATAAATTTACCAATGTGAGTAAAGTTGTGTGAATGATTTGCTTTATGAGTGCATTGCAACGGGGACAAGTAAAATGTTAGCTACTTTTAACAGCAGTTATCCTTTGCTATTCCCCATTATTTCCAAGAATAGAAAAAGTTTTCTCTGAAAGAGAAGGACTTTCAGATGTCGTTCTGTGTAGTGAGGGTGAGATCAGCTGTTCTTGGACTTGGTCCTCCCCAGCTTCGTGTGCAGAATTTCTATTGGGGTTGGTGGTACTTCTCCACCCAGGTAGAGAGGTCTGTGCTATTAAGGCACTGTAAAGAGCTGGAGATGAAGGACATCACAGGTTTAATAAACATCCCTATGTTATTCCTCTCACAAACTTTTAAGGTAAGAAGTGACAAAAACTTGGAGGCTACAATAAAGCAGAGAATATTTGGATTTAGTTATGACAGTGAGGCTGGCGACCACCTTACCTCTTAATAGCTCAGGATATAGTTTTCATTATTTCAGCTCTCTGAGAAACTTAGAGGTGTATGATCCAGACTGCTTAAAGGATTTGTCTCCATATGGTATGCTGATACATACATTAAGCCTATTGGTTTGTCCATAATCATGCTGGTATGATGTAAATATCATCACTGGTTATATAAATAATGAACTATTAAAAAGTTCAGAGTGGGAAAGAAAGTGATAAGAATTGATATTTCTGAAATAAGGGACATGTCAAAGCTAAGAGCTGCAGGATACAGGAATTGATTTTATTTTATTTACTTTTTAATGTGAAGAAACAGAAAACTGTTGAGCGTGCAGTAACCTTAGAAGCCAATGCAATATGGTCTATTCACAAAGGCATTCACATTTTGTGGGTGCAATTAATAATTAAACTCTGATCTTTTTGGAAAAACAAAATATTTGCACAGAAAGTAGAGGTCTACTGTAAAAAAAATCTGTGAAGGACGTATATATCTCCAGTTTCCATTCTCCTGCTGCAGTCACTAACACGCTACCTAATTAAAGGAATTTTGAATCCTTGTTTATGGCAATTGTTTTACTTTCAGTTTTCGTTCAGATTTCATGTTCCTATTCATTATAATGCCCTTAATAGAGATATGTGTTTAGCACCATAGTTTATGTAATAAGGCAAGGATAGAAAGTTACATACTGTTTGATAATAATACTTTTTATGCAATATTTATGAGGTCATTCAAAAGTGTGCTCCAAAGCAAGATTGATACAAAAAATCGATCCTCACTATTGTTTGGCTTACTACTTCTTAAAACTTCTAACAAGCATGAAAAATCTCCGTAGGTCTGTTACTCATTGCTTAGTTGGCCTTTCACACTGAAATATTTCTCTTACCTCTAACCTAATTCTCCCTTCTGGCACTTTTTTCTCTTTTTCAGGGGTTACAGAAAGCAATTAATTATCTTCTTTCACAAAGAATCTTCTAAAAATTTGAAAACTGTTATCCAATCTCCTTCTAGACTCCCCCCTCCTGGATTAAGCAAGCCCATTTCTTTCAAAGTCTCATGCTAGATCACTTTTTTTTGGAAGTTCAGTCTCATTTCTGTTCTTGCGGCTTTCTCCAGCTGGTTGACGTACTCCTTGACACTTGATAACCTGCAGTGGTCACAGGGATCCAGATGAAGGATTACCAACACTGAGTAGGGCAGAAGGAATGTTTTGCATGTTTAACATAAAATGGACTCATTTTCTTTAACCCAGCACGATTGCTTCCTATACAATGGTGTGATTCTATTGGTTTTTGTGATCTATTCTATTTTTTAGGTTCTTTTCTACACTTCATCTTGCCAGTCATTCTCCAGAATATATTTATGCAGATAATTTTTCTTGTGCATGAGCATGTGAATTCATTGAATTGTTTAGCTACTTCAGATTTCTGCTGTTCTCCAAGATCACAAATTAATTTAAAATGTACATCCTGTACTCTGAAGGGTTTGAAACCTCTTTAGCTTTGTGTCATTTTCAAACGCAAAAAGCATCTTAATCTATCTACCAGTTTGTTAATGAATATGTCATAAGGACATATTCTTGCAGAATTTGACCTGATGAATCTTGCTCATTTGAAAACGAATCATTCACAACTATTTTTGAATGGGATTTCCCAAGTACCTGTCTAACTACCTTAAATCTGGCTGTCTCTTGGAATGTCCTGTGAGATGTCAAAAGCCCAAATCTGGATGCATGACAGTATCTGTACTTAGAGCTTGTTATCTTCCATAGAGGGAAATAGGTTTGTCCTGACATGATTTATTTATTAAAAATTCATCTTGGCTTTTACTTACATCCTGGTTATATTCCAGTTTCTTACAAATAGATCCCTTCATTATTTGTTCTGATATTTTTCTGGTGATTGAAGTTAAGCTCTCTTCTCCTGTTTGACATTTTAAAAGTAAAAAAAAATGTTTGCCCATTCTAGTCTTCTGGAATCTGTATTCCTCAAGTTGCTAAAGATAATTGCTGATGGCTCTGAAAACAGTTTTCTGTGTTCTCAGTGCTGAATTACATCAGGTCTAGCCCCTTGAAAGCTACTACATGGTCTATGTAGGTTCTATCATTATTCTTTCCTTTTTCTAGCCTGATTTTCACTCTTCTATTTATGATTTTAATGGGATTGGCTATGACATTGAAACCAATCTTTTAAGCAGAGGCTGAAGCAAAAAGTTCATTGAACACTTTAAAGATAGAGTGATAATGCTGTAACCATGATAGCCTGAGTATAAGCAAGGAAACTTTTTGGGGAAAAGGCAATCTCTTTTATCAGACCAATGGATATAGCTGGAAAATAGACAAGCATCTTCCTCAGGAGCTGTGTTTGTGCTCCTGATGACATATCAATTTTTTTTATTATTATTAAATTAGTCAATCTAATAAAAGATATCACGTCACTCTCCAAATCCAGAGTCAACAGTTTAGCCCGTTTGCTAGTAATCAATTATATTTTGTTAACTATTACCTTCAAGTTTTCTCTTGTTAATAATGGACTAAAAAGTCTTTTCTCATGATGCCTTATTTCCCTTTCAAATTCTGTCACAGTAATGTTTCTTAGCCCACAGAGATTTTTCTCCTAAGGGTTTGTGCTACCCTTAGTTAATTTGATGATGCATTTTTTATGTGTCTTTCCTGGGTGTTGGATCATTGAGGAATGCATGCCAGACGAGTATTCTAGAACACTTTTTACCTTTCCTTCAGATGGAGGTAGCTAGTGTGGTAGAGATGCTAGTGGCTGTATCTAGTGCAAGGTGAGCTCCACAATTGTAGCTAAGGTTGAAGACTTCAAGAAGTGCTTGCAGTTAAAAAAAACAACTTGAAGATGATTCAAGGATGGGAGCATCTCCCTTATGAAGAAAGGCTGAGAGAGCTGGGACTCTTTAGTCTGGAGAAGAGAAGGCTGAGGGGAGACCTTATTAATACCTATAAGTATCTAAAGGGTGGTTTGAAGGAGGAGGGAGCCAGACTTTTTTCAGTAGTTGCCAGTGAGAGGACGAGGGGTAACGGGCACAAGTTGGAACACAGGAGGTTCCACTCAAATATGAGAAAAAAACTACTTCACAGTGAGGGTGACAGAGCCCTGGAACAGGCTGCCCAAGGAGGTCATGGAGTCCCCTTCTCTGGAGATTTTCAAGACCTGTCTGGATGCCGTCCTGAGTGACATGCTCTAGCTCTGGGCAATCCTGCTTCAGCAGGGGAGTTGGACTAGATGATCTCTACGGTCCCTTCCAACTCTAATAATTCAGTGAAATTTCAGTGAAGTAAATGAGACACAAGGACGGATATTCTAGAAGGAGAAATGAGGATTCTGCTGGTTTCCATTATAATATATTTAATTTGCTTCCCTGTAGAGTTATACTAAATTAATAGAGAAAAATATTGCTATCTGATGTTACATTTAGGCAACTTATTGATTCAGTAGTTTGTATTTTTTCCTTCAACACATTAATGACATCAAATGTAGTACATACATGGACTTTGAGGCATATAGGCAGATAAAGATGGTTATTTTTTTGTCTACAGAATTACAAATTTGATCATGACAAAAAAGGCACATTATAGCAATGGATCATTTGATAGCTATGTATCATAAAATTCTCATCTGTGTACAAATTAAAATATGTTTGGCTGAAAGCTCCAAAAGTACAGAATTACTGAGGGTACCATAACCAAGTGAAGAAAATAGCATGTAGAGTCATAGTGTGCTTCTGAGCAGCTGTCGTGCTTGAGTGCTGAAGTGGCAGTCAGCTGTATGTAAGAGATACAGAGCTGTATTTCAAAGATGACATCTTACTACATGCTTGCTTTCCCAAAGGTAACTGGACACTTGGGTACATCAGGCTAGTTTTAAACACCCCTTTCATTTTTATCAGGGCTAATTGTGGTGATACTCTAAATAGTCATGTAAACTGCTGGAGTCTCAACAATTTGGAAAGTAGTTTGTAAAAAAGAAGACTGTATACCGGTACATATGAATATGGAGTTTAAAAATGTATATACAAACATGGAATCTCTAGAAATTCCCTTAAAGGTAACAAAATACTCCCCAAAGAGGAATCAAAGTGCAAAGTATGGGTCAATGGTTATGATTATTTATGAATCCTTGGATACTTACTGCCAGTGATCTCTGTCCAATGGGTTGGTTCTTTCCTGCTACCCTTCCAAGCTTGACCATCTCTCCTTACTTCTGTAGGCAAATGGATAAAAAGAAAGAAGGTTGTATTTCTATTGTTTTGTGTATCTGGCTCTGCTCTTTTTTTCTTCTTTCTCTTTCCAAATTTCACCTCAAATTCTCTTCTTGTGCTCAGTCAGTGATGATTTCTTGGTGAAGCACTGGGGATCAAGGTTATACATTATGTATATAAGGGATTGTATAAAGTGTAATGCATTTAAATGTTTATTGTGACACACAGAAACAACATATTCCTTGAGCTGTGGCTCAGGGTAGAATCAGCTGTAACAGCTCAGAAAATGTTAACATGCTCAGTGGGCTCTATAAAGTAATGCCTGATGAGATTGGCTTTAAAGAAGGATCATATTTTGCCCATAACTTAAACTTGTTCATCCTTGACTTCACACTTGATAAACAAGGTATAAAATATATATTAGGAACAAGAGCACGTTTCAATCCACTGCAAACATCGATCACTAGAGAGAATAAATCATAACCCAGGCAACTATGTTTCTCTCCTCCTGCTTCCTCTCCAAGCTCAATTAAGATTCAACATGTTTTTTCTTCTCCCTAGTTCCCTTTTATCTGCTCTTGTTCTTGTGTTTCCATGTTCTTCCCCCTATCCTCTTCTTTATCTGATGAGGCTACTGCTGTAGGATAATGAGGTAATTCCTGGTAGTGTTGGAAGTCCCAGACACCCGGATAACATATGTTTTTTCTATCTCAGACTGGGTCAGATAAGACCTGATTACCCTTGGGTATTTCAGTAGTATATGTTTAGGTTAAGTTAGTCCTTCTGGGACTCAATAAAGTTTCTGAGCACTGCAAAATATGCAAATGTCCATCCTTAGATACAGCAATTTTGGACTGGAAATTCAGATCTAGATGAATGGCTAGGAAATAGCCCAGAAGTGTAACGAACAGAAGAGTTTTAGCTTTGTCTTCCATCCCATCCAACACTTTACAGATGTTTAACCCCTGTCTCTCTGTCCTGGCATGGATCCAGTTCTGATTTGACATTGACTCATTCTCCATATGCAGTGAATACTCCAAATCTAGTGAATTTTTAAATGGAACTGCTTTGCATAAACTGTGTAAATAAAATATTAACCCCCGCAGCCCCCAAACTCAACCCTCCCCCAACATAATTCTGCAAAAAATACCATTCCCAAGGCTAATTGTTTCAGCAGAGTCTAATCTAAATTAGGTCTCAAAGAAAGTAGTTTCCATATTTATTTTTTTTTAATTTTATGTAGCCATTAGAATTGCATGATTATTTCTTAAAACATTGGATTAATTTAGATTCAATAAAGCAATTATATCCAGCAAAGGGATTAACAATTTAAGAGGCCTCCAAAAAGGCTAATTACAGGGCCAGTAATTTAGCTGACTGTGTGATGATTCAACTCAGATTCCCATTTCTTAAGCTTTTGTGGACTCACTCTTCTCCCTGGTGCTTTAATAGCAAGCCTGCATGCAAATACTTGCTTCTCTGTGACTGAGGCCTGTGCTGCTTTGGGCCAAAATTGATTGCTGAAGTTACATGACTGAAATGCCTCAGGTAAAAAAAAAAAAATCACTAAAAAGAAAAACATTCAGTAGACAGCTATGCAAAGTGTGCTGCCTGACAGTCACTAATGCTCCCAGGATGGAAGAGGTTCTGCAAATAAGGTCAATAGAATTAACACTCAATTACCCCTTAAGTATCAAGGAGGGTGCCAGGCATAGTTCTGACAACATTTTGGGACGATCGTGATTGCAAGCCACCTGCTACATGAGCGTATGTAGTTAGATGCTTTTTCTTCCTTGGCCTTAACTGCTCATCAGCTAAAATTACGAGCTTGCTCAGTCATATTTCATACTACTTAACAGCATGAGTGGCCTTCTACTGTGTAAAGTCCCTTCTGCTTTTTGGTTCAGGTCTCCCTGCTGACATACACTGTCATTGCTCCACTAGTGGAGTCCTAAGGATTTACACCAGCTGAGGTCACACTTGTTTAAGCTGTCAATCAATAAATGTGGAGACAATGCAAATCCATTTGTGTGGTGATTAAATAGGTAGTTGAAATTAATTTAATGCATATTGCGATAGATACTGCCACTCTTATTTCTGAGACAAAGTCTGTTGAAATCAAGGAGGTTTTCACTTAACCTCAGGGGGCTTTGGCTCAGAATCAGAGTCCAACTCTTATGAAATACCCAGTTAATTTCTAGCCTTTTATGAAATTGTTTCCATTGGCATTTTCACTTATTTAGCCCCTAAATCTGTTTTGTATCCCAGATTTTCTCTTTGAAGAAAAAAAATCAAACAAGAGAAAGCGGGATTGCAAAGTGTCTCTGAAGGAGATGTCACACAGTCAGTCATTCATCCATTTACTAGCTCAGCAGTACAAAAACTGACTCGTATGTTTCCCTTTTTCAATTTTCATTGTCCTCTCCCCACCCTCCGCCCTTGCTATCAGCCCCAGCAAGTAACTGGTATTAAAGACCTCCTCTTGCCTTTAAATAGGAGAAGAAAAAAATTAGCTTTTTTTCCTTTTTTTGGTGATTGTCCCAGTTTAGTCCCTAAGTCTCAATGGGGTTGTGCAATATGAAATTTGACCTTTTCAAATTGGGTTTAGAGAATGAAATCACAGCAGAAACCCCTTTCTTCACATTTTTGTTCATATGCTTTGTGGCTTGCAATCCTATGGTATCCAAGAGTTCAATTAGACAGCATGTAATTGACAGGTTCCTGAGTTAAATAGCTGGGATGGTATCATATACTTAAAATAGCTTTAAAAGAAAACCTGCAGACAGACAATCAGTCAGACAATCTTTTCAGGCGCTTGGAAAGCCCCTAGTTTCCTAAGTACTTGCCCTGTAAATGATCTGGAAGTCTTGCACGTAATGTAGTTTAATATAAGAGATGGCTTGGAGGCAGTTAACGTGCAAACATACTCCTTGATTTAATATCTAGGAGGCATTTTTTGAAGGTTTATTTTTTTTTCAGAAGCATTGTTGATGCTTATTATGAGTGTGACATCATTTCCCCTGACCTAGTGATATGTGTACTCCTTGTGCTCTGATTTTTACCTTCTTTAAGATCAAAGCCTCATTTCTTCTGAATTCAAGCCCACCTTTCCTTTTGCTCTGTTTGTTTCCAATATCTAGAGGAAAAATTTACCAACAAAGCAAAGGAAAAAGAAACCAAAAACCATTTTCTATCTTCCCCTGTTCCTAGACTCTGCAATATGTCAGGTTGGATAAATTCTGCTATTTTCTTGCTGCTCTACTGTGGTAGAAATCTCAGTTCTGAAGCCTGTGTATGCCAGGAAAAATAGGAAAGAATGTCTTTTTTTTCTGTTCTTGAAAGAGTGTTCCTGCATAGTGTACAATTGTCCATTTTTATTCCCACATTTACAAAAATTAGGCTTTTAAGTTGAGAATTTCATGAGTGAAGAATAACTTTTGAGTACTCCAAAATTTCAGCTTAAGATGTCTTATAGGATTCCTATTTTCACAAAGAGCCTAATAGATTAGGAGCTGTAAAAATGGAGCAACTGTTTTTACTTTGGCTTTCACCCCCCTGCTTTTAACAAATCTGGAAAGTATGAGCACTCTTTTCCTTTTGTATAGCAGCTCACTAGTTGGAGCTTTTGACCAGCATGCGGAAAGCCACAGTTTAGTTTCTTAGTTCCATGGATTTAAATCCATGTTTTTTCAAATCCATCCTTTGAAAACAGTGCCCTGTTATTGCTCTAGTCTGAAGAGAAGACACTCTCTACCCCTTCTTTTAAAGCTGTTCTATCTAAAAAGAAACCCTTCAGGACCCACTGAGCCAAAGGAGGGTAGGATGCTTCCCCTACCAGTCAAGGTGCCACTTAGGAGGAAACCCACCTGTAAGTTCACCTTTATGACTGCTCCTCTGGAGCTGAAAAAGACGGCTTTCAATCATCACCAACAGAAAAGGGTAAATTGGACCAGAGCTCTCCCAGATCCAGCCAGTGCTCTGTATAAAATGTGATATATTGTACACGATGCCATGGAGTGTTTCTCATGAGAAGGTTTTGGTTTTTGATCCTGATCCAGAGTTTGTAAAATGCCAGAGAGGGGTGGAATTTCGTGGTGGCATCCCCTTGCTCTGAGTGCTTCCTACCAGCTAGCTCTGTGCAGGTGCTCCTCAGTATGCTGGTTTTGTGATGATTTCACACTGTTGAGGAGGAAGCAGAGACCCAAAGATCAGAACACAATCCTATGGGTTTTTTTTTGTAAATCAGTGGTGAATCCCCATCTTAAAAACTGGCAAGTTTTGATGTCTCCTTTGAAAAAACATACATAACAGCGAGAGTATTTAGACAGAAGAGCAAAAGGTATGACAATAAATATGAAACATATGTCTATGTGAAGATATACTAAATAGATTAAGACCTTTTGTTCCAGAGAAAAGACATTCAATTAGAGGCAGTAAGGATGAGAGTAGAAAATAATAAACAGATAAAGTGATGGCGAATCATCTTCCACCACTTTTTACAATACAAGAACAAGTAGAAGTACTGAAGCAAGAAACAGGCAAAACAATACATGGAACTTTTTAGCACAAAGTGTTATGGAGACCAAAAATATGTGTATTTTATATTTTTCATGTATACATATATATATGCATACACACACACACATATAGGTAGTTATTAGATATGATTGTCTTGGTATGAGTCTTCAGAAGAAGAAATTTCTAAACCTCTGTTTGCCAAAGGCTGAAGGGACATAGCGAAAGAATACTCTTTCCCTAAGCAGCTCATGTGCTCTTTGCAACCCTCCATTCTCCTCTATGATGTGCTGTGAAAAAAACTATCTTGTAACAGCAGGTTCCAGGTGCAGCACAGCGGGACACCATGAGAAGAAGGTAGGCCAGACTCCACCTATCAATATTGTGAAGACCTATCTTTAGAGAAGACCCAGGAAATTCACAAATTCAGCAGGTATTAAGGAGAACTGGATCTGCAGGGACTGGGGCTGAGCTGAAGAGCCATTCAAGCAGTGAAGTTGTAATAGCTGAAGAGGAACTCTGGGTTTAGCGAAACAACCATAGGAAACTTTTTTAAGGCAAAAAAATCTAAAAGGCATCTAGTCCTCTGTCGTAACTGATACAATATACAAGCCAGCGAAGATGCTTAATATTGCTTAATATTGCTATAAATATTGCTATTGAAGATGTTTAATATTGCTATAAGGTAACTTTTTTCCAACATCATAATAATTTGCTTTAGTATTTTATCTTGCTAGTAGAAATAGGACTCATTCTTTTTTTTCTCAGCCTTACCCAGTAATCAGGGTGGTCTTTGAGTGAGGTGATAGCTGCAGGGAGTTATGTTCCTTGGGAGAAGTGAGCAGATGACCTGAGCTGTGTGAGTTACCCCTGGGCTGCCAGCTCTCAGGTGTGTGCTGCAGAGTCCTGAGGGTTGCTGTGAAAGCTTTCCTCTGTGTTGTCAGAGAGGATTTGGGGATAAGTGACATCCAGTGCAAAGTTTGGATAGCACAGCTTCCTTTGGCATTTTGACAGTTTATTACTCCAGAGTATTCCTACATCTTAAAGAATTTTGGAAACTGAGGTCCTTTTAGAGACATAGAGGTACTCTCCTACTTGCATGTCGACCATATTCTCTACACAACTGGAAGATTAATGAGGTAACATTTCTCTCCAAGAAACATCTGGCTAAAGAGCTGGTTAGGTGTGTCTAACTTTCCTAATAAATACAGCAAAGCACATCATTCTTGTGACTTTTTCTAATATTGAAATTTTTTAAACTGATACTTTGAGACAAGAGGAACAGGAACATAGGGTTAGTATCTATGATATCTCTTTGAATTTCTCTCTTTGCAGTTTAATATGATATTATGATATTAACAGCCTCAGGCCTATGACAACTTTCTGTGTGGTATAGAATAAGTTAGGAAAATCCCAGTGTGACATTACAAGGAAATCTACAAAGAATTATAAACTATATGAGGCAAAACTTTCAAGAAACTCAATACAAATGTTTCCCTATTCTTCCTTATTCAATAAACCCACTTATGAGATCGGTAGCACTAGACTCCAACAGACTTGCAGGAAACTATGCATGTGGCTTCTTCTGTAACCTGAGAACTGGCATAGTCTTAGTAAGAATTTATTCCATTTTCTGTAGGGGATTGCTTACATGAGGTTACAGTGCCCTTAGTGAGTGGGAAATTCCCAGCTGTCCAACACAATGACTTTCAGTCTCAGGAAGGGTAAAGACAAAGAACTGGGTGGGCATTTTTTCATTGGCTTTAGTTGGATTTTTTTCTTATTCTGATTAGAAGAGAAGATGATGTTATTGAAGAAAAGCATGAAGCATATAAAAATTGTAAGTATTTTTTTTTTCCATAAATGGCAGGGTTTAAACTATGTCCTAAAATATTTTACTCATTCTCTTAATGTGTGCCCTAGTGCCATTCTTCACTTACTGATAGTATTTTTCTTCCAGAGGACTGTGCCCTAAACCATTAAGGCAATTAATATAACCCTAATATAACCCTGCCATGATCAACAGGAGGAATCAACCCCCCAAATTTTTTAAGTCTTCTGTAAGTAAATGTCTGCCATGCATTTTCCACTTTTGATCCACTTATATCTGGTTTGCTTTGAGGAAATCAAGTCAATGTAGTTCCCCCAAACAACCCCCCAGTCCTCCCAAAACTCAGTCCTTGGAAAGCAAGATTTTACTCATCTCAGCCTAAAACAAGTATTGAAAATTTGTTAAATGCATTTCTCCCTGAGATGCCTGGTTTCTTCTAGCTGCTTATTAAGAAAACCTTTTGGTATCTATCCCCCGGTACTGCATTGCAGACATCTAACAGTGCAAACATTGCATCCAGAGTTCGTAGACAATGTGAAGCCAGAAGTGGGAATCCTGATAAAAGGAAGAGATTATCTTATTCCGTACCAGGGACTCTGATACATCCACTCGATTTGTTTGTTCCAGTTTGTTGTGCACATCCTACGTACTGTAATAGTAAAAAGGAAAACTACTTATATTATCCTGCCTGAAAGCTGGAGAATTTGGTAAGAAAATAAAAATTATACTTTCCCCTAGCAGAAAGGGGTGAAATAGGGTTGATAAGCAAGCAGGGAGTTGGGGCAGTAGTGTAGGGGTCTGATCTGCAACAAGGAGCAGACACAAAACCAGTGTTCAGAGGTGATAGAGAAAAGAATAACTGTCTGGGGACCAAGTGATATCGAGTCAATGTAACACAGGAAGTCACTGAAAGTTACTGGCTTGCAAATCAAGACTATCCAAAAAAATGCCACTCTATAAAAACATCCCCTTCAAATATTCCTTGCGAAGGACTGAAATAGTTTTCAAAGCTTTTATTTTACCTATTTCACCCAGCAAATCCAAGTAGTCTCCATTTAAAGAATATTATTATATTTTGTTGTGGAGGTAAATCAAACTTGGGTTAGAGGCTGGGAGTCCAGTTGGTATCTTCTAACAAGTTCCTTTGGAAGGCAAAGGGGAATGAGTGCCATAGCACATCCCAACACCTATGATAATAGTCTGTCAGCATTACCCTCAAGGCTGCCTATGTCACTTTTCTACTGAAAGTTTTCTTCCATCACCATTTACCAGATTTTCATATTTCTCACTTTTCACGTGAGGCAAAGTTCTTGTTTATTGCTCCTGTATATGCTGAAGGTTAAATGCATTTCAGCTGTATATTCTGCAGATAGGGCGCTAAGTTTTGTGGCATGTCATATTATGGACAGGTGCTGAAATTTCTTTCTGTGTTTGAAAGCTTGAATGAATTCTGTATAACATAAGGTCATTTCTGAACTCCCTAGAAACCCAAGCAGTGCGAGAGCAAAAGTCAGTGGTAGACCAGGTGATCAGAAATGGCAGAGGCCTATGGGTAAAAAAGGATGCTCAGAGCTGGCAGTGAGGGAGGAAGAAGAAAAGCTTTCATGGGGCAGGTCAGAGGACTGGCTCACTGAGAGAGGAGCGAGATCACTGAATGACTTGGTGCAAATCTCACTTTTGTTCAGAGACGTGTTTATACTCATCTCCACTTCAGTTATCTTCCTTCAATAAGTGAGTTGCGTTTAAAACTCCGGAGCATAGCCAGCCCCTGAGAAAGGTTATTGCTGAAACTCAGTTCACAGTCCACCTGTCTGTCTTTTGCTCATGCTTGTCTCATTAGAGCCACTTGAGTCCCCACCAGCCTGAATGAAACAGGAATATGAGAATAGGATATTTTACAGGGAAAGCTATTGCACAGTAGACCATACAGCTACACTTCCATACTTTCACACAAGTCTATCCCCTGCTCTCATGATTTTACAAAGGTTTCCCCAGGTTCCTCTCACAAAAGATGTGAAGCAAAGTTTTGAGAGAAGAAAGACTGCTTAACTGAAGACTTTCCTTGCGGTGAGGGTTGGCCAGTGTTTTAGTGGAGGCAATTTAATCTCTCCTCAACTGGTTATGGACTGACTGATTAAAGCCCCCCTTTGTGCTCTCCCGTGGCTGCTGACCTCATCAGTGAGGGACTGCTGCTGCTTCAGTGTGGCAGCACAGAGCTCCCATCTGGATTCGGTGACATTCAACACAAATGACGAGCTGGCGTGCAGGACTGCCATGGAAAGAAGTGACTTTATCTTAATTCTTTTTTTTGAGAGAGGTAGCACCGCCAGGCCCCTTCCATTGTACATGTTAGAGCACAGAGCAACTGTTCAGGCTATTGATCAAATGAAGAAATGCTGTCAGCCCCTTGAAGTCTGAACCATTAAAAGGGAAAGGTATGGTAGGAGAATACAAGCCCAGCCACGTACATCTCTAGAAGTCAAAGGGAGGCTCTTCTAACTGCACAGTCCTTTTGAATCAATGTAACTTTTAGACATCAAAAGCTAGACAAAACATATAAACAGCCAAAACATATGAAAAAGGTAATTGAATTATAAGAATGCATCATCTTACTGTATTTCAATCACATTCCTGCCACATAGGGAAGCAGTCTGAAAATTCCCCATGTTTTACAAGCCTTTATATGCAGTCTGTATTTCAAACTCTTCTGTGACATCCTGAAAAACATTCAAAAAATGAGATAAGGAAGTGAGTTTGTGCGGTGGGCTTTGTAGCTCAGCAGTGGGAAGAGGTTTGTGTAGGATTGTCCTGCCTCAGGTCAAATTTTTAGGAGTGGTGGAAATAGTTCCTGGAGCCGGACGGGTGTGATTTGTCTACAGCTTGTATGTGATTTTTTCTTACCTATCTTTGCAGTATCATTCCCTCTCTCTTCCATCCTACAGTCTCCATGTACATATTCCCAGCAGGTTTTAGATCACACAAGTCAGCCCCTTGTCCTTTGTACTTGCTATTTTTCAGCTCCGCTGTAACATGCTATCCTCTTGTTGGGTTCTTTAACTTCCCTTGTCTATCACCTCCCAGATCTCAACTGCTGGGTTGTGCAGACACCTGGTTTGCTACCATTATACCTGTAGTATGACTGAGCTCATATCACATCTTTTCTTCAGCCACTAGTTGTATTTTGGGGTCTACTCTATTTTTACAACTCTCTACAGTCTTTTCCTGGGACTTATATATCACTACCATTCCATAACTCCTTCCTGTCAATATAATATAAACATTATTTAATTTGGCATGAGAATCTGTTGCCCTGTAACTCCTGTTATCTAAAAAGAAAAGCATTTTCAGCTCATTGTCACATCTGAAAACCTGCTTTCTTTTCTATCTATAATGTCTTTGTTATCATCCAATTAAAGAACGGCACTATTCAATTTGGTACATCATTCAGGGCTATATTTTGCATAAAAAGCACAAATCAGAATTAATTTACGAAGTCCAATATGGTATTCTCATCTTGAGCTTGGACTCTTTCAGACACAGTAACATACACCGAAATGGCTCGTGTTATCTTGTTACTATGGAGACAGTGATGCAGTACTCTTATGGGTGGAGATCTGTGACATTTGAAAGCACAGTATAAAACTGATATACTCCATAGCTCACATTTTTATTCATCCTTGGTTCTATATAATAGCATAGCATCACAGTTGCGATAGTTATCTTGCTCATGTGTGTGGGTAAGTAATACCATGTGGAAGAGGCAATAATAAAAGAAAGGAAAGTTTGAGACTGAATAGGGAATAAGGGATCAGACTTTCTGCCACTGATTTATTGCAAGTCTTTGGAAAATACTTTTGCAGAAACCAGTCTGTGTCTCAGTTCCCCATCTGTAACATGCCCTCTTTGTCTTTCTCTCTTTGTTTTGTTTATTTAGGTAACAAAGCTTTTAACGTGAGAATGCTTCTCCATGTGGCTTTAGAGTGCCTGGCACAATTTTGGGAAGGGTTTCATTAGGCAACAGCAGTACAAATAACACATAATATGCTTACTGTAATAGAGCTAATAAAAAGACTTTTGTGCTGTTAGAAGCAAAGCGTATTCCATAAACAGCATTTTTTACGTGGTAGATGGCATTCATGCTCAGGGAGCTGGAATGGTCAGTGGGATAAATATTTATGCTCTATGGAAGTAACTAAGAAAAACAGAAGATGATAATGCAATATGATTTGTAACCACAAAGAAAAACACTTCATTGTGAAGAACTCGAGGAAAGCTCTGTGTGCCGGAAAACTCATATCTTTTTCTAATTATAAAAATTGGGCTAACAGAAGAATGTCATTTTCCCCTACACAACTTGCCATGCTTGTATCCATACACCATCCGAACTTCACCACCACAACTCCTCCAACTGCTTTGGTTTATTAACATGGAAAAGTTTCTAATTTTGTGTGTTGCAAGTACAGATTTTCTGGACATAATCTTCCTATTGGAGATGGTTGTTAATTGTTCTTTTTACTAGGCAAGATATTCACAAAAGTATTTGTTAGTTTAGTATTCCTCATAGATTTTGTATTTTTAATTAAGTCCCTAGCTATCAGATGTAGGAAAGTTTATTGAAAGAAAAATCTATTCCCCAAGAAGAGATTTATGGAAGGATTACCCCCTTAATGAACATTTATATTTACTATTTACTCATTTGTATTGTTATGTCTCAAAAGTGTAACCCAGGCCAAGCTCTCATTTTGCTAGATGCCAGACAAACTCTGACTCTAAGGCAAGAGAGCAGCTTCTGTGTTCCAGTGATTCAAACTTAGGAACAATAATATCAAAGCAGAGTGGAATGGCACAAAAAAAAGGCATTTGAACTTCAGCCTCTCACTTTCCTTGCTACTGTTAGTTTACACTAAGTCTATGCCAGATTTGTGTTTTCTCTGCTGATAATGCAAAGCCTTCATCTCCAATTTCTGGCAGCAATTCTTAAAAGACACTCTCTGAAATATTTCAGTTGCTTTCTGCTATGGCAATTATGAATGAACTGATGACTGATGGTTAAAAGTATTTCTAGTTTCCTACGTAAAGGTGTTTTGTTACCTTGAATTCAAGGGACACCTTACTATCTATGCTATTTTATTTTTTTTTAATTTAGGCTGCTTGTTAGTTCTCATGGAGCATTCCACAACTAGCAGATCCTTGACCATGCCCAGACTCTTCATTTCTGGAACAAAATCTGAACTTGCTTTTTCCTCCATCCAAAATTCCTCTTTTTGTGACATTAGCTATTTAAAAATACATAAGATTTTCTGACAATCAGTGTAAAAAATGTGCAGCTGTGCTATTTTAAGTGGCTCTCCTACCTGTTTAATTATTATGTATATTTTTTTCAATGACAGCCTCCAAAAGGCTTAGAGAAAGGCTAGCTCAGCCTTTTTAGTATCAAAAGTTTATAGATTCATCATTTAAATCATGAATGAATCCCATGAATAAATCCTAAGCACCAAAATGAGATATACTGAGAAGGCCTGTGTGGCAAGGCTTGGGTGAAGGTGTGATATGCAAAGGTAATTTTGATAAAGAAAAATTCTGATGCTTGAGATCAATCTGTTACTGGAAGTCTTCTGCTACCCTGCATACCTCCATATTGCCCTTTGCACTGTGCTTTAGATGTAGTAGATCCTCATTTCTAAATTTCATACAGTAGTTTATCTGTCACAGGAGGAGGAATCAGCTCACTGGAGTGTTATACAAGGTGTCTCAAATTAATTACCTCATTAAATGTACAACAATATATTCTTCTGTTACAATTATCTTTTGTCACCTATGATTGGAAAACTTCATTCTCCATGGGTTTCAGGACAGAATTATATCTCCTCTGAAGTCTGTAACAAACATTGGTTCCAGAAGGTGGTTCCAGTGCTCCCACATTATCCCAAATCCTTGGCTGCCTTGTTCTGCTCCACATCACTACAGTGAGTCTTCATCTCTAATTTCAGCCACCTTAACATTAGACATTTAGACTGAGCCACCTGAGTCTCATTACACTTGTCTTAGACACCGACGGCAGGATGATGTGTGCTCTCTTTTGGTCTATCTTAATTTCAGACACTATGTTCTTAAATGGATAACGTGAATCTCCACAGTATGCTTCATAACAAAAATAGTTCTGTTTTATACTTTGCATGTACGTATATATGCAGATATTTGAAATGTGAGGGAAATCAAATTAAATATATCCCTTGCTCACTCAGCTAAGATTTGTTAAATTATATCCTGTAATCATGCAGCAACATGGTTCTGATATTGTTATAAATTATTTTTAAATGGGAAATCTCGAATGGATATGTTTTGCTTAATGGCTCATGTTATGGTCCTGAACTCCAGGCAATTCTGCTGTGCTGAAAGAAAGGAAATATATTGCCTGGTGAGTTAGGAGAATGTCTCAATTTAGAAAAAGCTGAGGGACAGAGAGTGTTTTTGTGTGTGTGTATGTGCAAGATGTGTTCAGCACTTGTCATGCTTGGTGGATTTAATAGGAAATATATACCATATACTCCTCATTTTCTCCCCTTCTTTATTGCTAAGAGGTGAATTTCCAGTAAAAGGTCAGGGGATGCATTTTTGCTCTTGATCCCCCAACCTCTAAGTGGGGGACAATACAATCTATTTGGCATTGATTCTGCTTTCGGCTGCAGTAATTGTAATTTAAAGAAAATTAGAGAAACTTCAGTGGAGTCAGAGCAACATTGTCATGAATGAGCTCCAGTGGCAATGCCTGCTCTGCAAGCGATCAAGCTCTGGCTCAGACTCAAAGTACCCATTCTGCAAGGACTGAGCTGGCGTGTTCGGTGGTGGATGGTTTCTTATGCTTGATCCTTCTCCGTGAGAAAGAGCTTGGACCAACACCAGTACACTGCTGAGGGATTGTTGACTCTCCCCCTCCAAATAGCTCTGGAGCTTGAGCGGAGGAGGTCTCTCAGCATAGCATTAAGAAACTGATTGTTATAACAGGCTTGGATTGAGCCCTAGGTGTCAGAGGAGACATATGCTGAGTGTTTCTGCAGGGACTCAGGAAATGCTGTATTTATGCATTTACAGTGTTTTCCCCATCCTTTTGTTATAGCTTAAAGCCAAAGATAGCTGTCCATCCTGTCACCTGAAGATGCTGTCTGTCTTATTGTACAGAACTGTCATCGGTGGCAAAATGCAAAAATGTTTTGTAGATAAAGTAGAATGTAGTTAACTTACCCACTTGAATAATGGCATAAACATCACAATCGTTCCTTCAGAACATGATAAAAGTTATGACAGGCTTGGAAAGGGGGAGGATGAAAACAGGCTAAGAAGTAATTTATATTTGAATCCTAGCCTCTGCAAATACTAGCAAAGATCAGGCTGAAGCCAACCTTTGAGAACTGTTTGTTCCACCAAACCTGTGGAAAACAACAACCCAAGATCCATGCAGTTCTGGTGCAAAATCTATCTCCTCTTTAGATTTCAGGCACAACCATAGAGATGACTGTTTGGCCCAGGCCAAAAAAAGATCCATCAGGGTTTTGGGACTTAACTAACTTCACTAGTCACTGCTGCAGAGGAAGACTGGCCTCTGACAGCGCTGCTGTGTTAATTTTCCTGTGCTGAGCACTCACCTCATTTTTCTTTCAGGTAGTAGATGTAATGCCTTTCGAGCTTTTGCAAATCTATAGCACTTCATTACTAGACCAGGGCTTTGGTGATTAATTTGTTGCAGCAATGAGGTGCTGCCTGAAAAAGGGCTTCTGAGGAAAAAAGCAGCCCAAGTAAATGGCGCTTGGCTGTGGAAGTTTTCTTTTGTCTCTGTGCTATTCTATGCATATAGTTTGTCTGGCAGGAAGTTAAGAGAAATCCAGTGATAGACATGAAAGATATCAAGACTAACAGGCTTAAAAAGAAATAAGGGACTGCTCTTTATAGCACCTAGAAAACTTTTGGACTTACTTTTTTTTATGGATATAGTCAGATTCTTAGGACTTGAAATTTTAGCGCAGTGATCTGGGAGAGGTGATGGTCATCTTATGTAGTGGTACTTTTATTGTCTCTCCAAAGAGCATTGCTTTATCTCCTGATACTGTCTTTGAGATTCTTGTATACAAAATTATGTCAATTCTGAGGTACTTAATTTTACAGGTACACTTTGCAAGACACTTAGATCAGTGATATTCCGATCAACATAAGGTAGCTATAACCAAGCAAAGGTGTAGAGGAAATGAAAAGCTGAGGTAGCTCCTGGGCACTGACTTGTGCAAACTCATTGTGTTAAGTTCCTCTGTTGAAGTAGGAAAAATCAGGAAAAATAAGAGTTTTGGCTACTAAAGAGACTACCAGTATTTCTGTATTTCTAACAAAATATAGTCTCTTTCTTTCGGATACAGAAAATTTCTGGTGTTTCACAGTGTCAGTCTTGTAGCAGCAACCAATTAAAGCAAAGATGACCTATCTGTTGAATAAAGAGAGAGTTTATGTTATATTTCAATAGACTTGTAAAACAAATTGCACTGACCTTACACAAGAGCAGTCTTTGAAGGGCAGACTTTGTTCTCCTCCCTCCCTGTGCTAACCTCTTGAATCACTCATTAAATATTCATTCCAACAGTTATTCTGTCTCCAGTTTGGACTGTTTTGCCTTCTTGCGGGTGAGAATTTCTAGTGCCAGGAGTAAACTTTTTGTTGTTTTTGTGTATGGCACTTCCACTGAATAGTAATGAATGCAGAACACACTGAGTAGCAGGCTAAAATTTATTCTGGACCATAGGCTCCTGGACCTTCAATTATTCTGTGCTATAATCATGTCCTGCAGTCTTTTTCATGCTGTGGCTTCATTTTTGTGCCATGTGCCACCAGTGCGGCACAGAAGCTGTGTCTCAAAAGACCCCTGTCAGTACCAAGCAAAATGATAAGCAGAGAATAAATAGAAAAATGTGTTGCAGAGATGATTTAAAATATAGATTTTCATGTATGGCTGCATGCCTTGTTTTCCCCTGGATCTGGAAAAGGAATTACCAACACAGGGTGAGAAAAATCTGGTGTAAACTAGAAGCAAATGGAAATAAAAAGAAAAACGTCTTATGACGTTCTCGGTCAGCCTTTAAAACTCAGGATGTTTGTATATATATGTTAACACTTAAATGCTTTCTGGACCAAACCTTGATGATTGCTTCTTAATTAGTGTTGATGGGTCATCTAGCAAACTGGACCAAAACTCTAGGCTGTACATCACCTTGCGTATTTACTGATTATGACCTTTGTCAGATAGTCAGGACAATTTTTCTCCTTGTGATGATGGTAAATGGATTTTGGAAAGTATTTTACACTATAAAAGAAAAACATTCAGTGTTCATTACATCACTCAGGAAAAGTAACCTGAGAAACAGGATCTGCTCTGACACACGATCACAGACTGCTCTCCAGAAGGAGACTGAGCAGTGGTGGCTTTATGTCTAGATTTCAGGCTTATAGAACATACAAAAAAAAAAAAGGCATGAGAAGAGTCATGTCCTCATAAGAGAGAATTCAGATTTTGTGTTATTAGAACCATCCACTATATCTATTGATAACTTCTACAAGTGCTTGGCAATTCAGGCCAGCCATGCTCCCTCTTCATGTGAGAATCTTGCAGAAGGTGACCCCAAACCTGAAGCACTGAGGTGGTTCTGTATTTTTGAAGAAAAAGAAAGTGCCATAGCCTCTTTTGGACACTGGTGGAAGCCAAAGAAACCTTGTGCTTCAGTGTGTATAAGAATGAATTCAATAGCGAGGTCCAACTATCCTTCCAATTATTTTTTTTTCAATGAAAGGTGAAGGCAAAATGGCACAAATACTCTTCAGAAGCATCTCAAAAGTATATATTGAAGGTGTGAACAGCACAAATATGCCTTATAATAGAGATATTTTTGAGCTTTATAGTAAATACTGGATGTGACCTAAGTCTTCCACAATATGGTCTGCATCTCAATACAGATCATGTCCCCCTCCCATCCATGGACAATCAGCCTTCTTCCTTTCCTCCCAGAGATCAAATAGTATCTGTATGGCAAGCTCAGCAGTTCTTCTCATGGAAAAGCACTATGTAATAAATAAGTAATAAATTAATATTTAATTAAAGCTTCTTTTAATGAAAGTTAGCACCTGAAAGAAGGTGGAGAGACAGACCTATGTGACCAGTCAGCTCTAGCACAGCAGTGACCACTTTGCAGAGGCTTACATAAAAAGCAGAAGCTTACATTATAAAAAAGAAGACCTATTGCATCTCTTAACTGATCTACATGGTCAGTGCAGGGCTAACGCTGCTTGGAATGTAATTATGTGGCCTGAAATCCTTGTGTGATAGTGCATACTGCACTCCTATGGTCCAGCGGCCAAAGGTGCAACTCTGAAATAACTATTTTACTTCAGTCGTTTTTACTACCAGTATGTAGCCTTAGTTAAATACAGGTCAGGAGATCATTATGTGAATGACTGCCTGTTGGGACTTGCCTTTTCCTTTGGCAGAAATTTTTTGTTATGATCGGTTTCTGTCTGTTTGTGTTTCCGGACCATAAAGGCAGTTATGCGAACGTAAGGGCGGCTGCAAACTGTTCAGGTTTTTGTGACTACCCTCTGGTTTCTTAAAAGTCGCTGGAACAAAAGTCAGCTATGTAAAGGTCCTTGAGTATTATTATCTAGTTATGGCTCTTCAGTGGATGGAAGCAGTATGTAGATTTTTGATAATGGTTCAGGTGATATAAATGATTCAGTTAATTCAGGCTCTTCCTTTCTGCTGGTTTGACTTGCTCTATGCAGAGAGTGGGTTTTGTACACTCATAATAGCTACGCTTTAGAATGGTTACAGAATGGTCACCTTTTCAAATTCAATCCGGTTCAGCCCATATATTAATATTCCTTGCATTTTCTTGTGCATGTCCTCAGAGAGCAGATTAAAATTAAAATTCTGCCAAGGTTAGGTAGCAGAAAGGATTAGTGAGCTAGGTCTTCACCTCTGGAGAGAAAGGTGATATGCAAATGAATGGACTGGACACATCCTTATTCTGGCAACTATTTGTATGGATAAAAATATCTCTATGCAAGTGGCAGTTTGTGCTGAAGAGATATCCAGGACCAAAACAGCAAAAAAGCTGAAGGTCAAGTTTGAAGTACAGTACATTGAGAGAGCTATACAGACTTTGCCTGCTTATCTCAGGCTATTAGCATTTCATTTTCAAGATCAGCTCTTTACAGGCAAAACTTTTAAAATTATCATGGCCAATCCTCCCCCACAAACATCCTTTCAGAAGCTCTGAACCAGACCAAAAAAACACAAACACAAACCAAACTCAAAAATGACCAATGAAATAAAAAATCCCCACCTCATAAGTGCTTTGTTATATAAAGGCCAAATGTAATATCTCATTTTTGAGGAAAAACTTCAATGTGTTTTTCTCTTGGATAAGCAGAGAACTGTTTGAGCATTAAAAAATGAGTTCTGCGCTACTCAATTTCATGCCTGTGTCAGGTTTAGGAATTGAACATTTGGCCTAAATTGTACAGATGAAGATAACTATTGTAGGTACAGAAAGGGGACCAGTAAATGTAATTGGAGGAGTGTCCTTGTCTGCATAGTTCACCTTGCAAATCTTTCACAAAAATGGCAGAAAGTAAACTTTCAGAATTTGCCCTTGCTTTTTGTTACCATATCGTTAATGTATAGAAAAACTGGGACATACACACATTATATACACAGTCCACTGAATGTGTGCGCGTATAAATATACAGAAATGATCCACAAGCATAGCCCCAGACCAGCATCACACTTAAATGCAATATCTCCACTGTTTGATTGATATTAGCAGGAAAACCCCACCAACAGTGCAGTCATCTGTGCTTCAGAAAAATGTAAATGTCAATTTTTGGTCTTTAAAAATTATTAAGCCTAGTAAAAGATAGCAATTTCCAGTGTTTGCTTGCTTGGTAAGATGCAGGAGAGTGAGCATTACTCCTGAGAGCTGCCATTGGTTAGCTGGAGGGAAAATGGATATCAATTATACATAATCTAAGAAGCCTCTGCATAATAATCAGGCCCAGTAGGGGCTTTGGGGCAGCTTTGTTATTCTCTTGTAAACACAAGAGCCCAGATAGACATGTCAGTCAGGAGTAGCGGCTGCAATTCTTCCTTTTTAACACCTTCACATTCTATTGCTTCAATATGCAAACAAGGCTGTTTAGCTGAGGGTTGAGGCTGTGCTAATGAGCTCCCTGCACTAACCCTGAAGTAAAAAGGTTCTGTTTCACAGCTGCTCAGAGACTAGCTCCTCTGGGCATGCTCAGGTATTGGAAAATAATTCTTTTTAAACAGAGAAACGCCAATCAGGATTTCTTGCATACTCTTCTCTTTTCTCAGCGTGCTAATGTAATTACCTCATAACTTGTGAACTTTTTACGGTGGCAGAAAAATGTTTTGTCTTTGAATTATGAATTTTTGTCACCAACAAGAAGAGAGGACTTGGAAAATTCAGCAGACATAAAAATGATACCCTCCTTTAATTCCTGGAGGACCATAACTCAAAGCTAATTTTCACATTTCTTTCTTAAAGGTGGACCATCCTTTTATCCCTCCCCTCCATGCACTGCTCCATTTCTAGCATCATTTCCATTTCCTTTTAGCTGGACTGTGTCATAAATGTCAGAGGAGGCTCCTGGCACAGTGCTGCCAACTTCATTCCTGCTCGGCACTGAAAAGGCCAACTTCTGTTGGTTTAGGACCTTGACTCTGTCCTAAAGCTAGGTTTCAGGGCATTGCTGAGCTTAACCAACTGCATAATTGCCTTGGTAAAGACACACAGTCCCCATGATAATCCTTTACAGATGAGCCGACATTTAGAACTCACGATATGAAACATGATGATCTCTCAAATATCCAATTATTCTTATGAATAAAGTAGTTTTCTGCCTGGAACAGTCAGAAATCCCCGCTGGGTTAATTAAGTGTCTGATAGAAATCATTTGGGTTTTCTGTTTAAAATAGGGCAGCGTGTGATTTCTTGCACAACTCTCGGAGATGCTCCCTGTCTTCATTCATTCATTCACTCTTCCCCAGGACTGTGCCTTCTAGCAACGTGACACAGGAGAGCAGACCTATAGGCAGAGCCACAGAAATGTCTGTCAAGTGCAAGTAACAACCATCTCAAACCGTAACACATTCCTATGAAGAGAGACAGCACATTTTTAACTATTTAGCAGTCCAATATTGTGATCTACTCTTTTTCACTTTGTGATCGGTGGGATTTCTAATGGCTGTCTTCATGCGTGACAATCCATATTACTGAGTCAGTAGGAAAGTCTTAGCTCTGTAATATTTCAGCACGTAAATTATTTATTATGTTAGCTTTATGGCATATTAAAACCCTGCTTAGACAGGTAGAGCTAACTCCCTTCTGCCTTGCTGAAGCTCATTAAATGGCCATCATAACTGGACAAACTTAATTGTGTTACATCCAAATAATTCTGTCATTTGGATTCAAACCCAAGGCAAATGGCCTACCCAGAAATCTCACTTATTTGACTGTGACTGGCAAATGATTAAAGTATCCTGTAAGCAGTTTACTTATGGCATGTTGGTAAAAATTTACAAGTAAAATGAAGAAACTGAAATAAGATGTCACTTTTCTTGTTTCAGAGTGTTTTTAAATTATGCCATCCCATTTTAGTACTGGTATCCCCAGCCGGCAGAAAAGTCATTTATTCGTCTTTTTTAAGGTATTTTAAAAATAATAGTTGCTAGTGGTTACATTTATCTGTAGTTTGGAATTCAAATTTTCCAGTTCAGAGAATAAGTGACTGAAAAAAATATCTACTTTCCATTCAGGTCAGCTTTCCATATGTCAGTTTACAATTCTTCAGTTCACTTTGCATGGTCCAAATGATGAGCTTTTAAGCACTATTATTATGAAATTATTCTATTGCTTTATAGCTCTCGGTGAGAAAGAATGTTGAGGTAATTAAAACATTTTCTGGGGCTCAGAGGACCCTCTCTTCTTCTGAAAAGTGTCTATGTCATTTTAGACAAGTCACTTGACACTAAGGTTTTATGAAACACCTTTAGAAATTTAGGTACTTTTACAAAAACTCACTGGATGCTTCCCCTTTATGCAGTTGTTATCCCTTGTAGCTCCATTACAGGTGTTGCAAGTCTGTGACCCAGAGGAGTGCCCAGCTCCAGCACACATGGAAGCTTTTGACATTTTTCTTTCCTTCATTTTGTATTTTGCTTTGTATTTTTATACTTCAAGCAATTAGAACAAAATTGCCTTATGCTGTGACTATGTGGTAAAAAACTCCATCAGGAGTAAAAATTCCATTCTGACTATTAATTTTCTACTGGTCATCTATCAGGTAAGGACTTCTACACACAGTCAATAGCATCCAACAGAGGTGAGATTAATCTCATATAAGTATGAAAAAAAGCTATGAAATCCTTTCACTGCATTAATATAAAATTTGCCATTGACATTTTAGTTCCTACAAAATGTAACAACAGGGTTATGACACCAAAGCAGAGAAAGATACCTTGAAAATAGTAAGTGAACTGTACTGTATGATTGGAGGAATTGTGCAGTGATTTTATACTTGTTTTTGATACTTAAAAGAAAAAAAAAAGATCAAGCCATGTAGTAATACCAATTTTTTCATCAAGTGTCACTAAAATACCAATACTGATTACTTCATTCTATTTAAAAATACCTTGCTTTGTGATTCAAGATAGTGATGTTCAACCAGTGGACTTACAGAGTCCCAAAAATTAGACAATTTTTATCGGCTCAGAGAATAATTTCCTAATTCTTTAGGATTTTGCAGAAGGCTTGAAAGATCTCGTCATGCAAACTGCTTGTTTGAAAGATAAAAGATAAAAAATAAGGTCCAATAGGATAGTTTAATCTCTCTTGGGATGCCTTTCCCTTCTTTCTAATCACATATGAAAACCTTTCTATATGTTTCATTCAATTGATTTAATGCATGTACCTCTGAACACATCATGGGCAATGATAACTAGCTGGATACTGTTGGGGTTTTTTTGGTTTAATTTATTGTTGTTTGTATAAAACAATAAAAAATGATCTTCCACAAATATTGGTGTAGAAAAGATGCTACTTCCAATGCAACTGGATTATTGGAGGCAAGACATTCAAGCTAGGTGGACTAGTAACCTAGGAAATGGCAAGATCTATTGTACAATTCTGGGTTGTGGTATAGGTACTTAATTTGATACAAATTTGATTTAGAGCATACAGATTGTCACAATTCAGGGCTACCAGCTGTAAACTGATTTGGGAGGTGGGTATATATGAATTGAGAATTTTGTTCTCTTCCCTTGAATGTGCCTGAAATAGTTGATCCTTTTCAGGTCTGCTTGAGAACCGTACAAAGAATTGTCCACCCTGGCTTTGGAAATGACATGAAACCAAAATTTGAAAACAAAATATACTGATAGTAGACTCATAAAATTTCACTAGGAAAATAAGCAGATCCCCCATCAGTAAGACAGCAACAGGTGAAACAGAGTAGTGAAAAGGGGTTCGGGCCAAACACAGTGGCTGCCTGCAGTTGGGGTGGGGATAGAGATGGACTTGGCCATGATACAATCCAGTATGTGTCACCCATTTCACTGGTGGGAGGCAGATGCTGCCATGTTTTAGCCTCTGTCTGGGATCCTGATGAGTCTAATACTGGCTTTGTTGTAATATGGACTTTAGGTTTACTTTTTTATTAATATTGTTTTCCTTCTATGGAAAGGAATGATATTTGGTTCCTAGTTAGTTTCATTAAATATTTCCAGTGTATGAATGTTTTCAAATTAAACACTGACTCCATAAAATCATCCCAGGTACTGTCTTAGCTTCAGGTCATTAACTCTGTTTTTTTAGAGTATTAATACAGATGAAGGAACTTTGTTCTTTATCTCTGTCTACCAAAGTGCCTGAAGTGAACTTTTTTCCTTCTGCTTCTGCTAAATTACTAATTAGTTCAATGTACCTCAGAGAAGAGAGCCTTTGAGATTGGCAAAACTTGTGTTTTCAACAAAAGTTTATTAAGACAGCAATTGGTTTTCTTGATGACAGATTTAAGGAGAAAATTATATTCCTTTTTTTTTTTCTCCTTGAGCAATATTGGAGCGGAGCAGTTGATTAAAACAGACAGAGTATAATCAAATTTGTGCAATAGTCTAATTCAAGGCAATAATAGAGACCCCCCCCAACCCAAAGAAAAACATTATATATCCTCTCATGGGAAAGTGTTATTGGCTTGTGCCTGTTGGAAAATCCTAGGTTCAGGCTGGAGATGTTGTTGCTGTAGGTGTCAAACCCATGACAGGTGAAGTTGTATAGGAAAGATACTCCTCCACTACTTTGGTTCCTTCACTGCAGAGTCAGGACAATCGGGAAAGCCAGGATTGAGGCAGTTGCTTTGGTTTGTTAATAGGGTCCTAATAGTGCTCAAGCTCATCCTGTCTGTCCTGGGGTAGATTTGCTGAGGAAATAAAGCAATGATTCAGAGCACACATCTTAAAAGCAGAAATGCTTATTCATGCAGTTGAAAAGGGGGAAGGTGGGAATAATAGAAACACACCTTCCTCCTCCTCTCATGTTCCCCTTCAAACAAGTTGTGGAGATTGAGCTGATATCCAGGGTATTTGAATGTCTAATGACCTTAAGAGGACAGTTGTAATGTAAAATGCTAGCTAGCACATAGTGGCTATTGCATTTTCAGCCATAGAAAAGGTGGCAGAGAGGCAATTAAGGGTGACATATTCCTTTTCAAAAAAATCACGTGCTTAGTATTTACTAATGATAAAGAGCATGTCACCAAAAGAACCTACGACCTAAAGGGCCAAGAAAACGTTTCAATCTTATGAGTATTAATGTATACAATATCTTTTTAATCATGTGCTTTTGTTTGGGACGAAAACATTAATGAGATATCTTATAACTTCACAATAGAATTGCAATTTGTCCCTGAAACTGGGAATATCAAGTAGTTATTGCAACCACAAGAAAAAAAAGCAAGTTGATGGCTTTTATTGAGATAAATATTACGATATGTTGGCCTTAAAGACTTTTTTATGGATTGTATTTTTCTGCATGGACTTAACAGTAATTCCTGACAAAATCAAAGAAGAAACTTACATAAATTCAGAATGTAAACTACTGGATATAATGATGACAAAATATTTACGGGTGTTGATACATGGAGCACCAGGAACATAGAAACAGATAAGAACAGATATTGCTGCTGTCCAATAATACATATGAGGAGCTCTGACCAAGAAATTCAGTAATTTTTTAAATGTTATTTGATAAGTCATCATATCTATTGAAGAAGTGCTGAAAGCAAGGGGAGGAAATTCTGGCTGTGTTGAATATCAGAGACTTGTCAGTGATTTCAGTCTTTAGCTGAAAAGACTTTTCCTAGGCTGTGCTTTCAGGGGGTCTCTCTTCTCGAAGTCTTCCTCATTTAGCTTAGCTTCGTCAATTATTTCCTTAGTAAACCAGGGAAGTTGGGAAGAAGTAGTAGTAAATGCTAAGAAAACTGTTTACTTTGTGAGCACAGACCTTATTTTAGATATTGAAACCTTCTCCTTGCATGCAGTCACCATTGTTCTGAACACCCTGAGGAAGGAAGCAATAGTTGCGTTGGAGAGTGTTTAAAACTCACCATGAACCAGAATTTTCACACGTAGAACTATAACATATATTCCCCAATGGCTGTATTTGCTTTAGAAAGTCCTTTAAAAAAAGTTTCTTCTGGGCAATAAAACGTGTATCTCTTTGGTATTGATATCTTCTGTCAGTCATTTATTTAAATAAATAGCTCTTTTCTTTACTGTCATTTTCATACTGGCACTTTAAAAAATGGGGACATGATGAGTTACACAAGCTTTCTCAGTTTATCTCCAAGATTATTTTATTATTGTTAATCTGCCTCCAGCACTGGCTCTAGCCACTAGGAGACCTTATGTTAACATCTTCCAAGTCCTCCAGGGGAGGGTCTTGAGAAATCTCTTCATTTTTTTACTGCAACTCTTACCTCCCCCTCCTTCTCTGTTTTGCCTGCTTTCAAGCCACTGTCAGGTTCCATCACAAAGTAAGATTGTGCTGTAGGCCTCCTGGGTATTGGTACTGGAAAAGAAAATAAAATAAACAGAAGATGTTGGTTTCTCAGGCTATTTCACAACACTGATCCACAGAATTGATTTTTGATTAACTTTTCAGTCGTTTGGCTGTATGCAGAAAGAAAATGATAGGGAAGCAGTGAGCAGTAGGAAGAGAGGAAGGCCATGGCCGCAGCTTTCTGAGCCCCTTCAAGCTGCAGAATTCCTTCCCAGGTACTCATTCCCGTCTGCCTTGTAAAATCCCAGTGTTTCAGTTCAGAGGCTCCCAGCAGAAATCTCACTGCTTCTCTGAGGTCCTCCATGACAGAATTCATTTTACTAACACTGTAAAATAAATTTGCCTGCAAGGCTGGAGTGCTTTTAGCAAAGTCTAGGTCACGATATCAGTTATCTCTGAAATTGTTGTCCCAGTCAGCACGCTGGCAACTCAGAAAGCCAACCGTGTCCTGGGCTGCATCAAGAGAAGTGTGGCCAGCAGGTCTTGGGAGGTGGTTCTATGCCTCTACTCTGCGCTCGTGAGACCCCACCTGGAGTACTGTGTCCAGCTTTGGAGTCCTCAAAACAAGAAGGACATGGACCTGTTGGAACGGGTCCTGCGGAGGGCCGCGAAGAGGGATGGAGCACCTCTCCTATGAAGACAGGCTGAGAGAGCTGGGGTTGCTCAGTCCGGAGAAGAGAAGGCTCCGGGGAGACCTCATAGCAGCCTATCAATATCTGAAGTAAGCCTACAGAAGAGCCGGAGAGGGACTCTTTACGAGGAAGTGTAGCGACAGGACAAGGGGCAATGGTTTTAAATTGGAAGAGGGGAGATTTAG
>JAOQGH010000012.1:12956475-13084161 GCA_025769975.1 Gallinago jamesoni | reverse complement strand
TTATATTTTATTTGGCAAAAAAATCAGACTTTACCTAATATAATCATGCTTGATATTCCAGGAAGATTATCCATCCATCCATTTATAAAATCCCAACGTTCCCACACATCAGATGTTTTAGAAGCCTGCATCACATCAGCACAGTATGCCCACAGAATTTCACAGTCCCCAAAACAGCAAATATGTAAGAGTGTCCACTTATTAAGACTGACATGTGGGGCATGGAGGTGACCAGCTCAGCTATTCTTGTGTCCCTTAACTTTACTGATGCTGAACCCATGAAGCCTACAAGAGTACTTTCTGAATGGGTGAATTGTCTAATAGCTCACCAATGCCCAGGGCCAGTTTTGTTTTTTAAGAATTGTCTCTACTTAAATAAGAACAGCGTGCTGTGCAATATGACTTAGTCCTGTGGATGACATTTACAGTGAGACCTATTTTGAGCAGGAATTGGACCTTTTGGATTTCTTTTTCCTGACTTAATTGTTGTAAAATGCTATATTGCCATGCAATTTTTTTGAAAAGAGAGGTAGCCTGCTGTTAGCCCTCTAAATGAACCACTATAACGTCATTGCTAGGAAGACACTAAAATCTTTAGTGTAATCTCTCTATCTTCTCAGTTAACCTGCATAGGCTGTGACAGGAAAACACATTCAAGGTATTCCAGAAGAGCGGTTTACTCTTGCAGCTGGTTAAAAAAAAGTTGTAGCATGACCTTAATATATTAACATACATGTGTATTAATATAACAGTTATAACTATAACATGTTCATATAATATGTGAACAAAATATATAAATGACTGATTCTTTGTGGATGTGCTTTTTGTATTGTCGTAGGTAAACCTGACTCTGTTCAAGATGCTCTTTAGAACTGCCTGGTATTACTTGTGCAGTTAGTATAGGTGCTGGTTCTGTCTAGCAGAAAGATACGGGAACAGGTAGATCAGAAGCTGGGTATCCCATTGTCTCAAACCATTTTTTTTCCTTAACCACATTGGATGTGTTTGTTTCATAGGAGGTTTGCACCAGTAGGTGGAAAATTTATCTGTAAGTTTCAAACTGCTCATCCATGAGCCCAGCCCTCCTGAGAAGTGTGGGGAAACTTTGAGGCAGCAGGAGTCAACTGTCTGGCAGGAGAATCCTGCACCATATATCAGGGTGCCTGGTAGTTGGGACAAGCTGTTTGCATTGGTCTCATGGGAAGCGTCAGGTGCCACCCATGACACTTCTTGTGTGAGATGCTGTTTGCTCTTCTGCTTGCACACACAACAGGGCCTCAATCAAATAATGCACTGTACATTCAGATGTGATTCTCCCAACGCATTCTTGCTTTTTTTTATGTTCCTAGAGTGTCTGAAAATTCTGCCAGTGCCTCCCTGAAAAATCGGCCTATATAAAGAATAGTTGGAATGCACCGGAGGCACTTCATATACTAATTTATTAGTCTGTCCACAAGCATAAATGCAGAAAAATGAGCAGTATAAAAGACTGGCAAAGCTACACTTAATTGTGCACAAAATAAATTCCAATGACAAGACTGTTAGTTTTGCCACAGTGAAAATAAAGCAAACATTGGACTTGAAATACCCCTGTTTGGGTGGGAATCATAGAATGGTTAGAATTGGAGGGGAACTTAAAGATTACCAAGTTGTCATGAAATCTGAAAGACAAAGCCAAGAATTAGTGAGCACAGGGTGGGGATGAATAACTGATGTTTCATGGCATCAGAAATATGGTCAGGAGAGTTCAGCATATCCATACTTTACCACCCATGCAGATGAGGAGCAAAAAGGATTTGTAAAATGAAGATACAAACTCACTGGAGTAACTAGAAAGTCACTTGTCAAACTTTTCAAAGATAGTGTATGGATCTGAAAGACATGGTGAAAGATTTCTGTTCCCAGTACCAGAAAAATGGTAAAAAAGTGAATTCTTTTCTAACCATGTTGCATTTGATCTTGTAATTCTTTTATCTTGGGATTCTTTTCAGTTCATATTACCTTTGAGAAGGAAAGAAAAATCCATGCATTTAGATCGTATTTTCTAAAATCACACTGGCTTTATACAATACTACTAATATATACTGAATTCTAGCACATGGCATCATAAGTCTTTACATTCTTAGTTTTATGCCATCAATTCTGTATTGTTATACAGTATCAAAGGAAACCAGCCTGTAGAGAGACACATCCTTTTGTCTAATAAACTTCAATGTAGGTTTAGACAATAGTGCATCAAAATAGTGCATCACTTTTGTAGGTGTGAACAGGGCGTTTGAGTAGGGAGGTGCTTTACGAAGGTTTTAAAATTATCATTGTGAAGGGTTTATATATAGAGCCATAGAGACTTTTCTGCTTGTAGTTCCTACTATATTTTTAATATACATGTATTTGTGGTTATTCTTGTTTGAATGTGCCCGAAAGGCATCATGGAAGGATTAGTTCAGTATCTCCAAGCTCAGCCCAGATCTAACAACCAGTGCCAAAGTTCTCCTGTAGTTTTCTCCTTTATTCAGAAATCTTCTTGTCATGTTTCTGATATGGTGATAGAGGACTTTATAAAAGTTTTCTTGTATCCTGGAAAAAATATCTATCTCCTAGTAGTTCAGTCTTGGAGAACCATGTAATTTGAGAATCTGTCCTGACAAAAAAATTTTTTTTTTTTTTTTTAAAATTTTATTTTAAGCGTGCTATTTAAGGACAGAAAAAGAAAAAAGGCAACAAAAGTGGATGTTTAAAACTCTTGTTTATATTTCCATTTAGATTTGATTGACAATATCTTTGCTTGTGTATTGAAATCATTTTCTCTGAAGACAAAAAGTTACAGTGAATAATAGAGCATAGATTTGTTGATAGATTGCATCATCTCATGAATTAATACCTCTGTATTATATTTATGGAGTACAGTAAAATGTGTTATCTGGGTAGCTAATCACCCTAAGCCATTAGTGGTGAAACACTTTGAAATGTATACCAACTAATTATGTTGATAACTATGTATTACCAACTAATTATGTTGAGAACTATGTATCTTAAGAAATACCTTATTCTGCAGTACATTTATGCATATGGTAGAATGCATTTTTAAAAATCTCTTGGTAAATCAAGATTTTTGTTTTGATTTTGAAGTCTTTAAGCTATTTTGTATATTACAATGTATTAAATAGAAAGTAAATTTACAAAATCATTTAACATTCTATACAATGTTGGTACAATTTTACATTACTGGACCATATTTGTTTGGATATTTTGCTGAAACAAAATGCTACCAAAATGAACACATTTCTGAGGGAAGTTTGGTTTTCAACAGTAGTGTTTTTTGAGGGTGTCAATATTCTCAGGATTCTTTTAAGTGAGTTAACTTGCAAATTACTTATTTAGGAGTCCTTATCTATGAAATTCTTAGAGTTTGAAAGGGAGGTAAATATTTTGGTAGTCATACATGGTGAAACCAGTAATAATGAAACATTTGAAGCGAAGTTTGTAGCGGTTTTAATCATTATGTCTTCAAAAGAGAGTACTTTTGAATTTTTCCAAGGTAGTATCATTTTGATTCACAAACTGATTCTCTTTTGGGAGTTCTATACCCTGATTCTTAGGAAAAGTAAATCAATATTGTCCAACTGACTTCCATGAAATTGTATTACGGCAGGCCAACTATTTATCTGGTCCATCTCTTCTATTTAAATTAATGGAAGAAAGATGTGTCCAAATGACCTAGAATGCTTTGAATCTATATTTTCTTGAATTGTCAAAACAATGCTTTTAATAGTACATATCTTTTTATACTTTGTGTGAGTGAGTATTAAATGTGCTGAATGGCCTAAATGTAAACTGTGATTGATTATTCCCATATGAGTCCAGTCTACTTCCAGTCCATTGGTCAGGATATAATAAAAGACTGTTTTCATCAAGGACTTGGCATCCTCTTGAAAACTTGATTTCGATAAGGCAGCGAGAATGAACATAGTAGATGTTGGAAAGTTAATCAACCTAAGCCAAAAGTCACAGCTCATATGAGCCTAGGACTCCACACACTTGAAAAAAATAAAATAAAAATAGACTATTAACATCTCCTGGTGTTAACTAACAATACGAAACAAGCATACATAAAGGTTCTTAAAATATTTTCTTCTACTATTTACCATTTTTACATTTAATGAAGCACAAATAAAATGACCCATTTTTCCATTAGCTTTATAAAGGTAGAACCTGCAAACTATAGCTTACTTGTGCTAAGTAGTCTTTTACTCCATGGGTGGCCTATGAGTAAGGCTGCCAGATCTTGTGTTGTATCTCTGGGGAATTTTCTGGATTTTTAAAATCCTTTTCAGGGAAATTAGAAGGTAGCATAATATACTTCTACTCACATGAGATTTCAAAAAAGTAGGTTAAAAAATATATTTTCCCTATTCCAGATTCTATTCAGGTACTAGAGAAAATTTAGAGTGTAGCTTATTATTAGAGTAATGTGGACTGAAGTGGCTGTTTATCATGGGATAATCCAATGGATGTTGAATGAGATAAGACCATTTTTAGCCATTTTGCTGCAGATAATATTGGCTTACCTGACAAAAAATAGGGGAATTGGGATATTACAAAAGAGTTTGTGGCTTTCAGATTTTGGAACTTTTCTTCATAAATGTGGTCTGAACTCTTGCATGTGTCTTTTCTTCCTACCCTTAGTTGTCAGACTCCTGGCACGCTCTATTGTGGAATATGTCCATACAGATATTCCTGTTGTCTCTCAAGAATGTGCTTTGTGTATTGTTTTGGATGACTTTTAGACTAAGTTAATTCCCTTTGCTTTTCTATGTTTGTAAGATTTATTGCTCTTTGTTCGATGTGAAACTGCTTTCTGGTGGAGATGGATGGTGACCGTAAACGGGTTGGGCTCTCTGGAGAGTTATCTGCTAACCTAAATATTGGTCTTTTCTTTTGGACTTTATCACCCTCACATTTTGAGATGCCCATAGTTATAAAGCTCTCTTTTTCACTGGGAGCCAGACAAATGGTCAGAGTTTACACCATGTGGAACAATTTCTGGACTGGTGCTTTTTATGGAATCTGTGTGCAGAGTTCATGAACTGAAATCCAAGAGAAGCATGAGTTTATGTTCTAAATGATGGTTCTGATTAGCCCATAAGAACATCTCAATGAAAAATAGTGATGAAAACATACATATCTTCCACCAAAAGATTTCATATTTATGCTTCAGAGAGTGTAACTCTTACTATGGAGTACTTAGTGTGTGCAAAACGTGAACACTGGAACATTTCTATGACTATTGCGAGAGGCCAGTCTGAGTCTGCCTACCTTGTGGACCTGGGACTGATCCCTTAAAGCATTCATTGGATCTATATATTGCACAATGTGCATTACATTTTCTATGATTAATGTGAGTTTTGTAGTATTTGCTAATTCTGCAGGTTTCAAGAAGGCTGTGTGTTGCTGGGGCTTGAACCCAGGTAGAAACCACTGTCTTCACATGGGTGTTGTAGGTCATTGCATGGAGCTTAATGAGAGGAACGTGAGCTGCAGAAGGGTTTGGAGGCGGAGTGAAGACATCAGTCTGTGAGGATATGATAAATTTACAACATACCTGCACTTTAATCTCTTAATGAAAAAATCCTGTGTGTTTATAAGCAGGTTGTTCTCAACAGCTAATTAAGCCTTGGGGTTTTTTTGTCCTAAACTGCCCCTGTGCTTGGTAGCAAGAGAGGCTCCAGTAGAGGTTATTTCAAAGCAGTATCCAGGAGACATTGCACAAGGAGGTTAGCCCCTGAGGCCAAGGAGGGCTTTTGTAAATACCCTCCCTACAGCTTTCATACTTTTACTCAAACCTCTGGTATACGAAACTGCATTTGTCTGCTCTGGGAGCTGACTAGGCACGTTGCACAAGCTGGAAGTGCATGGAATTAACGTGTTTGTTTCTGAGAGACAGTGTATTATAGTGAAAGACTAAGAGACTGCCAGGTATCACATAACTAAAGAACGGCAAAAAATGAGCAAACGGAAAAGAATGTCATAATATTTGAATGCTGTTATATTTAAAAAAAATGCAGAAAAAAAATTAGACCTTTTTATTTCTCAGAAAGCATTTTTTAATTCAAAAGACGACAATTTGTGGGACTAAATAAGTCAACTGTCATCTTGGTAACTACACATACTCATTTCTGTTTTGACCGTAGCTTTAGCTGAGGAAACCTGGGAAGGTGAAGCACTTCCTCCAGCACCGATATGTCTGAATCTGTCAGGAGTGGCCTGACACTTATAATTTCTCCATATCTCCAAACAATTTGTCATTTGTCATTTGCAATCTATATGTGTAGTATAAGCAATTATATCCCAGTGTTTCAAGGAATTTCTAGGGACCCTACATCTGCACTGAGGTTTATATATCTGTCAGCCACTCGGGTGGTCACTTCCTTGGGAAAGAAGGAATCTTATCTTCTGGTCCTTGTTCCCAACACCATGGGTTACTGTGGTTTTTCCTTTGTAGCTAGAAAACAGTTTTTTATCAGACCACTGCAAGTCACATAAGGGGAACCAGTCGACAGTTGTGGGCTTGTGAACCAGGAGGTCTTGCTCCATCACAGCTGCCACTCTTTGCAGAAGCAGTAGCAGAAGACTTTTAACAGAGATACCTCTCAGTGAGGCAGTCTGAGAACATCTTTAGTGAACCCACAGCATAGCGCACGCTCCTAGCAAAAAATATAAAATAAAGGGTCAAGTGAAAGTTGTTTTTATGTGTCAAATGATTCTAAGACTGTTATTTAATGGTAATAATGTTATTTATGGCTAATTATTTACAGATGAGCAAGGGTTTCTAAACTCTTATGAAGTTCATTTGATTAATTATATGCTTTTTTTTTTCTTGAGTATAGTTTTTAATTTTGAACACAAATGGATACTGGCCTTAGCTGTAATATATGTGCTGTTTTCTATCCCCCTGTATTGTCATTAGGGAGTTTTCTGGCTATCTGTACTTTTTCACATCTGTCTGCTAAATTAGACATTCTTGTATTAAATGTAGCGTTCAGGAGCATTCTTTCAATTTGTGGCACTTTCTTGAGACAGCTTGGATCTGCAAAGCAGCAGAATCTTCATTCCTGATTTTTCTCCTTAGTTGCAGAGCATACATGAATTTTGTGTGGAATCAGCCCTATTTCATTGATATACTGAGGGACACAGTTTTCCACTAGTTATTTTCATGCAAAGCAGAGTTTAACCAGTTATTTTTTTTACGTGACAGCCTTGCAAATGCTCTTCACATTTATTTAGCCACATGTTGACAATTCTAAAGATGAGAAAATCTCTCTAAGCACAAACAGAATGTGAAATCTGACATCTCTAAAACTTCAGGGCTGAAGTGGGTTTTTTCCATTTATTTCACAGTATTTTTAATTCTGTGTTTACACTACAATAGAAATAGCTTCTGAAAAGGGAAGCAGAACATCTCTAACTAGATCATATATATTTGGTGAAGAGGGATGTCATGCATATTTCGGCTATCGCAGTATATGATATTTTTATGATGTAAAAATTTCATTTCAGAATATAGTCTATGACACATTTTTAAATAAGTGTGATACCACCCCCTGTAGTAAATACATCCCTTCCATAATAATATAATACAACTCAATGAAGCTATAAGTACACATGAAAGCTATTATGCAATCTTTAAATACAGTAAGTATATTCTGCATTTTAGAAAACTGAGAATCTACACTAAGAAGTCCATATCTGTATTTTACCTCTTAGAAAAGGTGAAAAGAAATATGTGGAGGTATATGAGATTTAATCAACAGGAAAACATGAAAACAATAATAAAAATTCTGGGACAAATTTGTGATATAAACCAACAGTGCCTATAACTGTTTGGTAATGCCAATATGTTTCAGCTTAACTTCTGTAAGTAAATAACAAAGAATTTGTAAATTTCAGAGGAGTATCTTTTAGCAGTTCAGACAGTGACTTGTTTAAATAGAATTGATCTGCTTTTTTTTTCACTAGGAAGCTAGGTTAAGGGAAAAGAAAAGGTATTTTATTTTTTACGTAATATGTAAACCCATATTTTTCCATATTATTACTTTAAAATATATTTTAAATTCTAAAAAATCTAAACCCATTAAGCATTCCCCACTGAACCTTTGTAATAGTAGGGAAAGATGTAACGGAACAGAATGGTAAGAACTAGAATACAACAGGAGGAGTTCCTTTGTGTCATATTTTCTGAAAAGAAATCAAAGGGAAAGATTGATAAAAAATTTTCAACATTTTTCAGGAAAATTATGTGTATTTCTTCCCAATGAATGTGCAGTGTAGCAGTCATAACATAACACAAGTGCTAGGTGACATCCTGACAAGGAAGTCAATGGGATAATTGTCCAAATTTTCTTCGTGCATTCAAACTTCAGGTCTAATCCTATTTAAGTCAGTCCTTCCCCTCTAAAATTCCTTTCAAGTTCATGTTTTCCATGACTAGTGAGTCTGTTTTGAATTTTCATAAAGCATTATAGGGGCTACTTATGTTATGACAATGTGAGAAAGATATGCTCCTTTTGATATGATTTAAAAATAAATGTTCAAATGAATAAAAAAAAAGTGACTGATGCCAACTACAAGCTTGGCTTATTTCCTTTTCTTTACAGAAGGAAATAAATTAGCTCAAGCTGAAATTAATTTATTCTATATTATATACACTATTATGGGAATGAAGGACTATTACATGGACATTTAGGTGATTTGCCAAAGGTTGCATGGAAATCTGTAGGAGAGATAGGTATTTAACCTAACTCCTGAGCTATTAAGTAGTTCATTGATATTTGGACCACTTTGTATTGATTTCAGGTTCCTCATGCAAAGATTATACACCCAGATTCAATTTAGCTCAGTTTTATCATGATGTTAACTTGTTGAAGTAGAATCTTCTACTAGCCTCAGCCACAAATTAAGTAACACAAACATTAATAAATTAAAATGAATGGAAATGCTGTGAATGTTTTATGTCAGTGAGTTCTGGGAATGCAAAATAGCTTCAATGCAGTTATAGAAGAGATGACCATGGACCATTAACTTTTGGAATTTCCTGATCTGAGTGGTTGATTGAGCAACCTCAATGCTGCATTTGACACTAGACTTTGCATTTGGCTGTGTATATATTTTATACATGTCCACATATTTTAATATACATTTTCATTTCTGAAGTAGTTGGGAGGCATGATTTTGTTCAGCAGAGGAAAGTTCATAGAGTACATATAGACTGTACATATCTAGTTTGCCAAAGTATATGCAACTCGGAAATTTTCAGCAACACTGCATCTTAAAGGATTTATTTCTGGGATTCAATGTGTATGTAAGGCATGTCTGATTTTCTATCATATGGAAGGGAAAAAAAAAAATGTCCTGGTCAACTGTGAGTTTTAAACTTTAGCTCTGACACTATTGTGTGTAGATGGGTGGCCTCTCAGGTTAGGGTTAGGTTGAAGTCGGTGGGGCATGTGTAACCTACCAACGAGCGAGTGTTAAGTATCCCACTCTGACCATACACGCTGTGCAAGTTGATTATGGTCTCTACCTCCTAACCTTGCCAGTCCTTCTAACTGTGTAGATGCCTGCCTTCTGTTCTGGTGCCCTCAGGTTAAATTTAAGATAAAGATCCACCATATTTGTGAGTGCAAGGGCACATTCAGCTGGGTTGGCCTGAGATCAAGGTTTTGAAATAATTTGTTGGTGATAGAATCAGGTAAAAATAACCCTTAGAAAGTTCACAGCTCACAAAGAAGACGCTGAAACAACCCAAACACACTTTCTGAGAGCCGTGAGACCACAGCCCAAGAAAACATAGCTCAACTTTCAACTCTCTTCTGGAAGTTCCATCCTCGTATACCAGCACTGATTACTTTTCTGACAGCAGGAAGGAGTCAATGTCAGCCTTGGAGCCCTAGCCTTCAGCTCTTATTTTAGCCACGCTTTCTTTATGTTTATTCATCTGATGAAATGCGTTAATGTGCTATTGTACTGTGACCACTTGGGAAAAAGTATGTTGGTAAGCACTTCAGACGACAAGCGTGAGATCTGATTGCATTTAATTAGTATAATCTAAACAAAACAGAAAATAAAGCAAACCTTCCAGCATGTCAGATCAGGAAACAAAAAACCTCCTAATTGGCATGGAATGAAAGAGCTGTAGAGGAAGAATCTAGCTGCTGGATATACCTGATTTTGCCAACTTCATACAAAAAATATATCAGCAGTGCCTTGTTGGATCTGCATCCAGTCAGGGTGGAGCAGAAAAGAAAAAGACCTCTCGAGGAATGCTAAGGACATGGCCTATGTATTAAGACATTCCTTAGCAGCTTTAAGCAACCTAGCCTAAGGCCCAGTAGCACTTTGGCCATAGCAGCTACAAAAGCTCTGTTTGGGCTAATTGTTGAATATTTACTTTATTTCTTAGGAATTCTGTTTCACAGGCTTTTTGTAACTCATGCTGGGCTCTGTGCTACTATGCTTCTACTACTTGGACTATATGACCTTGCTAGCTCGACGATAACTACACAGTCTGTGATATAGACAGCCCCCAGTAGCATGAAGAGAGGTTTTTTTCTCTTGTCATCCACATATGACTGGAAAAAGCATCTGCTCCTTATTTTGTATAAGGAATGGCATATAACTGGCCCACTCCAGGAGGTGACCCAATTGCAGTGAATTAGGAGTTGTGGGACAGAAGTTTTTTTTTTTTTCTCTTTTTCCCAGACCATTGAGCAAGTCTCACTGTCGCTAAAGAATAACATAATAACTTGGACTATGGAATGCTAATAAATATCTTTTACTTGAGAAGGATGGTTTGAGAATTTGAATCTCACCAGAATGAATGGTGATTTGTTCGCTCACTTCTAGTCCAAAAAGAAGAATCTTCTGGTGTCTTCAGGTGAATGTCTCTGAGCGACTTGGCTAGCAGGCACTCCAGCAGGCTGGGGAAGTGTGGAGAAAAGAAACCTTTAGGGAAGAATTTAGAACTGTTACTTTGGCACTACCTGTCTCTGATTTCTATAGATGCTGGAATAATTAGGTGGTTAGGAGAGGGTATTTTATTGTAATGTACTCCATGAAACTGCTTTTAATGAGAAAAATAGTTCTAGCAGTTTTTCTGCAAAGTAAAATTCTTCAAGGAAGAACCATATTCTACCCTGGGAAAATTACTTAGGGAAGGATGCAGCAAAAATGTGTTTTGCTCACAGCAAAATTTGTAAACCTGGACTGGATGAGAATAACATATTTCTGTGCTGTTTGGAATTGGCAAAAAGCCAGATTTTTCTGCTTCCCTTTATTTTAACATTTTTGCAGTTGTATAGAACACTGTTACATTTATCTTGGGAGAGGTACATCACTGGCGTGAAGTTTCATGGAAGTAAAACTTCAGAATGAGGCACATCATGGGCCTAATTTTTCTTGCACTAATTTATTTCACTGAGCTAAGCTAAGTACCACTTATTTACTTTAGGCTCAGGGAGTGGAGATTAAAGCAGGAGGCTTTAGCATGGCTGGAATGTGATGTCACGAGAGACTTTTTGACTTCATTAATTACTTTGAAAGTGCTAAAAAACCCCTTAGTGCTATAAGGATTCCAAACAAAGGCAAAATATGTAGTTACATATAACCTTGCCTGAAGTTCTTTTTCAGGGAAGAAATTTCTCAAATAAAATTAATTAGGAAACTGCCATATCTTAAAAATCAAAGTTAGATTCCTTCGTTGAAGAATTAAGGAATTAATGCAATTAATTTCTCCTTGCCAACATGAAAGAAGCAATGAAAATGAAGATTGGAAGTCTTCCATGGAAAGTAGGGATGGAATGTATGAATATATAAATTTGTCTCTTTAGTGTTCTGAAAAAAATTAATGTAAACAATTCTCTAGTATTTATTTTTAAATGGTTAAGCTTAAAGGAAGTCAACATATTAAATACACATTAACATGTATTGCAGATCTACATTTGCTGCATAATTGTGTTTCAGCAATTTGGATTTCACTTGTGGGGAAGTGGAATTGAGTGGAATTTTTTTTAACCTTGGGGCTCCAAAGTGATTTTGAAGAACTGTGCAGTTCTTCACAACTGCAGTTGTGCAGTGCCACCTGTTTGAGCTACTAGATAACCCAATTACTTTATATTTAATATCAAAGAGATATGAAATGTAAAGCCTGACAAAATTACTCTAAGATGTTGATGCTCAGCTATATCTTTAAGCCTGGGCATCCTGTAACATGTCTGTTGCTGGGCTGTATGAATTCTAGCTGCTAATTAGGTACCTCCATCCCCTGTATACATACCCGTGCCTGTACAAGGGGAAATGTATGGTTCAGCGTGGGACTTAATGGAGCTGAAGAGAGACACACTGACGTAGCATCTGTATTTCAGCTAGCTTCTACCTAGGGAACTAGCTAAGGGGCTGATGCAGTGTGGGCAGCGTTGGTGGGGCTGGAAGGGAGCAGGAACCGCAGCTGAGTCATGCAGTAATGGAGCCCAGGAGCTTGGGGCAGGGTGGTGGGTGTCAGTGCAGGCTTCATGTGGGCATTAGCCATGCAGATGTCCAGCCCTCGTGCAACATAACCTAAATACAACAGATCAGCAGTTCACTATTGTGTGGAGAGGCTTGGCACATGAATGGTAGGTTTGGTGTGTGCTCAGTTCATGAAGTCCACAAAATGTTTCTGAAGTGAGCAGAGTATATTGCAGGGGCTGAATGCTCACGTACAACTCGCTCATTTTTGTTACTGAATCTGTCTCTGAAATAGTTAAGCA
Organism: Gallinago jamesoni; assembly: GCA_025769975.1. Classification (NCBI taxonomy): domain Eukaryota; kingdom Metazoa; phylum Chordata; class Aves; order Charadriiformes; family Scolopacidae; genus Gallinago; species Gallinago jamesoni. The sequence continues at coordinate 13,071,358 of JAOQGH010000012.1, read as the reverse complement.
CAGTGAATAGTGACATAAATTAAACATCTGCAAAACTTCTGTCAAAAATTCCAGCAACCCAGTATTTTGACAGTTGCAACTTATAATACATAAACATGGCAATCTCAGAGTAGATCATCATTTAGAGTGAGAGCATTTTTGACTGTTATTTTTACACTTTACACTCAGGTAAGTTTATAATGCCGGTAAAAGTTTAGAAGCCTCACCAACTAATCTAGATAGTTTTATTTATTTAATGAATATTTTGAGAAAGAGGTAAATATTTTAGATTTTGGGTGCAAAAGCTGATCTTTCTTCATCAATTACTTCAGGTTGAGAAATTATGCTTTTTTTCCTGTCACACCCTTTCCTCTTTTGCACACAACTGGGTTTGGACTGGGAAGACAATTTGTGCCATGTGGCTATCTGAGAGATCATGGTTGGAGAATTTGGTGATCTAGATTATTTTCTCACAGCCAGCAGGTAAAGATGAGAAGACTAAACACCGAGTAATATATTCTTAACTCTATAGTCCAAATTTATTTATCAACCCTCTAAATTTAGCAGTGCTTAGTAGGGAATAGCCTGTGCAGATTTTCATTCAGCTTGGATTTTGAGTGTTTGCCTGAAGCGTTTTTTCTGTGTTTGTTTTAGTACGGGGCAACAATTGTCCAGTAGCTTCAACCTGGCTTCAGAGCGTAAGGAATCATTGACAAATGAACTGTACAGCTGTTGCCTTGCTTGCTACTGAAATTTTTACCTAGGATACCAGCAGTTGTAGAAACAATAGCTCCTAGTTACAATGTGCTACTTACCTACCGGTTGCCTTTCAGAACACATGGAGACTTTTGTGACCCTACCTCCATGTAAGACTGCAATTTTTGCCACCCCTATCCCTCTGGTGAATTTAAGAACTCAGAACAGACCATTTCCTTCTCAAGGAAAAAAGTCTCTTCTCTTGCCCATCCATGCTTAAGCACTGCTATCATCCTCCACCTGTGAAGGGGCAGAGGTTTCTGAAGTTTTATATAATTTAGAACAAGGGCCAGACTGATGTTACAGATTTCCGCTGAATGCCCGAGAAACACTAGATGTGGAAAAAAAAATTCGTAACTGGATACGTGTTTACTGTACAAAGTTTGTGATAGGTGTGATCCAAGACTGTGTATCTGGGTTAGAGCTGGGCTGAGCAAAACCCAGGCCTTAGTTGCAAACTTAGAGCTTAATGTTGCCAGGACTGATGTAGTTTTCAACATGTCTGTGGACTGAAAGTGCTGAAGTACTGGGTTATCCCCCTTGCTGACACTTTAATAAGTAGGTGCTTGATTCCTAATTTGAACTTTTAGACTTTATAAATTCAATAGTCACTTATTCTAGTAGATTCTCGGGCTAATACATTGTGTTATACATGTGAGATGTGGCACTTAGGGGTGTTTCTTTTCTAAATTTAAAGCCAGTCACAGCTGCCCCTGTTTCTACCAAAAAGCTTCATTTGTTTTTCAGTTGTCAAAAATAACCATATTTTCCTTAAATCAAGAGTTTCAGCTGCTTCATATCTCTGCTGACGTTCTGAAATGCCCAGCTTTGCCTAGACAATTTCTGCATACAAACATGCTTTTCAATACATAGTAAGCTGAAAATATTAAATGATACAGTAAGAATTTTAATGGGACTCACTGATAGCCAGTTCCAAATAATAATTTATTTTCCTATGCTGGTTTCAGGGCCATCCATGTGCATGAATTCAGTTTTGAAAAGCTAATGCATTAAAGTGAAGATTTAACATCAGCTCACTGGTTATAGTGCAGTTTGTGTTGTTTGGTCTAGAAATAAGGAGCCAAGGAGGACTGTAGGTAGAGCCTCTGTTTAGCCTGACTAAAAAAAATAATTCCCCTTTATTTATTACACTCAACTCTTGTGTCCCCTTCAAGAAATGCCAAAGGGAGTCCTTTTGTTTGGCAGTTGCCTTATTATGAGTGTCCAGAGGCTGTATCAGTGAAAAAGAGAGAATGTGTGGTATTTTACAGACTGGTCAGGCAGCAGAATTAAGCAGGCCAACCATTCTCAAACCAAAGATCCTTTTACCCTCCAGCTGCTTTTGGATGCAAAGCAGTTGTGCAGGTATTTCTTGAATGAAGTGGCTGGAGTCATTTTGCAATGTGAAAAGGGTATAAATAGAAGCTGCTAGTTTATGAGCATTATTTGTAGCTTAGAGAACTGACATCCCTGCTTTTTGATCCCCTAATGAGGTAGAATTTGAAAAAGTTGTGTTTAATTTCCAATTAACTTTAAAATCACAGACAGTGTATATCAGAATGACATTAAAAAGCTTTTAAAGACCCTTCAGAGCTTAGTGCTCCTAAATTGGTCCCCAGTGGTAACTTTGAAAGTGAGATAGATCATAGAAGTTCAGAGGACAGAACCCAGTCACTGTTGTATTTTGCTTATGGAAATCCTCAGGTGGAGGCACGTGTGCAGCCTGGGACCCTGCTCGCTCTGGGCTAGAGGAGAGCAGGACACCGATCACATACAAGGCACATCTTTTATGCAGGATGACTAGAAGGAAATATCTGAAAATCACATATTAACAGGAGATGTTTCATTATGGAACAGTGCAAAGAGTAGTAGCAAATTGTCATAACCATTCACCCGCAGCCTCTAAAGGAATTCAGATAAGGAATGCAAACATGGCAGCAGTATCTAAAATGGATTCCAGAGAGCTGTAAGTCATTGAGTCTGTTTTCCATACTAGGAAAATGAGTTTAAACAATAATAAAACTGAGAACGAGTACACGCACAGATTCAGTGGGAAAGAGCCACCACAGCTTTTGAAAAATAAAGTGTCTCCTCACAAACCTATTTGAGTTCTTTGAAGGAGTAAAGGATCATGTGGATAGGGTTGCCCCAGTTGATATTATGTGTGAAGATTTCAAAAGAAAATTTGTCAGGAGTCCTTACTAAAGCTTCTTAAAGAAATAAAGCTATACAGGGGACAAAAATTGTGCCCCTTTAGGTATTACTATACCTAGGGATAAAATGTGACTTGACAAAGATTGGTGAAGGTACAAAATTGTTCAGAGTCATAAAAGAATAAAATGGAGTCTAAAGAACTGCAGAATGATCTGATAATACTAAATGACTGGGCAGAAAAAATTCATGTTGATAGATGTAAAGTAATACACTTTGGGAATATATGATCTAATTATATATACAGAATGGTAGGCTTTAAATTAGGTTCAGGAAGTCTCTAAACTGCTGACTGTCAGAAGCTGGGAGGTTTACAGGGGAACATCACTGTGTATATGCCCTATATTTTTTATGTTCTCCCTAAACATCTGCTACTGGCCACTGCCAGAGAGGCAGGAAACTGAGATAGATGGACCTTTAGTCTGACTTAGTGCAGCTGTTCTTATGTTCTGGGGAATGCAAGGGAAAGAAAGGAAATGTGATTTTATTTATTTTTTTTTTTTAACAGTTGAGATTGCAGCTAAAATTGAATGGAATTTCATAAGACAAAGGCGAAAACACTTTTTTAGCTCAAGGGCTTTCTCTGCTGAATTTCAAAGGTCTGTAGCAAAGGTATCTCAGGAAAAGGTCACAACCTTTCATAATTGAAGAGCAACCTAAACATTAGGGTCGCTTCTATTATTTAATGCTGTTTATCTTGTCTTACACATTACTTACCATAATAGTTAAGATTCATTTTTATTTTTTTGTCCTAAGGAAGGGAAATCTGTATTGACTGACCAGAGAAAACAATCTGCTGTAAGAGCTGAATTAGTCAAAACTGTTATCTTAGTGCTTAGAGAAAAGCAGGGAACCACAGCTCTGCTTTGAGATGAGGAACAATTACTGTTAATGTCTTGGAAGCTGAGGGAAGAACAGAGGCAGAAACTTGTATGATGCAGGCAAAACCATTCTTTACTGATCTGCACAGCAGAAAAGACATGCTGGAATGAGAAGTTTTATAATATTTTAGCATGAGTTCAATGTAGACCAGTTTCATCCTCCTTGTTTCCAGATGCTTGATACCTTTCCAAACACAAGATGCCTAAATTGGAGGTCTTGTTAGGGTAGAGCACAGTACCTCTAGAAGATGAAGTCAACTAACATAAGGTCAAAATGACTTCCTGGCATTTTCCTTTTTTAGTAAAAGTTGTGTGCAATTGAGCTTTTAATTTAGATGCATAGCATAAGAGTCTGAAATCAAGTGGGGAGAATCTATCCCTAGTGCACTGCGATCTTCTCCATACAAGAGTATTTCAAGAGAAGAAACCTGGTCCTCAGACTCTACACTGCAAGATAATCAATCCACTCTATTTGCTTCAAGCAAATATCCTATATGCAGATAGAAGAAAACTTTTGTTTTGATGACAGCAGCTATAATGTCAGTGTGTCATACACCTCTCGTGCTGTTTTAATTTGTATCAAAGTGAATTAAATTATGGTGCTTTTCATAACAGGTACATTTTCTACTATCCTGAAAAGGAACATTTTATTGGACCACACTAACTGCGTGATGAATTAAGTAATATTGCTAGAGGAAAAAGGTAATCATCACAAAATAATAAACATATTCCTGACATATTTCTTCTGCTTCAGCATTTTTTCAAATTCATGCCTGATGAAAAGCCATCTGAAAACCAACTGCCTGGCTACTAAGTGTATCATGTGAAGCTTCACTGCAAATCTTTCTCTTCTGTCATGCCTCCCTGCTGGGGATGGAGTTGGGAAGCTGATTATGTGTAGAAGTGTGCTCACCTGTTACTTCAGACAGTGCCATGAAGGCTGTGCAGTACTGCCCAGAAACTTTCCTGAGCTCTTTCTCTAGACACTGTGGACTTGAAATACCACAAGCCCCTTGATCTTAAGGGCAATAATAAAAGGCTTCTTTGTATTTCTAGACTCTTGACTAGGCTGACCTATATGTTATGGAATAGGTTCATGGGTAAAAACTGGATAATGCATAGTCTGCCTTTGAGGTTCTCAGACACATCTGCTTACTGAGCTCTGTTTAGTTAGGTAGAATGATAAAATTTTAAGGTCGTAACTGCCTGATAATCTATTGTGAAATCTCTTCCAAGTGGTGCTCGCATTTCTATTTAATGAAGGGGAGTAGCCATCTTTCAGATCAATCTAAACTGTAAAAAATTTGTATACAAATACAGGTGCCTGTTGCTCAGAAAAAGGCTTTTTTTCTTCTTTGAATCATGTAATATATATGTTCTTTATATTTGCAGTGAGATCCAAAAGGCTAAGACATTAATTCTGTCAGTTGCATAAGGCATTTTTTTTTCCTTAGAAGCTTATTGTTTTGCAAGGAAAGTCAATTAGCAGACTATGTGTAATTGTGGGCATAGAAAGTATTTCTTCCTTGGTGGGTCTCACTGATGGCAGTATCAGATAAAAGAATTAACAGGAACTGTGCCATGGCAATGCAGATCTCTCATTTACCTGGAGAAAGCCTTCTGCTGTCTTGACAGCTGTGTAAGACTGTCAGCCAGGGGCGAAGAATCCGAACTTGCACTCTAATTTGGTTGAAACTTGAATGCACGGGAGAGTACAGCTATTACCTCTAGCCAAACAGAAATGAGTCAACATGTTGATAGCTTGAATGAATAAGCAACTTTTAAAGAAAGTTAGCATAAAACTCGAATTACCATTCCTGCTGCCATCTTTTACAAACCCAAAGCTCCCCTTCCCACAGGAGGGCTGTCTTCTCTCAGCTGATGTGGAGCTGTGCGTGCTTGCAAGGGAACTCCATAATCTACATACCTTCTCCTTATAGTCTTGTATGTATTCTGAAATCCTATAATAATCTAGACAGCATGAGCAACAACTACAAAGGGAAGATCAGCACACTGTGTCTCACCCACAGATGAACACTGGGCTGGGAGTGAGGCATTGGCTACCTCTCTGTGCATGTGCTCAGCCCTAAATTTCTCTGCTTGACTGCCATTTTAAAAGTTCAGTGCTCTGGTTTCTGTGACATTTGTCTCCTACTTACGGGGAAAAAACCAACAACTTCGTTTGTGCAGCATTAGGAACTTGGGCTGTATTTGAATCAGCTGTCACAAGAAAGTGGAGTTAAGCTGCATAAATGTATGTGTGCATAGGGGGAAGGGATTCTTTATCTGCTGGAAGAAAATAATAAAAATTTAAAAGAATCTTTGGAGGTATCTTGACTGTGCTGGTGGCACATGCTTGGCATATGAAATGCTGGACACTTATACCAGTGCATGTTCCTAATTAGAGTCTCCTTATCATAAACAATTACCATTAAACGCAGTGCATGGTGGAAGGGGGAGGAGGAGGAAACCCAGGTAGGATTGTTTGGAGCTGCATGAGCCTGCGTTTGCCTCAGGCTCAGTTAGCTGTCAAGAAAACCCCTGGAGCACCCAGAATTCACAGGCTTTACAGATGATCATAATCAATAAAGGCAAAAGCCCAAGCTGGGGAAAGTGGCAAACACGTGGTGTCCTCTTGACCATTGCAGGACAAAGCCGTGCGCCGCCGAGAAGCTGCGAACAGAGATGGGGGTCAGAAACACACACTGGCTTTAGGCATCTGTAAGCGGGGCATGAAACCCCGATCAAAGCGAGGTGATCACCGTGTGAGGTTGCTGGCTGCTTTTCTGTGGTCAATGAGGATGTTTTGGTATTTTGTGTCCTTTAGGCTCCTGTATTTCTTTGTGTGGGGGGCACAGGATGCTCCCTGGGGGAGGGAACAAGCACAGAAGGTCAGGCTGCTGCAGCAAGCGGTGTGGATGGGCAGCTCTCTCCACAGCTCCTGGTGAGGGAAAGCACTGCGGAAAGAGCAGTGGCTCATCTTCGTGAGTGCAAAAACACTCATCTGCCATCCTGCAGCAAATCCAGCTCTCGTCTTGAAATGGCTTTGGAGCAGACTTACAATGATGCTGTAGGTGGTCAGTTTATCTGTTAAAGTGAGCTGGATTCCGTACGCTTTTCTCTCTGTAGTATCTTGCTGCATGCTTCGCCTTAATATAAAATTAAATAATCACAGAACAAAAATCTGTTTGCCGTTGTTAAATGTGTCAATGCCAGGTCTCTGTCAGTATAAACACTGTAAGAGAACAGCTTTTTTCACAACATGATCCAAACTCAAGGTTATAAGCCTAATGATGAAGTTAAAATGGCTTAACAAACTTCAGTATATCAGGTGAGGATGCTGCTGCTTAAACACTCTATACAGTCAAAACCTCCAGAGTTTGCCAGGTTATTTAGTGGAGCATAACATGCTGGGAACTATGGTAAACTTCATTATTTCTTCTGTTTTAGGAATAGACATAAGTCCAGTCTCCACAGAATAGGTGACACAACTTCGTCACGTATCCAAGACTTTCACATGAGCATCACTATATAAATACGTTTCTCGATATTAATGTCCTTTGTGGTCTTGCTGTTTGGATACTCTATATCTGCGCTTCTATGCTATTCATAGAGAATTATAAGGAGCCACAGCAGTATTGCAAGTTTGGGATAAAAAGTAGGGGATGCAACCTCAGGCAACTGTTGCCTTGTCATGCCAGAGGATGGGTGGATCAATACTTGGTACTGTGGATCTCCAATGGTTACTGGAAGCAGTATTTAAAATGGCTCTTTCTGTATGTGTTAAAAGGTGCTAGAAATGAAAGGTTTGGATGCCTTGGCAGGTAATCGTGATGGTTCTGTTTTAATAAATGACTTGTCTCTATGCCTATGAGACATTCTGCGGTTTTGTATTCTTACACAGATTACCCTCTGGTGTTCTATATTAGTCTGTTCTTGGTGGATTGATATTTGAGTACTTTTGAACAAGGACAGGATTCTGACCCTAGCCGAACAAATCCTGCAGCCCAAAGTGTCTGTATACTTGACTGGCTGAGCTTATCTTGATATCAAGTGTTCCTGTTCATCACACTGCAGGGTTTGCTCAGCATTTCTGCCTCTCGCCACCCACACCTCTCTGCCCTCCTGTCACAGTGTCTGTCCTCAGAAAGACTGGCAGTATTAAAACCTTGTTGCTGCGGAAAGTTTGCTTACAACCAGTTTCCTTAGGAAACATAAGCATGCAAAAATATGAATTTAGGTGGAGCTTCATTTTAATAGATTTTTGTACAAGAATGAAAAAGGTGGCAGTGGAAATTGTGAGGAAAGGCAAGGAAAGGCCAATAAAATAAGAAGATCCTAGCCAGCTTTCTCATTTAACATGCAGTGGTTACGATTTTGACTGATTTAACTGAATAACAATTTACTGAGTCAGATTTCTTGGTTCCCTGAGAAATGAAGTTGCAAAAAATCAGTGTTGCATCATTTGATACTATGTAGATAATGACTATAGACATGTAGGTGGTTTTGAACGTTGACTGTTCCTTGTGAGAATAAGAGGCAGCATTTTGCCTATTGTAAGCCAAATCTTTGCTTCTGTCTGAAGGCTATAAATGATCTTTTTTTTTCTTTTTTTTTTTTTTTTTTTTTCTGGTAGACGTTCGGGAAGGAAGAGATTTCTTGTTTTATCTTCTTTCCTAGAATAGTTATGGCCTGTCACAAACAGTTGGAGTGGTGGTCACCTGCTTTCCAGTTGTTCCTGGAGGGATCTCTATTATATGGATCCCATAGAGACATCAATTACTTCCTTGTGACAAGTGCCTTTAGTGCTATGATAAAAAGCCTTTGCCATGGAGTTCAGATGTGTTGCATGAGCTGTGGTATACCTTTAATTTTTCTCATGACAAATATGTATTTTAAATTGAGGAAGACAATGAGAAGAGAAGAAAGTAAAACCTTGGAGAAAGCTTGAGTAAGCACCTGTCATTTTCCTCAGGATTTATAAGAACAAAATGGCTGCTGCTTTTTGGTAAATATCCTGGAAAAGCAGGGGAATAAAAGTACAAACTGAGTGAGGATGGGGAAAAGCCTGTACCTCTCACACGCTAGTCATTTCTGCAGTCTCTCACTCTTCCATGGTTTCCTTCTGGACTTGACAATACTTACTGGTAAATAGCTAATTGTAACCAAGATGTGGTGTTTAAAAGGGATTCTTTTTAGAAGTTACCATATTCAGTTACAAAAAAAAAAAAAACATTTGGGAAAAAAAAAAACCCAAATCAAACATTTCTCTCACACCTGCAGTGCTGCACCAGCTCCAACTGTAGTTGTGGAAATCAGGGACTTTATAGACCCTCCACTAAGCACTACTTTTTTTTAAAAAAAGGGGACTTTAATTTTCCTAGTCTAATCTCTAAGCATATAAAAGACTAATATTGGAATACACTGAGTGCTTGTTCTGAACTTTCTACTACTTTTTATCAATGTCCTAGTGAGTCTTTTGCTCAGATGAGTTGATTTAAATGGCAACAAAATTTAAACTTTAGCCTTGTTTTGTCTTGGTTTCTCCAGGGCTTTTTCTTCTGCATGATCCATCTTACCTAGCTTTATTTTGCCTCGATATTACTGTATTACTCATATCCTGAGATGGAGTTAATGCTAACACAAGCTATAAGAAATTATTTTCTAGCCCTTTGTAGGCTCTTGATAGTATTAGAGGACCAGCAACCTTAACCTGAGCCCATAAGTAATCGCTCAGAGTCAGGGAGTCTAAGAGTGCTGTCTTTTCATTCAAAATTGGGTAAAGTAAGCCACTGCATAGTCTTACAGCCTGTGCCAACTGGCTGATGTTAAAGGCTATTACAAGGACCATTCCCTGTGAAGGACACTGTTGTTAGATTTGAAAGTGACTTTGTGGTTTTTAAGTTTTTTTTTTGGCAGAGCCTGTAATTGTTGTCTGTTCATAACCAGTTGAGATAGAAAGGTTAATAAAGAGTGAATATTTCACTGAAATTCTCTTTGCTTAAACTTTTAAATATTTCTGCAGAACTGACAAAAATTCTGTCTTCAGTCTTATAATTAGAAAATAAATCCATAACTTTCATCTACACTGTAGCTGTCTTGAAGAGGCAGAACTAAGTTAATTAAAATACAATTAATTTTCCTTGGGTTTCTTTTGAATTTTTTTAAATGTGTCCTAGTAAAAATGGGCTTTGAAAACTGTTGAGTAACTAAAAATGAACTTAAATTTTGGCAGTTCCATGGTTATCTTCTCTCTTAGGTATAAATATGCTGAGGATTTCTTCATTTGAAAGACCAGGAGCACCACCAGAACATTTAAACTTCTTGAAATGTAAAACCCATTGTCTAGTTGAAATTGTTCCCTAATTGAAGATTTTTCAAAATATACATTTTACAATAGTTCTGGAGCAGTAAAACTAGCTGGGATTGTTTGGAATGAATAACTACTTCAGAAGTTAGCCAAGTTCAAGGGTATTCTTATCTGCTTTGCTGTTCCAGCCACAATTTCACGTAATTCAGTTAATTCATAGAGCTGACATCTCAAAACATATTTTTGACCACTGTCAGGCAGCTTTTCAAGCTTGCACATGAAACCCCCTGAAGTGCAATGCACACTAAAGTAGTTTTCAGCTGATTTAGTTTTAGTGCAAAAGGAATGTAGCTTTTCCACCATAGTGGGAGTTACCTTATTCCTAGGTTGTTTGTTGGTTTGGTTTGGTTTGGTTTGGTTTTTTGGTGGGACCTACTCAGGCCTCTTTTCTCACCAGAACTTCTATGGGGAGTAGAAGCGAAAATTTGTTTAAGCCAGGAGTGCTAAATTAGGCAAACACGGGATGGAAGAATTACTGCAACATACCCAGGAGAGTCATAAATTAGTGATTGCAAAACATGATAACTTCCAGTGGAAGGAATCTTTATTTCTTTTATAAAGCTTGGAGCTGTAACCCTGGCAAGGAGGTTAGTCTTTCTAGAGACTAGTTTACAACTGATAGAGTACTGAGGTAGCTGATGGAAGAAAACTATACAGACCAGCCCCAGTATGTTGCTCAGCACAGATGGCTTGCTTTCTCCATAAACGAGCCGCTTTTTTTTTTTTGGTTTTTTTTTTTTTTTTTTTTAAGCTGGCAGGATCTGTGTTAGAAAAATTTCCAAGCTCAGTAGCAGCACTTTCTGTGTACAGCTGTGGCTTGCATCTGTCAAAGCTTGTCTCAAAGCAGCGGAGGCAGCTCAAAAGTTCCATCAACAGCACAGGACATAAATACTTGGCTACCAATACACTGTACCTCAGAGCTCTTGGCCCAGTTCTAGGCTGAAGGTAGCATATGGGGCACTGAAAGTTAAAGGAATCTGTCAACACGCTTAGTGCATTATTATTTGTCATTTATTACTATGGGTACAGGGCACTGAATATTACAGGAATCTGTCAACAGGCTCCGTGCATTATCATTTATTATTTTATTACTGCGGTTGTCAGTCAGGGAAGTACCTTTCTGGTTTATCTTCTGACCATACCATATTTATTATTTTTTTGGATTGAAATGCATGAAGAGAGCAATGGTCTGTGACACCAGTGTTGGAAATTTCAACCTCATTCTAATGATAAAAGTCTTGTTTCAGGTAGCTAGGTGCTTGTCTTTTTTCTTGCTTTGGATATTCAGCCCATGATTTGAGAAATCCAAACACTTGTACAAAGCTTTAATGGATTGTAACCTACAAGTTTTTTCTCTGTGTTATAACTTCCTGAAGTTGAGCAATAAATTACTTTGTTAGGCAGTCAAAAATGGTGCAAGAAGGTTATTAATGTTATCGCATTAATGCTAGCCAAAATGTCTCCACCTGAAGCTGTATATAGAAATGAAAATCAAAGGCTCAGTAAAATATAGCAGACATCACTGAATGATAGATTTACAATGACTGTGTTGGATAGTTTTCTCTGAGATTTAAAGCCAACGAATATATTTTATCTGATTGTAACTTTTCCAGGAAAATAAAAGCTATGCATACAGTGTGTGAGCTCCTTCAGACTTTACAGTATCAACTGTTTTTGGCATAGTTACTAACACAAATGAGTTCTTTTTCTCCTACCTGATGAATACTTCAGTAATTTCTGTGACCAGAACACTAGGCGTTTTGATTATCTGCTATCAGCTAACAGTTATTTCCTGCTACTGACAGATGCTTGCCAAATAAGTTTTTATAAAGTAGTTACAGAAGTCCTTGTTTTGGAGTTTTCATGAAGCTACTGAAAGCCTCCAGGAACTGAAAAGAAAGAGATTTTCTAAGTCCTTGATGAGGGATCAGCATAGCTGTAGTAAAGGGATATGTAAATCTTTGAAGATTTGAATCTGTTGACAATAGTGACCACTTGTTTTTATCCTTAATTCTTGTTCTTATCTGAAATTTATAAACTGATGAACTTAAAATATTTTATTTGAATTTCTGTTCAACAAGTCTCTATATCTTAAAACAATTACCACACATGGTGTATGGTAGTTTGTGGTAGTCTAACTGGGGAAAAGATAAAATGCTTTCATAGTTTTATAATATTCTGAACTCTTTGCTTTGAAAGCAGACATATCCTGTGAAGAATTCAATAAATTTAAAAGATAAATAGTTCAATAATGGGTTTATGTCACACTGTTTCTGTTTTGTAGCTGGCTGTAGATATTCAGTCCTGCTTTTCCAAATTATATTTTAAAAATATACGCAGTTTCTAGGTATCATTGGTTTTTACTGAGAAATAAACCTTTGGTCTGGAAATCTAGGAGCAGTGGTGTTTAGCAGTGTATCTGAGTGTATCTTTATTGCTAATACCGGTCCATAAAAGAGTTAACTAAGGTTATATTTCTATATGTCAGAAGAGTTTTCTACTACCATATTCAAAGCCAGCTGTCAAGTGGCTGGGCTATCTGCTGCCGATAGAAGGTAAGGTCCCCAGCATCCCCAGCTGCAGGCAGTTGCAGATCGATGGGTCCTCGGGACCCCCAGCTCTCACTCATGCTCGAGTTCAGTTCCTGCTGGAGGCTTCTGAGCTTGTTTTTTTGGACACTACTCAGGTCCTTATGACAATAGACAGTGGGGAGGCAATGGGGAAGGAGGGAAGAAATAAAGAGGAAGAAGCTGGTAGGGAGCCTGTTTCTCTTGTACCTGCTGCTGATCAGCTGGTGAGAAAGTATTCATTAACTGTAACCCAGCTCTATGGGCAACAGGGCGAGTTTTCCACCACAAGGAACAAAACTTCAGTCTGATGGTTCAGTAAACTAATATTTGTGTGTGTCATTCTTCTGTGGCAGAAGTATTTCTTATACAAGAAAGCTGTAGTAAGTTGTGACGAAGAGAGGGAAGATTTGAAATGAGTATCGACTTCACTCATCATTTAGACAGCTGAGCACAATCCTCTTGCTTGCAGACAGTTAAACAAAATATGTTCTGGATTGATGTCACTTTCATAGGATTTTCTACGTACTCTACAGCCTCAAGTGTTCAGAAGTCAGAGGCCAGTTTCTCAAGAGATCGTAGCATGGCTGAAGAATGACACTTTCAACACAGTAAGCTAGTTGTTTAGATATAGCAACTAATTACAACAGTTCAAAGACTACTTTCAACTATGTAGGTGGTTTTCATTTTTATGCTTTTCAACCTCTTGGAAGCATATTTTCATGTTTTTCCTGCTAATTGTTCTTTGTGTGAAGACTGGAAACAGTCAGGAAGAATAAATAAAGAAGAATATCCTTTTTAACTGCTTGAATCCAGGAATGAGGGCTCGGAGTAAAACACTGATCATAGTGCAGAATGAAGAGTGACATGGAAGTACCTGAGTGTGCACTCACACAGGCACGTGTGCACATGCACTTACACACACACATCCTCCCCACTCCCAGCTCATCAGCAGAGGTGACTACAGGGATTTTTACTCTCCAGTATTTTTTACACTCCAGTATCAGATGGAGTGTTCTCATTGGGGAAGGAAGATGCTTGGGGAAAAAAGGTTTCCTTCGACAAAGTAGTACTTTGAGTGGTGGATGAATTAATTTTGTTTCTATATATTTTTTCCCAGTGATGCTATACTAACAAAAATACAATGACTTTTTTTTTTAAGTATTTTTGAAGAACAGCAAGTCTGGTATAGGTTTGCTTTTAGTATCTGAATCAGAGTGTGCAGTCTTGAACTACTAACCCCTTAGAATGACATAGACATGAAAGAGATGCGTGTATCCTTTCACTGTGCTGAGATATCAGGATAATTATCCGACATGCAGTTCCCTCTCAGTGCTTCTCAGTGCATTTTGAATGAAGAGACTGTGAGGACAGCTGATTTTAATCTGAGAATCCACTTTAAAGGGACTCAGGAGATTCAGTGCTAATAGAGGAGCTAAGTGATACAGAAGTATTACTTACCCCTCAAATGTGAAGATGAAAATGAGAATCCTTAGATAATACAGGGTGGAAATAGATACCTGCTGATCTTCCCCCAGGCTCAAAAAACTGAATGAAGAGTATGGAAGAAAGCCGATGCCATATAAGACTGTCCTTTATTGTTTTTTTGTTTTTTTTTTTTTTTTTTAATTCATTCCAGTGGACGTGAACTCCATATTCTAACTTGGAGAATACTGAAGGACTAGAAAATCTAGTATAAGCGGAAATTGGGGCTTTCTGCTGAAACAACTAATTTATTGGGCTGAATCGCAGAGTGAGGACCTCTATAAAAAGTGCATGCTTAGATAAACTTGTATGTGTCTGAGTGGCTTTTTTACATTTGTGTGTTTTATCACACAGTACTAGCCCCTTCTTTTGGGGTTTTTGGCTTAATCTGTCTTAATGTTTCATTAAGATGCAGAGATGGGTTAGATTCGTACTAGTCCTAGAGGACTTTAGGAACCTGGCATATAAACAGCAACGTAACTACAACTTACCAGAAAGAATAATGCAATCAGAATAGCTTAGCTTTGCTCCTCTCTGCTTTCCTTTGTTGTTGCATTTGTACAACAGGTTTACAATATTGTTTTGTGATGTTCTTCTTCTCACCTCATATGCATCTGCTGGTTCATACCAAGGTACTGGAAAGTACCCAATGCAGTTCAGAAGTGCTTAGCAAGCTCTATATAGAATGAGATTTATGGCAGTGATATTGATGTTGCAGAAGTAGCTGAAAAAAATTTCTTCTGAAAGAAAGAAAAAGAAAAAATGATACTTTCTTCAGGAAAGTTTGGCCTCAAGGATCCTGCATTTGGGAAGTAACAAAATTGAAACTGTTCTCTTAAAATATATATAAAGAAAAGAATATTTTCATACCACAAACTATGTAGCAATCATTTTCTTTTTCATATTCAATGTGTTTTTTTTTTCTTCTCATTTTCTACTTTCTTTTAGTTCTTAGTCACTGGGTGTACTGGTAACCAGAAGAATAAGTTTGAAGTGGAAGCAGGTTAGGGTGATTGAAAAACAATGGTACATCCTGTGGAATGGTCAGAAATGCACATGAAAATAATGAATATCCACCTCGCTCAGACATTGTGCTTTCCTTCCTGTTCTTTCTGTATCACAGCAAAGACACAGGGACACTGAGGACAGAAAATGGAGATGCAGACTTCCTCAAAGAAAGTAGGTGCTGACTTGATTTTTGTCTGGAATACCTGGGTGCTGCCTGGCAACAAATTAAAGAGTACATATGGAAACAAACTTGCACATACTTGAAAATATAACTTTAAAAGCCTTAAAATGTTTCAAATAATGAAAAAAAAATCTACTTATTTTCCCATAATTTCAGAGCAAAAGAGCGCATTTTAATGCTAAATTAATTCTTTCTGCTTGACCCCTTAATTTTCAAGTCCTTTATTTCTTGAAGAGAAGTTTTTAAAAGCCTTGTGCACTATAGTAAGCTGGAACCATGATTTGACTAGAAGGATGATTTCAAACAAAGTTGATATAGTCACATTGACAATGATATTTGGGTGGATTTTGTCACAGTGATTTGGCATGAGCTGTAAGTCAAATACAGGGTTGATGGAAAAATTTGCAGGACTGCAAGCATTAGTGAATCTGTTTTGATTTATACCAGCTCAGCTATTGATTTTCAAGTACTACTTTATTCTAAGAGAAATTTTTGACCAGGAATTATCTTGGCAAACTATTTTCCATGGCTCACACTAAATTGAATGGCTGCTATGGTCACTTCCAGCTCAGATTTGCAAAGCCACAATATTCATTTGACCTTTGATTTTACACAGATGGATACACAGGTATTTCTGTGACACTATAGAAACATAGAATAAGACCTCACCATGCCAGTAGGACTTTTGCAGGCTTGAAGACTATCATGCCTCTCCAACAGCCAGATCTGAAAAATGCAGCTACTGTTGAATGCTTGGAAAATGTAAAGCCAGAGGAATGAAAGAGCTGTGAAACTGCTCTTGTCTGTGTTGTTACTGGAGGTGAAGGGAAAGACAAGGAGAGATATGGTTATGTATTTATAGAACAGAAAGCTAAAGGTAGCTCCGAAATTCTAAAAAGAACTGCTCAGTTAGAAGAAAGGGACATAATTTTTGTTTCTAACATGACTTCTAACATTTTTCCAAGTTTTTCCATCCACTGTGTCCTTGCCCCTCGACTCATGAGTGAACAGCACCTGCATGCTAATATTCTGCTGTCCCACATACTGTGTGTTTCTTTAACTTGTGTGCTCTGCTTTGGGAAATGCATAATGCGAACGAGATCTGTACTCTTTTATTCAGACAGAAATACGACTGTTCAAGCTAGCATGCAAAGATAATAGAACGTGAACTAGTCTTAGCTACCTAATAATGAAACCTTTAGCTATCTGATAATGAATGAATGAGAGAAGTTTTATGAGAGCAGAGGGAAGCAAAGGAATGAAACTTTTTTTTTGCAGAAAATACATATAACTCCTTGTGATGAACTAAAAGATAGTTTTTCAGGAGGAGCAATATTGAAGAGAATACTGAAATCAAATGTTCTTTTGCATTTCTTATCCCATTTTAGTACAGAAACTAAGAATTACCCTTACTTACTGCCTCAGTTCCTATATGATACCAGTGCATCAGATTCTTTAGGCTCGGCAGGTCAGGAATATGACAGTATCAGGGATCATTAACAGAGTTTTGTTTTCCTTAAATGGCTTCTGGACTTCTGGAACTGGAGTCCCCTGTGGAGCAGGAGTTCTGAGTTGTGTCTTTATTTCCTGTTCTCCTGTGATGTAGGGAATAAAATGTTTCTTTGAATGTTTGTTCTTTGTTGAGTGCAGCATGGAGACGTTTGAGAATCAACAGTCCCTTGTGTTTACAGAAGCAGTCACTTCCCCACTGCATGCTGTCCAGGAATTACCACGCTAGTCAATTTAGGGTAAATTTGCAAAGTGGTGCACAGGGAGTCACACAGTTAAATCCCATTGATGTTAATGGGAGTCATGCAGCTAAATCCCTGCACATTGCTTTGTAATTTACCTCTTTGTGTTTCTCAAACCTGCTGGCTCATGACTAATTTGTGTCTCTAATAGAAAAGCTCTAACATGTTTTGGTAGTATATGGAATGGGTACAGTCTATCTGTTATTCACACTATATCTGCCATATAAATACTAAATTCCAAGGTACATTCTCTGTAGTGACTGATGTCTTTATATATTTGACTATATGGTTTTCTTGTAAGTTATGTAGTAGTGATAGTTAAAACTAGCATCAATCACCACAGTCCCCACAACCTCAACTTCTTTCAGGAATGAAATGATATCACTAACATTTTTAAGAGCTAAATTAATCTCACCTACCATAAGAGAAAAAAAAAAAGAAAGAAAAGATTTGTTTTTGTGAAAGCATGATGTCTGGAAAATTTGCTTGATCATTTTTGAAATTTTTTTTAACTTACTCTTTGGTATCCAGAATGGCTTGGGCTAGAATTTTCTAAATTAAAAGCACTTCTCTTCAGAAAAATGAAAAAAATATTTCCTTTTGTGGGAAGGAGCGACTGCAAAGAATAAGCCAGTGTTTCTAAAAATGAGGTTAAAAGAATGATGAAGTGGCAAGATGCAGGCTTGAAAATACTTTGCCCTTGAGCATGTGTATATCTTGGTGCTGTGGTGATCAGTATATTTGGGCATATTTAGACCACAATGGAGTATGGTGCAAATCTGCTCCGGTTATCCATGAGATTGCCAAATTATCTATACCATGAAGGTATCAAAAAAAAAAAAAAAATGTTGATACAATACCGCACCCAGACTAGTTAGCTCTGTCTCCGACAAAGATAATTAGCTCAGTTGCAGCACCGTGTTGATGTGGCAACACAGCTTCTGGTTCAAGGGCTGGCTCAGGGAGCATTCTCCAAAGAGTCTTAACACCACCCTTCATTGTATGGTGTAGGCATGCCCACAGAAGCAGTCATAAAATAATGAATCACTCTATCTTCTGTGCAAGGTTTGGATGATTCCCAGTAAATTGGGCTTAAAACTGCACCATGAATGCCAAGACGAAAAAGAAAATATTGCCTCATTTATACTGCTGATTCATCCACTGAATGATTCAGAAAATACGTTATGAAATCATATCATTCAAGACCCTGTCATCAGGCATATATGGAGAGCAGCTAATTGAGGTGGAAGAGGCAACCTGAAATAGAAATTCCATAACTACTCTGTCAGTTACTGGAAGTTCTGAGGCACACAGGTGGATAACACAGGTCAAGCCAGTAAACCTACCATTGCCAACAGGTCTACCAGGAGTTTGTTATCATTTGGACCAGACATCAGGTTATAGAATCACAGAATGGCTTGGATTGGAACGAACCTTTTGAGATCATCTAGTCCAACCCCACCATCTTTCACTAGATCAGCTTGCTCAAAGCCCCATCTCATCTGACCAATCCCATGTTTCCAATGATGGGGCATCCACAACTTCTCTGGGCAACTTGTTGCAGTGTCTCACCAACCCTAATGTATTAATTATATGCAATCTAAATCTACCCTAATTCAGTTTAAAACCATAGCCCATTGTCCTGTCACTACAGGCCCTGGTAAAAAGTATCTCTCCTTTCTGTAGGTCCTCTTCATATAGGGACCACAATAAAGTTCCCCCAGAAGTAATGGAAGCAAGATGTGCCTAAATCAGAAGGTTTCCATGTGGTTACTACCAACAGCAGCAATATTTATAATTAATCTTTTTTTTTAATAAATCTCCATTCAGTCCTAACTCATCACCCTCTTATCTACTCCTATGACTCTATTGCTGTTCACTTAAAAACAACCTTTTATCTTCAGCTCCACATTGCCTGGGGTTCAATGTGGGTACGATGGGTGAAAGGCAGGAGTTTAGGCACAGCCCTACAGAGGGTCACATCAGCATCAGCAGATTGAATATCGTCTGCAGGATCATCCCTGCTTTTACCTGAAGCCCTAAACTATCTGCAGCAGCACAGAGACTAGAGCAGAACCTTGCTATTTTAAGAAAAATAGTGTGTGACTATTGACATTTGAGAAAGACTCAGCATTGCCATATTCTTATAGGGATGATAGGTTCATATACTTGACATTTTGGTCTTTCCTCTTCTTCCATATTTTCAGACACTGCTTCAAAGTACTGGAGCATAAATATTTATCAAGGAATCAACTGTATGAGCATTTTGATACGGGAAAAATCCTTTAATTTTCTCTTACCCTGATTCAAGGAAATTGATCTGTAGATCTGACAGTGACTTCTTCCCTTCTGTTTCCTTCTTGTTTTCCCTCCATTGCACACAAATATAAAGGGATGCTTCCAGCATGGAAAGCTCTGGCTGGTGTGATACAGTTCAGGAAAGTCATAAGGAGCAAAATAAGATTTTTATAAGAGAAAGTGAAGCAATTTAGCCAATATCAGTGCCAGCTCTCCTTCAGATATTTTTCTAATCAAATAAACCAGCAAAATCAACAGTTTAAAAGAAGCTTATTAAACAAAGTAGTCATAGCAGCTGGGAAATTGTCCTTGGGTGTTTGTGCCTTCATGAAACCTAGACAGCACCTGATGTAATATTTTCAAAGGGTTTCTTTGGTTAGGGATTTGTTTCCATTTTTTTCATGTTTTTGAGGCCAGAATAATATAGAATGTGGACTTTTGCTAACTGGATGGAGAAATTATCTCTCTACCTCTTTGTTATTTAAAAAGGTACAATACTAGTCACTTGCAACTGCTAGAACAAATTGCTTGTACAGTACTTTACAGTTCACACCACAGTTGTGATGTAAAGGAGAAGAAGAGTATCTGTGCAACAGGAACCACCACTAATAGGGCAATTGGTCTGTAATGTCCTCCTCCTGTCCATAGGCATGTGGCTAGTGGAACTGACTCCGGCTTTGGAGGAGGAATGTTCTGAAGGCTAAAAGGCCTTTGGGGAAAGCTGTGGAATGGAAGGGAACCACCCAGAGAAGAGACTGAAGGTCAATCATATGGCATTGTTTTTGGATGTGGATTATTCAGAGGGTAGACAAGAATACGGAAAAGACAGGGAAACAAATAAGGTAAGTCATGGAAAGTTGGAAATGCAAGGTAGGGTTTGTCTCAGCAAATGCTGAATGTATCTGTGGGTCTGTAAATAGATGTGTTTTTCCAAGTGCTTCTGAGTATATCTCTTTGTGCGCTCATCGGAGGCAAATATGATCTCTGACTTCCTTTTTAAAAGAAACAGAACCACCCTTTTAGAGGTGTTTCTCTGTCTCCATTAATTGAAGGAAGTATGAGCTGCTCACATCAGGCATGGATGTAGAATATTATCACACAATTTGTTTTATTCTTAGTATGTTTTTAACTTAAGAGATCCACAATGGTTAGAAAAGAATTTGGCTTCTTTTTAAGTTTTAGTACCATGAAAAGCGTCCTATTTCTCTTCTTCTGTAGTGTACCCACACTGCATTCCTTCATCTCTCTTTGATTCCCTAAATATGAAATTTTCCAAAAAGTCATACGATTTTCATATGGGAGTAAGTGTTGGGGTCAAGCAGCTCTTTAGGTGGGGGTTAGAAGTTGTTTATAAGTCAGTCCTATAAAAATACATGTGCATTTTCTTTTGCCTTTGGAATATGCAAGTCAGATTCTTACGTAGTCTTACAGAGTAAAAGGAATGGCAGACTCATTTATATTTGAGTTAGAAAGTAGGCCGTTAGTCTATGTTTTCTTGCCTTTATCTATCTGGCTTCAGAAAGTTTATAGGTACGTGTGACTAGCCTTTCTCATAGTGTTTTGTTATTTCTGTTTGACAATGTGATACGCTGAGATATGGAAGAGTCTGACATATCTGGCTCCCTGCAAACATCTGGACAGAGAAGGCAGAGCTATTATGCATCTGGACAGAATAGGCAAAGCTATTATGGATCACCAAAACTTGGCTTCCATATGTTATATCTTTCCATTTGGGTCTCAGGATTTCATCATGGGCTCTGGATTTGTTAGTCTCTGAAGGCATCAAAGCTGTTCATAACAAGTGGTCTTGATTGACGTGTGAGCAGCTGTGACGAATTGAAAGGGAAAAACTGAAATGTAGACCGCTGACACACGGTGTTTCTAAGCTTTGCACCACCTTGTTATAACAGCAAAATCTGTTTTAAGAAAAATAAACAGTAGGAGCTTTACAAACTTCTAGTTCAGTGTTCAGAACAGAAAGCCAGTGTTCTGATACGTTGCAGCCATGGCTAAAGAAAAAAATAAAGGAAGGAAGGAAAACAAACAAACTATCCTGGTTGAAAAGTAAAAGGACAACAGGGTTGTAAACATACAAGTGTGTAAAGCAGTGGAAAGAAACTAAGAGAGGCCCAGCAGCAAGACTCCTATGTTTTTTGTGTGTATTTTTGTGCTACTTATATTTGACAATTGCAATTAAAGTTCAGGTATAGTTATTCAACAAATATGGATATGCTATAAATCCAGAGAGACATTTCCTACCCACAAGGAGGTATGTCAAAAGAGCAACAGGGACCCCATCCAGTTGGGGTGTTACACAGAATTGCAGAGGAGTGGAGATACAAGGCAAGTTCCTTTCTTTGTCTCTTCTGTGTTTTGGCTGTTCTTTGGTTACATCTGTATTTACCAGGGGTTCCCCACATTAGCATTTCTGTGCCCATGCAGTAAGAGATCCAGATCCAAAAGCTCAAACTATTCTAGTTTTGAGGACAGGTTAAGAAAAGATGTTTAAGACGGTATTAATAAATGCTAATAAATATCAGGGAAATTCAAGGTATCAATGAAAACCTGTGACCAGAAGGGTTAAAGTCAGTAAAGAATTTCTTAGCTGTGTCAGGAACAAACAATATTTCAACAATTGTATCAGTTTGACACTAGATAAGGGTAGTAATCACAACATAGAAAAGGAAGTGTTCAACAAATATTTTTTGATTTGTTCCTGAAGAAAAGCAGGATGATGTATTCCTATGATAAAGTATTAAGGAAATACTTTCCACTGGGCCAGCAGATAGGAAAGACCGTAAACATAAACAATGGAAGCTAAATATTTTTCTGAAATCAGCAGGATTGCCACCCTTGAGTGCCAAGGGAGGCAGAGTGAGGAGACTGAATTTGTTTTACTTATTCACAAATCTTGCAACACTGAGGAACTTCAAGAATCCTTCAGAAATCAATAAAGCATGATGGTTTTGATTGGTAATGAGAGAGATGTCACTCATCTTTAGAAAAACTGGGGAAAGGCTTGTCTGGGAAATAATAAATGATACTAAAAATAATTAACAAGATTTTATTAAAAATAGGACATGTAAAACTTGAAATCTATTTAATCAGATTGCAATGATACCTGATAAAAGTACATGTCTTGTCTGATGTAGGCATTTCACTTGCACACATATTTTAGTGAAGTCCTTGGTGAAGACTAAGTACCTATCTATTTTCTCCATATAATAGTGGAAGGAGGTAGAATGCTTTGTAAGGCTCCAGCAGCCACTGTCGTCCATCAGAGCTTAAGCACTTAAGTCTATATTCATCTCAACTTTTATAAAAAATTAGTTGTTTCATACAAGCTAATTGTCTAGGCTTCTACAGAGAGTTATAATTGCCTTCAGAAGACAGTTAATCCTGTTCTACAACTGTTATCTGAATTAGGGTACCTAAAATGGTATGGAGGTGCACATCTCCTTCCTTGCCTAGGGAGACTGGACAATTCTTTTAGACTAGATACCCAGTTTCAAGACACAAATCTAGCTCCTGACTTAGGCAAGATCTTTCTTCATTGGTATTGTCTCTACAATGACTATGAGAGCACTGTAGAAGTAGTGGTTACTAGACACAAATTGGAATCTTACGTTAAATAGATTAGACATTTGGATATTCACAAATTGTATACACACACACATATATATGTTCACAAATCCTTCAGGGTTTTCAGATCTCTTTTAAATCAGGAAGTTTTGAGAAAATGTTTAAATTTGTGTTAGACATATGCTCTACCTCCCCACCCATTCAGCAAAATAACAAGGGGCATTGTGTCCTAAAATATTCAACTCCACTCCACTCTGTTTTTAGACCCATGACTTTCAAACGGAAGTTATTTATAGGTTTATCCAGTGACTAAAGAACGTGAAAGTGATGTAGGCAGTATACAGAAGGATGGAAATTGTCAGGAAGAAAAGAATGATTAACATAACATAGTACTCTGTAAATGAAATAAAAAACGGGTTTATTGATATATCTCCAAGTGTTATGTATGGGAATTCATCATCCTCGAATGCATTTCTAAGCCAAATATTATTTAATCCTTCTGTCTGTGATATGAAAGAAAGTATAAAATAAATGCTGGTAAGACATATATATCACAAAGACTAATAGAGACACTAATAATTGGATAAATAAATAATACAGATTAATGTGAATCGTTTGGCTAAGAAACAGTGAAAATATTACTTTTGATACTGCCAAATAAAAAGCGACACATCACGAAAGAAAAAACACAGGTCAGCTTTACAGTATGTCAGACAATCCTCTGAAAAGTAAAAAAGGCCATCTAGAATTGGGTAAAGACCTGCCTGAATATGATTTTACCATGATGCTACAAGGAAAAAAAAAATGCCCTTGTATAGGACTAGAGAAAATTAAGCAGGGATAGGGAATAATATTCTGTAAATACAATAAATAACATCCCGACCATAATACTGAGTCCTATTAGAGCATCTATGCTTTAGAAAGAAGATTAACGGGAAGGATGAATTTTAAGAGATCCAATGATGATCCTCTGTCTCATAAAGCTGATAAGATCTGTGTGTGCAAAAGAAGGGGAAGAGGTAATTTTATTACATCAACCAGTATCTTCACGAGGGAGGTGACATCCAATCATAGAAAGTTATCTAATCTGATCACAGTGGTGGGAAGAAAGCTAAAGGTAAGAAATTTTCATTAAATTATAAGATTGATTAAAGAGCTAGAAATGAACTGCAAATATTTACAATGAGAGTAAGTAAACAGTAGGCTAATATTGTGTGAGTTGTGTCATATTATTTATCACTAGGAATATTTTAAGATTATGAGTGTGTGTGTCTTTAAGAAATGCTTTAATTCAGACAGACACTGTGGAGTTGCTGCAGTAATTACCAGGTGAAGATCTGCTCCCTTGATATGCAAGTGTCAGACTGGATAATCATAACAGTTCTTCTAGACTTCAAATCTAATAATATTTATAAACATTTTATAAATTATAAGATGCATGGTTACCGTGCTCATTGACCACTCTGCTCCCTCTGAGGCCTTTGCTTCTCGAGCAGTACAGTCCTTTGACAAGGTAAGGTCCTTATCTCAATTTTTAGATGAAAATATATTTTTCTCTGTATTTGTTGCAATTCTTTCATTGTTCATGTTCATTTCTGTGCACTTTGTTCATGGTTTATTATTACCGTAAGAAAGAGCACTGAATTTCTGGAGGGATAATGAGATCTATTAATGTAGTAATAAAACCTTCTCCAGTGAAAGTCCTATAATGAATTCCATAATGTTTTATTTGGGATTAAGTTTAAGTATTTTGTGCTTCCTCTTGCCCTTATTCAACAAGTTTAACAAAAAAGCAGACACAAAGGAAGAGGACATATTCAGTGGGCTCTACTTTATATATATTTTTATATATTAGTTTAGAATAAGGGATTTTAAAGGAAGGATTTATACACTAGGAGAAGGTGTGAGCGGAATAGGAAATATACAGGAACAGAGAAGCTACTAATGAGAAAAGAAGAAATTACAAAAATGACAAAAATATGTTTCTGCTCCGAGACACTACATTAACAAACCTGCACAAACTCGGTTTCCCGAGACCAAGGTAAAATAGTTTCTTTAAGGTTGATCCCCAAAAGGAAAACAATGTGACTGAAAATATGGTTAAATAAAGTTGTCATTAGTAACTAGGCAATAAAATTAATAGGAAATGCTTCAGCAGAAGAAGCTAAGAGTGATGACACAGACCGTTTGATCAAAGATAGTAAATGAGATGACTATGATTTACACAATGTTTGGCAGGACTTTTTTCACGAGCATATAGTTATCTTTTCAGATCACTCTTCAACAAAGCCCAATCTGTTTGCCTCTTCTTGGTTTTACTGCCAGTGAGCTCTGGGGTGAGAGATATATTAGTCCTTACACTTAACCAAGAAGTTTCTCTGATCACTGTCACAAAGTATCTCCAGCACAGCAGGATGCTCAGATTGTCTAGTCTGTCTTCTGTTGTGCTCTCTTTACATCCTCTGCAGCTCTGAGGTTAAATGCTGATAAATACTGTAGTTGTCTACCATTTACACAGATTATCAGATGGTCAAATTGGAAAAAGCTCCTATCAAAGATGATGCTCCATGCGTTAATGGCACCTGGTATAGTGCATAGTCTGTGCCATGAAACAGGGAATGGCTCTGCAGGTGTGTGTTGACCTTTGCAGCGCAGACTGGGAATGTGTTTGTCACCCTAGGTCTCCTCTGCTATTAAATGATTAAAATTTGGCAATTACGTGCAAAGAATTTTATGTACTACTTCATGGAGTTGCTAAAACAGCAGCTGAAATAGAGCTGGGTATGTGACTCCTTGCTAGTCCTTAGATTATAAGCGAGGGGGTGAGGCATGTTTCTACTTTACCTAGCACGAACGGATGCTGGTTCAGGACTGTGGCTCTCAGTTCCAGTGTGCTCCAAATCTCAGTGCTCCTGATCTGTGGCATGTCCTGGGAGAAAAAAAAAGCGAGTTCCCAGTAAGGAACTCTGTAACATTTTGAAAAGAAAGTAAAATGTGAGAATAAAGATTTATTTTAAGATACAGAAAAGCAATTCTTCCTTCTCCCTAAACATGACATGTTTATCATTTTCTCATACATCTCTCTCTTTCTGGGTTGCAGCCAAGACTGAAAGCAGGAAATACAAGTATATTTACAAGGAAGTCTTACTTGTAATTTTCTATTCAAGTGTGTAACCACCACAACAAGAGTCAATTCAGCTCACCTTAATGTCTTGGGGAGTGCTGGTACTAAGCCTCTACATGTTATGAGGGACAAAAACTACCGCAGAGAAGCAGTGACAGAAGGAAAAAATATGCATGGTACAAAGAGTAATGGCAATTCAATGTGGATAAAAAAGAAGAAAAGAGTGAATTTTTTTTCTCTCTCTCTCTCTTGCTTAGACAAAACTGCTGTAGTCTTAACTAGGCTTGTGGAAATGGAGTTGAACTCCTAAGAGGGACTTAATGGCCTGTTTGCTTGTTACGCAGGAAGACCTTTACATTCTGTTACTGGATGCAAATGAATCTGGACACAAAAGTGGACTTGGGAGTCTACCCCAGACTCCATTAGGGGAGACCTTGATGTAGGAATCTCCATCATCATTCTTGTATCTGGGTCTGCAGGACCTTAGGGCTCCTCAGACAGTGTGGTGGCTGGTTGTTAGGCAGCAGGGAGGTGTGATGAAGAAGCACTGGTGACCTGGAAGCTTCAGGGGACCTTGGGGCAGCCACTGGATCCACTGAGCAAGCTCTTCCCCTCAGTTTTAGGTAGAGAGAAGGATCTCTTCATGGAGGAGCATTGGCATAGAGGAAAGCAAGCAAAGAGTTACAAGAGGATTAGTGTCACAAAAACAGAACCCAGTGCCACAACTGTGAGGGGCAGGATGAGTTTGTGCAGCAGTGATTGAGAGAAAGAAACTAAAACAAGCCTCAGGCACTAGTCATCTGCAGTGCTGAAAAATTATTAACAGCTTTGTGTCATTCAAACGTTGGTGTAAGCATGAAGGGTTGGGGAACTCCACCTTGTTACAGCTAGAGCTGTGTGTGATGTACAGACTCTGCAAAACGTGAATTTTACCTTTATCCCATTGTTTGTATAAAGGGGGAAGATACCTACACTTGGCTTCTGTTCACCTTCAGTATAAAACATATTTCTGAAGGCAGTGTTTGAAAAAAATGAGGCTGCATTAGGTAGGATTTGGTTTTGGGGGAAATGAGGAAGGGGGATGAGGAAAGACAACAGAATTCTGAGAAAAGCACAAAAGAAAAGCCAGCCAGATCCCTCTCTTTTTTTTTTTTTTTTTAAATGCTAAAAGGTATTGTGATCCAAAGCATTCAGACGCAGTAAAAAAATGATATCTCAGGAGGTAAAGAGCAGACAAATGGGATATTCAGTCCTATCTAAGTGGAAACATATTTTTGTCAGCCATAGTGTTTGTGCACCTCAATCTTCCTTAGTGACTTCCTCCTCACAGTATCAGCCCATTACCTATGAAAATACGTTCTTTCTTTCTTGTGGATACTGGAAGAGTTGAAAGGCATGTGTCCACAAAAATGAAAGCTATTTCTAACGTTTATGGAGGGATATGTCTCCTTATGAAAAGGAAATTTACGACAAAAGAAAACTGATCAAATAATGTATGGAACATTTAAGCATATTGCTTAAATAAATACATATTGAAAATGAATGCATTGAACATTTAAGGTTGGAGCTCTGCTTTGGAAAAGACCTTGAGAATTAGAAATTTGGCTCCATTTTGAATTGAAAAGAAAATGTTGATTTTTTTATTATTTTTTTTTTTTACTGAATAGAATTTTCCAGTAAAATGTTTCTGCTTGAAAAAAGTTCATTTTAATGCTGCTTTATGGTCCAAAGGAGATCAAATACTACTTTGCATTAGTGCCTGCTTTTCTCCATTAGTTATGGAGTGCAGGATGAGAATGACCTTGAAGATTCAGACACTTAAATTTAGGTGTGTGTGTGCGTTCACCTGTGAGACTGGTTTATAAACTCTTACAGACAGTGGAATTTTAATCTGAAGTGCATAGAGTTTGGGAGTTGGTTGGTCTCACCACAAGGCAGAAGACTACACACTGGCAGCTGAACTGCCCTCAAGCCCCTGCAAGGGCTTGAGTTGGGATTCAGACACATAGGGCTGGCATCTTATGGCATTTATAAAAGAAAAAAAAAAAGTATCTTTTGCCTGAATACCAGGCGTTTCTCCAAAAATTAGGCTATTCTCTCTGAGCTCTTTGTCAAATGTGCCATGCTTTCTGGATGCATAGGGTATCCTATGCCATCTCAAACAGTAGGAGATGCTTATCTTTAAGTATCAAATCCCACCTGAGAGCGCCCACCCCTCCCCAGGCTGTCATGATGGCTTAGGTGCCCAACTCACCCACCTACCCCTAAATGTGGGGCTCGGAATCCGCAAGTTAAACCTGACCATAGGAGAGAGTTTAGTTTGCTAAACATAAAAGTCAGGTGCTGTTTCAGATGCTGTACGGTATCTGGGGCATCCACATGAGGCCTGTTGATATTGCAAAGTATTTCTGGAAGAACCACACTCTTCTGGACTTACCATGTCAGACTGAGACACTTATTATAGACATTGCAAGTCAGATGACACGAAATTTACCCTGATGAAAATATTGCAATAAAAGAATCAAATGAATGTTCAATGTTTTGAAAATTGTTGAGAAAAATGTTCTGAAGAAGTCAGCTGTCTTTCAGGCTTAGGAGATACCGTGTCTTGATAGTATTTGCATAAGTAGCTTAATAGAGCGGTTTATTTTTCTTGTGTTTTTAATTCTTCTGAACGTTTGTTTGCATGTTCTGCAAGAGTGGATTCCAGAATTCCTGGGATGCTTGCATGCAGAATAGTAAAAAAAAAAAACCAAAAATAGTGGATTTATCTGGGTGAAAATCTTTGTATGTTTAAGTGAAAGGACCAGATAACTTTAATCTAGTAGAAAATATTGTCCACACCTCAGTAGCCAATGTGAGAACCTGAATTCTACCTATCAGGTAACATAACTGTTTTTATAATGTTCTACTCCTCCAGTTTGAAATAATTATGAATTGTTTGGATTTCTATATCCCATACAGTATTTTTTAATTGTCTTTCTTTAACTTTCAGGCATCCTTGTTTACAAAACTACATTCTCTTTCCTCCTTGCTCTTTTTGCCACTTGCACGGTGGGTGTAATTTGATATAATTCCATTGATGTCAGCAAAACTTGGCTGATTTATACTGGCTGAGGCTTTCCCTCAGCTTCTCTGGTTTATTTTATCTTCTCATTTTTGTGATTATAATTGGATTATACCTTTCGCTACACTTTTCAGTGTCATAATTTGGAAATATTGAAAAAGAAGACTTTAGCTTTTAAAGTCTGGCTTCTTTTTCCCAGTTTAAGCACTGGCCCATAAATATCCCATTAACAAGAATCTGTTGCAAGTGTTTTCATTGTTTTCTTTTTGCTTTGCGGTGAGCTAAGTGTTTCTGAATTTCCTGGGCGGATGCATCAGACTGTGACATGCAGAATCTGGTTTTATCGGTTTTATTCTGTTTAAACTATTTTAAATGCAGCTTGAAGTATGTAGATGTATCATTACAATAATTATTATCATTATTACTATTGTGATTACTTTTTATTACTGTTATTATCAGCATTCGGGAACTATTTATTGTCAGTCCTACATAGAGAATAGCTTAGCATAACTCCAACCAGTTTAGCTAGGAGGAGCCTTGGTTTTGCTTTGGTTTTGGTTTGTAAGGCTGGTGGTGACAGGAATACTGTGGGATTCCAGCTGTTGGAATGCTTGGAGTGCACTATTTGTCCAGCCACAGAACAGACATTTCAGTAAGAGGACACAATTCTTTGTGAGTTGAACAAAACACTGAGAGACTTTCACAACACCTACATGTTCTTTCTTGTTCCAGAAACTCCTATGAGCCAGAAATATTTGTTGCAATGTGAAATGTTCTGTGAGATAACGATAGCTTTGCAGAAATCAGGAAATATGTACTGGGGCAGGAGCTTCCCTTTTCGTGAGCTTACATTTATAGATGTGTTCAGCGTTACTTAATAAAGAATACAATAGACACTATGGATCCAAGGATACTGGTCCGGGGCCTTACACAGTTCCTTAGCGGTACTTTGCTTAACAGATGGGAGAAGAACAAGTTTGAGGTGTAGGAAGAATTAATTAAAAGAGCAAACTGTGCGTATGAAGAATTAAAGGATGGTCTGGGAAGCACTGTCCTCGTGGTCAGCACCATCTCATGTGGTTGTCCAAAGTGGAGATACCACACAGCTGTGCAGCCTGAGTGGCTCAGGACACAAGGCAGCCCTGAACTGGAAACCCTGTGGTCAGGTTTGCACGGTGCTGTGCCTGTTCCAGAGGCAGAGCTGGGAGGATGTGCAGGTTACCTTGAGCACTCCAGTCTGCCTGGATCAGCGCGGGTCTGGGTGCCTCCTGCCCAGGCTGCTGGCAGCACGTCTGCCTGCAAACAACGACTGTATCGAAGCTGTGTGAGACAGGAGAGGTTTGCTGCAGTGTAATGCTGGGCTGACATGGCCATACAGCTCCAGAGCAGAATTAAACACACAATCCTGCCTTGTTGTTCCTGCGGTCTTGTAGAATGCTTGTAGAGATATTCTCAAATGTTGGCTAACAGGAGGCCTAAAGGAGTAGAAACAGTTTTAGAATACACTACAGTTTTAAAAGGAGTTTGTATTTACATTTAGTTGTGGAAAAAGTTCAACTTATATTAAAGTTCCATGCTTGAGTGTCATAAATGAGACACTCCATTTCAAGCTTTTTCTTCCATATCTTGCAAAGTGTTTGGGGCAATCCTCTGAATGTCTCAGTACTTATATAGGCATAACAACTGCTCACTTTTCTGGGCGATTGGAAAGGCTAACTCATAATTACTTTGCAATCCTAAGCAATAAAACACTGTGTAAACATGTGCTATTAACTACATGTTTGTTAAGCAAGGCAGGGCTGGGAACATTTCCAGAACCAAATCAATTGCACTCTGCAGTTTTGATTTTGTGATATCCAGCTATTGGTTTCAGAGATACCTTGGGGCTTTCTAAATGGTCTTAGTCAAATATTTACATCAACTCCATTAATCTTTCTGTCTGGCTTTATAATTAATTGAAAAATTATTTCTCTATGTAGCAACCTATTCTTGTCCCCAGCAGTTTAGGTACTTGGCTGGAGAGAATGATAATCAAAGTCATTTGTCAGCAAAAGTTATTTCTATCACCTTCTCTGTGTTGCAGGCTTAGAGCACTTGGCAATTGTAAAAGTGTCCTCTCAGCTGTGAGCTCCTGAGCCAGATTAGTGTGTACACAGTGAATCAAAATGTGTTCAAGGTCCATGCAGTTGTTCATGTGCTAATTCTTTTTGGGTGTAATTCTGGATGAGCAAAAATAGGGCGGGATGAGGAGCAAAAACCATCAACCTGACCAGGATTTCCCAGCCCGTGGACAGGTGTGTTACTGTGGCCCTTCTCAAAGCAGAGGTGACATTGTGAGATTAAAATGCCAAACTTTAACAACAGAGACATAAACAGAAAGAAAGGCCAAGGATAAGACATCTGGTGCTTTTCTTAAACAATCTGAGTTTGAAATCATCATCAGCTGTTTGCTCAGGTTTGATAATTTATGATGTGGTCAAGGAACTTGTGTGGTCCAACACTAGGAGGGAACTCTAACTTGAGGTAAGACTATACTTTTGTATTTGCTTTCCATATATATGGCTGCATAATGGTAGCTCTCTTAGCTCACCTAAATTTAGACCGTTTCCCCTAGTGCATTGTTATGGTCCCTGTATGCTTTCTGGTGAAAAGCATTGGGAATGTTATCAATCCTGTGTGAAAGACTGTTTGGTGTGTCCATGCCCAGATTTGGCAGCTCAGTCCAGGAGAGGCTGTGCTATGGCAACAGCACAAAGGATTCTTATAAAGGTCAGTGCTGGGCACGGGCTGAGAATCTGAACTGGAACAGAATTGACTTACCATTGATGGCATATTGATCCCAGTTTATGACTACAGAAACAGGTATTGCTTATGACTGTCTGGGTTGTATGAGAATTATTTTGAATTCATACTTGATGCAGTTTTCCATATATATTACTGTGCTCATTTCTAATACATTAGAAGGTCAAATAAATACATATTTAATTCTGCCTGAATTATCCTTCTGACTCAGCTCCTGAGGTTGGATTAAATTTCAGAAACAGAATTGTTTGTATTGAAAAATTGACTTAGCTTCTCCTGGTCATCTTTAATTGTTTTAGGAACTTACCTGTGGCTAGTTAAATCATTCATTACATAAAGCTTCTAATTGCTTAATTGAGAAGCATTCAAAATGAAAGATAAGAGCGCAAGGAGGATGAACAACTCTAGAAGTTGTTAATCAACTGTAGTTATTGACATAAGCCCTGCTCTGAGCTTTGCAAGCTGTGATACATGTAGTGACCATCATAAAGACAATGAGGTCAGTTTTTCATTTCAGCCAAAATGACACGAACAGACATGATTCAATTGAAATAAGAGTTAGTTATAAAACTTAGAGTATGTGAAAATGACTCCATTAAAATGGTAGTTCTGAACTGGATTCTTTTTGTTGAGTTATCAACTGTGATCACTTGGAGAACAGCTTTTTTGTAGGTGATATTGCCAACCCATTTGATTTTTCTTGCCAGTCTTCCTCTTGTGGAGAGATTTTGAAAGACTCATCCAAATCCATGCCAATAACTGAGAATCCAGAACAAATAAAATGCAGTTGATGTTAAACCATCCCAAAACATGCACCATTAGTCATGTGATTTTTGCAACTGCTTGATCAGCTACAATTGTAGGCTTTATTTTTTTTTTCATTGAGTCTCTCACTAGTTCTCAAGACTGACCTGGTACCCTCTTTCATGGGATTTCCTATGTCTGCCGTTAATTGCAAATCACTCCATATCTTTTTTGTCTTTGTTGGTGTACCTTTACATCCAAAGCATTGACATAAAAACAAATGTGAAGAAATATGGTTTAAGAAAAGACAGGAATGGGAGTAGTTTCATTCTCCAGCTGTTCACCTTAGTCATAGATCATTTGCCTTCCCTTTATAAAAGACATAGGCCTCCTAGAAGTATGGGGTGATCACTGACAACACTGACTCTTACAGTAGTTATAGCTTTCAGTTAAGTAATCAAATAATTCTAGACATTGGATTATAACAAATTAATAGATCTTTCAAGGCATTTAAAAATCCCTACCATTGACCTTTTAAGAAAGCTTTAAAAATATTTATCATTGTGCTGATGAAGAATAAGAGGTTCAAATTCAGCATACTAAGAACTTTGCAAATCATATTATGCATCTGAATAATCTTTACCACCTATTCAGAAACCTGCCATGCTCTCTGTTCCTTCTTTGCCAGGTATCACACATGACTTACTATAGCTAAAGTCTAGTATGATTGAAATGTGACTGAAAAATCCATTAATACAGAGGAATGGAAAGAAAAAAAAAGTGTTGAATTGTTAGAAAAGTCTTTTGTCTTTATATTCCTGATGGTAATTTCCTGCATTCCTGACTACATTCTTGTAAATTACTTTCTATCATTTTGAGACAGGAGGATGAATTATCTTGTGAACTGCAGCAATTAAAAATAAAATTCTGTTACTGGGGACACCGGAGTAAAGGTGAACCAAACATGACTTCAGGTTGAGGTTTCAGAATTCCCTCCTACTGTTGCTTCTCTTGAGGCAGTGCAGTTATAATGCAGTCAGCACAGGTCAAGGTCTAAATGACATATTGTTACTCCAGGTGTTCTTGTGTATTAAAAGACTTAACAAAGCAAAAATAAAAAGAAAGTTACTATCACAGAGAATCTGTCTAATCTGCATGTCAATGGAGTTTGTTTTTTCAAAAGCAAAATAGTCTAATCAAAAGAAAAGAGAAAAATTACTTTGTATAGACTGTGAATTATACGTAGATATACTGAATTATAAGGAAATAAAGGGGAAAACAATTCTGCCATTACAGTAGGCAGAGCAGAGCTTGTCAAAAAGATAAGACCAAAATAAACTAAATATTGTTTCTTTAAGATTCAAGGACAGGATTTATAACACTTTAATGTTTGTGATTAATGAGGTAGAAAGCAGATGCTCTATCAGTGAAGTAGAGATAATATCATCAACGTTCTGAGTAAGGAATAGTTTATTATTTCACAAAAGCTTCATGCCCTTCTGGCCTTGCTTAGGAACTTGGCAGGATATGAAATGAAGATGAATGATAGTTTAAACAGAGTTCACCCTTTCTCACAAGACCTTATTAGTAAAATAGGAGTACAAAACATTGGCTTGCAAGATTAGTAACATGTGCAGCACCTCCTGTAATATGATTTTTTTTTTTAATAATTGATTGGTAACACATAGGACAGATCTCATTATCAAGGTCTATTGATTTTTTTCTACTCAGAGCCTGTTGCTAAATCATTTTCCAATTATGTAATAATGTTGTAAGTATAGAGGACAGATCTGGATGGAAGTCTTAATAATTCAATGAGCACAGCAGTTTTTTCTAAGTGGAGGAAGAGAGGGGGGTGATGTGGAACCCACAATGGCTGATCTAAGTAGGACTATGAACACTCAGTCATGGTGCTCAGGAAGCACCACTGGAAGGTCTATGTTTTCAGGTGGAGTATTAGGAGACTTGTTTTTGTGTATTTGTTTACTGTAAGAAGATGCAACACACAGATTCTGTAACTGAAAATTTGTAAGAACAGAACAACTGTTTCTGACAAGTTAGTGTTACTTTTTGAATTCTTGGAGCTCTGCAACCCCTTCTCCTCCCCCCAAATTAAGAATCAAGTATAACAATAAAGAGAATTGTTTCATTTACACTTAGAAATCATTTGATTCACACTTGCAGCTTAGAAACCCGGCCATTGATACTAACTGTGTATATAAAAAAGTTCCTCAGCATCACTGATGAATATTTCTGTTAACTTCTGTTAATTTTTGGCCTCGCTTAGCACAGAAACTCTAAACATCTGCAGAAAATGAAGGGACTTTACCACAGAAATCTCATGCTGCTTTGCATGTTGCTGAAGACAAACATTGCACAGCAAGAGACACAATTAATTTGATCTTTTGCTTTCATCAGTTTGCTTTCCAAAAGTTTACAATGTATTATGTAGGCTGCCGTATAATGAATGGAGGGTAATTCAGATGACCTGCTTTGGATCCTTTACTTCACATGGGTGAATCTTACTCCAGAGATGCTTATATTGGGATTGAGGGGTCCTATTGAGTAGCGTTAGACTGAATGGTGAACTTTCAGATGCCTTAAAGGTGAAACCTGGAGGAATGCTATTCTCTACTGGTGAGGAACTCCACCTTCTTTTTATCTGATACATCTTAAACTATGCATGGTAGGAAGATTATGAATATTAAAGAAGCAGACTATCCAAAGTTGTAAATTGCAATAATCATGGAAAAACATTGAAAAAGGCTCAAACCCTGAGATGGAAAACTTCATTCATACTACTTTCTAGGAGTGCATAAAAGTAGATCAATAAAGGCAGTCCTCAGAGTATTTATCTAAGTTTATAGTTTTAACTGTATATTATGTAACAAACTTTTGAAAAAAAATTTTTTACTTTCTTCTTTAACTGGTAGAGATTGTGGCTTACTTGCATTTAGTGAATTCTAGTTCTGCATTTATTTGTATTCATTAGTAACTGATTTTTTTGTTTGCATAACTAATCTTTACAGCTCTTCCTGATAATATAACAACATCAAACCAGAAAAAAGTGTTCTGGGTTAAATGGAACACTGACAATTTTTCCCCATGCTTGTTTAACCCCTTGAAAAATACAGTTTAATTATGAAATGGGAAATCATTTCAAATGCTGAAGCTGAAGCATTTCATTTTGAAAATGTAGAAATGAATTGCAGAGTGGAACAACAGGAGGAAAGAGAGGAATATGTTTCTAGCCTTCTAACTCTCAGACCTTTTTGCTATGTAACTTCACAGCAACTGGACTCTTTACATGATGGCTGTTCTAGTACCTGAGCAGCCTGTGATAAGCTGCTGTTTCCTTTTCATTAGCATCTAGGTGCTGTAAAGCTACTTTGACCATCAAATTTTAGTTCTGATGGGATCCCTGCCTGCCTTGAGATTCCACAGGTTCTCCCTCTCATTCTCCCGCAGTTCTAAAATCCACAAGCTGGTGAAAGTACACACACTGAAATGATTTTTGGAAGGTGGTTTAAAGTAACAGCTTAAATAGATAATACAAGAGTCTATTAGACAGTCAGTGCTGCATAGTTAGACGAAGGATAGTCCAATTCTTCTCACACCACCCACTGTATCCTCACCATTAATTAGCCTTTCAGACTGTGTTATAAGCTCATTCATTGAAGATTTTTGGCTTTATACCGTGAAGAACAAACAGGCCTGCAGCCCTCGGCCTCAAACAAAAACTTGTTGTAAAACACATGTATGAATAGTTAATAGCAACCCTATCTACCACTTGGGAAAACACTCATAACTGAGAACATATTTCTGCACTTGAGACAATGCGATCTGCAAGTGACTCAACTTTAAAAATAACTCCATAGAAAAGACAGTGAAAATAACAGAGAAAAATTTTAGAAAAATACAACGTATCAAAACAGGTATGGAATTATTTAGCCTGCATTATTTTTTTAAAAAAAAAAAAGACCACAGCTTTTTTTCCTCACATCCCTTTCCTGTCTACAAGATGATACTGTACCTGTGTACTGCAGCTGCGTTTGAGCTTATTGTTGAGTAACCTGAGATGTAGAATTTATAGCATATACATTTAAAGCTGAGTTTTTAAAACTGCAAGATGTGTAAGTCAGTCCCCTAGCCTTGTAAAGAGACCAGTGCTACTTGTGATAATGTATTTTTTAATTATTACACTGTTCCTAATATTTTTTTTTCTGGACAAATATTCTGTGGAATAAAGCACATCTCACCTTTTTCCGTTTTGAAGTAAGCTTCCAAACTGTGCATCATGCAGGGGGTGTCTCACAGTGATTAGCTGAATGGGATACTTGCAGCAGATCTAGTGATCTGGGACTCAGGTAAAGGGAAATAACTCGACCTAGTTACCAAGTTCTCAGGTGACTCTTACTACCCTGCTGAGCTCTGTGGTACCCTAATTAGTTTTGTGCCAAGAATGAAGGTAATTTAAATATCTGTGCAAGTATATTATTGTTGTGAATCCATTCTGGCATAGCCGAAGTGGTGTAATACAGAAATGGCAACTTGGACTGCGGGAGGATGAAGTGACTTAACGCCGCTGCTGTGTCTGCAAAGGATATGAGGGAAAATGTGTAGGAGCTAGCTTTCATATGGGCTGATCATTAAAATAAGGATGTTGTGGCCACTGGGACTGCAGACCTTTAGCTAGTGGCCAGCTTATGCTCAAATTTATGTCACCATCACTACAATGTACCATCACTACAATACTGAGATAAGATTAAAGCTGTCTCAATCTGCCATCAGACCTCCAGCACTGGAGAACTGTCTTAACAATGCTGAACTGTTTCTGATTTGGGAACAGAAACACATCTCAGTCTCTGTTCTATGTGTTCAGTCTTGTCCAAAATGTACCATTTCTAGATGATGAAAACTGGGATTTTGTGGATGAGAGCGAGTCTGTAGAGGAAAAAATTAGGGTTGTAATGCGAAGCTAAAGAACGCAAGGTTGGGCACTGAAGTGTGGAAAGACTTGAGTAGAGGTTTTCTGTGGGGAAAATAGGAGATATATGACTATTGCATTAGTCAAGGGAAGTAGTTACGCAAAATTGCAGGTATAGGAATACGAGTATGTGAAGGTAGGAGCCTTGGGGCTGAGAATATAAAAAAGATAGAAGTACAACACCTGGCTGTAAGCTTGGAAGCCCCCTTCCAGTGTCTTGTGATGGCTGTGGAAGCCTACAGTAAAAATACCTAGGAGATACTACATCTTAAAACCATGTGACTCTTTCAAATTGCATATTTTATTTTCTTAGTGTTTGATCTGTTGAAGGAGAAGGGTCAAAAATAAAGGACTGCATAGGCAACAAGATGACCACACTAATTGTAATGACAGTTATGACAGTATGTAAACACACAGGAATACTTATATAGTCATATTTATACTCCAATTATAGTGGCATCTGATCTGATTTGGATAAAAGTGAATGAATAGTATACCTGAATAAGACAAGCCAGATGGTGTGTGTGATCTTGGTCTATTTTGAAACTGAAATTTATTTCATTAAATAAATTACTATTTTTCATTTTCCTTAAACAAATAATTAGCATTTCAGCAACAGAATATTTAGTTAAAGTAGCCATAATGCTTACTGATATTTAGGTATTGTTCTTTTCTCTTTCTCTTACTTTTTAGGTAGTAGAATTCTCCCCATAACGACACATAGACCAGAATTTTGGAGCGCAAAATTAAATGTGTGTATATACATACGTATATATGATATTATTTAGAGGATTTCAATTATTTCTTTTTACAAAAGGCTTTTTTTCTTCAATCAAAATCTTCAAAAGAAAATATTTCCCATTGTAACATTTTAAATCAAACACTGCCATCAGGTTCATGGCTTGTCCTACCTAGCAACAAACTCATAAACAATGGTAGTTTGGTTTCTGGTCTGAAGCAAGAGTTGTCATTTTTGTTTTATTCTGTTTGCTCCAATAATACCTATTCTTCAAATCTACATTGTTTTGGGTGGCTTCAAACTAGGCAACATTATTTCTTCATGTGGGAATGTTCTAAAAAGTTAAGTAATAAGTTTCTTTATTATTCGTATTATGGTAACTCTTAGAAACCTCAGTCAGGATTGATGCTGTGTGGTTCTTAGTGTTTCACAAATACAGAGCAAAAGACAGACCATTCTTTTAAGTTTATAATTTTAGTGGTATGTGGTTTCAACATCCCGATGTGCTGCTTCTCAATGAAGAAAACCACTGTCCTCCTGTGAACTTTAACATCATATTCTCGCATATAATAGTGGAGTTTGCAATGTGTTCATCATTTGGCTGCTAAACCCAGATCCATTATATAAGCCCTATCGTGTCCTAAGCTTGTCAAGGAGTGTGATTTCATCCCTGACAGGGCATCCTAAGCTTTTACACCATGATCCCCACCAGAAAATAGGAGACCAGTGGCAGGGCTCAGCCCAATAAAAAATAAAGATGTATAAGGCCCTTGTCTGTTTAGACATTTCAGTGTAGAGCTGAACAGGCTGACACACATCTAAGTGTTAGGTGGGAGAGGGTTTAACAGAGAGGTTACAAGGAAGATTCTCTAAGGATAAAAAAGCAGACTTTCAATCATTATTTTTTTTCTGTTGGCTGGTCACATTAGGAGCTTTGTATGATGAATGAGTTTAGTATTGGAAAGAAGGTGAAACTTCTTATCAAGGAAAAGGTATAGGAATATTTTGGTGAAACATAGGGTAGGAAAACCACTGAATTTCTATGGTGATTGTCTCCCTTTCCCTCCCTTTTCTGACACTCCCCTCAACACTGCCTATTTCAGAAGGTCCAAGAATTTTATATATTTTCTCCAGAAGTTTCTAGATGAAGAAAAACCTGTTTAATCCATAATAATGGCATGTCTGTTTATTGATCTCATAAATTGCACTTTACTTGACCTGTCAAAAGGCAGAATTCTCAGCGTGTGCTTTCCTGCTCCTCTAAGAGCCTCTCTTCACCTCAGGCAGATTGCTCCCCCAACCTCTCCCCATCTGCTGGCAGCTGTTGTAAACCCTGTTCTAAATTCATTAACCTTCCTCCAAACAATCTATTTGAGTTCATTCTTGAGAAAGTACAGAAGGAACAACAAACACTCACTACTGATTTTTCTTCCCTGCCTTTTGTAACACATCCATGCTCAAGCTACATACTCAGGTTTCCTCTAAAAGGAGAAAAATTAAACCCAAAATCAATAGGAATCAAAATCAGCCCACAGACTAGGATTTCCCAATTAGTAATGCTCTGATTTTAAGCAATGTTAACACCTGCCTAATACCAAGCAAAAATCTACACACAAATCTGAGTGGTGGCACAGCAATCAATGGCATGTGTCTATAAAAAATAATCAGAGAGGAAGCCAGTGCTTAATAGAAAATACTGTTCAGAATGACTTACTGATTGCCCATTATTTCTACTTGAACAATACTCTAAAGTGCAATGTTATTGCTGCCATGTGAATGCTGTGAGTGGATCTTGAGTGACTCTTGCATAGATAAGAAGCTTTGTTTTGGTTGAAATGGGTAAAGTTGCAGACAACTGCATGACTTGGATGTACCCAGAGCAAGGAGTTCTTGCACCCTGAAAGTGCATTGCCAGGTATCTCTTAAAAGTTCCTTTTAAGACGATGCATTTTTTCTTTTCTGTTTTTTTTTTTTTTTTTTAGCAGTGCAGTTTCTGACTTCACAATGTGAAAACTACAGTAAACAAAAGGGAACATTTTAAGAGGAAGCACTGGCCTTTAAATGCCTGATTCCCTTTAGCCACAGAGCTGAGTCCCAGCTCACATTTAATTTTATTGGGATTTTGAATCATATGTGCCTTACTATCCACTGGAAAGCTCCTGTGATTGTATTGTCAGTTTCAGGAATAATACAAAACCTGGAATTGAATTGCAGGCCTAAGGTAGAGTGACTGTATCTTTTCAGAGACCAAAGAAAGTGAGAAGAGATGGCTGTCTTAGGTGATGCACTCACTTTCTGTGTGGCTACAGGTAGGTACGGATGCTGCAAATTTTGAACTGCAAATTTTGAAAAGGTAGTTTTGCAAAATTTGAAAGTTCTGCTCTCACAAGCTTTAATGAACCATTTCCAAATATTCCCTTAACTAAATAATAACAAAAAAAAGGGGCAGCTGACAATTTGTCGAAATTATGTTCATATAGATGGTTATGCTAAGTATGGCTGCAGGTCAGATGTGTGTTCTGCCAGATGAGTAGGGTTCCAGCATCATGTTAAGTAGTTAGAATACATTTTAGTTTTTGCAAAAATATATCCAAAAAATGGTCAAGGCTCCTCAGTACTCTTTCTGTATATCCAATAGTATTATTTTTAATGTAAAAATATGCAGGTCTAACAAAAAAACCTAAAAGGTTGTCTTTCATTTTGAGTGTGGGAGATTTTCTTGCACTTGATGTTTGCCTGGGCCATTAAAATTTTTTAGCAGACTGATGAATAGAGGCATTGGAAAACTGAAAGCACAATAAAATTGCAGCTTGTGTATTTTTTCCACAGTCTTAGTAATGTTTTAATGATATATGAGAATTAGTGTCAAAACGTTCCCTGCCCCTTGATCTGAGAAGGGACACACTGTCTCAAAGGCTCTGAAAATTTAAAGGCATGCCATTTGGATGAATGTTATCTTACTATTTTTCTCTGTCTAGAAGATGGTGGTGAGTTCTGGCATTTTGCTGCAGTAGATGCTGTAGTAGATAGATTGGTTTTGAATTATTTCTACTTGTATTCTCAACAGAAAATGAATATTATTTCGGTGTAGCTGGATCAGATGTAGCAGCTTTGCCTTGCCCTCCTCTCCCCATCCAAATGTCTCCCTGTCTTCAGATGTCTGCTCCTGATGTCCCTTGGACAGCGAGCAGTTTTGCAGGAAGGTAGTACAGGATGTGAGCAGGGACAGCAGAAAACACGGTTAACTCCCTTTTCAGTTACCCTGGCTGGTCTGCACTGCCTTTATCTTCAGGGGACTTTTAAAGACAGTCCAATCTGCAGTCTTGTGGACACGGATTCAATTCTTCAGAGCCAAAGGGCAGTTGTGCTTGAACATTAACGCAAAAGCTGTTCACTGCTTGGCATTTCTCAGGAGAAGCCGTGTGTACGTTAAGGAGGTTGTAAGAAGCAGCGTGGCTGCTGGAGAACACA
Source organism: Gallinago jamesoni (assembly GCA_025769975.1). Classification (NCBI taxonomy): domain Eukaryota; kingdom Metazoa; phylum Chordata; class Aves; order Charadriiformes; family Scolopacidae; genus Gallinago; species Gallinago jamesoni. The sequence continues at coordinate 13,029,355 of JAOQGH010000012.1, read as the reverse complement.
GACTTACCTTTCCAAAACGCAGTCTCAGGCAATGTCAGTAGATGGGTTGTCTGAGCTTGCTGGAGAAGTGGGAGTTCTTGGAATACAAGCTCAAAGATTGATTTGAGTGACCTGAGGTTAGAATAGTTCAGGAATAGTTTGTGCTATAGGAACTTACTGAAGATGTGCCTTAAAATTCCCTCACTTCCAGCACATTACTCCATAACGGCTGAATGGTCAGCTCGTATAAAACAACATTACAGCAGTAGTGTTAAATAAACAATCCCACACTTCTTTCTTGGCTCATCTATAATCTTCAGTGAACAGCACCTGATTGATAGGAATGCGATGATAATCCAGCTCCTCCATTTAAGGAGCCAGAGAGAACATCCAGCTAAAACAGCCAGTGTTTCTGACACCCAGAGAGTGGGCTGGAATGACTGCCAGAAGTTATTGAGCTGGAGAGAATTTTAAATGAATGAATTGGGCATGAGTCACGTCTTTCCACAGAGCAACTGCGGGCGCTGGCTGCCGAAGCACTTGAGAAATCAACAAGGGCCCCTTTTGAGGCAGCCAGGGGAGAATTTCATAACTGACTCCGATTTGGAATTCTGCAATGCATCTGGGTTAATAATACCCTACAACAGCAAAGATTATTTAAAGACATGCAGCTTCAGTTTGTCAATAACTTGCATACCAGCAAACTTGGGTGGTGAAGGGTGGCAGAGTGTTAATTGGTCTGGAAGCAGTATAAATACTTTCTGCATTTATCTCACTTACAAATGTTCACTGGTGATATGTTATCAGTAATTTATGATGTGCCATGACAAACGCTTACATTTCTGACAAAAATAGCAATTAGTTAGAAGAATGAGGATTCTCCTTGAATGTTTTCAGCAAGTGGTAGGGGGGATTTCTTTCCTTCCATGTGTGAACTGCCTGTAAAAATCCTTCAAACTTTGCAATTTTCTCTGTTGCCTGAATTTGGTCCAGTTTTCAAGTTCTTTCAAATGCTCTCATAAAATTATTGGTATGAATTATTTGCATACCCAGTGCATGCATTAGCATGCAATCATCGTGATAAGTAAAATTTACTCATGCACTTTCTTAATTCATGATGCAGACGTGGCTTATTTAATTTTGTTTACTACTTCACAGACAGTAATTATTACCTGTCTTGGTTTGAGGTTGTTTTCTGGAGGATGAGTAAAATGTGCATCAACATTTTCAAGCATTGTCTCACATATGGGGAGTGCTCTATTGCCCAAAACTTTATGCAGGATGCTTATCAGGTGCAGGGGAATGGGTGGAGGATTCCAATTTGTTACAACTAAGTATCATACTGCAGATGGGTACTGCACAGTGTCACTCAGGGAAAGGGACTCGCATCCCTGTGAGAAAAGTCAAATGCTTTCTGAAGCTGATGACTGCTTATGAATCCAGAGGATTTGTGTGATCTTAGTGGTTTGGTAGCTGGAATCAAAATACCACAATATCCAGGCATCCCTGATGCTCTTTTGATTTTTCTGCCAGCATCGTCTCTCTCTTGCCTAAGTGGAGAAATCTCAGAGCCATGTCTCTAAGTGCATTTACTTATTCAGCGAACTGAGTTCAGTAAGGTTTTTTTTTTAAAAGTAAAATTTTATTTAATTCCTAATGATTTAGAGTCACACAGAATCACAGAATTTTAGGGGTTGGAAGGGACCTTTGGAGATCATCTAGTCCAGCCCCCCTGCCAAAGCAGGGTCACCTAGAGCAGGCTGGAAAGGAATGCATGCAGGCGGGTTTTGCATATCTCCAGAGAAAGAGATTCCACAACCTCTGGGCAGCCTCTTCCAGTGCTCTGGCACCCCCAAAGTAAATAAGCTTACCTCATGTTGAGATAGAATTTCCTGCGTTCTAGCTTGTGTCCATTGCCCCTTGTCCTGTCATCAGACACCACTGCGAAGATTCTGACCCCATCCTCTTGACACCCGCCCATTAGATATTTATAAACATTGATAAGATCCTCCCTCAGTTCTCACTTCTCCAGGCTAAACAGACCCAGGTCTCTCAACCTTTCTTTGTAAAAGAGTTGCTCTGTTCCCTTGATCCTCTTTGTAACCCTGCATTAGACTGAGAAGATTGTAGAGAAATAAGAGTTTCTGAATTCAGAGAGAACTGGAAAACAGTGATATAATGTTATGGTTGCATTCACAGTCCACCAAAAGATAGTGTTGGTGAAGATTCAAGTCAGAAGTAATTCACTTCTCTATGCTTCCTTTTTGTAGGAGAGCTGGAGAATACTGTAATGAAACTCACCTTAATAAATTTTGTAAGCAGGTGTATCCAAAGATTATTGAAGACAACAGAAAGGCATCTCTTAAGCTTACGAATTTTGGGTAAATCCTGGAATTGTCAGATTTTAGTTATAAATTTAGTTAGTTTTATTTAGCTATGCTCATTCCCTTCCATCTCGACCTACCTGTTTTGCAATTTACCTTTTTAAAGCATCATCTGACACGTCAGTTTTCAGCTGTGGATGGAATCTTGGATCTGACCACCAGTTGGGGAGTGTTACAACAGGGCATATCCATCTGAAGTCTTTATACTCCAAATGCAAGGGCAAAATTTGGTTAATATGACCTGTGAATGGTAAAGGAATCTCTTGACCTGTTACAGAAATAGTTCTGATTTAGAAAGATACTATTTCCTTATAGGGATATGTTTTAGCAGTTTATTGAAACCTCTTAACCTTGAACTGCATAACAAAGCACTTGATGAGCTGCCATACTCAGTGATACACACTTTCTGTTAGGTCCAGAAGGAGTAAACCAGAAATGCCTGCAGATTAGATCAGGAATAATAATTGCAATGGAAAAATAGTATTTTTTTTCCTTGATTTTTCTCATTCCAAAGACTGAAGATACTTCTTCAGTTCTTAGTGGGTAACTGGCTTGTTTCAAGAGTGAAGAAGATATTGCAAGAATGTTGGGTGACAACAGTGTGAATCACTGGACTTGCTTCTTCTGGAACAATGATTGACTCACTGGATTCTGCTTTTTGTAAGGCTGCTATTATCTTCCAGCACCTGTCCTCAGATATTGAGCTGTTATGTCAGTATCCAGAATAAAAATGACCCAGAGTTAACAGATAGGAAAAGAATCTTCAAACTGAGAAAAGACAACTAGCAACTGAATAAAAAAAAAAAAAGCAAAACCAACCAAAAAAAAAAAAATCATCCCTCACTAAAATCATCATGAAAAGAAATTTATTTTGCTTCTGAAAAAAACAAATCCCCCATAGATTCTCTCTTTCTAAGATTTTGCTGATTTTGCTTTCAGGAGCGCAACTTGTGCTAGAAAAGGTGGCCGATTCTTTTAGAGCACTTTGACAGGAGTAGTAAATTTCAGTTCCCAAACCTGCTTGGATGTGGAAGCTCTCAGTCACAAAAAAGCCTTACACAGTTCATGGATCTGGGCTGTCTGCTGGAAGAACTGCCAGGAACGACAAAAATGATAATAAATCTGCTTTTACTGCTCCTCTCTTTTGTAATAAATTTGTCCTCTATCTTTACACCAGAAATGTGTGCGGACCCTCTTTATATAACCCTGGGGAGAAATTTGTGCACAAAAGTAACATTCTCTTTCTCCTCACTTCTGCTTGTGGTGGCTTTTTATAATTTGTGGAAGGTGTCCAACAGGTTGGAAAAATGCACTGAAAACCTAATCCAGACATGTCAATACAACACTGGTTTTAGTTTAAACAAAAACCAAGCAAGCTTCTCCTTTTCCAAACTAGTGTCTCCAAAAACCCTTCTCTGATTCGGAGAGTACATTTTTGTCCCAGCTTAACTCCTTCTGTACTGAATAACAAGAAAGGCTATTTTTAAATGGCATAATATATTTCTGTAGCACTAGCAGAAGGTTTGATCAGAACTATAAGAATTTCTACTGTGTTTGGCCAAAGTCTTTGCTAGTATAAAATGAAGTTAGCACAATAGCACTTTTGTGTTGTAGTGCAAAATTTGAACCATAGTGCGTGAACCTTTGCATAGGCAAAGGAAACGTCATCATTTCCCTGTGGTGGTGTTTTTTAAAAAAGTATAGGAAAATACAGGAATAAAGAGAGTTTTGGGGTAAAATTTCCCCAGAATTATTATATTGGGGTATATATGTGATATATTTACCTCATAACTTCAGTGTCATTCCTTGCTTTTTGAGAATTTGTCAATAATTTGACATGACCTGACATAACTTTTTTAAAAGGATACAAATTTCCTTCAAGATCAGCTAATATCAGACAACATGGAGATTTTTGGAAACTAGGTTCTGTGTTTGGTTTCGGTAAATGAAAGGTAGAGTATGTCACCCATCAAAAATGTGGGATTTGGATTAAGAAAAATATCTGCAGTCATGACATGCTTTTTTTTTCAAACCCATGTTTATGTCCGTACAGTATTATATTGACTAATTTCAGTTTGGGTGGTCCAGCATGAATGTATATGATGAATATACATCAAAAGAATAAAATTGACTTGTTGAGGATGGATTTAACATTGAAGTAGAGAGGTTTGTGCCTCTTCACAAACTCTGCCAGTGACACCATCATCCATGTCATAAAATGAACAGGAAGCCCAAACTATTTTTCCCCAAAATATCGCCACCTTAATTTAAAATGAGGTCAATAATTTCATCCTTTACTTTTTATAGTAAAAATAAGCAATTTGTTTACAAATCTTTCCATTCAAAATGTATCCTTATTTTTTTTTTGAGAATTTATTCCTAATAATGAAATGTGTGTTGTATTGCTAAATAAAGTGAAGTGGGATTGGCAGGATGAAGATATTGGTTGAATGTCAATCATTAAAAAAAATGAGCAAAGCGTTTTTGAGCTCATGCACAGAATTTAATTTACAAATTTTTATTATGAAGATGGGAAAAGGTATCATTTGCTCATCATGGTCCTTGTCTTTGCTGCACTTAAGGCTCCGCAAAAAAAGGGAGGGAAAATATGCAACTAAAATCTTGTCTGGTTACGGAATGAGAGAATATTTTGCAGTTAAAAATGTGCAAATGTTAACTTCTCAGGTCTTATCAGGAAGGATTTCATGACATTACCAAACCTCGGGAAGGAGCTTGTGCTAGAGGTGAGCTGCCCTGTGCACCCTCAGCTACAACAGGCAGCTTGGCTTTTCAAACCTGACTCTCCTGGTGAGTAGCACAGTCCTTTCCCACTGAGGCCAGGGAGCACTGGAGCTGCAGAGCCCTTCATGGGAAGCACTCACAGCACCAGCCCTTTATCAGTTAAAGAGCCTTAAATGTCTTGCTGTTGGCATTTTATCTCACCACTGAGGAACAGGAACCCGCTGGTTACTGTTCAGCTGAAGCTGGAGAAGTGAAAGAGGGTTTTGATCCATGCTTCCATGTTACTAGGGTGAGTACACCCAAAGTATTGTCTCAGCAGAGAGGTCATGGAGTTAATGAGCACAGACACTGAATTAACCCCCTGTATCCAGAGGTGATCCTCTAAGGGCAGGGTTACAGAACACTGTGGGGAAGCTTACCATCCCTTGTGCCTTCTTGACAGTAGGTAAATAGAGAGCTTCCTCCTTTGGGTTGTTTCTTCTGGCTTCTGCTGTAACACTCCACTGAAATGATGAGTAACAACATCTTTAAAAACCAGACGTGCTCCTGGCACTGCTACAGTCACAAGGTCAGGCAGCCTAGTCATTACAGAAGATTATTTTGTTTTGTGATATTCTTTTAGCCAGAAAGAACTGTTGTTAGCTTGCACGCACCTGTTCATATGATAGGGAAAACTCCAAAGATACACTTTCAATGGAAATTGTGAATAAGCAAAATATTTGTAATGAGGTGGTTTTAGTATTCTTGCCAAGACAAATCAGAGAAGGGAAGAAACACATCCTAAGAGTATTGACTCTCATGACAAAGATGAGACCATATAAGCATATGGTTTGAAACACAAACAACACATTTGAGCAAGTGGTGGATACTGTGCAACTTCAGCTGCACTGACTGTTCAGGAGATACCAGTACAGCAAGACTTTTCTGCTATATTACTCCTGAAATCTGCCCAAATACAACCGTAGATTATCTGTTCCTTTTTCTTTGTTCGCTCTTCGTGCAGCCACCTGAAGTGGATGTTCTTTCAAGCTTGTGAAGCAAGGTCTTGTAAGCACCTTTACTTGGGCATACCTAAATGTGGGAAATGTAAGTTCAAGCTCCTCCTGATATGGTGAGTATGAGAATGCAAAGGACTTGTTTGAAGCAGTCAGGCAAGAGCTGAGTCTGGATGGGTGGTCATTTGTCTTAACCAACAATCTATTAAGATTTTTCTCTTTTTTGTCTTGGCAATGCCCCCTTTTTAATATGCATTGCTGCTGCAGAAAGACTCTGTTCTGATGAATCACCATTCTTTGAAAAAAACAATTTCCCAGTAAAAAGCCCAACCAGCAGTACTACCATTACCACAAATTACTTTCTTGTAGGGTCCAATCTGGTTCCTGTAGAAGCCAGTGGAAAAACTTCTGATTTCAATGAGTGTTGGTCAATATTAGGCAGCTACTGCTGTCACTGTCTGTTAGGACTGTTCTTCTGAAACTGACTCCAGAAGTCACTAATAGAAAGAAAACCCATCACTTTTTTAGAACCATGGCTGACAAATTCAGGCTTTGATGTCCCATAAGATCAGTCCTAAACCCAGATCTTTGTGGTTTTCTTTCTGCCTTCTTACTTGCATTCAATAATTTTTATCCTTCTTTCCTCCATCTCCAGCTGATCTAACCCACTGTTGCAATGGTTTCCAGCTTTGTTCTTTGGCCCTGTCACTGTGACACAGGTACTGCTGGCTCTGTACCAGATATCTTCCTTTGAGGAGGCTGAATATTTTCAAACCATTATAATGATACTGTGGGGAACCCTTTTTTGAAACTCCTCTTTTTTCTTGATTTTTCCCTTGTTCTAAAAAAATTATTTTCCAGTATTACCTTTTTTGTTTGTCTCTGTTTATTCCCCTTTCCCTCTTTTGTTTTGCCATCATTTTACCACTGTTTAAAGACAGTCTTATAAAATCTGTTTTCATTTTCCTTTCTGATGTCCAGAAATTCTATTCTCATCTGTCCCTTCCACAGTTTTCCTTCATCTCACATCTAATTGTTTCCTTGACATGTTATAATTACTCCTTTTTAACTTATTTTCCACTTACAGTATAGCAGAACAAAAGTGTGCATAAACAGTACAAGCCTGTTCCTATAGCAGAAGTCCTGGGGTATCTGTGTGATAGGACATCATGTAGTGATGCTCTAATCCAGCAGGTAAAACTGACATGGAGCAAGGAAGCACAGGTGAGCTCCTGTGGAGCAGAACAGAGAAGGAAGGAAAAGGGAGAGACAAATGATGCAAATATGAAGGGCTGAGAGGACCAGAGACCAGTGGACAGGGTTGTAAGTGATTGGGGAGGAGAGAGGAGCTGCAAGGGGAGAGCAAGGACAAGTGGATAAAAAAACCCAAAGAGAAATAATAGTGAGGGAAAGAGGATAAACCTGAAGGGAGTGAGAGTGGAGAAGCAGAGGAGTTTCCATCTTTGCAACGCTTCACAGAGACTTAAGAACAAAGAGCCATGGCAGTGGCTAGTGTGAATTCAGGGCAGGGTACACAGCCAAGGGTGAAAATGGCACTGATTTTAAATGATCCAAGACACAATCCAGTTAAATGTGATTTTTATTTTATTTTATTGTATTGTATTGTATTGTATTTTATATTTGTCATGAGGCCATCCACTGCATTTGCCGAATCTATGACATTCCTTATTTCTTTTTTCTGTCAAGAAATAACTTTTTTCTTGCATGAAATCATGATTCATTTTGTATAACTCCAGTAGGAGCCTTAAGGCAGAAATCTTTCTCCTTCAGTTGGGGAGTCTGTAAAATGCAACAAGATACCTTGGTTCATTAGGAGAAAAATTTTTAAGGAAGAACATCCAGATCCTTGTTGTCTTTCACCTGACCAAAGTAAAAATAATGTCCTGGCTTTAAAGGAAATGAATTTGAAGTCCTCCTCTCTCCCCTGCCTGCAAAGAGGTTCACCCCACTGACTACAGCAGTGCCCTTTGGCTGCCAGGGCAGCTGGTCAATATGTGGGCTCTCATCTGAGGCTAATCCTGTCTCTTTATCCACGTAGGATAGATATAGATGTACTTATTTATCCCCTGTCACCTTCAGTTCTATGTCCAGGCAAAGTGCCCTCTGGTCTTCAACAGGAAGATTTTGCCAACAACAGCCAATGACCTAAACCCTGCCTCTCCGAGGCCTGGAACTGATCATGTCCCAAGGCAAGTTCTGACTGCTTGTAATGATAAAAAAAACATCAGATGAAGATTAAGAGAGAAAAATAGCTATGTTAAAGGCAGATGACAGAACTCAGTTACACCTCTGTGAGTTTCAGCAGTTAGTTTCTTCTCAGGAGAAACATGAGATATTTACCTTGCAGTCTGATATTTTTCTTCTCCCTTCTTCTAGAGTGACATATGAGACAGAGTAAAATTGATGGCTACAGTTTGCATTAATTGAGGAGCAGACAGGTTATGTATTATATTTTGTCCACCTTGGTCACGCGAAGAAGACTACTTGTACAAAGAGCGTTTACCCAATTGGGTCCAGTTATTGCTCAGTTCTCTGGTAGCAACAAATCACGACTTGAGGGAGTTGCAGGTACCTGTGGACAGCCAGAAGAGAGCTGCTTATGTACCCTGTAGTTTCCTGAAGGTAATTTTAGCTGCTCAGATAAGATTTCCCACTTATGTCTGCCTGGAAATCTTTCAGGATAAAGACTGCCGTCAAGAATATTCTAAAAATATGTTGTTGAGTCTGCCTATAGATTAATTTTGCAGAAAGTTATTTGAGAGCTGAGATTCAGAATTCCCATGTTTATTATACAGCTTCATTGCTTAGTGATGTAAACATGAGGTGAGACTTCCTCTGTCCTGAGAGCTGAGGAGAGAAGGCAGAGAGGCACCTTGAGAAAAGGCGGGTTGTTTTCAGGGATGTATGCAAGACTTTAATTTCATTTTGCAGAGCTAATTCTTTCCTTTCAGGATAACTAAGGAAATCACTGAAATGATCTGCCACAAAATCTGACAAATTTAATGGCCTTCTATGGTGGGGTTACAGCATTACTGGATAACTGACATCATTTACCTGGATGTGTGCAAAGTGTTTGACACTGTCCTGCACGACATCCTTGTGCTAAATTGGAGAGACTGAATTTGATGGATGGACTACTTGGTGGATAAGGGTTGGCTGAATGGTTGAACTCAAAGAGTTGCAGTCAATGGCTCGATGTCCAAGTGGCGACCAGTGATGAGTGTCATTCCTCAGGGATCACTATTGGGACCAATGATGATTAGTGTCTTTGTTGGTGATGTAGACGGTGGGATTGAGTGCACTCTCAGTGAGTTTGCTGACTCTTTATTACGGAGTATAGCAATAGGACAAAGAGTAATGGTTTTAAACTTGAAGAGGGGAGATTTAGACTAGATCTTAGGAAGAAATTCTTTACTGTGAGGGTGGTGAGGCACTGGAACAGGTTGCACAGAGAAGCTGTGGATGCCCCATCCCTGGAAGTGTTCAAGGCCAGGCTGGATGGGGCTTTGAGCAACCTGGTTTAGTGGGAGGCGGCTCTGCCCATGGCAGAGGAGTTTAGAACAAGATGATCTTTAAGGTCCTTTCCAACCCAAACCATTCTATGATTCTACAACATAACTGTGTTTGGTAAATGTAAAAGGCGATGTAAGGGACATTTTATTTTACAGCAGAAAATTACTTCTTCCTCTACTTCTTCATTGATAATCAGGGCTGACAAATGCTTATGGTGTCATTCTCTAATTTCAGCTTGTACTAAGCACCAGGAAACTCCCACTGCAGCTTTTTTATTTTTTTCCAGTGAATTTAGCATTTTCTAAAATTCCCATGAAAATAAGAATTTTTTTTTTTTTAGAACTTTTTAAGGAGGGCACCTTCAGTGTTTCTGATGGGGAAAGAAATGGTAAAGCATCGTTTCCTTCATTCTTGGTGTGTCAGATGAACCTGGTACTGTTTAGACCATATGAGGCATTGAGATCCTGCTGTTACAGAATGGATCAGGGCATTATCATTTACAGGCTCATTTACGTGAGATAGAAAATGGAGATTTTAAACAGGAGTGAGAGGAATGGCCTATTTATGAATTCTTTTAGGTCTCCACTCCTCCATGATAAAGATTTCCTTCAGCTGAAAAAATGAAATGGCTTGTTAGGTAAATATGTATACTGAGGTGAAGGAAGGGAGAGTAGAGAAGAGCAGAGAAGAGGATGTGCCGACTGGATGAATGGTAAGCAACAGAAGACAGAAAGAGTTCCTCTTCGTGGTGATGCTCCTGAAATGTATAAGGGAAAAATATACATATTTCTTGAGAAAAAGCAAAAAACAATCTATGCTTTTATAGCTAGGGAAAACCCTTCCAGTGATCTTCTTGATAAAACATAGAAATCTCCTGGTTTAGGTTACTCATCTATCATCATTTGCTCCTCTAAGGAGATTACTCCCATTATAGTCTGAGAAACCAAAAGAATGACAAAGTCCCTGTGACCTGTGTAACACAATCTCTTAATAAGGCTTTATAAAAAAATGAATAATTGGCATCAATTATGTGTGTGTCAGTAAAGTAGCACAGTCCTGCTGCATGCAGGATTATTTTACCTGAGAGGGTTTTGGTAATCTCGAGTTATTTCTGGGTATGTTGCCTGGCTCTCTGCTAGCACTGAGCAATTTGTGGCCACAAAGATGGCCACAAAGAAGGGGCCCGCTTCTCTCCTGAAGCTGGGATTACAATACACATATGTGTAAAACAGCGTGAAGAGACCCGGCTGCAAGTTTCCACTACAGGATCAGCCTGTGTGGGGGGAAGGGGGTGCTAAATCCTAGCAGTTGTCTCGTGTCTGTCAGTGGGGGCAGCCGCAGCAGCTGCAATGCCTCCCGCTCCGAGCTCCGCTCATTCCTGCTGGGGACGACATCGGCAGCCTGCAAAACAAATAGGAATTTGTTAGAGCCTGATGACAAATTCACACGTTGGCTACGAGTGCACATGTAAGAGGCAGAGAAAGCAGCTTGCAGCTGGAAAATCTCCCCACACCTTGTATTGGCTTAAGTTGGCAAAAGCTTCCTGATATCTCATCTCGTAGAGTTGTTTCCTAAGAGCCTCAGTGTATTTATTCTGTCCCCCGATAGGGAAACAATTAAATGCCATCGGATGAGTGAAGAAATCTATTGCACAGGTGATGTTTTCTTTGTACGTTTATCTAATGGTATATTTAATGGCCTCACAACAAAGAAGTAGCTTTGCGTAGACTCTGTTGGTGGGTATAGCTGCAATAAATCCCACAAACAGAGCTAGTTTTAATGAGAAGCTTCTCGGAGGCAAAAAGAAAATAAACTTTTCTCTCATTGATTGTATTTGAAGTTTGACCTGTAAAGCCCTTCCAGGTGGTATATAGCTTGGTGAATCTGTGTTTTCTCTCTTTGGGAGCAAAGTCAGATTATTCTCACTGAGATGAGCTTTTACTGCTTTCCCAGACCAGATCTGGAGAGTGTCTGCTTCTGCAGTGGTAGATGTGTGTCTCAAAGGGACAAGCAACAGTCTTAGAATTGAACTTCTGCCAACCATTTTTACTCTTTAGCAGAACTGTTCTGGAAACACTCATCCCACCCATTTTATTTTTCAAGCGAAATTCAAACACACTAACAGATCCATATATTTTGCTGAAATTTCAGCATTTAGTGGGGGAAAAAGTTCTGACATCATTGCTAAAATAGGAAGTTTCACCCTTCTACCAAATTTTATGTCAGTACGTGTAGGAAACATTGCCTCATGGTATCAGTAATTCCTGAAGATATTTAATTATGAATTTACTTTTCCATTGCATTTCCCGTCTACATCAGGAAGGCATTGCTAGTCACTACAGAGAGATAGTAAGACACTTTGTGCTAAAACAAACAAAATAATTCATAGCACCTTTTCATGCAATTTATGCCATATTTTTAGAGAATCTGGATAGCTTCTTGAGCTTAAGAGGAGCTGACCAAAGATTTTCTGTGGAAGTGACTATCTGAAAGAGAATTTTTTTTTTCAAAATCAATATTTTTTCACAGGGAAAAATATCACAGAATTCTCTGACTTCCCATATGAACAAGCTTTGCCACTTCTGTTTGAGATGCAAAATTTTTATCAACTAGGAAGCAGAAACATATTTTTTCCTCTTTTTTTTTTTTCCCCTGAGGAAATTCCTTGCTGTGAAAATATTTCAATTTTTAATTATGCTCTAAATCAGGTTTATATGTGGGTTTTTTTGGAATGTGAAGCTTTGTGTGAGAGATGTACCTTTTGAAGTTTGCTGTGTCCTTTAATTGTGCTAAAGTTAGGAGAAAGAATAATTAATATTAATACGAAAGGCATCTGCAATCTCTAATGATGCTACACTTATCTATACCCCTGGGATTTCCAAGCTGCATCATGCGATATATTTCATACCTGAAAGTTGGTGCAAAATGTGCGACAGAAATTGTTTTAGAGTGGCAGATGAATGAAGTGAGTTACATTAATTGACTGATAAGTGTCTGGTTCCCTATCAGCTTCTGGATGATTGCTGTTGATTTATGATTTTGTGTATGATTTGGAGCTGTTGTAATTAAGACACTGCTGCTCTTTTTCATTCATTCTTGACGGTAGAGGTTAGCTGACTTGACATTGTTTCAATGGAGTGATTTGCTTTACAAATGAGTGTGATGGGGCGTTTCCAGGAGAGGATCTGAATGTTGTCCTCCAGCAGGTCTGAGAGCGCTCCTGTTCAGGGAATTTCTATTTTCAAGAACTTTCTTCAGAAAAGATGTATATAATTTGTAGAGGATGGAATGTTAAGTGATGTATGGATTCCTGATCAATACAAAGTATTTTGGACATAACAGAGGAGTTTAGGGAACTTTTAATTTGCAAATTTTATAAAATTAGTAAACTCAATAATGTTCCAGAGTTCCCATTCACACTCAAATCATACTTTTATCCCAAACAAATTTCATTGAGGAAGGAAAAAGAGGACAATTTTGTTTTAATAGAGATTTGGTTTCTTTTTCAAATAACCTTTTGACTTCCCAAAGTCCCTTTGGTGACAGCTCTACTGGCTTTGTGTAAGGAATACAATGAAGTCAGAAGTCCCCTCAAAACAAGAAAAACATGTACGTTGAGTAGTCAGACCCGTGAAAGTCAATATTGGTGTACTATACAGTTTTTCTTCTGCACAGGAAAAGACATCAGTAAAGTCCCTATTAGTAGTCAGTAGTCTTATGGCCTGATTTTGAAGCCATAAGCATGGTAAATCTCTAAAGAGTTCTTACATCCAAAGTATAAATCTGTTAAATATGTATCCACATTGCACTAAAATACTTTAGCAGTTCTCTTGAGTGAGTGTTATTCATTTAAGCAGGCCATCAGTTTTTATGAACTATATTTTGGTTTGATTTGCTGAAAATAGATTAATTTAACAGTATTCTTTTATCCATTGTGCTGGATGCACTAGAGACCAACTTCCTCAGGTATTCATTTAATTGGTCTCCATCGCATAGGACTTTGTCTGATGGAAGGGAAATCAGTTGCTTTAAGAGGCCTGCTTGATTTCTTTAACAGCTCTTCAGTTTGCTGCTCTCCAACAGCGGGAGTTAAGTTTTCTGTTCCACAGGACTGAATGGAAAAGGGTGAGAATCAGGGAGAGTCAAACTCCATCACTTAATTAGTACAGTCACATTTTGCATTTGACTGAATCATTTTTACTGAGAGATGACTAAAAATTAGAATTTATGGTTCAGGGGAAGGTTCAATATTTGGAAATCTTATTCTGGGCCTGTTTGGAAGACAATTACAAAAACCATTCTTGGGAAGGAGGCACTTTCAACAACAGTGACAGCAACATTGTTTGATGTTACCTCTTTAAGCTGCATATGATTGTAGCTGTGATTCAGAATCACAGAACCACCAAGGTTGGAAGAGACCTTTTAAGATCATCTAGTCCAACCAGTGGAAAAAAAAAACAAACCAAAAAAACCCAACCACACACAAACCAACAATTGTTGAATGAAACATTGCCCTTTTCATTTCTTCTCCAGAGGGTGATAGAAGTTGAGCAGGATGGAGAATCAGATGGCCACGGAACATGAAAGCTCTGTCTTGAAGCTGAATAAGGCTGGTGGAACACTGTAACCTGTGATCCTCAGCAGAGCCCCAGGAAGCCTCAAGCCTTCCAGGAGTGTGCTCATAGTCAGACTGAATTTTATCCACAGAGAGGTTCTTCTGTGACACTTCTTGGTCAGTGAGTAATCACTTTCCTAAGAAATTCTATTTCTATGGAAAAATTCCGTTTCCCCTTGTTCTACCTCTAACAAAATAATTTGTGAGTCAGGTAAAAATGAAGGGCAGGTGGGGAGAGGCAAAGCTGAAACTTATAAAAAGGTGTCTCTTACGTCTCTGCATCCCCTTGTTGGGGATGGATAGTTTCACTTTTTTCTGAGTATTTTTTGGTTGTTTTTTTTTTTTTAAATATATATTTCCAAAATACTGCTTTAAAGTCTCATTACTCAAGTTTTTCAGTCATTTTATTTTATTCTATTTTTTTCCAGACAGAGAGAAAGAAAAGTATTCTGGATAAGGATCTAATTTTCGACCTGTTTATCTGAAGCAAGGCTGGGTGCCTGCCCATCACTTGCTGCAAAACATGTAAGTGGCAGGTCTGTTCTCTGCCTTTGCCTCCTTGCTGCTTCTGTTTGATTAACTCAGCAGCAGTTGGGTATTAGCTGTATAAAACTAGCACTCCAAATGAACACATTTATTGAGGAACATAGGGTGAATAAAGAATTAAATTCTGAGGCTAAAAGGAATTGGGGTTTTCCTGCAGTGATGGCTAGTCATTGAGTGAAAAAAGCCCCAGCAAATCCAAAAAAAAAAACCCAACAGATTTCTGTGGTATTTGTTCTATATTAACACTTTTGGCACTGAGTTTCTGATAGGCTGTTGTTATTTATGTCTCTGGGTAAATAAACAATTACTAAGGAATATTCACATGTGTGCATTGGACTGCATCGATCCAAGCGCAGCAGGTTGGTTGGACCAGGTGAACTGGACTGGCACTTGTGTCTCTGCCTTGGCAGAAATGTAGAACTCTCCCAGAGGAGCAGAATTCTTATTCAGGTTACACTTTCTACTTAGCTTTCCGGTAGCAGCATTTGCAACTTTTCTTTCTCCTGCTATGCTGTCATGTTATGATCCAGTTGTACAGTCCCTTCCAGGGCAGGGTTCCACCAGGCATGCCTACTGTAAAAGCAAGGAACTTGTAAAGCACGAAATAGCAAAAGGTGGATTGCACAGACAGTGGAAGAGAACAGCATGAAATCATCAGAGTCTGTTCAAAAAGAGGCAAGATCTACGAGTGAATCTGATGCGAGCAATGCTTGTATGTGGAAGGAAGGTAGGCGTGGGTCAAGAATGTGAGAAGGAATGTAACGAAGAGAAGGCAATCTAGTTAATGGAGATTCGAGCTAGAAAATGGGGTACTCAGCTGGGGCACAGTTCTGCAGACTTTATTTGTTTGGGGGGACACTGACACAACTGTTTGCTTCAGTGAGGCTTACTGCAGAAACCACTGTGTGGTTTTGTGAGCAAAGGTAAAAGACTGCAGGCTTCGTTATGAAGTAATGAACATATTGTCAGTATCAAGTAATGAATGAAAATGGTATATACATAACAATTGAAAAGTTCATACAATTGAAACGTTCATACAATGCTTATTCCATATCTTTTAAAATTAGATAAGACTTGTACCTGAAGGCTAACGGACAACCCAAAAAGTAATGGAATGGAAAAAGAAAAGCAGACTGTTTTTCAAAAAAAGGGAAGACGACATACATAAACGAATCTAAAAGCATCTTATAGATGATGGAAAAGGGAGGCACTATGAGACTAAGATACAAATGGAAGGATCTGTATATGTCGTGTATCATAGCAAATGCAGGATTCCTTCTCTCTTTCTGCACGTGGCTCCAAACTCAAACAGGAAATCTGGGAACTCATAGGTAAATGCAAGTCTAAAAGGTCTTGAAAACTCAGCAGAAACCCTTTGGAAACCTGGATCAATCTACTTAATGCACTAAATCATCAAGTTCTTGATACAGATTTCTTAGGAATGCATGCAATATTTGTCCTCAACCTTAATGGGGAAATACAATGACTTTTAACCTAAAAGGGCAGATGAAGCTAGTAGTATGGGTAGGCTTCTCTTCAGGACAAAAAATGATCATTTCACAAAGAAAATAGTTGTTGCAACTCTGATCATTTTAGTTGATTTTCCTTTTTATTAATAGGCAGATTTTTTTCACTTGTGTGGAGTACCTAATATATAGTAACTGTGCAGGAAACTCTGGCTTTGCCCACATTTGAAATAACAAGGAATGTTCTCCTTGATTTCAGTGGCTGCATGGTTTGACCGAGCAAGGCAGACATTGCCTGGAGGCTGAGTCAGATAAGGGCTTTTACAAACCTCATTTAAGCAAATAACTCACATAAAGAGGAAATTATTTCTGAGTAAGCAGCAAGCAAGCAGGACATCAAGCTATTTTGACCCTAATTTGATCTTCCTGACATTCATTATAGTCATCTTTTGGTTAATGCTTTGGCCTGTGTGGTGAGACTGGTATGTGTCTCCCCATATTCATCGTGGCTGCAGCAGAAATAAGGACTCATTTCTGAACCCCTGAGGTGTGGAGCAGCTGCATTGCAGGCAAGAGTAACTGCTGCTGACTGTGTTTTTCAGGACACTCATTTTCCCCATTACCAGTCAATGTAACTATTACACCATACGGCTAAAAATTGGACGAAATCACAGATCTCCAAAACTACACCCTTCTTCCATGTTATGTGTGAACTCTTGCTAGGCTCATAGGTGGTCTTGGACCTTGGCTAAATGACTGTTTAGTAATTCAGAGCTTCAGCTTGACTAACCAAAAAATTATTGTCTTCTATTTCAGTTCTCTGAGTGAAAAAAATCTGCATTACAGTCAGTGAAAGAAGAGGCTACTTAGAGAAGAGATTGCAAATTTGGCAACATTTGGGTGAGCTATAAAATTCTATAAAATTCTCTCTGAGATCTCTTGAACTTATTCTCCAAACTCAAGTTATACAGGAGACTGAACCTTGTGGAACAGGCCTTCAGTGCAAACCTGTATTTAAGACTGTGAATACAGATATTTTTATTTGGACTAACTAATCCAAACAACAGAAAATTATTGCAAACTTCTTTTGAATTATTCCTTGTGGATCTTATTTTATATTCATCTTGCTCGCACGGAAGATTTGTTTCTCTTTCATTATTTTGTTAAAAACCGGGGCAGATTAACAATTGCTGATGCTATTTGGATCCTGCGAGACTTGCACCCTTTTGCATGTTGTATGCTTGTTTATCAGCTCAGGATCAGACTGGGGCTGTGGTGGGGTACAAGGGGCTTGCTCTCAATGATCTATTGCTTTCATTGGCATGAAATGATATCCAGGATCTATTGCTTTCATTTGGCTTTAGATCCCTGAATGTCACAATGTCACCAAACAGAAACTTTCCATGCAGGCAGATGAAGAAATTTCCAACCAAAATGGTGACAAATTTAGCTTTGTCGTCTCCAGAAGTGATCTACTCTCCGTTTCAGACATATATATATATACACACATAAGACAAAACTTTGGTTTACTTGTATGTAATGGATCAGACTACATTCCCAGGCCCTTGACACTGCTTGATATATTGAGATAAATTATGGCCTGGGTGGTGCTGAGGGTACATGAGGGTTATGGGAACAGCAGTAAGTCACTGGTAAGGGGTACTGTCTGCTGAGCAATGAGAATAATGCTTTTTAATTCACAATCTAATAAAGTAAAGTAAGCTGAGGTGAGCGTGCTGTGCAGTCTCGCAGGCTGGCAGGAAAGCAGTGCCTAACACACATCATGAGGTATTGAACAGCTGCCTGTGAGAGATAATGTTTCATGGGGACTTTTGGAAGCATTTTTGCTAGTGGCTGGCCCATACGGCGGCCCCTGCTCTCACTCCTCTCTCCTCCCTGACCTAAGACGCACTTGCATAAGCTGCTGTTCCAGCCTGGTAGTGGAAGGAAGGCAAAAATCCTAAAAATGGCTGCAATGCAGATGATTTACATTCTCTGGATTACATTGAGGCAAGCCAGGGCACAGGTACTTATTTTTGTCCTTGTCTTTCTTCTTTTGCTTCCCCTTGCTGTGCTCAGCTCTTCGCAGAAGTGACACAGCCTGTTCCCGCCGAGCGCTGTGCACCATCCCACACACTTTGGAGATATCTCCCAGCACATTGCTGAGAAAAGCTGTTGTTCTGGCTCAAAATCACAGCTGGCAGCTGTTATTTGACTACAGAATTTTCCTCTGTGTAATGTGAGGTTTGGGACCAGTCATTACTTCGTACTAAACTTGATTTTGTGTGATTTTTTTTTTTTTCCAATGGTAAAATAAAAAGGATGACTGTTTTAAAACTGGTCCTATTTAAAGCCCAAACACTAATAAAAAGGAACAGTCTTCTTGATACTAATAATTCATTAAAAAAGTAGATTTTGGTCTCATTTTAGATGAAGATAAAAGCCTGGACCATTGGAATTTCTCAGCAGTAGTATGGTCCCTCTGCTTCAGCACCACTTACCCCCCACTCAGGAGAAGCAGTGCTAACCCACCAGAGCAACCATTTTGTAAAGGTCTTTTCATAACATGATTAGTAGAGCTTGAAATGTATGAAGAATGAAACCACCAGTTACCTAAATATCTTGGAGAAAGATAGACAGGGCTATACAATTTTGGAAAGGAAACCCATTTACCATGATTAGATTTAATAATATGTTCAGCAATATTCCATAATGCTATATTTCTGCAGTAACATTCCTTATTACGAAAGATAACAAATTAAGAGCCATGTAAAATATCCCTGTCCAGTCAACTTAAGAAAATAAGGGAATAATTTGAAACACTTGTTGCTTATTTTAAGGTTCTTAACTTATTATGATTCTTGGCATCATACAACGAAGCTTCCGTACCTGGAGCGTGAGCTTGAAAATGTGACACTATTATTTTCATTTGCATTGTTTACACAGAATGATAGGTGTGTGAGGCAATTCAGAGGACCTTCCCTCTCCCCAGATAACACATGCTTTTTCTCGGGAATATGCAGTCTGAGACCATAAGACACTCACACTCAAACACTCACACTCATGTTTAATTTAACTGTGAGGAGTCCTATTGATTTCAGTGGGACCACACACAGTAGGAAAGTTGAGCATGGATGAAAACATTTGCAGATTCAGACCAAGGAATCTAGACTATCCGGGCAGACCCCATAAAACCAGATAGTTCACTGCAGCTAGGGACCTAAATTGCACATTACTGTAAGTATGAGGAAAGCTGACATTCCATTCTATAAAATATTTCAAGTTTCTAAAAATTTGGTGTTCTTCCAAGTGGGGCTAAACTATCGAAATTTTACAATTTTCTAAGGGGAAAAAAATCATTTCAGTGTTGGTTTTTTTAATTATTATTATGTTTTTTAGACATCAAGATAATAAATAATTTTTTGTTTGAAATAAGGTATTGCAACACTGAGAATTGTCCCCATTTTCACCAAATGCTTTGTTTGCAAGAGAGTTGCATGTTTATCCAAATTTCCTACTATTGTTACTCAGACTAGCTGTGTGTACTGCACCAAATGACCATAAACAACTTATTAAGAAGATAGGTATGAAAGACTTAAGAAGGACTATGGTTAATATTTTCAATGAGGATGTACCCATCTATAAAGCATAGTACTGTAAAGCATAATTAAGAGGTGCCTGAAGAGTAGATTTTAGATGTAGTCATAAAAAGCAGTAATTAACTGTCATAAACTGAATTTGAGCCATGTTGGCCCCAGTTGCAGCATCCACCAAGTCCATTGCTCTTGAAGCCAGAGACCCTGGTTCCCACTTATCTCAACTATAGCTCTTCCAGGTCTAGAGCTCATTGCCATATCTCTGCACAATACTGTACTGCACAGTGAAGGCAAGTTCAGAAGCATCGATGTCCCACTTCAAAACACGCCTGGGTACTCAGAGGCTCATTTTCCAAAGGGACACTATCAAAACCCTTATGATTAAAGTATAGATCCACATGACCAGCCTGTTTCTTCTAAACCCAGAGACTAAGTACCATCTTAGCTGTCTTTGCCTCACTATCAAAATCCCCTCTGTCTTTGTCTCATGTACAGAACTGTTTAAAATCCTTGCAATAGTAGTACTTTGGTCCATGTGTTTCATCCTTAAAGGTATCTGATTTTTTCTGCTGTACAGATGTACTCTGTCCAGAGTCAAATCTCTTACATGTTTTCTAGCATCTCTCAGCTGTGGGAAAATGTCCTTGTTAGAGAATGTAGCCCTGGAGAGTGGGGTACATCCAACTTTGTTTCAGCCTCAGGTGTCCTACTTCTCAGGAAAATGTTGTTTGGCTTAGGGGGTGTTTTTTCCTTCAGCTTTTTCTTTCACTTAACTTCTCACTTTCCTCTCTCTACCCTAAAGTGCAGACTACTTAATTAACAGAA
The DNA here is from genome assembly GCA_025769975.1 of Gallinago jamesoni. Lineage (NCBI taxonomy): Eukaryota > Metazoa > Chordata > Aves > Charadriiformes > Scolopacidae > Gallinago > Gallinago jamesoni. The sequence continues at coordinate 13,008,673 of JAOQGH010000012.1, read as the reverse complement.
AGGGAAAGATCTGAGGAATTGAGAAACTTTGTCCCCAGATAGACAAAAGCATATTCATAGAGAAGTTTGGGCTCAGATTCAATTACCTGAAGAGGGATGTGAATGTAGATGTTTGAAATAAATGCCCTAAAATCATAAAACTATAAGGAACTTTTTTTTTTGCTTGTACCTTTTCCTTCTTTCCCTCCTTATTTTCTATGGAAGGATTAGTTCCCTAGCTCTGGAAAGTTCATGACTGTGAAACACAAGTGAAGCCAGGAGCTTTGCTCACCATGTGAGTTAGAGCTAAATTCACAAAATGTCCTCTGGATCAGCCTTATGGAGCATTCATCTTCTACATGGCTCCCGATTTGCTGGGGAGGTGTTTGTATTATGCACTGCTCCATGAATTGTACAAAGAAATTGCACAAGTCAAGCGTCTATTTTAGATCTGTGAAGGTCTAGATGTTTGAACTTGTAAAGCTAGGTATAACTTACGGTATTGACATATCTGCAACTGAATATTATCACAGTAACCAAACAAATGCAACAGGTTGAAGATAGACAAAGCAAGCTAACTGTAAAGGAGGAGAAAAGCTATGACATTTCCATCTTTAGCATCTAATTCCTTCTCAGGGCTTCTGCTGGTCTTATACTTCCTGTGCTACTGAGAACTGTGGCCTCCAGGGCCACCACCAACTGGGACAGAGCAGTGGGAACTCTGACTCTCAGAATAGAAATTCTCTAAACCAACTTGTGAATCTTGTCCCAGGAGCCCAAACCTCACTAAAAAGCATTAGTATTGGCTCCTACATCTCTCAGAGGCTCTTGGAAATATTATTAAGTCATGAGATGTGAGATTCTGTAAGGATTAACTGCTGTGTAACTGCTATGTTAACATCTGCTGTAGAATAAAGGCTAAAGCAGATGTGAGAAGTGGGAGGGTAATGAATAAGGCAGTTTTAAAAGGGTTTAAAAGTAGCTGAAGTAGCCTGCAGTTTCACAGACCTAGTGTTTCTATTCTACCAACAGGAAACTGCTGAGCTACCTTCTCAGGTAAACTTGTTTTATCTAACTCCAGTGGTAATCATCTCCTTGAATATGGTCGGTCTAGCATTTGCTTTTCTCAGCACTCCTAGAGTTTTTTAGTCCTTTGAGGAAAAAAAAAAATCTGTAATAATTGGAAGCTCACTGTTGTGGAAAAGAAATTCACAGTAGCTATTTTTCTCAGATGGAAAATACTCCTTAAAAAGGGGAAGAATCTTTTCTTTTACAATTGCTCCTTTGATAAACTATTTGTTTAAAACATATTTTTGTCCTCAGTGGTGAAGCTTGTTCCTTATTTAAAACAGGATGACAGGGCTCTTCCACTGTTTGGAAAGGCCCTCCAGAACAGAGCCACCCATTCTTCTTCTGGGAACTAATTGATTAGCCTTAGAGCTACAGGTCTGTACCAAGGGACTCAAATAAGACGACTTAGTTTTTCGTTTTGAAAGACTTATTTCCCCGGGCTGTCTCTATTAGACATGTCCAGGTGGTCCCAAATTATTTACAACTGCAGAAACCTCTGTGGTCACAGGATTATCTGCATGGGGAAGCACATTTGAAAGTCAGTATTTCCTTTCTCAGAAAACAGGACAATCTTTGTTAGTGAATATTGTCATTTAGAATACTTTTATACTATGCAAAGAGAACCTAAATATATAAATCTTACTTTGCAGTCTTTTGAGAGCAGTGATTTCCTTTAAAAGAAGATCATTAAAAAAGAAAAAGAGAAGAAGGGCCTTGAACATATTCCATATTTTGTTAATTTTTTGATGATGTGCATCTAACCACTAAGGAGAGGAACTGAATGCTCTGCCTTCTGGTTACCTTATTTGTTAATTGTCAGTTCAGGTGTTGAACTTTATTTGTAAATGGCTGAGCTGTGTTTTTATAAACAATGAACTATAGTGACTTACCTACAGCACTTAACACTGCTCCTGTTTCCCCACAGAGGAGGAGCACAACCTTTTAAAGAACAATAAATGCCTGAGAGCATCCATTCTCCAACAGAGCTACTCACATTGAGGGCCCAACTTTCCTGCTGTTCCCGATTGTTTTTGGTTTTTGCCTTCATTTTCACTATGAAACCAGAGTTTAGCCTGTAGTGGTCAACATAATTGACTTCTTCAGTTTAAGTGATCATTTCTTTTCAGTGTCTTCAGGGTTATTCTTACGTCTATCTTTTAGGCTGCTGGCATCTGTTTAGCCTGGCAGCCAGATGAATATTTTAAGAGGAAATCTGACAGTCTGCATATATCTCCTGTAGTACTAGCGCCAAGAGAGTCACTATTTTAAATACCTATAGAAATGTGTATATATACATTTATAAAATATGGTAGCCAGGACATAGACTAACTTCAGTTTTTAATTTCACAGTTTGTTTTTGTTGAATCATAGAATCATATAAATTAGGGATGGAAAAGTTGTATTAGGTCATTTAGTCTATCCCACTGCCAAAGTGGGATTGTTCCCTGCAGTATATTTTCCAATGTTTTATCCAGTACTTTTCCATTCTCTGGGTTGGGCTTACACTTCAGCTTTTTATTCAGTTAAGCTCATGTTTTGACATTTTAAGTATTTTTCTCTGGAATTCACTGAATTCTGTTACCACCCTGTGGCGATAACTACGATGCCTGTGGCTGCTTTTCAGTTGTATGAGAAGTCAACTGAAGTTATTAATGTATGGCTATCTTAGAAATGAGCCCTTCTCTCATCTAATCATGAGAGACGTAAATTTACTCTTCAGTGGGTAAAGCTGTGGAATATATTTTTGAATTGCTAACAGCACATATGCTGTTTGTTTGCTGCTTTCTTCTATCTGGCCTAAGTTCTTCCGCTTTTTTGACTATGAGTCATATACAAGGTGCATATTTCCTTGGGTCTCTTTTTAACTGATTAACGTTTCTTATTCAGTCAGTCGCTACCTAAATAGCATTTTATTAATACAAATCAATAATCTTTCTAAGAGTAGGCAAAGTTTTATTACTTCCACATACACCAAGCACGTGAAAACTTTTTTCTCTGTAGCAATGACAAATGGAAAGCTTAGTCAAGAGAGGTCCTATGATGATAGGACCAATACAAAGAAGTTTATGCTCAGTAAAAGGCAAAAATTGTTACGACGTGCCAGATCCCCACTTGGCACCCTTTGCGAACAAGGCTCAGGCTGCGCTGGTGCTGTGGTGTCTGTGTCTTGGGCAGTTGAGGAATTTCCACAGTATTTATCCCTGATGGTGCTCAGCATCTGTGCCGGCAGCCCTGCAGCAGGACAGAGACTTGAGTCCACAGGGGACTGAACAGCGAGGGGCTTCCTTGTAGGGCATCACTACACCCACCTAGGCCTGATGTTTCCCTCTTGGGGCCAGCAAGTGCAACAGCTCTGTCTGAAGACATGTGATTTGATGCTCGTCCTCCCTCTGGTTGTGTCACACAGCGTGCACGATCTCATGCGTGCATGTGCAGAAAATTAAAATTCCGCAGATCCACACTAATTTAGGTCAAAATGAGAGTGTAACTGTGGTGATTAGCAGCTTTTTAGCCTTTCTGACAAAGACTTATGAACATAATAATCCCCCACACTGATTTCCAGCAGAAATAGGTATCAAAAATCTTTATATAGCGGCTTTATAGCAAACAACCTCTTCATTAATGAGATGTTAACCCTCATTGCCTTTAAAATGTGGTGGTTTCAGAACGCAGAGGCTCTGTGGGATTTAATTAGAGTGAGTTAACCTTTTCCCACTGAAATGGTGGCCCTACATGCCTACATTTTGAGCTTTCTTGTTGTATCTCCATCTCAAACAAACATCACTGATGCATTAGTTAATGGTTGAAAAATGCTGTGAGGATGTTAAGGGTCTAGGAAGCAGAGTATTGTCATTAATACACAGAATTGCTAGTCAGGAGACCTGGGTTCCCTCCCAGCTGTATTGCTGATTTCCTGTAGCTGTGTGTGAAGATGTTGTCATGCCAATAAAGTCTGACTGAACTGTGCATGACCTGGCCATGTCAGCTACAGCCAGCCAAAGCATTCAGAACTGCTTGCTAAAGTTTTAGGCACCTCCATTTAGTAAAATAATTCAAAAACTTTGCCTTACCTTCCTGTTACTGTTTCTGATAGAATTCTCTTATGATTTATGGCACCAGAATTGGCACAACCATTAAGTTTTTATTTCCCTCTGTTTCTCGATCCATGAAATAAGTGATGAATGCTTTTGTGTCTTACCAGGATTAAAAAACAGTTTGTCTTAATTCTTTAATGCCTTTGAAACAAAAAGTGCTGGGAAAGTGCAAAGCAGATTGTAAAATGCTGTGTTTTTCCCATCTCACTTTTTGTTTCTCACACACATCCCGTGCATTCATTAAGATGAAATCCACCTCTGTAAGACACTGTGACTCTGCTTGTTTAACACATTTCCTGGCTTAGGTTGGAAAAAGAACCTTGTGAATAGGGTTAAGCTTCACCCACTGAAATTTCTTTGGCAGGTGACAACATATGAGATCATTTTACACAGCTCTAATCACCACTAAATCCTTCACCGATACCACTCTAGCGAGTCAAGACAGAGCCTATTTGACCCAGTGCAAAGGAAACTACCAGTAAACCTACCAGCCATCTCATTTAAGCCCTGCAAATCCTGTGCCAGGATATTTACAGAGGAGATCAATTTTAATTTATTTCATTTTTTCTGAGCCTACAATGGGTAATTCCTCCATAAGAAATTTATCACTTCTCTTCATACTTTCTGGGGTGAAAGCTAGGGAGCCTGCAGGGTTCATGTCAGCCCCAACATGACTTGACTGAACTGTCTTAATCTGCGGACCAATTTGCTCTACAGGCCCCTAAGGAAGGAACTTGTTGATTTTGGCAGTGTTTACCTTTCCTACAAACAAATTCATCGTTTTCCAGACCGGCTGGCTCTCAAAAATCACTTGAGAGCCGAGGAAAAAAAAATCTGCCCCAGGCTGCATCAGTATTCTTTTTCCTGTGTTCTGGGGAAAGCTTTTGTGCTCTCCACAGCTGCTTGAGGATAATCCGTAGAGTCAAGATTATTCACAGAGTCAATAGAAATGCCTGTAAAGTTCCCTGAGTTTAGTTTCATTCAGTGAGGGGAGTGAAAGCCCCTGTAAGGAAAAAAGGAGAAAAAAAAAAAGAAGATTCTTCACTGAGTTAACTGTATTCTCAACTACACCCGTGAAGAGAGGAAATAAAAGAGCTGACTTGAGCCTACTTGCCTTTCACTTCTGGGAACTACATGTTGTATTCTTAATTTTTTTCATTTACATAGATTGCACACCAATAATTTTTGGTGTGACTGAGAAGTATCTGCTTTAGATATTATATGTCAGGAATCAAATCCCCTGTTTCTAACCTAAACACACTAGTCTCAAGTTTTTAATTATTCACACATATATCATGTAGGTGATGAGAGCCATGTAATATATTGCAGAGCCATATCATTCACCTCTGACTGTCTGAATTGCGCGGTCTCACTAGCTTGTCTCCACCAGAACCAATTACTTGGCAGTTGGATTTTTGGCTGCTTCTAATATACACTATCTTTAAAAAAAAAAAAAAAAAATCACATTTTTGAAGAAAAGCTTTCCCATCTTCTTCCACTGCCTTGAGTTTTAGGCATTCTTTTGGCATGTATGTGTTCTAATCAGTTACTCAAAAGAAATAGACCCTCACCTCTTACAGGAAGATGGGAATCACTAGACCTTAAGCCAGGCTTTCTGCTTCCTTTACAATTCTGAAAAGCAAAGAGTAACCTCATGATGTTTCTTCAAAGAAAAAAAATTGTTTGGAAGAGAGTGATGGGCTTCACATCTCATGAAGACAGAAACTCATTCCTCAGTTTCTCTTCAGCTTCAGCAGCTCCAGTCTGCTTGCTGCTGAGATGGCTGTTTTGGGTCCCATTTGGAGGTGCTAGCCCTTGCTTTGGGGAACATTGGCACCTAAATCAGATTCCATGCTGTGGACCAGTCACCTAAAGCTTTTGGGACTCTAACTAACTAACTCTGTCATTGGATATAGACCAAAGTCATTAAAATGAAACTACTAAATCAAATTTAGAGGTTACTAGAGTTTATTAGCTAAAGCTTTATTATGCCTTCGATGTCTATATTGTTAGATTCAATGAACCTAAGTACCTAGTTTTACATTCTTTACTGTGCAGGCTGAATTTTCCTACTTTTTTTTTCAATAATATCTCTCACTGGGGAGCCTGGTGCTGGCTATGCCAGTAGATGTTAGTGCAGAGAGGACACTCCTGCTAACCCCACCAAAATTAAAACAGAGTGAACATATGACATTTGTGTACAAAACATAAAGGCAAAGTAAGAGGAGCAGACAGACCTTTTTTTCCCCTCACATGCTCATAACAAACAGCTTTGGTGAGAACAACAAATACCTGGATTTTGCTGCTACACTTTAGGCAACTGCGGCTAGATTTTCACTTCACCCTTTGCTGATGAGTCCTGTCCACACATCATACACTGCAGAAAGCACACTTGTACTTTGGCCACCCCAGTGCACAGTTCGGTACACAGTGCAGACTGTTTGCTGGAGGTGTATTAATGCTTACATGCTAGGTTGAAGGATGGGTCTCATTTGCCACAGGCAAGGTCACACCCCAGCACAGCCTGCCAGCTGGTGTCTGTCAGCACTTGGAAAGACCTGGTACTGGTCTCCCTTCCGACAGCTTTGCCCCCTGAAGTATTTATAGGCAGCAGTTGTAGCCTCTCTCAGCAGTTATTTCAGCTGACTTAATTGTGTTCTTATGTTTGCAGTTTCTTGCTACTGTTCTTTCGCTCCTTTATAATGCCACTGAAAATAATGCATTTGGACAGGAGTGTTTCCTTGTTTACGTACATTCTTGTTCCTCCAAAGAGCTGAAATTTATTAAAATATAAGAAATTAGGCAGACCACCACCAAAATCTTGAAGATATGTAAAAGGGTAGATGGAAGACTGTGTTACAAAATTTACTGCTTTGTGATCTGCAAAGGCAAAAATTCCCCCTTAAATCCATTAAGTACTTGTAGAAAGAAGGTAACTATTCCATTGCTCATCTATGTCTATACCAGCTACTTACACTGATGGCTGACTTCATGGCCCATCTCTAAGTGGAAGAGCTATAGTTACAAAATTCAGAGGTGCAGCAGGTAGAAGCAATGCTAGGGAGCATGTCATCCTCTCAAAAGGTGCTATCAGTTTAACTTGATTGATTGTATCATATATCACACACAGTTTGGGTGGCTTCCCACTGCCTCTGCTTGTCTGACAACTATCTTTCTGGAATGTATACACGGTTTTACTCATTTCAGGAACTAACTTCATCTAGCTGCCCAGGTTTTTGATCCTTTCCTGCCTGTCCAATCCATTGTTAATGTCTGGTGTCCACTGTTAAAGTATTCTCAAAAGCAATTATAAAAGCAAGGCTTATTCAGGAAAACAGTGTGGAAACTCAGTGTGGAAATGCTTGTGATCACAGAGTTATGAGGAGCTCCTGGATGTTGCCTACATTACTGTGGCTGATCATTTCCTTATGAGTGCATATGGACCCTCAAGAACTGCAATCCTGCTCATGTGTAAAGTTCATCTGGACCGAGATCCCACTTCTGAAAGTGGTCTGTAGTGAACATTTGAGTAGGTGTCTGGGAAGGAGGGCATAAGTGATGTGATCCTTCCTTTTTTTCCTTCTTCTGGATGATCTGTCAGGCTTTCTGGAACGCTCTTTTCTCTCTACATATTCAGTCCTTTCCAGAAGTATATATTAGTGAAAGGACATATGTTTCAAACTCATGTGCTTCTGCTTTGAGCAATGCCATGTAAAGCTGCACCCTTGGCCAATCTGGTGTAGTCGTCTGGCTGGGCTTCTGGGAAGCCAGATGACTAAGCCTCACTAAGTAGGGATAGCTGGATATCTGCTGAATGATGGTAGTTGTGATTAGACACACATAATTGTGTGGTTGCATTTAGATCAAGTAATAACATTACTGCCCTCATTATCTTATTATTTCTGGGATAAGTTAGCCTTTTCCAAATTAGAAGGTGAATTGCTTTTGTGAACAGTTCTGAAATAGTTTCAGTCACGAGTCTAGTCAGCCAAGATCTTCTATTTAGGCTGATTTTAATCATTTTGAATTAGATAGGTTATTGTGGTCATGACAGTATGATCAGACAGTCATTTCCGCCAGCAGCCTGTGGGGCTGACAAGCAGTTGTAGGGTGGAATTGGAGACAGTAGCTTCTGTGGTCAGCAGGTTTTCCACAGGCTTTCTGTCACCTGCTTCCCTTTCTTTTCCTCTTCAATCTGCTGTGTTTTCTCTCATCTCTGACTTATCTCTGGCAGATGAAACTATGCTCTACTATGAATTAAATGTTTTCACCAGTCTACCTTTTTTCATACTCCGTTCTTCAGTTTTCCTCCTCTGTTTACCACACACCCTCCAGAAAACTGCTACCCTGCCTGTTTTAAATCTATTCTCCAGATGTTGCTTTCCTTCCATATTTGTGGGATTAATGCAATTTGGCATATGCTGGACATCAGGCTGAATCACCACCACCACACACCACAAACAAACAGGTATTACCACACACCAGTCATCCCTAGTCACTGTCAATCCCCTATAACCACAATCAAATTGCACAGAAGTTCTCAGGAGGAATTGCAGGTCATTAGGATTATTTTGAAATTGAGTGGTTTCAAATATTTCCATAAGGATGTGCCACTATTTATTTGCGTGGCTGCAGGCCTCTCCAGCTGTAGTCCAACATACTGTTCCCACCACAGCTCAGCTGCTCGTAGATATTGAAGTCCCCATGTCTCTGGAGCTTTACCATCCCCACACCTGGTTATATCCTCCCTCTTGCTCTGCCAGTGTGTTTGGTCTTTGAGCTGGTTCTATAAATAGCAGCGCTGCTTTTAGCCGTGGTTAGGCCAAGCAAGACCATTTTGGCGGGTTAGGAAGTGACCGCACAGAGAAGTTTGGCTTTCCTCTGCACGCTGGGGAAGAGCAGCAGAAGAGGCAGTAACCTCCCTGAGAGATGTAGCTGCAACTCCAACAGCACATCCCCATGGCCACCCACCATCAGTAACCGTGCTGGGGGCTGCAGGGCCCCGTGACTACACGTGACATGGGCTTGAAGGATGGCTGTGCCTGCGCCTGCCTGGGAGTAAGGGAAACAAGCAAAAGCCTGAGTGCATCTGCTTTCTCAAACGGGCTCTCGTCTGCTTGCTGTAAGGACTTACCAGATGTCTGCAGAGACGCTCTGGCAGCCTTTGAATAGGGCTTGATGTAGACAGTTATTTGCAGCTGCCCAGGAAACTATTTTTAAAAGTCAGGTATTAGATAATCCTGGCAGAGGTTTAGTAACATAGAGGAAAAACATACCACTTAAATACACCAAAGAAAGTTGGCAAATGAAGGCTAACCTAATTAACCTAAACTGTGGAGACTCAAAGACACAGGCTTAGCAATGTCCATGCACAGCCTGTCATAACTTGTTTTCACCTCTGTATTGTTTTTGCTTTTCTTGTAGGAAAAACTGCCTTCAGGACCCAGTGTGCTTAAAATTTTCCACTATTCAGTGGTCTAGAATTTCATATCTTCACATATGTTTTAATAAGTTTGGAATGAATTTTCTAGAGGTGATGACATAAAATAGCCATGAGATGTTTATTAATTAAATAAAATTTTCATCTGAAACAGGAAAAGCTCATAATTTTTCCCCAAATTATTAAATTAAATGTCTGCTAGACATGTGAAGTAAGATTTTGTCCTAATATTTAGATCTTCTATGATACTTTTAATTCAGCAACAGAAACCAACCTGTAATATTTAGCAAAGGCAAGTACAAATAAATTCTGGGTATTTCAGTAATAATAAAATACCTGTTTTATACAAAATAAACTTTTTCTTTAACCAAAGAAAATTTTACTATGTTTGGATCAACCCGAACAAATGAATTTATCAGGGTCAAACAACTGTTATAAGAACATTCATGAACATAAGGCCTGTATTTTTGGGTTTATATTTAAGCTTCCTTTGCAGGTTGAAATTGAGAAAGGGACTCAAGTCTAATGACTGACTGTAGACTTTTGAAAAACCCTCTTACAATGGTTCAACAGAGTTCCAAGAATGGAGACAGCCATTTAACTTCTGAAAGCTTGGTTTATAGCCTCTGACCGTGGATGTGGACACCAAAATGCTGACAGTTGCAAAGCCTAGCATCTGCAAGGAGGCACAAAAATGTCCTGGTGATAATGCTGAGGATATGCAATACTTGGGCAGAATTCTATGCCTAAAACAGAGGTGTGAGCAGGAACACGTAGTTCAATAACAAAGAAACACTAATGAGTGAAGTGTTTTACATACCAGTTCTCTCTCACTCTGAATTTTAGGACTTTTGGTGAGAGTTATGAAATAGTGTTTTTCCTCATGCGAGGAATTCACAGCAAGGAAGCTTCTCCTGCATGTCAGCATCTGTAAATTTTCTTTTGAAAATGCAATGAAGATCATGCTTTTTCTTTTTAATCATAGAATCAGGAATGTAGAAAGAGTAATTTAACAGTAATAGAACCATTAAACCTGTAGTTAAACTGCAGGAGGCTCAGTCCCTCTGCATACCTCAGCTGACTGAGGAGTGGAGAACGTGTTCTCCCAGGGTAACAGGTCAGATAGTGGCAATGGGCTCTACTGGTGAATGGTCTCTGTTGGCTACAGAGGAAATGGGAAAAGAAGCACTGGTTCTCCAGGCAGTTACAGAACTCACTTTGGAGAAGGAATGGGACTGTTCAGTCCTTGCATCACAGGCTGCTTCTGTATTTTATTCATGGCAGTTTAATCCACAAAAAGTCTTGAGAAAACAACCAAGACTTTTGGTGCCTTTTTGCAAGCTGAGTGTTGTAACCACAGCCTCAGGATCATCTTTCTCTTTCTTAATTTTCCTCCTTCTCTTGAAGATCTTTAAAAATTTTATGGAAAATGGAAAATCTTTGTTGGGAGGGCTTTGAGTATGCTCTTCTCTACCTGTATAGCTGTGAAGTTAGGATTGCATCTTCAGAAGAAGATATGTAGAGCTGAGGACCCTCAGGTAAACCAAAGCTGATTTTCAGTGATAAGTGTTTTTACCCTCAAAATAATGAATAGCAGAGGTGGGTGTATACTCTTACTTGGGTCATATATTAATAAAAAAGGGAAGGACACTTGTGTCATTGTTTGCAGAATGTGCTCCTGTGTATTTTAGGTCATAGGTAGAGGTAGTCCTCATTTGTGGATTTAGAGCTTAGTCAGGACTCTGACCTTGGCACCTTCAGCTGAGAAGTCTAGGAGGTTGCATGCACACAGAGACACAGAATTCAAGGCATCTGGGGAATTTTTATGATGAAAGTTCATATACCTCCTGCTTAAGTATAGCAAATATCTAGGAGTTGTGACAGCTTCCGTGTTGGACATAACATTTTGGATTTCATGGAAGCTCTGCTCTAATCTGTTGTTTGGATCTCAGCCATAGAGTGCATGGGATCTCAAACTGTATGTGGTTTTCTTTCCTGGAATATGTGCACCTTTCTTACGGCATGACTGGAACACTTTGAGCTATGGCTGATCTGTGTTAAAATAGATTATTTTAATTCTGTTAGGTGAAGTGGTGCAGCATGGAGTAGAAGATCACCTTCCACAATGGTGCCCAAGAGCATTCAGCTGGTCAGAGGAGAAAGGAGGGCGGGTGTACAGGCCAGCAGGAACAAGTACACGAAAAAAGATAAAAGAAAGGTGAGCAAATCAGCAGATATTTTGAAAGGGGCAGAGTGGTAAGAGATAATTCTGGGCTACACATCTGTGAGTATCCATGGATGGACACATAATGCTTTTTCTGTTTTCTCAGTGAGATGAACAGACACCTAAACCAGGCACTCAGCCTGGGTTCTTATGCTCTTCTCAGCCAGACTTACTATCTTGAGCATATTATTGCAATACCTGCTTACTTTGCAGCTGGTTTGTGTTGGGCTACCTGTCTGTGCTGATTTCTGATACTGTTTGCAAGACTGTTTACAAAAGATCATACATACCCTGACTATACTCACAGAAGAGTAAACAAAGAGATATCAACAAAGCCAGATATAAAAAGGAGCTTAGTCAGGACAGGTCACAGCTTACACACTGTAGTCATTAGTTCCGACTCCATCTGTTCTATTTGAAGAGAATAGTTGCTCATGCCAGCACCTTCGGTCTATACAAAGATCCTAAGGCTAATGAATTAACTTGACCATATTGCCAGCTGCTGTGATTTTCTTTGTGAGCCTTGCAATATTTGATGGTTTTCTTAAAACATCATATACTGGAGTAATGTGGTTGAATGAAAATCACTGTGTTCACTTTTACTCTGTCACCGTGAGGACTTGAGAACTTCAAATATTCTAAAAGTTGGAAAGAAATTAAAAAAAATAAAAGGAATAGAAGACAAACAAGAATGAAGCCTTTTTTCATGATCTTCTTAAAGTTTTAATCATGACATGACACCTGAATGCCAAGAACTGGCAATATTGCAGCAGTGGAAGGCTTCTAAGTGGCCATTTTGATAACTATTTGGTCCCTGAGAGAGACTTTTTGTTATACGGGTATGTGAGGAATCTCTCACTATATGCCTGTAGCAGCCTCACCTGATGTCAATTTAAAGAGACAGGTGATTTCTTCAAGTTGGAAGCTAATGTGCCATAATTCCCCAAGGTATAAATTAATACAAAATATATGTCTAATAATATAAAGTACTAGACACAGAGAGCTCAACCTGAGAAGCAGAGCTGTAGTGTTGAGTTTTTCTGTAATCAAAATATGCAAGCACCTCGGGGGAATGTCTCAAGCTGGCTGATTACCCATTAAAATCTCAAACCTTTGATATAGGCCTATAGGATGGATCACCTCACATGAAGAGAGTACTATTTTCAATTTCTTTTATATGGACGGGCCTTGGCATGGAATGGGGAGGGGGAAGCCCCATGATGGCAACTCCATGCTCAGTAGGTTTGGATCTTTTCATTATGCAAAAATAAATGGGGAAGAGTTTTTTCTGAATTATTTTTATTTACGCAGAATCCTTTTGATATTGTTACTGTCCTGCTTATATTTCTCTATAGTCCAGTATACTGTTCTTATAAACAGCACAATTTCTCCTGCTCTTTGATTTCCACACAACTGACATTAGAGCATTTGGCCTCGCATCTTCCAAGTGGGTTCCTGCAACTGAGAGTGAACTCTACCATTTAGAGCCACGTGTTGCCTGGTTTATCTGAAATACACACTTACAGAATGAACCCAAGGGTAGTACTGCTAAGTGTGCCAGTTACAGGGGAAATAGGTGCAGTTGGACTTAGAAGGCCCTCTCCTTCCTCCTGTTCTTCTGTAGGTGGCTTTTCATACATCACTTTACTTCTCTATGCCTTCATTTCCATGCATGAGTAAATTTTTCGTATTATTTGCATCTCTTTCAGGCAGGGATTCTCCCTCGCTGGCGCTTGTTTGGTATCCAGCTTCCCAGGGGACGTGAGAATGAGCCTTCACTGGGATACAGCAATGCAACTCATGATTGGTGTTGGGACAGCAGCTGAGCCATAAAAACAAAAACCAGTTGAAATGGAATCAGGCTTAAGGGTTTTCATGTTTCTGCACTGAAACAAAATGCACAAATATGTTTTCTTCAGCAAGATGCTTCCATTTACTGAATCTGGAAATGTTTTTTAGAGAATTGGAGGAAAAATAAAAGAAAAAGGACAGATTCACAGAACTGGAGGCAAAGCAAAGCCAACCTGACCAAAAGTTCAGTGACCGAAGGACTCACCCAAGGTGAGCTGGGTTACTCAGTATCCTCTGATGGTGATCCACACTTCCTAGGTCCTTCTTAGACGAAGGGTCATACACTGTCTTTGACAGACTTTGTGGGTTAGAGATTCTGTGATGCCTATGAAACTGCAGTCTTCAGCAGAAGCTTTTCTGTAGTTGGAACTTTTACAGCCTCTTTTTCTTATGCAGATTTTCCAGTGCCTTAATATTTAAGTCCACTGGGACACTAGTAGACTCTTTTTATCTAGTTACCTATTTCAGGGGAACACATTTCTTTGAGATTGTTATCCCATGGCTGGCTAATGGGTTAAAAAGTCATTAAACAGACATTCATATGCAGGCAGTGCAATTATAGAAACCTTTTTTCCTCAGGATCCCAGAATAAAATCACCTTCAATGAAGATAATGCAAGAGATTAAAGGCCTGTTTGTTCAGGATAGATTTGTTTCTTAAATGGATTTTCCTGTCAGTGACTGAGTAACCTTAGAAGTACGACAACCGCTTGTATGCAATATTACCTGCAAGGCTGCTGGTGAGGAGGGATAAACTCCTCATCTCTTTCAATAAATACTGCATGTTTTTGTAAAAGATCAAATCAACTCAACTTGGAGTTACTGAGTGAAAGGATGAAATTCCTGGGTGAAAATCTATGGCTTTTGTTATACTTGAGGTCAGAGAGGATGGTCGCTTCTGAGTTTAAATCTACAAATGGGACTTCATTAAACAATAGTGGTCGACTCAGTCCAGCCTGCTTTTTCTGGTAGGCTCTTTTATTTTTTTCTTTCTCTTCTCTTTGGAGCTTAAGAACATGCTTATAAAAATTTTTAATTAAGTTTTAGCTGCATCCCAAACCTTGTCTAATCCCAAGATCACAGCAGTTGTATGTTCATTTGCATCCACAAGATCTGGAAGCTAAAGCCACTCAGGCTTGAAGTCAAAACTATATTACTACAGTTGAAAGGCAAGAATGTCTAGGTACTCTACTAATCCTTTCTACAATATAAAAAAGAACATAGAAGCTATTGCTTCTATATAGAGTATTCTATACAGAAGACAGGGAAATGTTCCTCTTGGCAAACACCAGCATGCCATTTTTGTGCTTATGAAAAGCTACTCTGATAGATCTAAGCCTGGAGGAAATGGCAGAGGTGGTCTGGGTCTCAATTTTGAATCACACTTTTAAAAATAATTATAGATTACTATGTCTTGGCACAATATAGCTAAGATTTTACCTTAGAGCGACTGGGCATTAAACCTATGGAACATTGTCAAGAATAGTAACTTTATCTGAAATTTGATTTCTTTTATCTGTAATTAGCCTTACCAAATATGTATTGGTTCTGAGGCTACACTACATTTGTACACACTAACAAATCTTC
Organism: Gallinago jamesoni; assembly: GCA_025769975.1. Lineage (NCBI taxonomy): Eukaryota > Metazoa > Chordata > Aves > Charadriiformes > Scolopacidae > Gallinago > Gallinago jamesoni. Next base: position 12,993,427 of record JAOQGH010000012.1, on the reverse strand, counting down.
ATTACCTACCTCCAGTATCCTTATAAATAGATCAGGTACAAGAACAGACAATGACCCTTCTTTCTGTAAGGAGCAGTGCAGCATCACATACATATTATCATATGACCACCCACGAGAAGACAACACAAGGAGTGGGTCTCCTCCTTTGTGTTGCTGGTATAGAATGATAGGTTAAGGGGCCCATGACAAAATTGAATGGCATGTTGCTGAAAAAGAATAACGTACCCACAATGAAATGTAAAACTGAACATAAAATACTCTAACAGGAACTGACCACATAGCCCAATGAGAAACATTTAATTTCAAGCACTTGAAGGAAAAGCAGAGGGGAAAACCCATCAGAATTCAAACAGGAGGAAAAGCTCTTGCTCTACTCAGTGACCCAGGGTTGGATCAGCACCAGAATGGAGGACTCAGCCAGTTATGCCAATGAGTGTTTAAACTTATATCTCCTAAGAAAGCATTATGATCTCTAGCATCTTTGGTGCTAGATCAGTAAATTCTGTTTCACTCCTAACTGAGGAATCGAAATTTTACTGAGGTTTCAGGATATCACCACAGAGGTGGCTATTGTGACTTGTTAAGTTGGAAAACCATTTTCACTCTCTTAAAATCTGATTTAATTCTTTGAGTAGTTTCTTGAAGTGGTTCCACCTAGAAACGTTGTAGAAAATCTGCCTCAGAATGGCATATAGTGGCTGGGGAAGTAACATGTGTCAAAAGTAAAGTAGTTCTGAGAAGGAGATTCCCCTGAAGCGAGGACCAATGCCCAGGATTTACAGTGGGTGGTTAGGGCAGTGTCATGAAACGAAAAAGTCCTCTTTCAGATAGGTAAACACTGAACATAACCATTCATATCAAGCACATCAGGGACCTGTACCTTGGCCTCGCACACTTCTAGACCTCCTTCTTTCACTTATATCAGGTATTGAAAAGAAAACAGATATCTACCACAATCCTCTATTTTAGGAAAAACGTTCATGAGGTTTTTTTAATTCCAATGTGGAACACAAAGGAATTTAACGTGTTTCACATTTGTTTCAAGTGGAATTGCTATTCTTCATTCAGGTGTTTTTTGTATTGCCCTCTTACTCCTTACCACATCAGAACATTTTTAGGAGTTATATTTCTAAATTACCATTGTCATCCTTTTTCCCCAGGCATCTGAACCAAGTAAAGGTGGAAGGAAGTGGGAAGAATACCACCTGGAAAACTTTAAGGGTTGAGAGACCACAAATTTCCCAGATGCATGTAAAACCTCAAGTTGCATTCACGAACTGTTGTAAGCATGGCCTGAGGGTCAGGAACACATCAAACCAAGGTTTTATTCAAGTGGTTTTGAGGTTGGAGGTGAATGTTACACTGCTCTGGTAGCATCCTGAGGGGTGGAGTGTGGGCAAACTGTGAGCAGGATTTATTTGCTCTAAGTGCATTAGTATATTCCTGAACAGGGGAATGATTATAGGGCAACTTCACAGTAGGCATAGATGTTTTTCTATCTTATAAATACATATTTCAATGAGATATTTGTTGTTAGCATTAAGGTATAAAGAATAATAATAATAAAAAAAGAAAATATTGTATTATGGGGTTCTATTTCCCACTGATCTGGTATAAATAAAATGTCATAAATTATTTACATAGCAAACAAAGAGTTGTAAAAGCTTAGAGGGAAATGAGTTAATTCACTACTCATATAATTTAAACTCTATTATCTAGAAGCTAATTTGAGACCACCCATTTCTTAATTGTGGTTTAGGGGGACTAAAAAAAATCTTAAGAAACTGAGTTTAAACAACCCAATAATTATTCTGTTTTGGCCCTTGTATTTACTTTTGTATAAGAACTCTCACTGACAGCCTCCAGCTAATCAGAATAATTTACTTTTACAAGTGGCAGCAGGGTAAGTAAATACCTGTAAGTAATAGATCTGTATGATAGATTTTTCCCTATAGAAGATTAATCACATGAGTATATTATTTATATGTTAGACATAAAACCTATTTTTAACTAATATAGTTTTTTTAATTATAGCGGCAATAATTAAAGCACATAATGCTGTCATCTACATATTTATTTACTTTCCATATAACCTTCATGTGTACCTTCTGGCCTAGACGCCAGTAAAGGAAGTTTAAAATTTCCTAAGTAGAAAATTATATTTAGCTGGAAAAAAATATATCTTTTTTTTTTTTCTTGGAATTCAAAAAATATTTTCTAATGAAAATGTAAAAATAAATGTCTTACCTATGTAAATGTACAAATTTTTTTCATGTGCATATTTTAAAGTACTCCTGGTTTAAAAAGTTAAAGAGTGACATTACCACTACAGAAACATTTGATGAATATATCACATTAGCATATTTATTTCTTTTTTTTCCTGCGATAAGAAGACTAAGTTACCTTATTGTCTCATGTGTCTCCTGTGCATAAGTGCATCCAAGTCTCTTTCTCTAGCTCTTCTTTCTAGCTGGTTGCTTCAGGTTTTTCACATGTTACTGTGATTTTTGATTTTTTTTTTACCCTAAAAATTATGTTGAGATCCTCAAATGAAGGTTTTATGTAAAAGAAAAAGATTATTGCTATCAAGACATTATTAGATTAAAAAGAAGTTCTTTCCTTTTTGATAATCTCTTCCTTCCTTCCTGAATACAGTTTTTATGGCATCCCAAATAGGCCTGGAGGTCACAAAGTGAATAATCATAGACTAGGACTTTGAACTGTTTTTGAAAGCTAAGAAGCTTGGTAGTTTTTTAACACCTCCTTATTTTTCCACATGCCCCAGCACATCTCAGCTTTGGAGCTATGCAATAAAGAACCCTTTTAATGAACTTTGGAACTTATTTCTAAGCAGTCCTTTTTTTTTTTTTAATTCTCTTTCGTTTCTTTTTTTTTTTTTTTTTTTTTTCTGCCAGAAATCTAATCTTATCATGCTAACGGCGTGGGATGTTCTACAGCTTTTACAACACACCTACAAATAGGATCAAATCTCTGTATCCCTTGTTCTCTGCGCTGACAGTCTTTCCTTCTGCCTGCGACCCCGCGCAGCCCCCAGCTGGCTGCCGACATCCCCGCTGCTCACATCACACCTGGGACCCTCTCCCCGACCCCTTTCAAGATTTCTGGGGAGAGATGAAAACACGTTTGTCCCTTGAGTGAAAGAGGAAGTTCAGCAAGTCAAAACACGGTCTCAGTGGATCTGGTTGGGGTTATCCGTCTGTCAGGAGCGTGTTTCCACCTGTGTCGGCGCTGAGGCGGGAGGTCTCACGCATCCGACCGCAGCGTCGTGACAAAGGAAGGGAAGCAGAGCTTGCCAGCAGCGTCCCTCAGCCAGGAGATGAAAGAGGTGAGCTCCTGCAACACACAGGAGCGGGTCTGCTACCTGCGGGGCTGTGCAGTCCTCAACGCTTTCAGGGAAAAAAAAGGAGAAAGCCTCATTTTCAATGGTACACAAATAATGGCAGGAGTAAAGAATAAAATGGCTAACTAGATCACTTTGTTTAGAGCTGCCTGTAAGTCCTCTGACAGTACTGTTGCCTATCAAAACTCTTATGACTGGTTTTCAGGTTTTTTTCCCCAAATTTTTACATTGTTGACACCCGCTGACAGATATTGCGGCAAAATGTGGTGCTATGACATGTCACTTACTTGAAGGGAGGATATTTATCCGTGTCTATATAAAAGTTAAGGAAAAAAAAAGAGTATGAGCCCTGCAGTCCATAGGGATATGGCTTTGGGCCAGACTGAGGATTTTGGCATAAAGGCTAAAAATCTTTTAAAAAATAATATCCTGTGGCTTTTGCACTTCCATTGTATTAAACTGATTTTCTTTCCTCGCAGTGGGATTTCAAATTAATTTGTAATTATACACACCGTTAGGGGATGAGAAAGAAATGACCTAATTATAGACCAAAAGGATGCCCTACAGCTATCATCCAATTACTCCAACCATCTGAGCTCTTAAGCAAAATGATGGGCTTAATCCTCTCTTGGTCATATCTAGTTGTAATTTGCCACTGAAAGCTATAATTTTTCTTTAAATATTCATTTACATAATATAAAACTCTGTACTGATGTTACTTAGAATGAAAACAGATAATGAGAACGGGTCACAATCACAAATATTCTTCTAGACTATATCCTTCTAGACTTTAGTCTCGCCCACACACTCTGTGACCATTAGGTGAGGGACAAAATCACAGCTTTTCTGCTTTGTCCCCCAAATAGTACTAATTAGCTACAATTAGGCAAATAGCAAGCTTTTAAACTAATGGAAAAACCAAAAGGGCCCACTAACAAGTGCAACCTATCTCCAGGTTTCAACCTTCCCTTTCAGCAGGGGACAAAGAGTTTTTGAAGAGCTACTTAGTAGCCCCAGTTAACACGTGAGTCAAGAATCAGCTTTCTAATTCAACAAATTTTTACCACTGCTCTTAATGCAATATACTAATTTTATATTAATAGAGATTTCACTAAGATCTTACAGTAGAACAGGAAGAATAATTGAGATGAAGAAAGGGGTATGATACAGAAGAGGTCAGGTATCTATAAAGCATCTGTTTTTTTGATTCATTGACAGTTGCATAAACTATTTACGTGTTAATGCAAAATGTCTTTTCTTCTCAGGTTTTTGGCAAATTAAATAAACTAAAAGAAAACTATAGGTGAAATTCCAGGAGAAACTACCATATTTAATAAAAGACAACTGGATAGCACTGAGGTTGTGTATAACATGGGGTGGGGTGAAGCAGATTTTACTAACTAGAAGCAGAGGAACAGCTAGTAGTCTCTTAGTCTAGTAATAAGGGCATTCATGTAAAGTTTGGGTGAGTCATACTCAAATATTTCTTTCCCCTCAATCCCCCAGAAACAGTGAGTTTCAGTCTCTGTGCAGAAGTTGTAACCCTCTATAGAAACAAAAATGCTGATTGTACCAAGGAATAAAGCCAAGCAGTCTCCTGGTCAGGTGAGTTTTCAAGCTACTGTACATACATTATCTTTCTACTCCGTTAGTCATTCGCATCCAACAAATTGGCTGCAGTGATTGAGATACAGAGAAATTTACTTTTGAAAGCAGGGTAGTATTTGGATGAAGGAGGTGGAACTAACTTCAAGCATCAACTTAGTGCAATATATGAGGATTTGGTCAGCTGAATGTGTAACTCCTGGGATATACTAAGTAAAAGGAAGCAACTAACTTTTTCTAATTTTTTAAAATTATGTTTTAGACCACTTGTGAATCTGTCCTCAAAAAGTATATCAGGAAAAAAAAACGTATTAGAAATATCAAAATGGGTTGTTTGATAGATTTAGCTTTTAATTTTGTTTGTTTGTTTGTTTAAGGCACCATTAAGAAATGCTTCACCTGAATTTTTTTGGCTCAGGCTGGTGATAGACACCTGTCTTGTTAGTTCTTGTTGCTATAATTTTTAGATACACAGTTATCCTTTACAGATCAACTGACTTCCTAACAGGCTGAAAAGGGAAATGGTAGTTTTGCTTCCTCTTTTAATATTTTGTTATCTTGTTCAGATGGCTTTGGAGGTAGAACTGTTGATTTTTAATACTGGGTTTTTTTTGGGGGGAATGGATTTCAGTAATCATGCTGACTACCTTAACAATGCTTCTTCTGAATGAGGCTTTTCTGTTTATTGACACACAGTTTGTACTTATAACTTTTACTTCATAGACTAGAAACATGTACTTTTTGTATCTGAGTAGACAGAAGACACATAAGTTTATGCTTAAGGTACTTATTTGCTTTACAGCTATTGTGTTTGCAAGTTATTTTGATCAATACCAAGGATTTAACAAGTGTCAGTTTAAAACCAACCTGCAGGCTGGGAGACCTTGTGTGCAGTTAAGATCTTAGAATCTGGATGTAATCACTGCCTTACCCTTTGATTTTTGACTGCTCTTGATACAATTGTCTAGTTAGAAGTTTGGACGTCTGGGTTATTCCTCTGGTGGAAAGACTGATGGTGGAGTCATCTCTCTTTGAAGCAACTCTGCTTATAAGCAAGTTCAAAGCCCCGTTTCATTGAACAAAGGTGAAATCAAATAGCCCGAGCCAGTTTCCCACCTCCCAGCAAGCAGGCACTTTCCAGACAACGCCTTTCAGCGCAGAGATAGGCATCCAGGCAAAGCGACCATCCTCTCCTCAGAGGAGGCAAGGACTGGGTTTTCAAGCAACAATGAGAAAGCAAACACACACGTGCCTCTCCTGGCCTGGCCTCTCTTCATCCAGAAAGCAGAGCTGAGACAGCAGAGGTGCAGAGGAGGTCTTTCCAAAACACTTGTCTCCTTCTCAGGGATCCAAAGTTGAGTTGCTCTAGTTTATGCTCTGCTGGAACTTCTTTCACAAAGGGCTTATGAGCTGCCTTGTTGCTTTCCAACCTAAGATTTTTAGGGAAGGGCAAGGTGAGGCAGGAGAAATGCTTTTTCTACAGGAAGCACTACAGCTGGAAGTAAACACAATCTTTGAAGCATGCAAACTCTTCCTCAGCAACTTGTTTCCCATATAAACCCTATATATCCCTGGGCAGTTGTGGCTACAACCACATCCATTTTACACATACTTTTGTGGCCAAAACAATATTTAGTGAAGAGAATTAAAATTACTGCTGGCTCTGGCTTTATTTTGGCTGAAAATATCTGTTGGTGTTTTGAATTTTTTATACTGAAGTTACAGAATTCCTTTAGAGATGTAGCTAAAAATATGACAGATGGTTATTTTAATGTAGCATACTGTTTACTTGTAGGAGTTTAAACTCACATCCAGGCTAGCAGAGTTTATCACTTTTGTTCTGAGTGGAAACTTGTGGTTTTCATTAGAAGATTCTTTCACGCTCACTGCAATAGTTATTCTTCCACAATTTGATGAATTTAGCTATGCTCTATTGCTTTTGTAACACATCTCTCCCATAAGCACATATTTCTGTGTTTGGGCTTGAAGAAAATTACTTTCCTGAGTAAAAGAATATCCCCAAAATATGCCAGAAAGCAAGCATGTCTCTGAGTTGAGCCCAGTTGTTGCTTCTTGAGAGGAATGCTGTGAGAAGGGTTTCACCAGGCCCTTCATTGCACAGTTCCACTAGCTTTTCTTTAACGCCACTAAACTTCCTTTTCTCCATAGTCCCACTGCTGTCACTCATGTGAACAGCCCACTTGATTTCAAAGTAATGTCATGCATAAAAATAGAGTTATTTGAACGGTAAAGTGATTTAAATTACTCTTGTGAAGGATTGTACTGATTTTATCCCTTTCTGTGAATTATGAAGTGTCTTAGCACCAAGGAACTATTTCATCTGATTGCTATCTGTAATATTTCAGATATGTTCTCCGTTTACTTCAGTGCTTTTTCCTTCTCTCTGTCTTAGGAAAGGTATACCTGGGGGTGTATAGGTCTGCCATCTGCCTATAATTTTTCTTTCTGAAGTTATATGAAGAACTTGTTTAAATTTTCCAGCACTTTCTGTCTCATCCCTTAAAAAATGATCCTCTTTAGGCATTACTGTGGTCTTCAGTGACCTTTTGTTCTTACATATTTTGAAAACATTTTTTTTTAATTTCATAATCTTCTGTAATATTTCTATTTTGCTCTTACCTGATTTTTAGCCCTCTGATTTATTTATTTTGTGTTTTCTTTAATCCTTTAGGAGTCCTATTTGATTGTTTTTCTAATATTTCCTTATGCATATTCCTGACCACTTAGAATTAGGTGCAATGAAGTTCTGAGTGTACTTGATATATGTCCAACATGTATTTTTGCCACACTTTATTCTTTTTATACTCTACTAGAGTATACACTGCCATGCTGAAACATAGCTCCAGTTGTAAACTGCTAGCCGCACCGTGTTCAAAAGCAAACTCTACTTTTATTTTTGCAAATCCTTTTATGATGATAATTAAAAGCTCTTTAAAAGACTTTTTTTTTTTTTTAATATATGACTCTATGTCCTTGCAGAAAAGCAAAGAAAACAGTTCCTAACTCTGAGGGTTAATTTATTCTATTTATTATACCTCTACTTGAATGCCATACTTGCATTTTTTAATTCCTCTGTCATGGCAGAGATAACAGGAAGTGACGTTTTTTTCCAAGCTGTGTTTATGTGTTCTAATATTTATGAACTATATTTGATGCAATTCTTTAGCTTTTCTTGACCATTTTCAGGTCTGAAAATGTGAGAGAAAGAATATTGCAAAGCTAATTTATAAGGGACGTTTTAAAGAAATGCAATTAATGCAAAGATCCTGATTTTACCATGGAAAAATGGTAAAATAAAGAAGGGGATATCTATAGTGGGTTAGTAATTAAGTTTCTCTAAAAAATTTTTTCTACTATGGTTTATTTTTATGGGAACTATGTTCTTGTGAAACTTCTGAAAAATTTTCAGGAACTTATGCATATTTGAGGGCTATAATTTACACTTGTCTCTCCATCTCTCTGCACTTTTTTCTTTAGTCTTTAAGAAATGGAAGAGAAGCACAAGCCTGTATTTCAAAATATTATGTTTATTTCTATCTATGAAAGACTTTTAAACACTGAAAAGAATATATTTGGTTACTGGCATTTTATTTTAATTAACTGGTCTGACTTACTGTCATTTTTTACATAAACAGATTCACATGTTACAAAAGAAAAAAAAAAGCAAAAAAGCAGTATCTTACACATGGAGATTGATTGTTAGCTGTCTCTACTGTCACAAATTTTGTTGTCACTAACAAAAGAAGTAACATGGAAACCCACATCAGATGTCAAATGTCTGAAAGAACCCTGAATAATATTGCGCTACCAAATATTTTATCATGTACAGAATTCATAGTCTTACATTGTTGAGGGAAAAAAAACCCACTTTATTTTTCATGTAGAAAGATATTTTACCCTTAAAATAATGCCCACCACTCCTTGCTGAGCTTACTGCCTGCTGTTCACAGGTGTTGACTTGTGCACTTTTCACTATATGGCTGCTCTATCCTCAGAAGATCACAGTGATATTTCAGATGCTTTTCCAAGGAAGTGCTGTATTGATCCTGAGCTCCACAGAAGTGATAACATTACTTCTTGAGTCTTTTCGTCGTTTGGTGACCTCCAGTCTCTCTGTGCCTCCAGGAGCACAGCCCTATAGAGGAGCAGCTCTTCCAGACTTCTGAGGTTGCAATGAGGTGGCTCTGCTAATTGCAGATAATGAACATCCACTTGGTATAAGAAATCTGTAAGCATTTTGTAGATCACTTCCAATTAGAAGTCTTATGCGTGTTGGTTAGGAAAAAAAATGTTTGGCAGAAGCTCCTAGAAAGTAAAATTTCCCAAAGGAAAAATGTATTATCTTAAGAAGCAAAACCTACCTTAAGATTTTTGGAGGGACTGATTAAAAACAGCAGTTTTTTGATTATTTTTTTTTTTTACAAGAAATTTACCCGTTTACTGGCTTTCATTTAGGGGTTAAGAAAACAAACTCCTATTTTTAATTCTCATCCTCTTAAGATCTTCAATTTAGCAAAAGTATCTGACATGGCAGGCTTAATCATCTTAATGCCAATTAGGAGACAGACTTTCCCAAAGGCAGTGTCTTAATTTTACCTTAATCTTCAAATTATATTGTCTGTATGTCTCTGTGTAAATTTTGACTCTGATGTTAACTTCTCAAGTACTCTGTTCCTTGAGAGAATGATCTAATGCCTTGGGGGGGGTCTTGATATCTAATTACTGAGAGCTTTCCCATCTCTGCATTGTCTAGACTGCAGTTAGACACAAAGCTGCTTCTTACACCCAAACCCCTGGACATACTGAGATAAATACAGTACTTTGACTAGCCTGGTTTGGAGGAAGAACTATTTTGTGCTGTAGAGTAGTGAATGTCCTTTGGTCCTCATATTTTTTCAAGTAACGTGATGTGAAGATGATATTGAGGGTGGGATTCATCTGACTAAATACATAAGTCTATGTATGTATGACAGAACAGGTTTGTTTAAGCTTGGGTTCTGAGTATCTTAGAATCTCTTCATTGTCTTCTCAGTGCTATGATTCATCTCATTTTGAGGTAGCAATCTCAAATAGGCCTATTGGGCTCTAAGTATGGAGATTAGAAAATTGCAGAATCTGAATGTTAGGTAAAATAAATGTCATCCTGACTTTTAGTGCAGTAACGTTACACTGTGCTGTACTATGAAATTCCAAAACAAATTGCAAACGAGAAGGAGGAATAACTTGTAATATACATAAGCTTTACTTGGGTGTGTTTGCTATATGCTGAAACTTAAAGGAAAGCAGGAATTATTAATTATTATTACTTATTTGTATCAAATGTTACTATATTATTTTTGGAATTTCCCTTGGGAACTTAAATTGGAAATTATTAACTTTTTACAGCAAAGCATCTGAAAGAATAAGCAAAAGGTTTGGAAGGATTTCAAAGGCGACTCGCATGATTAAGGGGTATAGAGAAATTGATTTATGAAGAAAGATTAAAGGAGCAAAATATGTATACTGTAGGTTAAATAAGTGATGCATAAGGAGGAACATGAAAACTGTCTTCAAATATTTGATGCATGTAAATACCAAGAATAGAGAGGAAATGAATATTTGAGTAAATTTCAACAGGGGAAACATTCAGACATTAAAGTCAGATATTGTCTTGTTTTGATGTTTCCAGGAAAAACCTATATGCTTCAGGAGAACTGAAGCAAAAAGATAAGATTTATACATTGTAAGAGCCATGAAGCCAAAAGAGTCTCACAGAAATTATTAAAAACTACTGTAAATTTTAATACTGGATGATAGGAGTTGTGTAACCTTTTTGATATAAAATTCTATAGAACAATAAAACATACTCAGCTTTAAATTGATGAGAGATTCTACTTTTTGTGGTATTTTTTGTTTTTCCACAAGAAAATCATAGAATGGTTCAGGTTGGAAGGGACCTTAAAGACCATCTAGTTCCAAGCTCCCTGCCATGGACAGAAACACCACCAACTAGAGCAGGTTGCTCAAAGCCCCAGCCAGCCTGGTCTTCAACACTTCCAGGGATGGGGCATCCACAACTTCTCTGGGCAACCTGTTCCAGTGCCTCACCACCCTCGCAGTAAAGCATTCCTTCATAATATCTAATCTAAATCAACCTTCTTCCAGTTTAAAACCATTACCCCTTGTCCTGTTGTTACAATCCCTGATAAAGAGACTCTCCCAGTCTCTTTTGTAGGCACCCTTCAGGTACTGGAAGGCTGCTGATAGGTCTCCCTGGAGCCTTGTCTTCTCCAGGCTTAACAACTCCAACTCTCTCAGACTGTCTTCACAGGAGAGATGCTCCAGCCCTCTGATAATCTCTGTGGCCCTCTGCTGGAATTGTTCCAACAGGCCCATGTTCTTATGGTGGAGGCCATAGAGCTGCATGCAGTGCTCCAGGTGGGGATCTCACCAGAGTGGAGAAGGGGCCAGAATCACCCAAATAAAACATACTGTTATGAAAAATCCTGGAAGGTGAATTGATCAACTTGTTCACTTAAGAATACAAACTAGTGCTTTTTCATGTATAAACTGAATGCTCTTCAAACATCTAGGTAACTGCTGGACGCAGAAAGAAACCAGTTTAGTTGTGAACGGCTGCATACCTTGATGCATTATACAGATTTTAATAATTAAGCAAAAGGGTATTCTAGATCAAGAATCGTATAGGAAACATAAATTAGGTGTTCCAACACTGTGCATGGTCTCCACTGATATGGCCATGAGTGGTATTTCTGTTGCCCAAATCACCCTGCTGGTGAAATATCAGGAGGTCATATGGCTGATGGAAAGGATCCACAGAGGTCACATAGACAGAAACTGAACTGGAATAAAAGAGTAGTTGTAGGATCACGCACATGGATTTATTGGAGAGGAAGAAAAAAAAAAAAAAAGCTATATTCAGAGTGGTGTACGTGCTTTTGCTTTGTGAGACATCATGGTGGCTGTATAGCTGTACAGAGCCCAAACTCTCCCCTTCGCCATAGGATATGTCTAGTCCTGTGGTAGAAATCTGTTTAAAGGAGTCAGCTGAAGAATCCTCTTCTTTAGTCTTTTGTATAGTTTGTCAGAACAGGATTCAAATATTGTCAATCATCTTGAAATCTACCTAGTTTACAGCTTGTATTCTGAACCTATCTATCCTTTTGATCTTTTTACCTTAAGAATGCAACTGCATGAGAAATACATTAATGAACTTTAAAGAAAGTGATCCATGTCAAAAGTCTTTCTGAAAAAAATAATGAATTCAGAAGTGTTCCATGTTAAAAAAACAAAACCAAAACCAAAACAAAAACCAATGCCTTTTAGGAACTGGAACAGATTTTGAGCTGTAGCTGTGTTCATTCAGTGAAGAATTTAATTGTAATTAGTTGCTTCTTCATAAGCATGCATACTTTTACATTTCACAAATCAGCAACAGGCTAGGGTCAATCAAACTACCTAGGTAAAATAGAACACAGCGAGGTTTAAGGCACCACATTGAAATTGTGACTTCAAAACCTTGCATTCATTGGTCGTCTGACCTCAACGTCATTTAAAAATAATTGACTTCCCTGTTTGCTCTGAAGCTTTTCCAGGGCAGGCAATATTCTGTTTCTGGCCGTTCTCAAAAAGGCTAACCAGACAGGTAATGCCATCTGAATTAAACACCCTGGGAATCCTGAAGATAAGTGAAGTGGTTCACTTTTAGCTGAGACATGGGAATTGAGATCAGACTCACACAATTTAATAGTCTGGGAGAGATGGGGATTTTTAGCCTGGAGAGCTGAAGACTTTGGGGAGACCTTGTTGCCTCCTTTTAATATATAAAGGAAGTTTATAAGAAAGATGGAGAATGACTTCTTACCAGGTCCTGTAGTGACAGAACAAAGGCTTTTAAACTAATAGAAGGTAGATTTATATTGGATACAAAGAAGAAATTTTTACAAAGGGAGTGCTGACACACTGGAAGAGGTAGCCCAGAGAGTTTGTGGATGCCTCATCATTGGAGGTGTTTAAAGTCAGGTTGAACGGGGCTTTGAGCAATCTGATCTATTAAAGGTGTTTCAGCCCATGGCAGGGGAGTTGGACTAGATGATCTTTGAAGGTTTCTTCCAACCCAAGAAAATCTATAAATATGTTCCAACAAAACTGGGAACCTTTCAGAAGCAGAAGACTAGAAGACTTTTTTTATTTACATCTGTTTTGATCTTGGGCATTTAAACCTCTCATTTCTGAGGAACCATACCATACCCATAGGGTCCCAGGCTAGTCTACATAGCTGGGCTGGTCTTATGGACTCCATCTACAAAAGTAACTAAGATTCATGGAGACATAAGAAAAAAGGAAGCTGTATGGAGGAAGTTGTTTTCTGGCCTTTGTTTTTGCCCCCCAGAAGTTTTATATCTATTTTTCATTAAATGGTAAAATCAGGAATAAACCTACATAACATTGTTATGATCTCATCTTGGTCAGTTTTACAAAAAGCTTGAACCTTTGAAAGAACAGCTGAAAGCTGTGACACCAAGTGCCTAAGCTCCATAGAGTGACGTCATTTAGTTTCATTAATGTGAGTTAGCTACCTTTGCAAAGTTTATGTTTCTTTGAGTCAGTACCCTCAGCTCCTTAAACTGTCATACGGTTTCCGTTAAAAATATCTAATCTGGGTTTATATTCTACTTTGGGGGCTAGGTGCCTCAAATCTAGGCAGAGGTTGCATTGCCTGGGTCTGTGAGCACCTTGGCTCTTTTCTGGATCTTTCTGGGGCAACTAGATCCCGTTGAGCACTTGGAAAATGCTTAGCACTATTGGAACTGCAGTGTCTTTTGTCCTCCTGACATCTCTGGAATTCATTGAGATTTTCTCATGTAATTCTTGAAAGTTTAATCTGGACCTCAGTCTCCAGAATGGAATATGGCTGAAGATTCAAAATATGCTTAAATCATAAATCTTCCAGAAGCTAAAATCTAGGGACCTTGTTCAGTTCCATCTTTAATGCTGATGAAGAAGCCAGCAGCAGTAAGGATTGTATTCCAGATCTCAGACTAAGAATGTGGTCTTGGCACTTACACCAATGCCATTTGTATATACATAAACAAAGAAAATATTGATAGTGAAATAATTATGAATACATAAACCTAGGACACTAGGAAGCCATGTTTATAGGCATTTTTCAGTTTATAACCGCACTTTTAAGAATTTCCTGTCTTTTGTTTTAGCCAGACACATGGGACTATTTTATTGCAGGTTTTTTTTGTGTGTTCTGTTTCCTTCACATTTTTGTTTGAGCAGAAGAGGATGGGGATAAAAAAGCAGTCTCCAAGAGAGGTTTACAAAGTTTATGATGCTAGGCTGTAGCAATTCCCCTCTGTGCACTTAAGACAATCATAAAAATGCATACACTGTATTTTGAAATGTTATTATGACTTATTATGTAAACAGATGATGATAAAACATTATGAGTCATTATTAAAACACAATACATCATAATTGTTTCTTTGGAGACACTATGCATTTCTGTCATGGATTTTATTTACAGAATTCATTGTAAAAACTTCACAAGGGTATTTACTATGTCTTCCCATCACCGTATTTAAAAATAATGATCTCAGTCTCTGACCATGTAAACTCTGAAACAAAAGAAGAGTCCTATTGTCTTCATGTGTAAACAAGGCTTGTTTACAATGTTAGGCCCTCACCAGTAAACCTTTTTATAATATGCATTTTGATTACACAGGTTTTCTGGCTATGCACATGAAATCATAGTCATTGTTGGTTCCAAAACTTTTAAACCTACCAAGATGATTTATTTGATGTAAAATCTTAAGAACCACTACCATTACCAATCTGTTCTGGTATTCTGGGTAGGTGTTATGGTTTCAGCTGGGATGGAGTTGAATTCTTGTTGACAGCTGGTGTGTGACTATGTCTTGGGTTCAGGATGAGAACAGTGTTGAAAGTGCACTGATGTTTTTGGTTCTTGCTTTTCTGTTCCTCACACTACCCTGCCAACGCGTAGACCTGGAATACACAAAATGTTGGGAGAAGGCACAACTGGGAGAGCTGACCCCAGCTGAACATCATGACATCATGCTCAATATATAAAGCTGGGGGAAGAAGAAGAAAGAGAAGGATGTTTGGAGTGATGGTATTTGTCTTCCAAAGTAACCATCACACATGATGGAGCCCTGCTTTCCTGGAGATGGCTGAACAGCTGCCTGACAATGGGAAACATTGAATGAATTCCTTGTTTTGCTTTGCTTGTGTGCTTGGCTTTTGCTCTACCTGTTAAATTGTATTTATCTCATCCTGTGACTTTTTTCTCACTTTTGCTCTTCTGATTCTCTCCCCCATCACAACTGTGGGGAATGAGTGGTTGTGTGGTCCTAGTTGCTGGCTGGGGTTAAACCACAACAGTAGGGAATAAGATTACAGGTATCTTCTCTTGGGATTTTATTCTTTCCTCCCTGTGGTTACTGAATCTATCAGTGGCCTCTGTAAGGGAAGAAAGGGCTCTGCACAAATGACACAAATATACTAAGTAACTTCTTGACTAGGGATGGCCAGTGCTGCCACTGTTTGTTAGGTGGTGAGGAAATGTTAGTGCAGTATTATCTAACAGACCTTAGTGGACAGAAAAGAAAATTAAAACCACCTTTTTTGTTGTTGTTGTTGTTGTTTTTTCCCCCTTGAAAATGTCTAAACAGAAATTGACGCTTTCTAATATTTGAGACTCACCTATTGCTTTTCCTATTTCTTTATACAAATACCTTCATTTCTTTATATAAATATCCTTAAAACCATTTGTGCTGAAAATATCTCCATGTCATAAGTTTTGTTAATGCAACTTACAGTGATGTGTTGTTATGAACGTTGTCAAGTTTGTCATTAGTTCTGCACTCCTGAAAGAAAAATCAGTATTTCCACAGCAAAGAGGATGGTTTGGAAATCTGAAAAATGTCATCCAGTGCACTGTAAAGACAGGGAATTGATAAAAAATCCATGTTAGTATTATAAGAGATAAAGAAAATACAAGGAAGGAATTCTGGGGTTTAGGACAAATTTGAATTTACATGCACTCCAACAATTTTTTTGAGATTAGTTTAGAACACCCAGCTATATGTTAAATTTAAATTGGAAGGATTTTCTTGTATTTTAACACGGGATGAAGGAAAAAATATTTTATTTTATATGCATGTGCTCACTTACACAGACACACAAAAGGACACCAACCATTTCAGAAATGATAGTTTCCCCTCAGTCCAATTAGGTGAACTGAATGTGGTTATGTGGTAGTTCTCAGGGCTCTAATTGCACATAAAAACTTCCAAATCATAACACATGTGGTATTTCCATCCAAAACAAAAGGAGAATTATTAAAATGTGGTGGGATTTCATGTAATTTGGCAGACAGCTTAGATGGCAATAATTTAACACTTGCACCATGAAATTAAAATTTACATTCACTTGGTGCAATTCTTCAGACCAACAGCAGACAGTTGTATTTTTTTT
This sequence comes from Gallinago jamesoni, assembly GCA_025769975.1. Lineage (NCBI taxonomy): Eukaryota > Metazoa > Chordata > Aves > Charadriiformes > Scolopacidae > Gallinago > Gallinago jamesoni. The sequence continues at coordinate 12,976,932 of JAOQGH010000012.1, read as the reverse complement.
TTAATGGGAGCAGGGAGATTTAATTACTTCAGTTTAACTAGAAAAGCCTTTCCATTGCTTGTTGACAAAGGCAGTAATGCTGGCACAAGTTTGCAGATACTTTGTGAGTCTACTTTCCATATACTCCACAGGTCTGCTTTAAGGCATCCAGCTTTCTGAAGGCCATGAACCACCATACAGATTCGTCCACAGATTCCAAGCAATGTGTGTAAATTCCAGCTGCTCATAAATCATTTTTTTGAAAGGCAAGTATTATGGCTGCTATAAACATTTGAAGTAAGTTGCCAAAATCTTCAGCATTGTGTCTTCCTGCACAGAATGTATACAAATTATACTACTATTTCTTCTCACAAATTCTTCTCTTCTGCAACAATTCCTTCTGTATTGTGTTACTGTCTATAAAATGAATGTTGAAGAAGTGAGCCATAACTCACCAGACACAAACTACAAAAATACATTTGATTTATGTTGTCATGAGATTTGGTAGGACAGAATTACCAAGTTTTCATCCAGAAACATATTTTTTCCTGACAGTTGAGAGAAGCTTGCAGCTAAAATGCTATCCTCAGGCTACATATATACATCCTAACAAGGTATATCTAAGTAATTCAAATAAGCATCTTTAGCACTTGGTCAGACGAGGCTGTAAAAGGGTAGATGGAAGTCCTCTTTTATGTCCTGGCAGAATGTTTTCATGAGGGTTGCTCTGTGGAAGTTGGTAGGAGGGGAACAGAGAATGAGGCTTAGGCAGGTAACAAACACATACACTGTTGACAAGGAAGACTGAAAATGTGAGAGAACTTTAACTAGGGCAAAATGGGAAATTAATTCTAGGCTACTATTATATCATAACACATGCCTTTGCTTAATTAATTGGGGAGGTTGTTAAATATTTTTCCCTGCATTTGGAAGTTTGCTTCCTTTAGTAAAGAATGAGCAGTAGATATGTCTTGATTTCATTATTTCAGTATTATAGGGGTGCATTGTCACAGCCCACGAATACTTCTTCCCTTTACTGTCTGCATGATGCCTCTGAAACAGTAGATCTAGAGTTCAGTGCAATGGAAATTATCCACATCTCTTTATGTTTTATAATCCTCCACTGATCTGAATTTAAGGGCTAGACACAACTCTCAGGGGTTGGAGGGAGGGGAGGAGAAGGAGAAATCCTCCTACAACCATCGTTTTTGTATTTACACTTGAAATGGAAAATACAGATGTTGCAGAAGTACACATCTGGGACATTGTTTCCATATTTTTGACAGAGACTAATTTTCACTGCTTTTCAGTTAAATGGCTTAAAATCAACTTCTTCCCCCTGCCTGAAACTGAGAGTTTTTGAAATAAAATAATGTGAATACATTTGCTGATCTTGCAGACTGTGCTGTTGTACTTATTTCCTTTCTCTTCTCCCCAGAAGCTTTGCAGGATTCTTGTCTGGGTTACAGGGTTTAGGCTATTTTCTTCTTTCACCACTGTTCCAATGCTCCATTTGTAAAGTGTTTAGATTATAGCAGACACGAACTTCCTCTGTCTCAGAGCCAGCCATGAATCAGGCTGAGAGCTGGGACCACTGGCTGTCAGAGGACCTTGAAAAGCTGCAGCTTTAAAATAACAAGTGTTTGACAGCTTGGTTTACAAAACAGCAGATTGTGGCTATATTGTACTATGGAGCTACATATGACATAATAACTAGGGACTTAAAGTTATTTAGTCTTTTTCCTCTCACCATAATTTCCAATAAATAAATCTCTCTGGGACAGGAGGTCTGGTGAGTTGTACAATGCTTGCATTTTCCTCACCAGAGCTTGTCCCCTCTCTTCTCTATTTTACACATTGGAAAAAAACCCTCAGTGCCTGGTAATCACAGTTCTATAACATTTCCTGTTGAAAGAGACAGGCTAATGTAAAGATAAATACATACACTTTTGGGGTTTTTTATTAGTCAAGCTATTCATTATAAGTCTTCCCATCAAAATCTCTTTAGAAACTTCTTAATGGACAGAGCTTAAGTTTGTGTAGTTGGAGTGGAACATAAGCAATTATTTTTAAGGTTGTAAATGGAGCCTTTGAAAAAGAGCTATGCTCATAGGATTCCTGTGAGTTTTATTTTTCAAAATCAGTGGCCAGAGGTTGCATAAATGTGGATTCATGTGCACTGAAAAAAAATTGAAGTGAATAAAATTTGATTATTGGAACGTTCTTCTTTCTCCTGACATAAAATATGATGGAATGAATGAAAAAACGACTTTATATTAACACGTTTGCTGAAAGAGAACTAGCTATTTTTTCTGCATTCCCTCTTCAATAAAAAAAATGGTAAGAAATGCCAACATTTTCTTGATCTAATTTTCCCTTTACTAATATTTAGGCTTTCAAAGAAGCCCAAGAGAGATCCTTGCTTAATTTCCATTAGACATTCAAATCCCTTTGCATTTGAAATCCCATGTCTAATTTCCACGTCTTTTTTTCTTTGAAGACCTTGATTCTTCAGAGTCTCTTTACACTAATTTTTACTGTAACCTTAAAATAGATATATTGAAGTATTGGGATATAATTTACAGGTAACTCTGGAAGAGTGTAGGCTTAAAAATATTTATACTTGAACATTCATTTTCTTCATTCTCTCATTTGGAAAATGGGGCACTGGGTATGATAGACTACATCCATAAAGGTTGTATTACATTATACAGGCATGGATTAATTTTAACTTCAGCTATCTTCAGTTGAGTTCATCATCTTAGGCTCCGTCTGATTCTATGAAGAGAAACAGGCCTTATTAGGGCATGGTTTCTCTGACCTATTTTAAGTGTGTACTTTAGGATGACATAAATCACAACCTGAACTCCACTGTCTACAGTGAATAGATCTCCATTGACTGTCAAGGGAACCCCGGATGATTAATTGTGTTGACATCTACACTGAACCAGATCATTTCTTCTCTTAAAGCTGAAGTGTCCTTAACATCTATGAGAATCTTCAGCCTTGGTCTGAGCATTTTCAGCTTCTCATTGCCACCAGTATCAAAGTGAAGGACACCTAGAGGTATTTGGTGATCCTTTCAGAACAACCACAGTGAAGCATATAGGTTTAGGCTCTGTCTGTTAGCATTTGTGGAGTTGATACAGAGCAAGAAAACATGTCTTGGGGTTCTGATGCCTATATATAAGATGGATGGATTTATTGGCTGTCTACAAGGATAGTAATATAAATGTGGCTATCAGATTTGATAAATGGAGAAAATGACCTCATTGTGTGAAGGCAAGGGGCTAATTTGACTTGGGTTTGGGAATCTAAGAAATTACCCAAACCTTAAACTCTTATCTAAGAATATGAGCTAAATTATGTTTCAAGGATAAGACCGAGATACCCTTTCTTTGACACTGTCAGCTTCAGGTAATGTTTGTGAGATGGCTTGATGGCTTTTGTACGTCTATTAAAAAGTGCCCCAAAGTATTGCTACTTTGTTACAGGCTTATAGAGTAAGTCTGACTAACTAATTTGGACCAGCTATTTTTACAAGTTATCTGGACTTTTAAGAAATGCAGTACTTAATGGTGGTCTTGCAGTTTTATAGCCATATTCTTAAATGTTTTTAAGCATCCAACTTCCACTAAAATAGCTGATGTGATTTAGTGTCCTAAATACTTTTGCAGATCTAACCCCTGAACTCTCCTTCTGGCTAAATTCACTGGGACTTTTGTAATCAGTACCTCTGAATGTGATTTTAAGTGCTTGTGTACTAGATGCAAGTACTTAAAGTATTAGGCATAATCTATTTATATCTGAATTTACCTGCATACGGAAATATATAATGCTTATCTGTATTTTTGAAGTCCAGTAAAGGTTATGATATGTTCTGAAATGTTTGTTAATAGTAGATTATCTGTTTTGAATAAGGTTGATGCAAAAATCCACACCAAAACTGAATGGAAATAAAATAGTTTCTAGTAGTTAATTTTTTACTTTTCTTGCTTAGGATCAAATTATTTTCAGAATATGTTTTAAAGGTTCTTGAAATAAAATGTTGAATCAATAATTTGCATCGAGTCTACTCAATAGTTTATGTCCTTTTCTGTTTCTGTCCAAGACCTGCATTCATTTCTTTATAGGGTTTTTTTGTAATGAGTTAATTTTTGTTTCCCTAGCTTTACATTTGGGAATGTGGTTTTAAAAATAATTCTTCCTATCCATTTGGAGAGAAACAATCTATAAATATACCTATGCACTCACATGGTTTTAGTGCTTGACAGTTTTATTAAAAACAACAAGTACACACAGTCTTAGCATTGTTTCTAAGATGTTACTTACCCTTGTCTGTGAAATATCAGCAAAGCAAAACGAGACATTGGGGTTTCAATTTGCCAAATGTGAGAGGTTATAAAAACATTTTTTCCCGTACAACGTATTTATGAAGAAAACGTATTCAAGAATAAGAAGTCAGAAAAACTGGCACATTCAGAAAAAAACTGTAGTAGAAGTTCACTTCTTGTGAACATTCAAGGTCATTCTATTTCCTGTTTTTTCCCAACCTTAATGAGAAAAAATTATTGCTGCGTCTCACAATTTTTTTACAGCTTTTATGCACTTTTTGTATTGCTAGATTTAATGTGGAAATGTATAGCAATGCTATTATTAGAATTTATTTAGTTGAGTTTTTTCTCGACCAACTTTAGTTCTCTAAAATTAGGCTTCTAGTTCAAACCAGTCAGCTAGCTCTTCTAGGAGGCTTGAGAAGAGCAATACAGCTTCCAGGTCTTTGATACTTCTGTAGAGACTGGATGACCCAGCTTCTGAGTCACTCAGCCTGCTTCAGAAGAGCCCAACCAGTTGCTGACAAGTAAATACAGTAATTCCTAGAAAACAAAACTCCACTCAAAATAGTAATTCCACGGAATGAATCTTCTACTGGGGGATTAAGCTCTGAACCTAACAGACATTGGAAGCTAAATCTTACATGTCCTTCCACAGTGACCACCTTCCTGAACTGATGACAAGCGGCTTTTTTGTTTTCCAGAATAACTTTTTAATTATGTCTATTGTCTTTTTTGTAATTGTCTTTCATTTGTAAAAAGACACAAGTCTCAAACCCTTGAATTAGGATGAGAGTCATCCTTAATCTGCTTATTTTGATAGTGAGAATAAACTACTGTGGACGTCAAAAATATTCTTTTAAAAATCAAGGTAGTATAAAGTTCTTTTCCTTTAAGTGGTTCATAGGAGCAGCTGCATTAAGAGGAAAAAAATCTCTAAACTAAAAAAAACCCCAAGACTTTGGGAAGAGAGAAATCAGGAAAAAAATGACACAATTATAAATAATTTTTTAACGTTCCCTTTAGTAAAACAGCATTGAAAGGGGGAGGAGATGGGTTAGATTTCTGCTAAATTCATTAACCTTGAGAATGTCCATAGAAGTCACAGGATAGGTTACCCGGGACATTGAACTAGGCCTCAAATCTTTCCCAGGGTAAAGCTTTTCCAGCATTTGCAGCATGATGTCAATGCAAAACTTTTCCCAAACTTCCTGGAACAGTTACAGGCAAATCACTGGAGGCACAAAAAATATCTGGGGCCTCAGCCAACAGCATTCCTCTATGAATACTGGTATCTCAATTTGCTCTTTATTTCTCTTAATTGACATTATGCAATTTTGAAGATTTACAGCCAGCTAGACTAGGAAAAATTAAAATAAAGCAAGGCCAGAGCTGAAAGTGACAGCAACCTTTTTTACCACATAGTGGACATAATTTTCTACTGCAAACTCAACTAATTTACAACAAAATCTCCCCTTTAATCTTCTGTGATGTCGCAAAAATCATCAGCCTCCCAGATTATATCTTATCTGTGGTTTGTATAATGAATGTTTTAATCTACTGGAGCAACAGAATAAACCATAATTACATATATTTTAGACTGAGGGTATGTTTTCTTAAAAATGTATCCTATTTTAGCATGAAAATCTCAGCTTCTTAAAACAAACAATCCATAGACTACATGATCATTACTCTATATTTTGTGTATGTTGTCAAACCTTCCAACAGCACTTTAAAGAAGTACCTCAAAGTACTGCTGTTGTGTAACCTATTGTAGATAATCTATGTAATCATGAATGTCTGACTTTAAAAGGGAAGGTTATAAAAGGCACAGAGGGCAGTTAAGCATGTAATTGTCTTTGGGAGATAACAGGAACTGGGCATGTAACCCCCATCCTACCCTAGAAAATCTCCCCTAAAGAGAACTGAGAGCTTGTGGTTATGTAGGATCCACTAAGTGAATGGCAGAGCTTTTACCTTGAAAGCAACAGCAGCAGCTGAACAAGTTTCATACAAATGAAGAGGGCAAAAGTGTGTAGATTTGGCCACATGGGAGCAATTCCTTAACTGCTTTCCTGTACTTGGTGTCCCTGATACTATCAGTCATACGAAACGGTCAATGTTAGCAGAGTCTGGGAACTTTCCTTCAGCTCCTTACACATGAAAATATTAATCATTCTGGGTGTAGTCAGCCCCCTGCTCCAGCTGATAATTTACTTCAGTTTTGTTTTGTAATATAATGTTTCCAGCAGTTACAGCTACAGCGAGGCCTGGGTCTGATCCCTTAGCTGATTCCCCTGGCTGGTTCGTCAGCTGCTCTGCAGGGTGACACTGCAGTTGGCTCTAGCGTGGCCACTCTCAGGCTGTCTCTTCCAAGAGACTGAACTTTGTTCTCATCCCTAAGCAACCTTCAGCTAATGGTATACGAGCAACAGTGGGTTCTTTCTTTTTGCTTGGAAAAATATTCAAGCTTTAGGTTTTCTGCACGTCTCGGCAGAGGATGCTTCCAAAGCCTGAAGGTTTTTTCTGACTGAACTAAAATCCAGCTCAGTGTCATTCTTGTTTTGGGTGGGTTTTTTTTTTTTTTTGGTTGGGGGTTGGGTTTTTTTAACTTGTTTGTTTTGTTCATTTTATTTTGATGACAATCTTCTGAATTTCAGGTCTATGTCACCACCCGTGTCCAGGTACTCTAAAATAATTTAAACATTAAGCATTTAGGAAGATGGCCTTCCTTTGATCTCAAAACGGCAATCTTTACATAAATAATAGTGGTATTCTGGAGAAAGATGCCAGATGAAAGGATTTTATAGCATACTGGGATTTTTTTGTTTTGTTTATTTTAGTTCTTCAGAACTGTTATACAACCTCAAACATGGAGCAGTAGTCCACTGCATGAGGTACTCCGTGTATGCAAAACAAAAAGCAAGTCTTGATAAACTCAGCAGAGCGTACTGCAATCCTAAACAAAAGAAAATGTCTTGTAGGGACAGTTTCTGCCCTCATTTAGAAACAGTGAATTCATTGTGATCAGTTACCAAATTTGGCCTTAGAAATAGTCCATGTATTTTGTCTGTATATGTCTGGTTTATGTATTTTAACTGTGTTTACTTGAAAATAAAGGCAGAGAAGTCTTCCTCTTGAACTCAGTGGAAGTGTTGGCTCTGACCTCTTTCAGAAAAGAAACAGTCCAAAAAAGGTGATTGTTTTCTGTCCTGAATTCTGTTATTATTTCTAACTAACTCAAATTGTGATTCTTAACTGCCCTGGGTATAATTGGACTGCATACACATTTATTTTTTTTGGAGGGACAAAGCTCACAAGGTCCACAAATCAATTGGACTCCTGTGAACACTGAGGGAAATGTAAATCTAGAGAAATCAATATGCTCTGCCACTCATTGCTCATTTTTTTAACACTCCATCACCTCCAAACCTCTAATGCATGCCACGCTAGGAAATTGGGATGTGAAATTAAAATACACAGAAGTGACAGGACAAAAAATGAAACTGTTGCAAAAGTAGCAATATAGGTAAAAATTGTAAAAATATGAGCAGGGGACTGTGTATGAGAATGAGGGAAGCACTTAAAACACACGCAAAAGAACTCAGCTATTGTTTTAAAACTGACATTTTTCAGCCTTTTCAGATCTGCATGCTTACTGAAGGGAAACCCCCAGACAGAGGACAAACAATGAAGACTGTTGATGAAAAAAATTAGGGACAGTTGGGAATTAGACCTGCTGTGGGATTGCTTCACTGCCCTCAGTCCAGCTTTTCCAGCCTGCAGCAGTTGGATGTGAGCCTCTCTCTGCGCCAAGATTGCTGCTAACAGCTGGAGGGACTCCCTTCCCCCTTCCTCTCCTTTTGCCAACAGAACAGTCAGTTTTAAATTTGTTAAATGTGGGTGAGAGAGGAAAAAAAAGATTTTCACTATTTCTAGGCTGACATATAGATGACTAAACTGGGAATCTTTTTTATTTCTAGCAGAAAAACATAGAGACCAATAAATAGTATCTCAGAATTAGAAGGAGTTTTGCTTTGAGTGACTCTTCCAGTGTGGAGCTTAGCAGATGCACCAGACTCTGAGGCAGTAGATTAGAAATATGGTGAAAGGGTAGGGTTTTGCAGAAAAGCAATTAGATAGACAATGAACTGAGCATTACTGATTTCAAACAAATATATGATGTGATAGTGTTTCTGAAGGCTGAGAGAAATGTAATCTGCTGGTTCCTTCAGCTGAGGCATGGAATGTAGAGGAGAGGCAAAAAAAGTTGTTGTACTTCAACTGACCACGTGTGATCACACCTGGAGTACTGCATCCAGCTCTGGAGCCCCCAACATAAGAAGAACACGGGCCTGTTGGAGCGATTCCAGAGGAGGGCCACAAAGATGATCAGAGGGCTGGGGCACCTCTGCTGTGAAGACAGGCTGAGAGAGTTGGGGTTGTTAAGCCTGGAGAAGACAAGGCTCAGGGAGACCTTTCAGCAGCCTTCCAGTACTTGAAGGGTGCCTACAGGAGAGCTGGGGATGGGCTCTTTATCATGGAGTGTAGCAATAGGATGAGGGGTAATAGTTTTAAACTGACTGAGAGAAGTTTTGAGGTTTAGATTAGATATTATGAAGGAATTCTTTACTGTGAGGGTGGTGAGGCACTGGAACAGGTTGCCCAGAGAAGTTATGGATGCCCCATCCCTGGAAGTGTTCAAGACCAGGCTGGCTGGGGCTTTGAGCAACCTGATCTAGTTGATGGTGTTTCTGTCCATGGCAGATGATCTTTAAGGTCCCTTCCAACCTGAACCATTCTATGATTAACACTATAAATTCTGACGCCTGCTAGACACATCTAGATTCATGGGTGAGTGTCTCATAAAAAAATAAGACCAAACTCTATTTTTTTCTTTCATTTCTTTCAATGACTCATCTATATGCTTTACACAATGTTCTGGGTGAGAAATCTCTTTTTTTCCTTAATTAATAATTGGATTTTTTGTTTTCAAGTTCCAAACCAACTTGTAAATAGATTTGAGCTCCTACGAAGCCATTAGAAAGCACATGACATTCAAATTTCAAATTGGTAAATTAAGCTTCACAATCACAGCACAGCATATACTTTTTAAATGGTGACATGCATCATTACTAAAGCTACAGTTACTATGAGATGTTATTAATTATACAGACGCATGCCCTTCTGTGAATATTCTGTACAATCCATTCTGAAGTTCAGTTTTGGCACATACATGTTTCTTGATATAACAGTCCTAAGTTCCCTTGTTCTGAAGTCAGAAAGAAAGGTTGGTGACATCTTCTATATCTTTATAACATTGCACATAGGCTCTTTATCACTAATATTTCACTAAGGTGAAGTTCCTTGTGTGGATGTAGCATATCTTTTAGAAAGATGCATTGCCTTAATGTCAAGGCAAGCAGTAAAGCAAAAGAATTACAGGCACTGCTTTGCCTTTGAGAGGCTTCACTTCAGATTTAAAATCTCCCACTTGGTAACGCCAGGTCATCTTCTTGCTTGGCATGCTTAGGCTACAAAATGACCTGAAAAGCAGGCATAATCTTTAGGAACAAATCTCTCAGTGACACCTGTGACCTTGGTCAGAATTTAAAATAAGAATTGCACAAGGATAAAGTCGGTGTAGAAACCCACAAGCCAAGGAGGCCTGCACTTAAAACACTTAAAAAGTGAGTAATCCTCCCTAGTGAGTAAGGTTCCTGAATGAGCACAGGCAAGACACCAGGCTGAGCAGTGTTTTCCAGAGTGTACTTTTCCTTTAGGACTTCTGGTACATTTTGCACTATTTTCTTTATTATCTTCAAGTTCTTTCTTTCCTTTTTCTGTTAACACAAAACGTTTTGTATCTTTCCTCAAGAGAGCTCCTTCCCTTGTTATTATTTCAACTTACAAATATGAAATGAATGTGGCCCAAATCCTTGTATGTACTGAGTTACATTGAACTTCCAGAGGATCTTGGTATGTGTGGGAGGAGATAATTCCATTGTTTGGACGAGAAAGTATTTTGGTAGCATAAAAGGGGCAGTTGATTCTTTGGCATAACCTAAAGCTAGTGTCAGCTGCAGGTCAAGACATATATAAGGTTTTCTTAAATTATACTAATTTTACATTGCTATTTTATCCTTTGTGCTCTTACCACAAACTTAGAGTAGCTTGTAGACATCTCTAACACCAGGATACCTACGCCTGCCTTTCCCTGTGATATTTTGTTGCCTATGCTGATTTAAACCTGCATCTGAGTTGTTATCCACCATCGACTTTTCTCACTCACACATTTATCCACTCTTTAGGTACATTCATCTCTGGACAGTTCAGATATGTTATCTGCTTTTCATAAACAAACATACTCCCCACCCCCCAGCCTAAAACCAACATGCAAGCAGAAATATCGAAAAGGCTGTGGCAAGTTGGTTTGTAGGAGGATATGTACCCTGACAGGAAAAAAAAGGGTATGTGGAAGTATTTTTTTAACTGAAGATCTCTGAATGAATCTAGTATGATCTCTGTTCCTAGTTTGCCTTGCTTTTCCTGTAGAAGACTGCATACATGCTCTCACTTTTGGCATGTAAATGTATTTTTATCAAAATAACTTCTCAACATTTTTTCTCATATTTCTCAGATATTTGATATTTAACTTAAACGGAATTCTGAAATGATCTAAGCTATATCACATAAGAATCTGTGCCATAAAATACCTTAACATCTATATCATGTCTCCTACAATTGGTCTTTTAACTGAAAATCATGACAATTTTGAATTCTGCTGCCTAAAGTTTCATTTGTGCACCTGCAATTTGGAAAATATTCAGTTAATTTTTTTATTTTCAGGTGAATATCAAAGAAAAGCCCTTTATTCTTCTTTTCTCTCTCTTATTCAGTATGACTTGGACTTTCATGTTCTTTTGAACACAAAACTCAGTGAATTTTTAGGGTATGCATGACCTCATACCTACACCAGAGACAAACATTGAACTTTATTTTAACTGAAAATGGTGTCTAAAATTGTAGTTCCTTGTGTTTCTACTGTATATATCACAGGTTTAAAATAATATATATATGAAATGAGTGTTTTTCATCCACCTTTCCCACTGAGGGAGTTACCTCGGAGACTGTAAGTCTGTGTTGACAATATTTAAAGCATATTTTCTTCCTAGGGAAATTTTTCTGTAGGCAGATTATTACTGAAATGTCTATCCTAATGCTTACTCTATCTCATTGGTGTACCAGTCTGCAAGCATGCAAATTATTACCTACACTATTACTTTGACAACCTAAGATGATGCTAGTCTTGTCTTGAATGTATTTCAAGCCCAACTGTAAGCTTTTGACAGTTAGAAGCAGGTTTGTATTCAGATAAATTAATTATTAGTAGTAGTGTGGGGATTTCTCCAAGTGACCAGATTCCTCAGCACATTATATACAAGAACAGGCCATCAGGGAAACCAGTGGAGTACTGCATACAAGCAGGTTATTTGCTTCAGATTATCTGAAAACTAATGAGTTATGTGATGGGAAGGTACTACCTGAAAGCACTGCTCTCATCCAGTAGTTGAATCAAGGACAAGTCTCCTAGAAATCTCTCCTGCTTCCATGGTAAAAGCCAAAATTCATACCCAGGAGTGAAGATCAGTACCAAAAAGTCTACTTTTACCCCTTTAACTCTTCCTTGTGACACCATTCTCAGCAGTGCTGCTTCATAGTTCTCAAGAGGGAGATGCAGATTTATCTCAGCCTTTATCAGGTTTATATTCCATTTACAAAGGAGTTTTTCCCCCCCTTTTTTTGGCATCACTTTTTGTCTAAACTCCTCCATCATGACCCCTCTTTTTCATTAAATATTCCTTCATTTTATATGGTCCTTACAGAGCCATAGCAAAGGAGTATTTATATTTAAATGGTTTTGGAAAGCAGCTCAATTTTCTATCCATCTGCTCCTTCCCACTGGACCCTCTAAGCCGCCTTTCTGCCTGAGGGGTTCTGGTGTTAGACCTCTGGAAGAATCAGCTTCTTATAGCCAGTTTTCTTACGAAAACTTGACTTCCCTGAGGAAACAGGGAGAGAGGCCTGCCGAAGTAGAGAAACCATGTTATTATTTGCTGGAGTGACTCAGAAGAGTGACAAATAAAGGACTTTGTCAGCTTGGAGCCGCCCTATGGACAGCTGTGTCCCCCCACATCCTGCAGCAGGAAAACTGTCCTGCTCTCCGAAGGCATCCCCAGCAGCATCCTGCACTGGGAAGCGCTGGGCTGGCACACGTGTGTCTGGTAATGACACAGCAGTCTGCTTCTGGAGAGACCTCGTGCTCTTGCAGAGCTTTGGCACTCATCCAGCCTCAGGAGAGACAGAGCAGTTTCCCCACAAACGCGTATTCTTTTTGCCCTGCCACCTCCTTCTCCCACTTAATTAGGCTTGCTCATTGGATATTTTGGCTTTTGCTTTCGGATGCTGGTGTTTCAAGACATTGTCAAGACCAACAACACTTTGCATCTGCTTCATAGTCTATCCTGTAACTTCCCTTGGGGAGTAAAGTCAGAATTCCATCGGAGATTTCCCTTGCAGCTTTATGTTGGAAGTTGGTCGGGGCTCAGGGACTTTTAGAGCTGCATATGGGAACCTGGGGGTATAACAAAAAGGTTGATTCAATATCTCCCTGTCGCTGTTAGCATTAAAAATACCAAAGTCTTGTCATTATGTACTCTCCTTGGGATATTTCTATTGTGTCTGTCACTGTCTATATTAATTATTCTTTAAATACAAGAAATAAATAAGTTTTTTTAGGACTCATCACATTTTATTCAACCAAGAAGGCAGTTAGTGTCCAGCTAACAGAAGTATTTATTGTAAGGGTTATGTATTCTCCCTAAATAGCTAGTTTCAAAGAATGGAAGATTTATCAGATTGAACAGCAATGTCCTAGGCTGAATGCTACAAGAACCACATCTGCTTCTCTCTCTTTATGCCTATAGTGTTGCAGCTGGCACCGATAACTAACAGCAGCCAGGAGGTAATAAAACACATAAGGAGAAACGAAAGCTGCTCTTGAGACAGATTTTGAACAAGAGGTGGTCTTTCTTTACTGTTCTGACTTTTCTTCAATAACAAAGCATCTTTTCAGATAGTTCATTAAACTAAAGATATCCTAAATGGTCAAGGTTTCGGATCTTTTAGGTATGGAAGAGATCCTTAATGGCAAGCTGATTTTTACTGTTGGTGACAGAAGAAAGCAAGCATGAGGCACCAAAATGGTAAAGACTAATCATAGTTACATAGGAATTGTTGATCTCTCTGAATGCTGTTCCCCTCTGTTATCGGTACAAACTCGTGTGCTAAATAGGTTGAATTATTCATCTCTGTATGTGTTGCAGGTGAATCTAATATAATGGCTAAGGCAGTTCAGAGATAGCTACACAAACATTAATGAGCTGCTGGTGCTAATGACCAATTTCTGGTACCCATTGCTCAGCCTCCCTTTCTCTGTGGTGTGACTTCCTTCACTGAAGCAAGATAACATCTAGATGTACACTGAAGTGACAACCACACAAACCACAGGAACAGAAATATAGCTGCTTTCAAAGGTAGGAGGTTTAATATATGAGTATTTAAAGGATCGTGATCTCTATCAGCAAAAAAACCTCCCAGGGCTTTATGAAGGAATGGTTTTGTTCCTAAAGTAGAACATATAGAAATCCACCTAACCACCAGTTTCATGAGTTCTTAACTTAGCAAAACTACCAAGGCAGACAGAATTCAACTTCAATTTTGTTATGTTGATTCTGAACCACCAAAATACTTGCCACAAAATCCCTAAACAAACAAATGAAAATTTTCTTTTGATGTAATGTTGAAAAAATCCTAATGACTCCAACAACGCTAAAAAAGAGGGCCACACCATGGGCAATTCTGTTCCTAAAGCAATATTTATAAAAAAGTTTTTCAAAATAACAAACAAAAAAATGATATTTCAGTATAGTGTTGGCTTAGTAGCTGAATAATTCCTATTGTCTTTGCCTCTAAAGATGGGTAGTTTCTCTTTAGATTTGCTATGCAGGCTATGCAACATGGCGACACGACCCTAGATTCAGAAGAGTAACACCTGCCTACACTATCTTTCTTTCAAACAAGGAGCACAAGTGAAGCTGAATAGATAAATGGACTTATCTCATGTCCGTGAAATACTGCTCACCAGCTGGGAAACCAGATAATTTCGGGTGATGCATATCTCAGCTGTGAACTCTGCCATCTGATGAAGTCTGTTAATTACACATAAACCCGTAAACAACTATCAGATGATTGTAGACTTAAATCATTAATATTGAGCAAGGCAAGATTCAAACAAATGGCTTTCATGTGAAAGGTTACAGAATTCATGTAGGCCAAAGAACGACTGTCCTACAGGATACTGCTTGTATTTGTTTGTCTTTTTCCCTTTTTATTGATGGGCAGAATTCCTGGGAGGCTTACACTTTTTAGGTATTTTGGAAGAGCTGGTGTTTTCTAATACCAACCAACTGTTCCTTTTTTAAAATTACAGCAGTTCCAACCCTGACTTATCTATCTTGTTTTCAGTTTTTAAGAAATAATTCTTACATTATCACCAAAGCTATAGGGTGCATTACTTGTACACATAAAAAAAAAAAAAAAAAGGAACTGTTTTTCTTTCTTTTACTGACCATGTCTTTTCTTGACTATTAAGGATGCAATATTTTCCTTTGAAAGTTAAGGGAATATAAAAGGAAAACATAGAAATCCATAAGTTAAATAAGGAACTGCTCTAGAAAGAAGTTTTTTCTCTATTGTAAAATTCCAAAGTGAGGCCTCACTTTTGGAAATTAATTCTAGTTACATGGCTAGGAAACTATTCAAGGTATAACAGTCCTCTAGCCAACAAACTTGACAGCATCCATTTAAATATACAAACAAAATATGTTCCTGGTGAGAGAATAATTTGTTTGCTAACTTTTATTCTGGAATAAATCTTTCCACTTTGTTATAGCTCTCCTGTTCAAAAACAGAGGATTATAATGCTAATACAAAGACAAGCTGTAGTGATTCAGACACACAATGCTCAGAATGGGCTAAACAAAGAATTATTGACATTCACCCTCTAAGCACTCTAAAAATAAACCAAGTTTTTTGAAGTTACTCATAAACATCTTCCACTAGGGCTTCAGTTAACATGAACTCACAAATATTTTAAGTTCCAAATATGTGAAAATGAGTCCAAAATTGCCTATGAATCATGAAGTTTATGACTTAAGTATGATTGAACTTGAAAGAAAGCTTATGTTATCGTTTAGTGTTGTTATTGTTACTTCCATCAGTAGCAAACACATCCAAATTTGGATATACAGAATTATTTTGTTTCAAAGAAAGAAGGAAAGATAGAAAGGGTGAGCACTGAAAACTGGTTCCCCAAAGCCAGAATCCTAACTGGCAAAAGCCTTTTAGAGAGTATTATGTACTGAGGTTTGTTTGAAATGGACAGTGTAAATCTGACTAGAAATAATTGTAGATGATGTAGTATGCTATTTAAAACATGCTATTGCCTAGATCTGTGGACATACGATGAGATAAATTATGCTTTCAGTGACGTGAGACTAGAACCGTATTACTCCAACGCTGCAAAGCACTGCCAGAAGCAGGGATGTGTGTGTGCAAGAGCAGCATCGAGGCTCAATGGCTTCACAGACCTTGCCAACGCCGAGCTGTTTCTTACAGATTTTCTTTTATCGTGCTATGACTGGAATTGCTCCACACGTGATAGCTACAGATGGTGCTTTTGTACAGACAAAGCCCTACATCCTCAGGCAAATTTATTACCGGAACCCTTATACATGAACAATGAAAGGCTAAACTTCAGACACCCTTTTCCAGGCTGTTCCATTTTGTTTCTTGCATCACACACATCGCCCAAGCACAGCTATCAGCTATCCGTGTGGCTCGTCTACCCCGGTGCTGCTGGGAGTTGCACTGTGATTGCTGACTGTAAGGGAATTGCCACTTGAGGTAGTGACACCAGAGTGGCAGCCACGGGGAGTAAATATGAGACTGGTGCATGTGTCAATGAAGATAACACAAGTGAAGAGACACACCTCATCTCCAAGATGAAATCTTTTGAGAAGAGACTCTATGTCCTTTTTCAGCACATTTCTGTTACACTTTTCTACTTGTTTGCAGAAAATGCAGTATTATTACATTACATTTTGGAAAAAAAAACAAGCCCGAAATGACTGCAGACTGTGTGATTAAGAAGCAGAGTACAAAAAGCTGCCACAAAACCCAAGGAATTAGGATTTGGGAATAAAATTACTGAGTTCTGAGGGTGTAAACTCTGGTAGCCACTCTCTGTCATTATTATGACAGTGGATTTAGTCTTGATCAGGGTGACAAAACTCAGAATCTCTTCTATGGGAAGAAATAATATGGAAGATACACTACTGAGTAATACTGTTAATCTATTTATATGTAATATTTCAAAATCTAGATTTAAGAAGGTTTTTTTTTATATAATAAAAACTGTGCCCATAAAATGTAGGATAAGATGGATTGAAGATTTAGCACAATAATTTCCAACAAAATCATCAGTTTGGACTGTGCCTAATTTTCATACGAGGGGAAACCATAAGAAGTATAAAACCAATAGTAAACCTCAGCTTGTTTTGCAGACTGTAGTACTGTTCTTCTGCCGTCAGAGTTTATGCATAATTTATTGCTTTCTTTTACATTGTAAAGCAAAAAGGTAAAACACATGTTCTTACAAATGGGACACTCTCTTCTCTCTCCTCCTTTTCTCCTCTATCTCCTATCCTCTCTCTGTCAAAACTGGGATCCCAATCACATTCACTTTATATCTTGGCCAAATCTGAAAGGAATTTGGGGGGTAAAAAAAAAAAGAAAAGTTTTGTTATCCAAGGGAATTTTCTTTGCTGAATATCAAAAACCTGCAGCAAGCAATGAATGGGGGTGAGCTTTGAAAGAACAAGTCAGAGGAATCTTTTCAAAAGGAAAGTTTAAGGCGCTGCTATCATATGGTCTTACAGCAAAAAGCCACCCCAAAATGGTGTTTTCTGTCTAGGATTGTGTAGAGATGGTACTGGAAAGCAAGAGGTGTGAAAACCAAAATGTCAGATGTTCAAAGCCAAAGGGACAACGACGAGCAACAAACTTGGCTAGTTTTAGGGAGCAACTCTAAACTGTAACTCTCAATGAGTTTCTTTATTAGACGTATCACTTCAGTTTATGCTACTGAGTAATTTCTCTTCTGGCCATTAAGGTGAATGACAGGTTGACGTTAGGAAGAACACAATCAGTCCAGGCTGAGTACTTTTATATGTCTTCCTACCTCACCAGCTCTGAATAGCACTGAGTGCTATGTTAACAAACCTCTTCAGCTTCCTCTAATCCTAAAGGGAATTTCCTAAGTCAGTAAAAGCTCAGCGTATTTATTAGGGCTGTTCAATTTGCATTTGAGGAAAGAATTTCACAGCTATATTTCTAAAGTTTTAAAGTTGACTAAACAATGACAGCCATTGTTGACATCAGGAAGCACTGGCAGCAGACATTTAGCAACCAGAGCTATATATTATGTACGCTGTGTAAACTTTTACTCTGATCCTAAATGATACTTTAAAATACCATTAGTGTTATACCATATATTTCTCACAGAAGCTCCATTGTATGCGCAAAAGCCTTCAACAGCTTGCACTGCCATTCCTGGAATAGTCCCGGACAAGACAATCTTTTAGAAGTATATTTTATCATTGCCCAGATCTAGAGAGCTCAATAACAATAATTCAAGAGAGGCAAGAGTTAATGCAGATGGAATGGCACATTTCCTGAAAGGCTTCTGCCTTCTGCTATGGGCTATTTCACTCCGACCTCCCACAGAGTCAGCTCTCTACCACTGTGGGTTTCTTTCATTCTTGATTTAGAACTCACAGAATACTGAAAAGTCAGATAAAGTATCCTCTCTCATTTTTCTCTCTGTCATAGCATTGTGAGCCCATTCTGAGTTTGGTCCCTTCTTGAAAACTCCTTTTAAAAACTTGCAATTTTTGGTGGGACTTAAAGACCTGATACTTTTACCAGAGCCAGCCAGAGCTGCTAAAAGAGAAATTAAGAGCTTCCTCCTGCAGTCTTTTCTCCAAGCAGTGAAAACCACAATGATTGCTGAGAAGCTTAGGCCAGGGGAAATACCTGCCAGGAAAAGTTAGGTAGCAGTGAGGAAAAAAACCGCTCTGGAATCAAAACTCACGCACAGGGTTGAATCGTAAATCCTTTATTAATTCCTTGAATCTGAAGAGAAAACTTAGATGAGCTTCTAGATAGATAACTGGGACTGTATATTTCTCTTCTCTAAAGTATGCTTGAATTACTCATTAGAGTAATTCTGTATTCCTGAATAAGAGCCACATAAAGAATCATATCCACTTACTCCTGGGTAGAACCATACCAGTATGTTTCAAACGTTGTTTCTAAGATTTAAAAAAAAAAAAAAAAAAGCTACATTAACATTTCAATGTCTGAACTTTGAAGTTATTGTAAATAGTGTCATGAACAAGCTTTTGAAGAAAGACACGTCTCTACCTTAGGACTGAAAGGAGCACAATGTAGAGAATGCAAAAGTCTTAATAAGAACTATGAATTACCACATTTTGGTCTACTAAGGTAAGCTAAATCTTCCAAGCTCATGTTATCCATCTCTCAGCCAATGTTTCTACCCTGGAGGTCTTCTATCCTGTCTTCTCATTTCAAAGTGAAGCTTCATTTGGTGTGAAGCAAACAGTGGAAGAGTAAATGCGGCTCCTAAAAGCTATCTTGAGCAGGAGCGAGTTACCACATACTATCTGCTCTGCCTGGATTTGTATTTGAAGTCTGTTTGCAAGGCTACAAAAGTGAAGGTTAAATGTAGGACTATGTCGCTTAGCTGACCTTTACTTTGGTTGTCAAACAGAAAAAGCCACTAAAGAAGTAAAATTGGTATGGACTGATTTAATCTTTCCCTATCCCCATTTTTTACTCTCCAATACAGCAACTGTTGTTAAACAAAACATTCACTCTTTGCCATCAACAAGAACAAAAAGATTCTGCCTGGATATCTAAGGGGACTTTAATTTCACTCTGATCGTTAGTTCTTTGTTTCCATGTCATACAGTGTGGTGTGACAGTTTATCTGAGTATATCCAGTTCAGAAAGAAAATGAAAAGTCAGGTTTCCCAGCGTGCTAGAAAAATGTGTATTGTCCCCTCAAACCGGGACAGGTATTCAACAGAAGTTCTCATCAAGGTTGTGCCTGCCACCTTTATCTCTGTGGAAACTTAAAATAGTATTTAAAATTGACTACTGTCATTATCTCCTTACTGTAAAGCATGAAGCATTTGTAAGTTGATCTGTTGTGTTGGAGAATTAGGAGATTGAAGCAGGAGAGACGATATGACACATAACAGAGGTATTAAAAAACAATAAATTTTGTGTTATCTGCAAATCTGCAAGCACAGAGTAGATGAGAATGAACAATATTGAGGATGCTTCAAAAGGACTGGCAGATAAATGATGGACCCTTTGGAATATATGGAGAACTTGTAAAAACTGCTTAAAAGATAGTTTGGAAAGAGGGAGGAATGCATATTGAATCATAGCGGAATTATACAGCCTCGTGTCAAGAATCTCTTTAGAAAGCTTGGTTGGAAAATATCACAGAATTCAAATAGAGGTAAAATCTTTTCCAACTAAGGTCTAATTTAACAACAACGAAAGCTAAGCTACTTGAATGATCACAGAGGTAGTGGACTGCTTCAAACGATATACATGAGAAATCACAATATTATATGATAATCATATAAAAATACTAACCCTGCTTGTTTCAATAAATAGGAAAATTCTTTTCAGGTCATATTACCAGATCTGTGGTTGGGTGAGAGTTCTAGTTCCATACTTGACAAATTCTTTGTCATTAGTCTTACAGCCCTATCTTTTAATGGAAAAAAAAGTATAATGAGGCTTGTGATAATGAACACAGTGGAAAGAGGGGCAGTCTATGAAAAATGAAGGAAAAGGAAAAGGAAAAGGAAAAGGAAAAGGAAAAGGAAAAGGAAAAGGAAAAGGAAAAGGAAAAGGAAAAGGA
>JAOQGH010000012.1:12886963-12951973 GCA_025769975.1 Gallinago jamesoni | reverse complement strand
CGGACTAGATGGCCTTTGGAGGTCCCTTCCGGCCCAGATGATTCTATGATTCTATGATTCTATGATTCTATGATATTTTTCTCACATCCTAAGTGGTTGTTCCCTGAAAAAACCCACCCCCAGTATTTGTTTAATTCCTCAGCCTCCTTGTATTTCTCACGCTATGTTTAGAGTCCTGGACCAAAGACTTCATGCACACATACTTTATTTTTTCCTATAGGTCTCCAATGAAAAGAAAAGGTGGAATATTAGGCTGGGTAAGTGGATTTTTGAAGCTCAATGGAATTCTAGCCACCATATAAAGAAAAGTATCCCTCTTTATGATATCAACTAAACTATATAAAATATCCTCAGAGACGCATAGCTGGCTGTGGTGTCACCTTATATATTTGGTCACCAAGCTCTATTGGTATCATGATCAGGAGAAAAATGCTATTTTTAGAGTGGGCTAACAACAGTTAATTTTCAAATTCGACTTTTCCTCTAAATCTGTCAGTCTTTTTTATTTAAATATTTTGAAATGTGAAGCTACTTGAGTTCTGTTTAATTCCATGAACAATTCTCCTGGCTAAGTAATTAAGCAGGTCTCCTGATGTCCTTGTGAAAACAGGTTTTTATTAAATGCCTCTGAAAAGAACTGAATGTTAGATACGAAGTTGTTAGATTTATGGAACTACTGGATCAGGAATGCTAATTTTTCCTAGTGTTAATACATTTAGGTGATATCTTTCTGAAACATGTCTCTAGTTTGTACTCCATTCTGTAGTAGAAGAGCTGATGATGATGAATGTACAGTCAAATACCCCTAATATTTTGCAGATGCTGTGAACACCAATTACAGAAGACTGACTGCAGTGAAGGGGTTAATGATTAATTAAGTATGATGATATGAATTAAGTATCAGCAGGGTCTCGGGTAATTGATGTCAGGTGAATGGGAAACTCCCCAGGATAATGTCAGTGCCAGAGGGAGTGGTGATTAGTGGGGATAAATGCTGGTGTGATCTGCATCTGATGAAGGCAGAGTTGAAATGTTTGTGGGACTGGGCCCAGCTGAGAATAATAAAGGTTTTTCTGTTCCCAACTGGGTATAAAGGAGATTTTGAATCAAGATATGTAAATACAGGTAGAACCCTTTCCATCTTTAAAAAGTACAACAAGACATATGCTTTTAATATATATCTGTATAAAACCTTAGAAAGCAATGTAAAAGTTCATTGTGAACCATGTAATCCCTAATTGTAAGTAGTTTTAAGAAAAGAAGAAAATTGAGGTCTATTCTTTTTCTCTGTTCATTACAAAAAACAATACAGAGCAGTCTTCAAAGTGCAGAGGAATACTTTGCTGGGCTTTGGCTTACTTATTTGCAAAATAGATTACAAATATTCTAGTACAACTTTGTAAACCTCCTTGAGGGCATCAGATGGAAAACACTGGTAAGTGCTTTTTTTATTTAGCTTTAGATACCTATAGTTATAATTATTGTTATTGTATATGTATGAGTAAGACTGGCTTCTTCAAAAAATTGTAGACAATTTTGATTCATTTCCAGAAATAAAGTCTGTTGTGTGCATTGTAAAATGCAGTACGGAATTTGTAGTACATACTCACTTAATTAAAGACTGTCTCACAATGCATGTACTTTACTAGTATGAATTAAGACTGTGCAAGAAAACTCAGTTATTCCATTACTTGACCTAGGTGTGCTTAAAAATGTTCTTTACTGTTACCTGATACACTAATTTACATAGACAATTGTATATCTTCTGCAATTATTTGACTTTAAAATCTTTTGCCCTCCACAATACCTACAAGGGCCATTATAACGGTGCTTATTTATTTACTGTAGGCAAATCCTATGAACTTTTGATCTGGACCATGTCAGTTTGGTTGACGTGCCAAACAAGAAAAACAGAGAAATTAAGAGTTTCCTGGGGTATCAAATAAAGGTTTCATTGGTAGAAATTTGCAGATGTCTGACCATGGCCTGTGGATAATGCAGCCCAAACACAGGTCACAAAGAAAGTAAGTTGTATTTTCCTCTGTGTCTTTACAAGCATAGTTTTAGCATATTGAGTGGTTGGATGGCTTATTATCTGTACTCACTATATACGTTGGCACTTTACTACTTCTGCATTACATAAGAAGGTATCTTTAAATCCACAGTGACAGACGCAGTAAAGCAATGGTGAATCTGTTCATGTAGCTAAATCAGCAGAGATTGTTCTAAAAGTACAGCCTCATTGCTATATATAGCAATGGATTCTTGGTAACTATTATTTTTATAGATAAAATGAATTTCATTTACTTAGTTAATTTTAAGTCAACAAGGGGATTCATGTGTAAAGTGTGCAAAATTTACAGTTTACATATTTTGTGAAAGATACAGTAATATGGGAAATGTTTGTTTCACTTTCCAACAGATTGTCTACATAACTCTCAAATAAAAAAAACAACAAACAAACTTTGTCTGATTATGAATTAATTTTAAAAGTTACATACCTTTTAGTCCACAAAGAATATAATTTATCCATTTCAACTGTACTACAACTGCAGTAGCTCTGCTTTAATTAGAGGTGTAGATATTCTGCAGTGATGCCAAAATTTGTCAATGAATTAATTTCTTGCCTTACTGCTGAAGTTACTAACAGCTTTATGCATCAGAATGTGTAACGTTCTCCATTCCTTTACAGCAGGGAAACTTGAAGAAGAGATTGCCCAGGGAATCCAATTTTTGATGTGTTTTATTCAAATGATCTTTCACAGAGGTTAGCTGGAACTGCCATTGACCTACGTGGGGCAACATTTATGCCAACACAAAACAGTTGGTACATTGGAGAGACAGAGAAACTGGTCAGTAATTTAAAACCAGGTCTTGTACTTTAAATCCCACATGCTAAACTAAGAAGAAATACTTGTTTTTCTGACTCTTTCTCCCTGACTATGAACACATAACTGTTATGAACTCAGCTTTCTGGATTCTGTGACTGCTCTGCAATTGGGGTCACTTGGCCAGCGATGCAGTGCTCCACAGCTGCACCACGAGTTCACCAGGCAGCCCTCTCCAGCAGCGTTTATTATACTTGTATTTGCAGCACGTCTTGCTGAGTAACGCACGCAGCCGCGCTGCTGGTGGATTCTGTGCAGGTCACCTCTTTTAGTGAGTTCATTAAAACTGTCATTATCTAATTTTGCTAGAAAAACAAGGTGTGTGGGGGGGAAATATCTGCTCTTCTGAAAGAGGACATCTGATTGTGTATAGATGGTCCTCTGCTGCTAGCAGTAAACTGCAGGAAATAAGGGACAATCCTTGGAAGAGAACAAGAGGTGACTGAACGTGCAGCCATGTAGCTAACATACTGAGTGGGCATTCCAGCAGTCTGGATAAAAATTATTTATGTTGTGGCTATGTCTAAAGTGGCCTGGACACTTTCCAAATAAAAAGAAAAACAATCCTTGCACCCAAGAACTAGAGTATAAGAAGACAGATATACAAATAGTGAAGGCTGTTTGAGGACAGAGCAAAGAAACCTGGTGATAAAGCTTAAGACAGAAATAACTAAAAGTTGGTTTGTTTAATGCCAATACTAGCAGCTGTATTAATACTAGTACTAATACTCCAATCTCCTGTCTCTTTTATAAGTGTCTTCCCTGCTTACCTTCTCTGGAAACCCTGGCTTCTCTGCTAAGATCCCTTATGCTCTCCTTCTAAACAGGTAAATAATCTTTTCAGTCAAAAAAAACCCCAACAAATTCATTCATCTGTGCCCGAGTTATAAAGAGATGATAGTCTGCATTTTTAGGAGTTTGGGTAACTACACAGAATTTGCCAGTGAGTAGATCTTTTACAGCACAAGTGTAGTTCATGATCTCAATCCTGAAGACTGGAGACAGTCTTCAAAATAAGAGGGTAAACTCATGCTCTTATTGCAGCGTGATGTTATGAGAAATTTGAAATTCTCTGTTTGTTTTGCCTTGTGCCCTAGGGACTACAAAACAATAAAGCCTTCAAGTGTTCAGCAGTCAAAATACGAAAATTAAAATGTAATTTGTGATAAGAGTGGAGAAACAAAATCATCACACAGTGATTTGGAATGCCTCGTGAGCTATGAACCAGCTGAAGTCCATAAGAAACATCAACAATGCCATTTCTAACCCCATAGAACACAGCCACAGAGACATTTTCGGTCAGGGCTGGACTGTCTAGAGAAATCCCAGGACTAATTTTTTTGGTTTTCTAACCCTGGATGACACTGTAAAGGTACTTAAAAACAATCAGGAGGTGTTTTGCCCAGACATAATTTGCAACTACTTTATAGCCATATGATTCCAGATAAGATTCACTGCTGGAGCCACCAAGAAAAGCAATGAGTGACACAGCCTGTGGCCCTGCAGGGACTCTCAGAGAGAGTCATCACTGGGGCAAAGGTCATCAATACGCTGAGTTGGGAGCTACTTCTGAAGGCAAAGCTCTTGCTCTTGCCTCTTGGATTTAGGTGTCTAACCTGCAGCCTGGCAGAGGTCTCTTTCTCATTCCAGTTTCTTGGCTTTTAGTGTTTCCCTGAGGACATCTGACCTATTTTTAATAAGTGGAGGTATAGCCAAAACTATTCTTCAAAGCACAGACTTTTCAGGCTTTTCAGATGTTTCCTTGGGTGCTAAAAGAGCTTCAGACAGCTTAGGAGCTCTGACCATGAGTGAAGAGTTGCTTACAGGTTTCAAGGGCCACAAGTCTGGCTTTAATTTCCTGAATCCTGCCAATCTCAATCTTTTTTATGGCTCTGGACCTCAGTCTGGAATATGGCTATAGGATAACTCTGTGTTGGAATCGCTTCTGCATCAGGTTGCTTGCATTTCTCTTTATGGATTACTGACTAAGTAAGCAAAATTCCTATCAGAAACAAAACTGCTGCTGGGTAGAAGAAAGCATGGACCTGTAAGTTGAACAGGGTTGGAAGGCAGAAGCTGGACAAAAAGGCAGTTTAGAGGAGATGGAAGGAGCTAGTGATGTTGGAAAGAGGAGCTGTGCTTGGGAAGAAAGCTGAAAGTTGTACTTCTTTGGGGTGTCTGCACCTCTGTATGTATAGTTTTCAGGGGAAAGCCAGAGAAGACTGAACGGTGAGGCTGGAGTCTATATATTTGAGGTGTCAGATTTATTTCCTCAACCTTTCTTGAGATAGACATAACATCTAGAGAATTGCTGAAGGTAATTTGCATGGCACAGAATAAGATTTAGTTGAGAAGAAGAATGAGAAAATAATATAGGAAAACAAAATCGCATGATATTCTCTTCTATGAAGCCATTTGTTGAATTTGACCCCTATAATGCCCATCTTCACTCACCACAAGGTATGTTTCTCAGTTAATGCAACTCTTGCCTAAATAAGAGAAGCCTAAATCAATCAGTCAAAGCTGATTGTAGATGTTAAGTTAGTCACTTTAATTTAAATCTGTTTTCAGAGTAGAAATAGATTTTAAGAGATATCAATCACAGTTGAAGAAAAAGGTTCTTTGGTGCTGCTCTTGCTCTAAGGTGAAGTGCTCACCTGGTATAAGTGACAGAAGTATGAATATCAATGCTTTATAATGTCTTTGTGCAAGAAGGTTGAAAGAAAAAATGAACATATTCTGAACTCTTCATTCATCATTCTGAAAGTGCTGGCTGCCTCCGAGTGCTGATATATTTTATTGCAAAGGTTCTGGGCAAGGCTTTGAAATGTATTTGCAAGCAAACTCCTCCTGGCAGTTTTCAGGTAGAAGCTTTTGCAGAGCTCTCTTCAAATATTTCTCCAGGTGCAGAAGTCTATAAATAGAGCAGGACATCTGTCTGCATGAGATTTTGGTGTTGTGTGCTACTGTGGTGGTCTAAGGTGCTGAGGGGATTGTGGACGGACTTCAGAAGTATGATGGTGCAAGAAAGAGAAATTAGTTTCTTCTGACATTAGATTAAGAATTGGATGGAGGTTTCAGATGAGACTTTAAATCTCATCTGGGAATCCTTTGCACCCTCAAATGAGGCTAATGATTAAAGACCAAGAACTGGTGACAGGAAGACCAGAAAATAATTCCTTGCACTCAAGGATCATTTCTAAAATAACAAAGATGTTACGTTTCTTTGTGAACTCAAAAGAAAAACCAGCCACCACTAAAATGCAAAAGAAGAACAGTTATTATTACTGGACTAAAATTTCACACATTTGCAAGAACATACAGGCTTGCTTCTTATTTGAGAAAGCTAACAGTGAAGGAAGTACTCTTTTTTGGCTGCTGATATCTCAAATGCTGGGAAGATTTGTTTTAAATGTTTCTTATTACACAACCAAAAAGGACCAAGCTATTACGTACGCACTTTGGAGAAGTCTAGAAAACTGTGTCCAAAAATATTTGCAAATGTAAATAATTTTTACATTACTTGATATGACTTAATTTGCTGCTGATAATGTAAATAGTAATTTCAAGAGATGTGCCTTTGTTTCTGGAGGTGAAAAGATTTTCAAAAGTAAACTTTCACCTCTGATTAACACAGGATACCCTCAGGTACAGATATTAAATTTTTTTAAACATTTTCCTGTGCTGTTCTTATTGATGACATTGTCAGAAACTTTGTTAACTTATCAAAATAATTTGTACCAGGACTGTGTAGGATCTGTGGTAAACTTTCTGTCCTATCAAAGAGTATCTCTTTCTATGTCATACAGATAATGTATGAGGTGAATAACAAAGTGTGAGAACTTGAAGCTTGCTCTTCTTGTTGTTTGAGTGTGTACACAGAGCAAGTATACAGCTTACAGGATTAAATTTATATTAGATAAAATTGAAACAATTTTTCTTTTAGAAAACCCTCTATAGATATATGGTTTTCTTTTTACAAATTCCTGTTGGCAGCCTGTTGCTGAGGATGAAAATAAGTACCTACATATACCTAATATGTAGTTTTGTAGGGTTTTGTTTTGTTTCTTTTATATAGGGGAATGTAAGGGTTTTGTTTTGTTTTGTTTTTTTTTATATTACATGGAGTATTTAGGACAGACAACCTCTGTGCAACACTGCTCCTCATATTTTATTTTTCCATTGATACATTTTTACATTAAAATGGTTAATGGGTTATGAGCTGACTAGAATGTTACCGTAGAAGCCAAAAACAGCTTAGAAAGCTCACCTTGTGCTCCAACTTGTCATTTAAACAATTAACCATTTACCCAAGAACCTATAGATTAAGACTTCAGAAACTTCAAAAAAAGGTATTTTCAAACAAACATATAGACTACTGATTGTTAAAGAAATCATGGCAAATCAAGTTAAGTCAATTTTATGACGTCTTAAGGTCGATGAACTCGGAGAAGGCTGAAAGAGCAGACTAGTTAGCTGACTGATGTCAGAATTAAAAACAAACCATTCAGTCACTGGATAAGCATTTTGCTGAAAAGAATTTTTTTGCTGAAGAGTTGTTGATATTTTGATTTGCTGGGATACAGTTTGTCAAATGTCATGCCACAGTAAACAGCCCTTTTTTTTTTTTTTTTTTAAAAAAAAGGCTATTTAGGGCCCATTTTTATTTAATGCCATATGCTGCTTAGCCTTGCACAGACTGCTGCTGTCATAGTCTTCTGTGTTTTGCCTGTCTACATGATGAAGCAGTGTAGAATGTCATTTTCTAGAATTTTCTGACAAATTGATTAATAGAAATGAAAAAGGTAATTTCATAAAAGGAACAACATGCAGTTAACTTTCAAAATATGGTGGTTTCTCTTGAAAGCTGTTCTGGAAGAAGGGATTTGTTTTTAGTTTTGGAGCTGTGTCCCTTGTTCCTGTCTTGTCTTTGAGTGCAAGAAATGGAATATGGAAAATGTAATATCTCTTCCCAAATAATTGTCATTCCTCCCCTCTTCCTTCTTTTCCCTGCCCACTTATCCCTTTAAAAAATTTTTGTTGTGATTTCATAAAAAAGGAAAGTGAAGACAGAAATTAATGAAGAAAACAGGAGAAAGTGAAGAAAAAACACATAATATCAGACATTCAGACATTTCAGTTAAGACTGAGACAGATTTTGGAAATGAAGTTTGTTTAATTTCATAATTTCCCCCCCTCAGAAAATTTAAAAGATAACATTCTGAAAAAGAAAGGTTTTCAGGAAAATGTTCAAAGTTTTAAACCAATTCTAGCATTCAGTTATACTTGTTATTCCTGTGCAATGTGGTTCT
This sequence comes from Gallinago jamesoni, assembly GCA_025769975.1. Taxonomy (NCBI): domain Eukaryota; kingdom Metazoa; phylum Chordata; class Aves; order Charadriiformes; family Scolopacidae; genus Gallinago; species Gallinago jamesoni. The sequence goes on along the minus strand of JAOQGH010000012.1, from coordinate 12,943,773 downwards.
CAGAAGGCAGCTAATGAAGCCTTGGTCCAGCTGAAGTCAATCACAAAACTCCCATTCATTTCAGCAAGGCCAGAATTTCTCCTCTTACTGACACATTTAAAGAAGCGATCGAAGTTTCAACAATGCATATTCTTTGACTCCACATATGCACTAGTTGCTCTGTCTCCAGACAGAGGGTCATATTTAGCATATTTTGGGCTCTTTAATGTCAACGTAATAGGAGAATGCCAATAAACTCCCAAGATTTTGCAAGTCATCCTGCAGAAGTTTTTATCTCAGGCAAAAGGTTTTACATCATCTCTAATAAAAACAGATATACAGCTTTTTTAACAACAACAACAAAAGTACTCACTTAGGAAGTCTGGTCACATTTTTCTTTCAAAGTTTTCCTTGAAAGCCAAGGAATAATCGTAAATGCAATTCATAAAGAAAATATCAGTTGTTATAGTGGTGAGAACCAGCATGTAGCCAGGTCAGAGCTGAGTCCTTTTTGCCTATTGAAGAAGCGATCACAGGGCTGACAGCTGGAGTTTACTTGACTGTACAATAAAACAGCTCTATAGGTACTTTTGTTGTATTCAAAATGCCAAATATAATCTTAATTCACTTTTTTCTCTTCTATTTTTTCCCCCATTGAGTATTATATCTTTAACCAAGGAAATGAAAAGAAGATAGATAAGAGGAAGAGATCATGCACCCAAAATTATTTAAGACACTCTCTAGGGAAGCAAAACTTTTTTCACAAATCTATATTTTATTCTTATGTTGTTAGTTAACCAGTGAAGAGAAAGTCCAGTGGCTACTTGAATCTGTGTGCAAAGATGATACTTTAAATGCACCGAAAACTGTATGATAACCACATCCCTTGATGATACTTTGTGTTGCCTACCAAATTCTGTGCATTAGTATTGTCTGAGTACAGGTGGTATCTACTTAATAGCTGGAAAATAGTTCTTAAAATGCTGAAACTCAAAACAACAACAACAAAAAGAATAAAAATCCCAAACCCTCTGAATGAATTAACTAGTTAAATAGATATATTTTCTACAACTTTGGAAAACACAGTGTGTTTAAATGCGCATTGCAGACATTCTAGATGGTAAGTGTGTTTTCCAGTATATATTCCCTATACACATTCTAGTCACAGGACTTTCCACAATGATCGTTCACTGACCACATTTTGTTAGCAATCTTCCTCCAAAATGGAAGGGACTTGAGGCATCTGTCTTGCTGGGGAAATGAAACAATTTTTAGACAATCACAATGTGTTGTGACCCCCTTATGGTATGACAACAAGGGAAGAGATATATGGGTGGAAACAGACCCCCACTGCCTGGAAAATCACATCAACTCCCTAGTGTTTTCGAATGTGTACCATGTCACACAAGACTCTTGTGGATCACAGTTGATTCACCATCATATTTCTGAGAATGTTAGATGTGTGTTGGCACTTCTTTGTAGGTATTAGGTAAAATAACTTCCAATGGACTTTGTGCTGACTTGGGATGTTCATCTCCATTTTGTAGGAAGGTCACATAGGATATAACTAAAATTCACAGGTAACATGTTTTTATTACCAAATGTAGTAGGTACTCATTTATAGTTTTAGATATCAGAAAGCCAAGACTTGGGTCTTTGTGGGTCTAGTGTTGACAGACGTGGGTCCCAGAGAACATGGAGAATAAACCGAAGCTTTTTGTTGAACCGGAGAATTGCATCTTGGGTCAGCTCCTCTTCTCCATTAGCATCAGCTCACAGGATGCCCTCTCGCAGGACCTTAGTCGTGTAAATACAGAGCCTCTCTGTTACTACCAGAGCTGTTTCATAGGCGTGAGTGGATGTTTGTGGATGTACAAGTGTGAATTATGTCTTACTTTGTTACTGTGTTTTAAAAAGGTAAAGTGGGGTGGGAGTTCATGACACGTTCATCCAGACAGGCAAGGATCCTGCAGAACGAACTCTCCTAGTGATACAGAAGCTGGTTAGGGAAGGTCCACGAGGCCTCTGAAAGTATGTGGCTACTAAGGAAAAACCTGTGCTGAAGCCTTTCAAAAAGGCTGAGATCCAAAAATGAGATCCAAATCCGGATGAGTAGGCTTTGCTCACACTTGAGACAAGCATGCCTTGCTTATGTCAATCTTTTTCAGAACAAAAGGTTTAAATGCAAACTCTTTACTTTTAATAGAAGTGAAAAACAAGGTCAGTTTGTTTGTTTCAAAAGCAGTCTTGAAAAATAACTCTCACTTCTACACTCACCACCGATAGTTTAGTTTTTGAAATTCAGCCAAGAAAGATGCTTTGGAAGAAGTGGACCTGACTAGTCACTTAAATGTTGTCTGTTGTGGTTAGATAAGTGTCGTGAAAATCTCATGAGAGTTTTGACTGAGTCTTTCATGAGCTCCAGATCATAAATATTTCACATTTCTTGACAGCTCACAGGCTCGTCTTTCTATTTGAGTTGGTACATTTTAACTTGCCCGCCAATCCCCCTTGTGCCCTTGGTAAATATTGATGCAAACAGGAGGTAAAAGGCTACTTTGGAAATGAGTATGTCAACTGGAGTACTCTGGGGCTTCTGGCTTTGCGCATGGGCAGGACAGGTTGTGTCATCCAAGGAAGAGCCCTGCAAAGGAGTGGTGACTCAGAGTCCTTTTCCATCTCCGCAGTGCTGCATCTGCTGAAGTTGGCTCTCAGAGCAGGAGCGAACACATTATAGAAAATTCTGGGTTCATCTGGTACGCAGCAGTCAATCACACTGGCAGAAAGTGCCAGTCTGGCATAACCTCTTTTACCATCTTGATCAGTCCTTGGTTTAAGGCACAATCTATTTTAAAAACATAGTATTCCTGTAACTTTCCTCACCAGCTCCCATTTCTATTCGGTCCACTTATAGTGTTCAGAAAAAGCCCAGAAATTGGCATTGTGGCCAAAGTTTGTCTGTTATAACGAGAGAGGAATGTCTTGAACTTAATATGTTTGGTTTGGGAGATCTGTTTTTGTCCGCTATAACCAATTGTCCATTATAACCATGTCCATCATAAGTGTAGTGTGCACTATATAATTTAAAAGCAGTGGTTAGTATAGCACAAGCCAACTGTTGAGGCTGGGTGGGAAACCTGAGATATTTTGTTAACCAAATATGTCCTAAAATAATCTCAATTTTTTGAGAAACTATCAATCTCTGCATTCTTGGCTAAGTGCTGTTGTTGAAATTTTAAAATGGTCTATTCATCTTTAAATGTATGCTTCACCAAGAAAAAAAAAAGGTTTTTTTTTTCTTTTTTCAAAATATCAGATGTTTTATGTACTAAGCAGAATCTTGGCATCCCTGAGCTTGAGGAAAGAAGGTTAAAATGGGAGGGGAGCAGGCCCAATGAGTTTTTGCGGACAAAAGTGCAACTTTTAAAAACGGAGTATATAAAAATATGTTGTATCTTAGATATAGAGTACAAATACAAAAGACTAAGCTTTCTCATCACAATTAAAACAAATTTTCTGGAAAGTTAATGACGCCAGCAAAAAATTCCCACATTGTTAATTTATGAAGCCGAGTAGCATAAAGAGCAAGGAATTGAATAGGGATCCATTCACAATACAGTATATTTTACCCTTTTAAATGCCAATGATCTTTAAAAAATGGAAATGAATTTGGCTTGAGCTAAATCTAAATGAACACGTCCTAGTTTTTGCTTCTTGAAAAAGAAATGAAAATGGTTAGAAGTAGGGTTTTATTGGGAAAAATGAGATATATTTTTTCCTTCTATGAAACAAATCATTTTCATTTTACATATCAATATTTCCGATGAAACAAAGCCAGAGAAATGGCATGCCAAACTTGCACACCATTCATAAAATCAACAGGTGATACAGTCTATCTTGCAGTCAGTAACGCAGTGTCTAATGAACTCACCCAAGGGGTGGGGGAAAAACGCTCCTCTCTGCCAGTGGAGAAACCATGTCTCTACCTTCCAAGAAATATCGTGGGGGAAGAATAGTTTATTATTTTCTTCAATTCCTCTTTAAAGCAGTCCCAACTTGCATGTGATAGAACTTTTGTTTTACTAAGAATTCTCCCACCTTACAAATAAGAGTTTAAATCATTGTGTCCTCCTTGACTCTAGCCTGGCATCCTGAGAGCCTTAGTCCCTTGGAGTCCACCGATGGTCTTTGTTGGACTTCGTGGTTTTTGCATGGCCTGGTGAGTGTCATTTGGGGAGCGTCATGGATCTCCCCATCTGCGGGAGAAGAACTGAGATAGGGCAGAGGGAGGGGAGCAACTTGCACAAACTTAACAGCTTTTGAGACATATGCAGGAATCTACATGTACCAAGCAATTGTGGAATGGAAGAGCAAGCCTCAGGCACAATCCCTCCCTGGGTGGCAGCCTGTGAATTTGGCAGTGAGGAACTATGAGATAGCTTGTAAGAGAGCTCTGCTGTTCAGGGGCCATTAACCAATCCTTATGTAAACTCTTCCCGAAAACTCAGTTCTGCCATACTGAGACAAAAAGAATAGTGTCTTCTCTGATCCTCCAGTAAGCTGCACATGAGACTTTTCAATTATTTTTTTCTGTTTTGCTGCCCTTGTTGCTGGTAAGGTAAAATGGATTACAGGCAGTTTAAAACTGGAGAGTGACAGTTTTCTTCTTGTAAGTCTCTACAGTGAATGGAACAAGACTCCTCTTCTTGCTGAAAAAAGGCAGTTTCTTGATGTGTTATGCAAGTTACTGTAATTACTTGGCCTGAGCACTCCAGGGAGCTCTCTGAACCACAGTACTGGTTCTTTCAGGCAGGATAAAGTCAAACTTGCTCAGCAGTAAAACTTCAAAACTGTGAATTCTGCCCCCATCCTGACCAAAATATGAAAAAAACACTGCAGTAAGTTCCAGCCTGTCTCAGTCCACCCAGATACAAACTAACTCATCTAGTGAAAGCTTATGACAAATGAGAGGCAGCCAGTTCTACCTTGGCCTTTAGAGCTGAGAAGAACTAAAGGCCTGTCTTTGTCCAGTGATAAATGAGATGCTTATTCCAAGATTTTGCTCTGCCAGTGAATTATAGTTGGAACTGCTGGGAAAGGAAAAATTGTGGTTGGAAAAAGGAGTGTATTATGTGTGAGTGACACAATGTTTGTGCGTGTATGTGGGTGTTCTGAGGAGATCCTTATGATGCATAAAAGAATAAGGATGAAGAATGCTTAAATGTTGCCAAGTTGTCAAGTGTTTATCTTTTCAGATATATGGTAGTATGGACAGCCCTTCTTACTGGATGGCTCCTACAGTAAGCAGAGAAAAGGAAAAAAGGGGACAGAATCCTGACAGAATAATATGAATTTTCTTAGAATTTGAAAATAGTATTAATAAATCAATAATTTACATAAATACTTAATTTTTTACTTCATGAAAGAAGCTGTTCTAGTTCATGACACGAGAGAGAATCCTGCAATAGCAAAATTGGTGTGAATGAAACAAGTTTTGTGTTAAATCTCTAGCTGAGGTTAACCTGTTCAGGCAGGTTAACTCTCTTTCTAAAGCCATCAGCAGGTTTTGAAGTTGTCGTGATGCTTCTTTGTCAGCGTTTCAGCGTTTTGGCAGCCGTAAGGTTTGTCTTGCTACCTACCTTCTGCCCTTCAGTCTTGCCAGGTACAGCCACTGACAAAGTGCTTGCCTTTGTCAGGAGGACTCAGCCTTCTTTACAGGCTTACCTTTCTGCTTCACAAACTCTGGGTGATCTCTCTCCTTGTTGAGAGAAATGTTTTTGCGCCTTTCAAGAGCTGCACAGTCTGATGTCTACACTCTAACTCTGAGGTGAAACAACTGAATTTCCCACTGCAGAATCCAAACTCACTGGGCCTTTGAGGCTTATGGGCTGTCTTGATATCTCTGCAGACCCTTACTAAGTAAAGCACTTTGAAATCCCAATAATTTGATTATTGGGATTATTGATTATTTGATTGGAATGCCTCTGTATGGTCTACCAGGCACGGACCAGAGTCCTAGTTCGATATCCCTTGTCCCTTCTCACGTATCTTCATAAGACAGGTCTTGAGCCCTCCTAAACAACCCTCAAATTATTAAAGAATTATTGTCCTGAATTTGGAAACTTTGGTGTAGACAGCCTGTACATAATACGTACAGGCAAACTTCTGATCATTCAAGGGTGGTGACTGGGACACATTTTAAACTTTGTGTGATGAATATCTAGTGTATCATTTATAAAGTGAACACCAATGATGCCTTCTACAATCAGTATGCTGGGCAGAAGTCATCTTCGCTTTTGCAGGAGGTGTGTATATGCACATAGGTACAGATTCGAGTATGAAAGCTTCTGCTTGCTCTATTATTTCATGACGCTGTACAGATGGTCTTCTAGATTACAAAGGAAATGCCTCTGGCAAGCTGCGCTCGTCACTGTGATTGATGCTATGAGGTATAAGCTTTGAGTTTCTCCAAAATATCTCCTTTTCTCATCTTGATTATTTTGGTCTGCTAATAGAATGGTGTAACACAGATAGCTTCTAAACAATTAGGACATATTTGAAATCAGTTTAGATAGGCACCTTTGACATTTATAGTTTGTAAAGATTTCTTTAGCTGTAACTTTAAAGGGACATTCTGAGACCATTAAGCATTCTGCATTCAGCCATAGTTAGTGGCTATTTTATATTAAAAAAAACAATATGAAATGCTCTGCATTTGTAGCAAAAGTCAATATGAAATCTCCATATGAGTATCCCATGGTATCTCATTCCAAACCAGCAAAACATATCTTTGCCCAGTTTATTCCATCTTTTTTCAAACCACTTTCAGAGAATAGCGCAGTATCTTCCCTGAGCAAGAGATAAAAGCAGCCTGCTTCATATTTAGGACTTGCCTTTACATGTTTCATATTTGTTTTTCTTACCATTTTCATCAGTTTTCAAAATGTCAAACATAGCATTCCTTCAAAACGATTTTCAGTTTTGAATGACAAATTAGTCATCATCCAACATGAAGCAATATTGAAAACTCTCACTGAAGTAGGCATAGACGAAGGGTCAAAATAATCAGAAGATGTTAGTTTTAGAGTTCAGTTGTTAGTGTAAAATTTTAGCTTTTGGATTAAAAGGCCTGTCTCTTTCATTTGAAGATTGAAATGAAACATACGCAAGCAACAGATTAATTTATGCCTTGTATGGCATATCATCTGATTCTCCAAATGTCACGTTGGCAGTTAGTGAATGCCAGTTGAAAGTATGAACCTTGAACATGGAAGCTGACAATTAACACCCAAGAGTTTCATTAAGAAGATCCTAAGACTTGATTAATTAAGCATATTCTAATAATTGAAGGTCCAAGAAGTGTAAGGAGAATTTTCAAATAGGTTCCACTTTGCCTACTTTGTCCCTGCTCCCACTGAACCAACTGATTTTTAAGAGAGGATAAATTAGATATGTGCAAGGTAGTTCAGTTTTATAAACTCTGTCCTGCAATTGTTTGCTGTTATTTGAATGATGTTGCAGGCATGGCATTAATAGAAGTGCAGATCAAATCTGAAACACAGAGTAGAGAATATTATTTTTGAAACTGCAGATGGCAAAATTCTTTCTCTTCAATTAGCTGAGAATTCCAAATTCCATGCATTCTTTCCGGGTAAACTCTTAAGTTAAGGACTTATTTGGGAATAGGAAGGGTTATTTTTGGTATTGATCTTTTATTTCAGAGTTGGTTAAATGGACTGAATTTTATATCTGATCAAAGGCCTGGTTTTTCTTCTATTGAAGTTAATGACTATGCTCATATTGATTTCTTAGAATGCTGGATATTTTCTAAATTAATTCTGTGCTAAAATGGGGCAATCTGGTTTTATATACAAAGTAAAATTTATGGTCAGGCCTGGCTCAGTATATGTTGCTGAAGACTATGCAGAGCTTCAGTAATCAATGCAAAATAATAAAAAATTAAAAGGGAGAAGCATTCTGTCAATAGCACTCCTGTAACAAAGGGAATGCTTGTTTTATATTGATTAGCTCCTGTTAAATAATGCATTGTGGCTTCACAACCATGTAGGCTCTTGCAGGGTTGTTTATTGCAAACAGTGGCAGTGCAGAAATGCTCTTAGTGAGCAAGGAAATCAATACTGTGTCTGTAAACACACTTGCAAATGCAGTCCCATGGCTCACTCTTCAATCTGCAGCTTCCCATTAAACCAGAATAGGGCAAAATAAAACTGGTTGTTACATTCGGTATTTCAGCACCTTTCTGGACTGCATTTAACTGCTGAGGCACTTCAATTGGAATCCAATCCATAAGTAACTTGTTTGGTATCCCTTACTCACCTATTGAGTATATAAGAGTACAAAACAACTAAGTCATTTCCAACATGGCAGATTTGCGTATGAGAACAGATTTTAACAGCTTCTGTTTGTTTGGACACCAAAAGGTTCTGAAAATAATTTCTTTGTAAAGCTACCAAAGAAACCTGGTTAAAATTAGGGCTTTCTCAACTTAGCGGAGCAATATTAAGACCATCCTTTCCAAGGTGTTAGCTGCTCAGCTCTCATTGAATTGGGGTCCTAAAACAATGAGGCTTCTCCAGAAATCTTTGAAAGATGGCTAAGTAAAATGTTTTCATTCTTTGAAGGTGTGGTGTGGGTGTCTACTGAAGAACCAGGTGAATGAAGCTAAAGTGAGAGTGAGCACCAGTGAAACACATACGCCTGGGGCACGTGGTGCCACATCTGAACTACTGCCATTTGGTTACACAGCAGGGAAGTGTGACCCCAGACTTCCCCACTGACCTCTGCAAATCATGCTAAGGGCAACACTTACTCCAAAAGGATTGAAGGAAGCTGAGGTATCTGTTTAGGGGGTGTTTGTTCATCTAGTTACTGTTCATTGAAATCTGAGATCTTTTCTGGTATCACAGTGCAGTCCCTCTGAATCAAACTCTTTTTTGCATCATGACTTCAGTTACCTTTAATAGGGTATGAATGGCCCAGTGAATAATACAAAAAGACCATGGTGTAGCTTTGTGCATATTAAATTCAAGATGAAATAAGAATTGATTCAGATGATAAGCACTTGCATTTCCCCCTAATATTACTGGATATAGTTTAACATTTGTAGCACTGGACACCTGTAAGTAATGGTAAATGATAAATAATATAATGCCAAACAGATTCTATAATTTCAGACAAACTGCATTAGAGTGAAATTTGGTTTATTTTCATAGATTGTTTCTGTGAAAATGTATCTGCACAGTTTTAGGTTATGATCATTATTATACAATGCCTTCTCTGGACATAAAGAGTGGGATTTATCTGAACAGTTTTTAGCCACCTAAAAGTCAGGTGTCTAGCCTAGGCTGATAGTCTGAATTTCCTTTATAGTTGATGGAGATACTCCTGGAGTTTTCTCCAGGAGACTGCAATAGCTCTATAATATAGGGGGAATGTACAAATTTATGGGGGAATGTATAAATTTATGGAGGTATCTGACTTTCTTCATTGGCTCTGTAGGGAGACTTGACGGCTAACCTATATCTGAGAGAATCCTATCATGAAAAATTACGACCAGAAAAGGTGTGAGGAGAGCTGGAGGCAGGGGATTTCAAGTTAAAAATAGACGCTATGTAATAATTAGTAACAGTTGGAGACACAAACTAGCGCTGAATAGTGCTGGTTGGTCTCATTTTGAATTCTTCCAAAAGGGAAAGATTATTTTTGAGGTGAACTATTAGTTCAGAGCCAAATTTCAGCTAAAGAGAGCTCCAAGTCATTTTGCAATGACTCTAATAACAGTGCTTCAGAGAATGAATAATAGAGAATGCTTCACAGAAATCTGTAGTGACTGGGAACTATAGTCCAGAATACTGTACTGAGAGCCATCATCTTTCAGTACCGATATAGGGGTTTATTTGAAGTCACTGATCTTGTTCCTTAATTTGTAATGGGGTCCATATGACATACATAGAAGAAATGAAGGAAGCAGGGTGAATTTCAGAGATCTGAGATCTGTCTGAAATCTCTTTTTGGACAAGGTATGAGAGGAAGATGTGTCCCTGAGCCTGGTGGAACACTGTCCAGAATAATATTTCAATGGCCCCAAGACATGGACAGAACAAGGGAATGACATCTACCTTCTGACTACAAAGACGTTCTCTATACTTTCTTCTCTTCCTTTGGAATTTTTCCAGACAGGGCCAGCCTATATACAAATGGGTAACCAACAGACTATGATTGAGGGGATAGTCAGTTTTGGACCATTTGTATAGCAGTTTCATGAACACATATTTTACTTTAAGCACTTCCAATGAAGTACCTTCCTTTAAGCCCAGAAATATATGTAATTACCATGGTGCACTTTGTTGTCATGACCAAGCCTGTTCTCATTCCTGAGGGAACTTCTTTAACCCTAGTTTGGCTATTGCCATATCACATTGCAAAATATATAGAGCCTTTGAAACTTGGTTAAAATCCAAAGCTGCAGTGCCACCAGTATGATGAACATCAGAGTAAATCATGATTAAGTGAAATATCTTCCTAAGAATGGTTTCAGCTTACCTCTGGTGTGAAAACCATGAACAAAAAGGGCCCGCTTTCACCCACCTGTGGGTTGCACTCCATCCGGGTCATTGAAAAGGTAAATGAAGTGAGTTGGAGGGAGGGAAAAGACCTTGCACTGTATACATACAGCCTCTACATATATTTTCCCAAAACACAACACAAACATTAATGTATATAACTTATTCTACACTTTCAGCGAATTCTGCAACTAGAAAATGCACAAATGAGGGTTTTTTTTGTCTTTAAAGAAGTCTGTCTGTGTTAAGGTTTCATATTGCTAACCGTTAGCCATTAAGATATCAGTTACTAGTATGGTTTATTGCAAATTAGGGAGCTGATCCCTTGTCTTGGTCCTGCAGCAAAAGAACTTTTTGATAGCTCTTTACAAAGAGCTAAACATGGGATTTCATGTAAGAGAAAGAAAATAAGCTAAGTCTTTCATTAAAACATTCTATAAGAGAAGTACATATTGCAAATTTATTTCTCAACTCATGGGTGCAGAACTGAAGTGAATTATTCATTTCCAACACAGCCTTCAAATCAAAACATTTCAACATTCCTCACTTACTAACATCAGTGGATCGTGTGAACCAGAACGCTATGTTACAATAACCTCATGATTTTTAGGCAAAAGGATCCTTGAATAATATTTCAGTCTCTGCTTTCCCCTGGAAACTTCCTTACTTTCAGCAGTTCTCCTCTACTTGCCAACAGTGACCTAACTCTAAAATTATTTGCTACATTTGAACAGGGAATAAAATTAACTCTTAGGAAAATGGGTGGCCTATACCATCAGCAAAGAGTGGAATGGGGCTGGAATGTATGTCCTGACTGGTGCACTAGCAGGGCCTACAGTCTTTTTGAAGTCCTTCTGGCCAGAGAAAAAGCAGTAATTTTTCCAGAGGAGCTACCTTACCTGCATGTTACTGTTATGGTGTTTTGTCACCTAATCGGATTCCTTTTCATATATTTCAAGGATTGCCAGAGCTGTGTTTTGTAATTAGTTTACAAACATAACTTTTCAGGGTGGGAATCTGGCTTGTTTACAAATGTATACAACACAAAGTAGTTTTTTCCAGAAAGAAGCTTTAATGTAGAGGACACAAATTTTTAAATGTCCCTTCTATATACACTTACCTAAGTGTTTGTTTTATTAGTACTGGAGAAATAGATCATTTCATGGGAAAGGAAGGAGGAGAATTTCTTGCTGTAGTTTGCAGGGCACATTTCTTAGATTTGAGAACTGCTCAGACATTCAGTCAACATCATCCTCTGAAGGTGCTTAGGTTTTGGCAGATACATTTATCCATGGAACAACACACAAAAAGAAACCCTGATGGTTTGGAAGGGGTCGGTGGAGGTCTGAAGGTTAACTTAAGCCACAGATCCTGAGGGAAATTATTCTTAATGAAAACTGACACATATATGCCCCTGACAGCTTTAGAAAAAACAAACATATATTTCATCTGAATCTCAAAAAGCTCAAATATTTAAGCTGTGAAACAAACCCTGGACAAATCTTGAACTGAATAGCATTAGCTGCCAAGGAAAAATTAATTCACACACTTTTTATTCCTACTGCTCTGGTACCCAGTGGAACTGTTTTACATTTATCTGACCCCATGCAATACCTTTCTTTCAAAACCACCATATTTAATACATTTTCATTAGGAACAATTTGGAGTGTTGCCCAATCATTGTCTAAAATGAAGCAAGAACAGAACCTTTAACACAACATGTGCATATACTATCCCCACGTTGTGTATGAACACAAGAGCAGACATCCTTTAGAAGCAATAAAAGCTGTATCTACCTAATGAGCTCCAAATGGTATTTCTAGCACACTCAAATTTCCCACTGAACTCCATGGGCTTTTTGCATGTATAGAATAAGCACGGTAATGTAACTATCTATAGGCATGTATGACACCCTCTACTGCAGAACTGCTACTGTAACAACAGGAACAACATGGAGTTTTCCAGAAGTTATACAAAGAGCTTTTGGGTGTATAGTCCCACTGAATATGAACTGGGCACTGTTCTTACAAGTTTCTTGATGAGAAGACTGTGTCTCCTGTGACTGAGTCTTTATTATAATAACAGATAAGCTAAGACAGGAAGGATCTTGAGAATGGGAGAGCTAGTTATATGTCTTTCAGTAGGCAGCTATGACAGAATTGACTCACTAATTAAAAGAAGTTGAATGCTTCAGGGATGTTACATTTCAGTCCAGACCTTAAAAGATCAGATAGCCCTACAAGATGCCTATCACATTGCTCAAGTGCCATTACACATCTCAGACACATTAAGCAAAGCATGCTGCTGTTAAAAGCCTATGGCAGTCAGAAGGCACATTTTCATAACGAAGGTGAGAACTGTTGAGTGTGATGTCTGATAGCAGTTATACTGGTTTGTACCAGCTGAGATTCTGCCCATGATCAGCATGATGCTGGTGACTGATGACAGCATTTCAAATGGCTGGGAGCCACACAGTGTTTGTTCATCACAGTCTGGGTTAAAATGGAACACTGTTAATGATTGCATCACAAGGATGCCCAGAGACCTATCATGGACCAGGAGTCCATGTTTCTGCCCTCCTGAAATGTTTATTTTCTCAGTGGGCTTATCCTTAGAAGGCTGTGAGAAAAGCAGAATTACTGTCTGTAATAGAGTCCCAGTTGGAAACAGAGAGAGTTTAAAAGCTTTCTACATCTGATTATAGAAGATTAGACACTTTTTCACCAAAAGAATAAAGGACTGCTGGAGTAACTTATCAAGACTGAACCCTTTCTTTAAAAGTGGTTTTAGTTAAAGCAAGATTTGAGTTGTGGAAGTAAAAAATACTGAAAGGAAGCAGAATAACAAGCTTCAAATGTGAAATGTAAATACAACTGAAAGCTAGAAAACAAACTTTTCTTTGCATCACTAAGGACAGAAACTAGTTGGTTTAAACTGTAACAATAAAGGCTTAGGAAACGCTTTATAACATGTGAAAAGATGGAGCCAAAAGAGGTAAGAAACATTATCAGTGGTGATTTTTAAGTACAGGTTATATAAAAATCTCTATAAAAGCAGATGAGAGATTCTCGGGGTAGAATGAAGAACTCCATGTTCCATCTGACACTCTCTTTCCATCCTCTAGTGCCCTATTGCCTGTGTTATAACAGAGGTCAGACAATATGATCATGGCTATCCTGTTAAGAGTTACACATCTTTAAGAATCCAAAGTCTGCAGCTCTCCTGGGAGATGAAGGCAGGTCTCTGAGTTCCAGAACAGGACATGATCATAGAAACTAGCAAACTAGCACCTGTTTTATACCTGGTTTTGCAACTCTGCACCTTAACATGGGACTCAAGATAAAGCATCGTGTCTGTGTTCACAAATATAGTGGTGTGTGTAGCCATTCAGCTGCTGTTTAACTTTGAAGGCACCTCAGTGCTGCTCTGTCCTAAGCATTTTGAGGTTTGAAATACTACATTCTAATGGTGGCTTGACACAAGATAGAGGATTATTATTTTTTTTTTTTAAATAACTTTTGAGGAACCATGAAGCATATGAATTATTGAAGTATTTCAGATTTCCTGCAGACATAAAGGCTGTTGTCTTTTCAGCTATGAACTTGGAAGCTGTTGTTTGCCATTGCAATTAAGTTCTTAAAGCCTTTTATAGTAAATTGACTTTAAAAATATTTTTATCTTTGTCTTAGTAATATAGTCATAGAAAATAGGACTAGAAGGTGGTCAGCCTGGCTACCCTGCTTCCTGAAAACAAGATTGACTGCACCTTTACTGTTCCTGACAGATGTTTGGTAAATTAGTTTTAAGTAATGTCAGTGACTGAGATCCCACAATCTTCCTAGGTGCTAATGAGGAATTTATAATTTTAGGCATCTTTATAGTTCATGCAATTACATATCAAGAATTTCAAAAGACGGTTTAAAAGGAAAAGCCTTTTGAAAACAGGATAAGGATTCTTCTCTCAAAAAATTTAATTCTAATATTTAGATGAAAAATATTGTATCTGTTGTTGCCGTGATTAAAATATTTTCTAAGGCAAGGAGTTATTTTATTTTTTAGGCCATAGATTACCTAGTTATGAGGAAACAATTCAGGTTCCTACTGGACAACAGCTCCAAGAAAAACATGAGGCTACTCTTAAGTACAAGCTACAAAAGAGAGCTTATGGGGTAGGCTCTGTCACATTGTTCTGAGTGATTATTTTGCTCTTGCATCATCCCAGGGACTACAAGTTTCTTTAGGTGTGTTACTAAACCAATCCAGCTGTTATTTGTTGATACCTAGATATGTACATCTTCAACTGAGCAGCCCATCACCTCTCTGGTATTGATGAAGAAAGTTGTTTGGATTAGCAAGACCCTGGTGGACAAGGGAAAAGAACCAGTGCAGTTAATTAGATGTTAATTCAGTTAAATGTCTAAACAAATATATGTCTGTATTCACTGAATTGTACTTCACATAAAAGATGAATCCTCTTCTCAAAGGTGAAAGAAAATGTTATTCTAATACATAGAAGAAAATTATATTTTACTACATTATTATAGCATGAGCCACTGTGAATCATCTATACAACCTTGGGCTGTCACATTAGAGTAAATACAAATTATAAAAAAAAAGAAAAGAATTCCAAAGACCTAATTAGTAATGAGAACAGTCAAGTTTATTTCTTGCTCTATACCTTCCCTGAACTTTTCTCTACCATCTTTTCCACAACAAGAGTTTGGTATGCTGTGAATTTCAAGACTTCTAATCTATGACAGCAATAGGCTAGGATTTCAGGTTTTCATTTAGCTATGAATGAGAGTTACCTGCCTTAAAGTATTTGTTTTACCTTTCCAGGTGGACTATCATCAAGCTATTGCAGCAAAGCTGAATCTTCTCCTGTCTTCCAGTTGCATTTTTTTTCTTGAAAGAGAAAAGACACGATATTTCCAGCTAGCTCTACTGAAAATTTACCACATAAAAATCCTGAAAAATATTTTTCAGAGCTGTGTAAAACCAGGCACATAACCTGTGCTCCATTGAAGCTATAATCACCTATGAAAAAAAACAACCAAAAAAATCCTTTGGGTCTCTTCCATTCTCTGGTTTTGTCTTTTTCCTGATTTGCTGTTTAAATCACACCTGTCATCTTAAAGCCTAGTAGCATATGAAAAGCAGAGAAAGACAATGGTGGTGATTACAGTAGATTCTGGACTTATACAAGAGAGGAAACACTGAAAGCATTTAATTTGTGAGAGATAGCTGTGGTGGAGAGGTATAAAGGAGTTGTACACTCTGTCATTTACCCTTCTAGTAGTATAAGTAGGGACTGAAGTTACGCCTCATTACCAGTTTTGATGTGTTCTTACTGGTTTTTACAAATCACCTCTCTCTATAAAAAGGGCAGATATAATTACGAGAATGTGGTGTGGGAGTTGTACCTCTTAAAGCCTGGACAGGGACAAAAGATACGACACTTTGTGAATTCTCTTTGTGTACTTGTTGTTAACTTTCTCTTTTATGCTAAACAATGAGCTACAGGTATGACCCACAGAGAACAAAGTTGGAGAAGCTGGCTGCTAACTCAAGTTAAAATGCAAGTCAACTAGCAAGGGCTGAACATTTTAGCAAGAGGGGCAAGTGCAACAACTCCATGAGAATATCAATGAGAAGCATTTGTTCTTGATTATGAGGCAGATGTTAAGGGATTAATATGAAAGGGAAGATTTAATTAGGAACAATGCTTTGCAGAACAATTTAGGACATTTAAATGGATGGAGAAGGAGAAAGGAATTCACCCTTAAGGTGTCAGTTTTATGTGCTTTTGATGAACTGTACTATATGTCTATGATCTTTTAAGTGCAGAACTCTGTAAGAATCTGAAAGAAGCAGAGAAATTAAAAATTAGGTTAAGAGAGCAAATGCCACTGGCACATCTTCAGGGACATCATCACCAAGGTAAAATAAGATCCAATCTGAGAAATTCCTTATTTTGGCATTGCAAAAAATATGAGAAAGAAATAATGGAACTTACACATTTATTTTTAGACAGTAAGATGAGTCTTTTTTAACAAAAAATCTCTCTTGAAAAAGCTATACCTTCATAGTTGCCTAGTTTAGAAGATGATTAACACATAGCCACAAAAATTGTTTTTGTTTCTTACGCTCTTCTAAAGTGATAGCTCTTCGTGTCGTTAATGTTAACCACTCCACAATGAGCAGGCAATGTCAGTTGTTTCGTTCACAGCAGGCACCATGTACTTGGATTTTGTCACCTGGGCAACAGTGCAGATATTTCTGTTTCCAAGGGCACTTCAGAAAGCAGTCTCTGCTGCTGTTATAAAGGACTTCCTACCGGACTTTCCCCTGCTTCTGCGTTCCACCAACTCATGCTGGTTCCAGTAATTCATATTCTTGTATTTTCAGCATTATTTCACTCAACTTGAAACCTTTTTTAGGAGGTGTAAATCAGAGAATTCTGTGCTATCCCACTTTAAAGCTGGAACAAGGAACTACAGAGCTAGGTCTGCTGCCTTTTGAAAGTTTTGGTGAGAAGTTCATGCTGGGGTGTTGCCTGTTATGAAAAGTCCTAGAGAAGCTGTCAGAAATGAAAACAATATGCTCTGATGGAAACAAGACTCTATAAAAATAGCATACAGGCAGAACTGTCCAGTTCCAATAATGGTTTCTGATGGTGATTTTTAACTATCTCAAAGCAGATGGTTTGAATACAGAGGACCACTGTAACTCTTGTTATTTAGCAGTCATGTTCTGATAACACCATAAATCATAGAATCATAGAATCATTTGAGTTGGAAGGGACCTTAAAGGTCATCAAGTTCCAATCCCCCTGCCATGGGCAGGGACACCTCCCACTAGAGCAGGTTGCTCCAAGCCCCATCCAGCCTGGCCTTGAACACTTTTAGGGATGGGGCATCCACAACTTCCCTGGGCAACCTGTTCCAGTGCCTCACCACCCGCACTGTAAAGAATTTCTTTCTAATATCTAATCTAAATCTCCCCTCTTCCAATTTAAAACCGTTGCCCCTTGTCCTGTCGCTACACTTCCTCGTAAACAGTCCCTCTCCGGCTCTTCTGTCGGCTCCCTTCAGATATTGATAGGCTGTTATAAGGCCTCCCTGGAGCCTTCTCTTCTCCAGGCTGAACAACCCCAGCTCTCTCAGCCTGTCTTCATAGGAGAGGTGCTCCATCCTTCTGACCATCCTCGTGGCCCTCCGCTGGACCCACTCCAACAGGCCCATGTCCTTCCTGTGTTGAGGACTCCACAGCTGGACCCCTCACAGTACTCCAGGTGGGGTCTCACAAGCGCAGAGTAGAGGGGTAGAATCACCTCCTGAGACCTGCTGGCCACACTTCTCTTGATGCAGCCCAAGACACAGTTGGCTCTCTGGGCTGCCAGCGCGCACTGCCAGCTCATGTTGAGCTTCTCATCCACCAGCACCCCAAGTCCTTCTCCTCAGGGCTGCTCTCTAGCCATTCTCCGTCCAACCTGTATTTGTGCCTGGAATTGCCACGTCCCAGGTGCAGGACCCTGCACTTGGCTTGGTTGAACTTCATGCAATTTGCATGAGCTCACCTCTCCAGACTGTCCAGATCGCTCTGGATGGCATCCCTTCCCTCCAGTGTGTCAACTGCGCCACCAAGCTTGGTGTTGTCAGCAAATTTGCTGCAAATTTTGCACTCTATCTCACTGTCCATGTCACCAACAAAGATGTTGAACAGCACTGGTGCCAGAACTGACCCCTGAGGAACACCACTCGTTACTGGCTGCCACTTGGACATTGAGCCATTGACTGCAACCCTTTGAGTGCGGCCATCCAGCCAGTTCCTTATCCACCGAGTGGTCCATCCATCGAATCCATGACTTTCCAATTATGAGACCAGGATGTTGTGTGGGACACTGTCAAATGTTTTGCATAAGTCCAGGTAGAAGACGTCAGATGCTCTGCCCTTGTCTACCAAGTCTGTGGCAGTATCGTAAAAGGCCACCAGATTTGTTAGGCACGATTTGCCCTTGGTGAAGCCATGTTGTCACCTCCTTATTTTCCACATAAAGCTATGCTGAAGTTGTTTTAGGAGGTATTTAAACAAACAGTTGAAATATATACACTCATACAGAAAACTGCAGAAAGATTCTCATTCCCCACTACCTTAAATAGAATGTTTCCATAAGTGTTTATTATCCAGATGATACTTACAGGGTTCAAGGGTGAACTTTTTATCTTAGCATAAATTTGCACCCTGCTGCAAGGTACACTCAGCACCTCCTTACCAGACACTGAATTAAGGCTTGCAGGATTCGACAGCTCATGCCTCTCTGCCCTCTTTGTGGCTGCTGCATGCAGCTAATTCCTCCTGGGAAAAGAAGCAGGCCATCAGTTTGTTTACCATCCAGTAAAGATACCTGGCAGTTTCCTTGCACAAAATGAGCTGCTCTCTTGTCAGGAAGATGTTTGATCCTCTCACAAGCTCTGCCATCTGTTAAATAAATATAGGCATGTGAAAGTTCAAAGTGTTACTGTGCGTAATAACAGGCAGTGGATCGGAGCATAGTATCGACTGGTGGAATTAAGACACATACAGTCCCCAATTATACCGGAGTTACAGTGCCGTTAAGAACAAGACAAACTCTTTAAAAGAATCACCCCCTCAAATTTCTTTAAAGGAAAAAAATAAAAATCAATATTTTCTGTTTGCTATCACATGGATTTTATACTTAACTACCAATTTAGCTCTGGCAACACAAAATTTATTCAGTCTGTTTAATTTACTTCAGTACTCTGGATTGACCTTAAAAAATTCCTTAAAAATGCAAAGTTAAAGAGACACTAAATTACAATGAATGAAGTGGCAATTTTCAGTTTGTTTCTTAGTCCCAAACAGACTGTGAAATCTCTTGCGCAAACTGTTTAGTACTGATTAATGTGTTTGGTTTTGTTTCCATTTCAGTGTTCAAATAAAACACCACCTATATTATTCTGCTCATAAGCAAGATTTTCTCTATCCTTTCTTGAAAGTGTTTGTAAATAGTCAAGTAGACTTTTTTTATTGTTGATATAAACTTTTTCACCATTATTTCTAATAAGTGGAGCAATTTTGAGCATAAATGTTGCATAGACAGATCAATGTTTAATATAGCTTATGAAGGCATTTGCAAAATATTCCCATAAGATCATGTTATGGTATTATCAACCTTTATTGGGCTAGGAAACACCCATAAATTTGAAGCTCTGATTCAGCAAGACATTTAAACACTTGTTTTCCAATCCTCTGGATTGAGAACATGCATAAAAAATTTTCCATACTGCATCAGAATCTGTCACCGTTAAGCCATTATAAAATCTTTTGTTATTGTAGTACAAGTAGTTATATAATAGGGTGAGATAACATTAAAATTAATATTAATATTTATTATGCCTCTCATGATTAATAATATGATATGCTAAGGTGATTCTCATTGTCTTTGCTTTCAGCAAGCATGGCATGAAGGAGGTGTATGTTACAGCTGCCCTTACGTCATTCCAATGTGTCCCCCAGAGATTGTGGGTAAGGATGCCAATCCTCCCACTTTGGTGGGAAGTGCTGAGAGGGAGACTATTGAAATATTTTTATTAGTATGGGTAGGAGAGAGCCTTGGAACGGCGCAACATGAGATCAAAAACTTTTCAGGATGATTCCAAAGAAACAAGAAAGGGAATACGTTTTTCTTTGAAGGGAAATTAACAAATATTCAAAAAAAGCACAAAGGAATTTGCTGCATGTGCCAACTGCAGGCATAAGACATGGATTGCAATGGCACAAGTGAGCACACGTTGGGGAGGAGTTTGGAGGAGAGGTTTTAGTTTCAAGCATGCCAGACTCCTTTGCTTTGTGGACTGTCTCAGAGGCCAGACAGGAGAGGGACAGTAATGGTGATGGCAGCTCTTCAACCCCCAATATCAGCCAGAATGACCTGTCATGAAAGAAGATAAAAGAATATTTTTTTCTTAGTAAGTCTTCTTTGTCCTTGCTGTGTGTGACTTAGGTTGTATTTTCTTTTGCTATCTAAGTAGCAGCTCAGTGAGCATCTGAAAGCACAGGAGCTGTTGGGAGAAAGGAGCATGGCATCGCTATCTCTGCCCTTTCTCCTCTCCTGACTCGCTGGGATCTGAGCTGCTGAGCCACTCTGCCCTCTGCAGAGACGCCTCCAGCAGCTCTGGGCAAGGCACAATTCAATAGTTAATTTACAGAACAGAATAGCTAAGAGAATCACTAAGCCCCAGTAACACAGCTGGCAGTGCACTGGAAGGAATTCAGTTGTGCTTGGTTAGGGCAAAGCATTCAGAGAATCACTGCTGTGCCTCAGTTATGCAAGAGGCAGAGATTAAAAAAATATTGTGCTACCTCCTACTTATTCTCAGGTTAAAAGACATGGCCATACAAACAGAGCTCCCGTGGAAGCATGCAGCCACCCAGGCCTCTGGCTGCAGGGGGTGCTTTAACCTCTCATCGTTAATGGATGGTAGAAGGGATGACCGCTGTGTGAGATGCGACCAGGTAGATAATCTACCCAGCCTGGTAGCAGAACTGAAAAAGGAAGTAGGAAGGCTGAAGAGCATCAGCGAGTGTGAGAAAGAAATAGATCGGTGAAATCAGGCTCTGACCTACCCGAGAGAAAAAACAGAAGAGCCACCAAAACAAACTTCCAGCTGCAGGAGACCTGGTGCCCTCCCCTGCCAGACTGAAAGCAGTGAACAAACGGAGAACTGTGCATGGAAACAAGTTCGTGCTAGGGGTGGCAAGTGAATGCCCTCTCTGCCCACCTCCCCTAACCTGGTGCCTCTGTACAATAGGTATGAGACTGTCAAGAAGGTAGAACAGCCCACAGATGATATGGAAGATGGTTCGACTATACCAGAAGACTTGCCAGGACTGGAAAGGCCTACCCCACGTTTAGAAACCACCTCCCCAAGGAAGAAGATGTAGGTTATAGTTGTAGGTGTCTCCTTTCTGAAGGGAACAGAGGGCCCAATATGCCGGGCACACCCTCTTCTTAGGAAAGTGTTCTGCCTCCCTGGAGCCCAGGCCAGGGGCATCAACTAGGAAACTCCCCAGCATGATTCAGCCCTTGGACTACTACCCACTATTGCTCTTTCATGTGGGTGGCGATGAGGTGACAACATACAGCCCAAGAGTAATCAAAATAGACTTCAGGGCATTGGGAGGTTAATATGGAGATCTGGAGTGTAGATAACCTTTTCTTCTGTTCTCCCTGTTATAGGCAGGGACTCTGAATAAAACAGATGTGTACAGTTTGTGGATGCTCCGTGGCTGGTGTTACTGCCACAATTATGTGTTTTTCAACAATGGGATGGCCTACACAGCACCAGGCTTGCAGGCATTGAATGGGGTTCATCTTTCTAAAAGGGGGAAGAGGGTGTTCACTTATGAGCCAGCGGAGCTCATTGACCAAGCTTTAAACTAAGCTTGTTGAGGGAAGCAGATATTATCCAGCTAGGTCTTGACAAGCCAAGGGTTGATGCTCCAAGGTCTGTGGGATGGGTCACTACCAGAGGCCCTCATCCTGTTGCTCTGAGATGTGCTGGGTACACTGCAGCACACTCAAAGTCAAGCCATGGGCTCTTAAGGCAATAGGAACTGGCAACTCTTATGAGAGAGTGTAGCGATAGGACAAGGAATAATGGTTTTAAATAGAAAAAGGGGAGATTTGGATTAAATACTAGGAATAAATTCTTTGCTGTGAGGGTGGTGAGACACTGGAACAGGTTGCCCAGAGCAGTTGTGAATGCCCCATACCTGGAAGTATTCAAGGCCAGGCTGGATGGGACTTTGAGAAACCTGGTGTAGGTTCAATGTATATCATCTTCAATGTATAACATCTACCATACAGGTTCAGTCAGTGCCTCCTTGTGACGATTTGTGTGAGTCATTATTCTTCATAAGGCGAGTGAAACTGGCTGCAACAGCTTTGCAGGTAATCCAATGATCTATGTGATGTAATTTTATTATTCACAAAACTCAGGGAATACAAGACCAAAACCAAGCTACAGCTGTTTGTGACTAAGTGTAATTCTGGCATTGCATTACAATAATGTAGTCTACTTTGCAAGGGTAACATTTCAATCCTCCACTAAAAGTGTGCATTTCTACTGTACAGATAACATTTGCCCCTGGCTACCAGGGATAGCACATTTCCTTTTAAGGTAGTCCATTGCCTTTTAGTAGGAAGCAGTATCAGGCCCAGTTTTTCCCTCCTATGTGCTCTAGACTTTGTGTTTTTTTTCTCTACAGTATACTTAATATAAAAGACCTTATTACATTGAAGTAAGGATACCCTCAGCAAAGGATCCCTCATGGTCCAGCTAGGTTCTTCTGAATTCCAGTTTCATTAATTTACTCCTTAAACTGCTTATATCCTACAAATAGTTGTAGATGTTTAAGATATCATTAGTCACCACCTGATCATGTTACATTTGGAGTCATTCCAGTGAATTTAGATTGTTAGGGCTTTGATCAAATCTGTTCTGATTTGTCAGTGTACTTCTGACTGTTGATGTGTTTGGAAGCATAAATAACATTCTTACTACTGAATCTGTAGTCTTCTTTGAGCTACTGTAAAAGCCTGTTAAACAGCTTCTGGCTAGTCCACCCTGTTAAATCACCAGATAGCTGCTCATTTTACTATCTGATAGAGAGTGGTCATTTGTTTTGACTTTTTTTTTTTTTTCCTAAGCAAAACTAGGTTAGTTTGCACTTTCCTAGTAGGGTTGGATTGTTGATAAAGGGCATGCAGTCAGTTAGTGGAAAGAAGCAATATTCTCTTCATCTTACTCAGACTGTTGTTAAAGGCTTCAGCTGTAGTAGGTCAAACAATAATTTCAGCATCTCCTGGTTGTCTACCTCCTCCCTGTGTGAAATGTTGATATGTCATTACTTTTAATTTACAGATTTTCAGACTCTATAGTCAGTGATCAAATTAGATTATATTAATTTTTCAATTATAATTTTAGGCAAGCATTTTATTAACTCAAGTTGCATCTGGAACTCTTGGTAGTAAGTGAGATGTGACTTGAAGTTTCCTGATAATAAGGATGATGCATGACAATATTATTTGATCTACCACAGCAGAAAAACACAGGACATAAATTATACAGCACTCTTTAGATTTTAACCCTAAAATGACAACTTTTACAACAGGACTCCTGCCTTTCCATTTTTAGAGATCCTTTTTAGCTTTAAGGATGATGCAGTTAAGGGATCTTTCAGAAAGTAGTTACTCCATTAATGGTAAAAGAATCAACTTTTTCTATCTCTAGTTGTTACACTGAAATGTGGACTGATGTAATCTGAATGGGGATCAAAACCGACAAGTCTTTAGGTCCTTCAGGAGAGGATGAATTCACACAAAGAAAGACAATTCCATACATTTTCTGAGGTGGATTCATTTGTTACCTGCAATAATAATTTTAAACATTTTTGCTAATCAGACCAATTTTTTCCATCCTATGTCTTGCTAGAAGATGATTCAAGAATACCAGTTAGAGAGCTCTCCACCAGCAAAGAAAGTATAGATCCTTACTGTTAAAATTTCTAAAAGCTCAAAAACTTGGGTTCTTTCAATTTTGAGCTTCAATTTTCCTCATCTGTATGTTACTGTGTATTGCACTGTGTAAGACGGGTGGCGTGAGATGTAGTTGCTACAGTACAGTAAGCACTGTTGTGATCCTCATATAACAGTAGGAGTAATTGCTATTATATGCAACAGCAGTCTAGAGTGACTGATGAATTAATGTCTTTTTACCCACTTCTCCAGCCAGCTGAATTACCAGTGTTTTGTGTTTGTAAGTCAGGAAGTAAGAGAAGAATCTCATCTTCCTTAAAAAGTGGAAAATTCTCAAAATGTAATGCTACCTGAGTGACAGGTTTTTTGCTTTGAAACTAAACGAAATGTATAGTCTGTTGCCTAACATCTGATTACAAAATGTGGTTATCTGTTAAACCAATCCACATACAAACCATATTAAGTTTAACCTGGTTTTCTCTCTGGAACAAAGGACAAATTATATAAAGCACACTGTTGCGTAACAAATACATTATGTTCTCTATAAGCTTCCAGTCTCCAATACAGGCTTTACAGCTATGAAGAATGTCATGCAAGACTTTATCTGGAAGAGTAATGGCATCCTAATTTTCAAATGTATATGACAAATGAAATATAAAGCATGTACATCAACATAAGAGAGGTGTGTGGACACACTCTCTATTTTTGAAATATATTTAATATATATATATAAGCAGTTTTATCAGGAGACATTGTATTTGTCAAAATATGTTTTCCTTACACCTCTAGCTAAGGAAAATAACTCTGCCCTTATTTAAAAAAAAAATAAAGAGAGAGTGAGAGAGAAATGTCCAGCCTTCTAGTTGAGTCAAAAGTTTGCAGGCATGAAATCCACTCTTGAAAATCAGAATGTAAATAGAAAAGAACTTAAGCTATTAGTTTTTTAAAATATCATCCTTTAAAATCATACTTTAGGAGCCCGTCCTTACCTACAGTGACTTAGAAGCCTGACTCACAGTACAGAATTTATAAACTCATGACAGGATATTACAGACAGACAGAATAAACACTCTTGGTTTTTTGCAGCTGAAGAACACAAAGCAAATATAAAGTAATCTGTCTAGTAAAGGACAAAGATGTCTGAAAATTAGTACGAGTCTACAACAGAGTGGGTCTGGACCAGCATTAAGACTTTCTGTTGTTTCCCAAAATTTTTTTCTCAATGTAGTGTATGGGAAGAGTTAGGGGAGTAGTATCGCAAACCAATCAAGAACCTCAGCAAGGTACCGCCTGCATGTGGACAACAGAAGTGTTGAAAAGAGGTCTTGTGGCCTCTATAGAGTTTAAAGAAACCATCCCAAGGTGTGAGAAAGTGCTGCTATATGACTGCAATCCTATTTTAGTAGGTGAGAATCTTTCTTTCAAGGAAATTAGCAGCCTACACCTTTTTCCTTTGGAAAAATGTCTCCAGAATGTCAGTAGTTGACATTTTTTTCCATACAACTTCCCTTTGAGTTCCTTTGGCAATAAAATGTGTGAAGAAAGATTCACAGATGATGAAATGCATACACCCATAATTTAAGATTATTACACAGTTTAGAGAATTGCTAAAATGGTTACTTACTGATAGTTCGTTGAAATATTAAGAAATGTGGCCCATTTCCACCACACAAGAAGGAACTGAGTTCCAAGACAAACTGCAAAATGTAAATAAGCAGCAATTGAGGCATTTGTTCACTCCTTATGCAGTCCTCTTTCTCTTTCTTCTCTTTACCATTTTTCTAAATCACATGGATTTCTTCAGATGTTATAATGCTTTTAATCACGTCACACTACTGGTACATCCTGTTCATAAATAAATGCAGATCTTGTGTTATGTAAGGATGGATCTCAGGGAACTCTTTGAAATTCTGTGTATTTTCAGACTCATTCTGTCCCTTCACAAATATTTTGGTTTTGTTTTGCATTTTTTAATATTTTTTTTTAACAGAAAAGTATGGCATTTCAACACTTAAAGAAAAAATAATGTTAAAATACTGGTGTACCCTCTATGAAGTCATGGTAACCACAATTTTTTAGGGAAATATTCACTTTCTGATTAGTAGGTTAATTTTCTGGTTTATGCCTTGGTCTCACAAGCTAAACACATAATTTTCTCCCTATTAAGTAAAGCATATACATAAATAAGATGTAATAATTAATAACACTTAATAACTTGAGATCAATTTAACTGGAATAATTCCATAAGATAGGCAGAAGAAGATCATTCACTAAAGTACAGGTGAAAATAATATCTAACTGCAGTGATAAGGTCAAGTTTGTAGTCTTAACATTGCTACCCATGTGCTTTTATCTGGTGGGTTTTTTGTAAAAGGCTAGTTTAGGTCAAAAGGAAATTCTGGATGTCATCTAACCTAAGCCCCTGTTCAAAGGCGGTCTCATTAAAACCTACTTGCTGGGGGCCGAGTCCAGATGAGTCCTGAACACCTCCAAGCATGAAAATTTCACAGCCTCTCTGTGCAACCTCTTCCAGTGTTTGAACACCCTCATAATAACTTTTTTCATTAGATCTAATTGAAATTTTCTGTTTCCCAAATTGTGTCTGTTGCCTCTTGTCACATAACTGTGCACTGCAAAGAAGAGGGTGCTCTGTGTTCCCTACATCCTTGCATTAGGTATTTTGTAGACAGTGGTAAGATCTCCCCTTAGCCTTCTCTTCTGAAGACTGAACAGAGCCGTTTCTCCTCTCAGAAAGCCCCAGTCCCCTAACAATTTCATGGCTCTCCATGGGTCTTGCTCCAAAATTCTGATGTCATTCTTGTCTAGGCTAAAGATCGAACAGTCACTTTTCAGTCACTTCTCCTTTAATATGTTTCTTTTTCCTCTGCTGCTGAACCCTCCATTCTTGGAAATTACTGGATGCTTTGTGCTGCGTTTCTTCCATATAAGTTATTCCAACATGAAGCACTGAAATGTTTCCTGCACATCTATTACACCTTTCTTATGAGTTTTTGCATTCAGAAAATAGTTTTTCTAAAAGAATTGGCAATGATTGACTTCTGCACTGGTGGAAAACTTCTCTGTGCTGCAGAGTCCCTTCCTCATCACCTCCTTCACTGAACCCGGAATGCCTTTAGGGTCAGATGTAAAAGCTCTGAAATGAAAACTTAATAAGAAATTCAGTCAGATTTTCTCTGACTGTAGAACTCTTGCTCAGCCCAGGGGAGATAAAACTTATTTTAACTCAAGTAGCTAGAAACAGGGAGTGCTTTTCGTGAAAATACCACATGGTAATGGGATAATAACAATGCTTGTAATACCCCCAGTAAGCTCCATCTGTTACGAGACTGACACTCCTGGCCTCCTGGTACCTTCTTTCCATTGTGTCGACATTAGAAAGGTTTCTTGACTGTGTTCTCATAAAGAATTGAACATTATTTCTTTTGTTCCCTTTTTTTCCTGTCTGTCTTCCACATACTGCTATTCTTCTACTCATCTGGGGATCACAAAGCCATAACCTCCCATCTCATTAACAACAGACCTAGTAATTAGTTAATATAGAACACTGACAGGCATCATTACACAACAAATGAGTTCACATTTTAATCCCTTAACACATCATTTATCTTACTCATTTACAAATCCACATTTCACAACCCCTTACACAGTCTTTTATCAGCGAGTTATTTCTTTGAGCATTAACTTCTTGGTTATTCACTAGAACAGATACCTGGCATTTAATAAGCCCTACGCATCCTTATCAACATCCATAATAGGTCTGATGATACTGCCTTTTACTAGGATAAAGGGCTCTACTCTTGCCAGGCTGCATTTGGAATGGGAAATTTAGTCCATTAATCAAGCATCTATAATAGAAGCATTGACAGTGCCAGAGCAGACAGAGGATAAACATCCTATTGACTCCTTGAATTACTTGAGAACAGGAATACGTCAGCACAATGAGGTCTCTGAAATAACTTTTTCCCTTTTGTTGCATTTCCCCCATTTTGTACCACCTTTCAATAGTTGTCCCAAATAATGCACAAAAAGCCGTTCCAGATCTTCTACTGGAATGAATGAGACAAGTAGGAACTCGAGGAATTCAAGGTCAAGCCCAAGGCAAAGATTAAAGCAGAAGCTTTGTTTTTCATTGGCGTTTTAGCTCCACCTCAACTGAATCAGATGGAGCAACCAAGGCAATCAGCTATTTTACAGAATTAATAGTTGGAAAGAATCTGGCTCATTTGCTGTGAGGGCAAATTTTTCTACACTAGATTCAACAGAGAATATACTTGTGGAGAGAAGCCAACCCAATGCTTACTCTTAAGAACTGAAGAAAAAAACCCAATTTTTTGCAAAGTGTGACATTAACCCTTTAGCTTTGTATTATGAGAACTGAAAGATATAATGAAGCATATATTATGTGGCACTTTGGTTTGTAGCTAGATTCTGAAATTTCCCAGTCTCTTCTAGCATAGACTGATGCCACCTACCATTGCACAAAAATGCAAAGACAAGAACTTCAGGTGAATTTTTTGCTGCTTGATAGCATGACAGCTAAAAATTTCAGTCTCTACTTTAGTCTAGAGCTCAGTAGAACAAAGTAATTGGTTCTTTCCCTGCACACAGATCCTACACACACTCAGATTCTGTACATGCTGGCTTCACTCATCCTTTCCTAATATTCCCTTGTAATGAGACACACACTTACATACCTGCAAAGTGTAACTGAAGACAGTATGATATTCACAACTTTTTCCTTTGTGCCTTGCCCTCCTTAATGTTTTACCAGATTTACCAGCCCTGACAAAAACAAGTTCTGACCTGCTCTTAATTTAGGTTAGGCTTTTGGGACTACCCTGGACTCATCCTTGCAGTCAGGAGTAATCACAGTAAGACAGCACTAAAGCTATGTATCATTACCATCACCCAGACTTTGTGTCTGGGCTTAAGTCAGGCCACAGGAAAAGAAACCAATAGGCTTGTGGTTCTTGTTTCTGAGTAGATTTGAGATACTGAAAGTTTGGTTATATTTTTGCAAAGGCATTTTGGTTTGGAGAAGCTTTCAGTAAATCCCATTAACAATATGAGCTCCAATAAAAAAAACAGGCTAGTAAAACCTAAGATGTTTTAAATGCAATTCATCATGACCAACCATATGATTTACACTATTAACTGTATCTTCCATCATTCCAAGAACACGCAATCTAAATTTGTCAGCACTGGGCAAAAATAGTGCACAGCTATAGCCAAGTCATTGGGTACAGAGATATTGGCAAAGTTAGAAGAGCACATCCCATTGTAGGATCTTGAGTCATGTAAATACATCTGTTGGTAAGGAAGCATATAATTTTAACTAAGAATTATATAAATATAGTAGAGATATGACTTTAAATTAATTCTGTGTAATCTAATTCTTCTTTCCTTATGGGTAAGATGCCAGAAAAGGCTTATTAATTCCAGACAGTGGATCTAAGATTTCTTGATGATCATTCCTAATATTGGTGGACACAGAGAAAAAAAAAGCAAGCTAATAGTGAACAAGAGCCATCTAAAAGTCAGTATTGACATGGGCCAGCATCAGCACTTGCTGAGCTCTAATACAGTCCATGGATGAAAG
Organism: Gallinago jamesoni; assembly: GCA_025769975.1. Classification (NCBI taxonomy): domain Eukaryota; kingdom Metazoa; phylum Chordata; class Aves; order Charadriiformes; family Scolopacidae; genus Gallinago; species Gallinago jamesoni. The sequence continues at coordinate 12,914,027 of JAOQGH010000012.1, read as the reverse complement.
CCTCTTTAATCTTACAGTTCTAATGAGAAACACTATGAAAGAATAAATCACACAGGAGATATTCAGCTAGGGTCAAATCTTCAATTCCAGGAAAGATTCAGAATATGTCCACATTCAGAATATCTTTTAGAAATACAAAATACCTCGAACAAAGTGGCTTTTAAATTATGAATGTTCTTTCTGAACCAAAAGAAAAATTACCAAAATAATATTCAAGACAAAACCAGTAGCATAGGGACGAATAATTTGTCATTTCAGAGCATACAGTGTTCTTTATTCTTTTTGCCATCAGTTGCAGGGCAGGTACTGTTGCATTCACTTACTTACTCTTTGCTTTGCCAGTGAGCCACTCAATGGCCATCTGCACTCATATTACTGGGTCACTACTTGCCCAGAGGTACAAATTGTTCTTACATTGTGATAGAGGTTTTGCACAGGTATAAGATCCCACTTGCTGGGCAACTTTCATGTATATATTGACAGATAAGAAAGTATACAGTCTGTGTAATCTTAGCCTCTCAGAATCCCTCTCATGTATAGATTTTTAAGTATATTTAGTTTCATTTAAGAAGTAACCAATTGTCCTCACACACTGGAAGAATTTAAATTCCCTCTACATCTCTACTGAGCCCAATATAATGTGCTTGACTAAAATGTGCATTCTGAAAGGAATCCAACCAAAGTTCAGGATTCCACAGCTCTTCCAAATAAGTTGTTTCATTAATTAAGCAATCTCTGTTAAAAAAGTGTGCTTAATTTCCAATTTTAATTCCTCAGGCTGCTCACCTTGTGCCTCTGCTAAACATGATGGTACAAAGGTAAAAGGAATAGTAATAACTCTTAAAGATAGTATCAGTATTGTCAGTCAGAGTGCAGAAGGGAATTGTAGCTAGAGGAGAATTTGTGAGGAATAGTGATTATTAGTCAGACCATGAAATTTAGGTTGTTTTTCCTATTTTATCCACCAAATTCTCAGGTAGACTTGAGAACACTATTTAACTATTTGTTTGGGGTTTTTTTGCTTTTAACATTTGAAGATAATCCCCTTCCTATAAAATAATAGCAAGTATTTCTAAGTCCTTCATATAAACAATACGATAAACGCCAGCATTTGATTCCCTGTCTGGGACTGTAAGCAAACTGGAAGATTACTGCACATATTGTTTTTGCTGAGGTATGTGGCAGTTTTAAATGTGTTCTTTCACAAGATATTAAATAACTGTTTCATATAATGATTTATAGACAAAGAAATTGTAACATAGTGTCAATTTGCCACTCTTTACTTTTGATAATCTAAGCAGTTTTGTTAAACTAAACTAGGTAAAGAATTGAGGCAGAAGTGGAGAAAAATGATCAACTCATACAACAGACCTATGATGTAGCTGCAAGACTTCTAAAATCCCTGGTCAAGGCTTTAATATACTCTGTTTTTTAATGCAGATAAAATTAATACACAGTTCTGGCACAAATGGGATCAGAAGTACCAAAGCTGTCTACCAATATGATCACTCTTTAGTGAAATCTATTTTCAATTGAATTGTGAACTGAGACTTCATTGGATTAAAAAACCAAGTTCCTGGAAGTGGTGCTGAAGCATGTAGTTGTGTCCGCAAAACCCTGAAATATACAGGGTTAATGTACACATTTGTCTCTGAAAGTAATGATTGGCTGCCTTTTGTAGGGAATATTTGACTGCTCCCTTCTTTAGTGTTTGCTTTGCACAGACATGCAGAACATGACCTAAAGACTGAAGAAGGAAGTTAAACTAATAATATTTTAAAATGGTTTCTGATTTTTATTTCTCAAACAAAAAAAATCAAGTTGCTTGTTCTTTGAACTTCCATCAATTGTCAATGTTTTATTAAGAGTTTTCCAGGACAGTCAAAAAGGAAACTGGACCAGAACAATGGGTAACGTAAGCATTTATCTCTACTACTGTGCACGCTGATAAGGAAAAGCCAAGTAACTGTTCTCTCTCATTTTGTTAATTTTCTGTTTATTACCTCCTGAAGTATTTTGCTCTATTTAACACAGAAAATTAGATATTTTGATCTGTAAATTTCCCCTCGTTCTCATCTTATTATCCCGTCTGCTTATTTGTCCTACACAGAAGAAGAAAAGGCATTTTTAATTGGTAACAATTTTCTTTTAGATATTTTGTGTCTTTATGTCCAAATTTTTCCAAGCCCAGGTGGCAATGGAAATTTTCTTACACAAAAGGTAGTTTAACTGCTTCCCACAGAGAGCAGCTCTTAAGTTCAAAGGATCTTTCATGAGTGAACAGACACAGTATTTGGACACTTGCTTGTTTAAACTGAACCAGAATATAGTTGTTTTCATTTTTAATGAGTTTTGACATCTAATAATAGCCCTAGGTGCCTTTATTTTAGATTTCCTGTGTCAGATAACATTAACGGAATTGGATCCCAGAAAGTGGACATGCAGCACAGCCTGGATAGAGGCCTCTGAATGCCACCCAGGCACTGGTTATGCTGAAATTTCTCTGGTAAAGGGCAGGAAAACATCTCTGCACATCCCTGAGCCTCTCAGGCATGCTCAGACCATGCTTAACTTGCTTGGACAGCCTCAAGCTTGGTTTAAAATACACCTGGGTGCCCAGTGTTTTTTGCATATAATAGCCTGGGGGAAATCTAATACACCCATCTTCAGCATGTATGTGCCTAAAGCATGCTGTGTTGATGGGAGGGGCAAATTTCAGTCCTCTTGAAATAAACTCAAGGTCATCATCTCAGCTCTGAGGTATTCAAAGTGTCCATCCATTTTTTTGAAATCTACGTCAAAGAAACAAAAAATGCAGTTGTATCGTTAGATCTTTCTTTCAACAAAATGTATAGTTGATGCCATTTAGGAAACTAAGATAACTACTCTTGCTATATTATCTGATTAATTCATAGGAGTCTTGTGCTTTTCAATTACTCTAAAATGTCTTAACAAAGTCCAGTGCATAGAAGATAAAGATGGTGTCTGGGCATGCAAGGTTCATATTCACAGCAACAGTACCAGGATTCCGAACACCAATTGTTTTCAAAAAGGAGTGAGGATTGTGTAAATGAACCTGTAAGTGCTGCCTTGCTGATTAAAATTACTCTTGCTAAATCAAAACAACTGTTAGAATATAAAACTATACAAAACAACAGCATTGGATTGGTGTTTGCCACATCAAGCAGTGGAATAAAATTATTAAAAATGCCTCAACATTTTTTTTTTTGTACATCTGAAATAATTCTGATTATTTAAAGCCACAACAGGGCTGATGACATAATACACATTGGAAGCATTTTATGCTTTCAGCTCTAAAAAACAGTAAGAGACACTTTAAATGGTGGCTTTTCATGCTGCATGGCTCTGCTCCACATCAAAAGAGGATATATAAGTTTGCAGATCCAAAGGCAGAAATTCTTAGGACATCCTGTCATCCAACACAGTTGGATGCTGTCTTTCTTCTTTTCATGATCACTAAAGAAGGTCGAACAGTGATTCATTAAGATCATGAAGGAATGCCAACCTTTCTGCAGATTGAGCTCTCCTGAGGTCCCTCAGGAGCTACCTTTTAAAACAGTTGTGACCACATTACACAAGAGACTGGCCATAGGATGCTTCTCCACAGAAAGTAAAACCAAATAAGGGTTTCATTAGAAAGCCATAAGCTTATCACAGGCAAATCCAAATAACAATGAAACTGCAGGCTATTTAAAACTAATTTATATTTATAAGGTCCTTGAGGGGATATGTATTTGGTATACAATGGAATTTTGACACTAGCCAAATGTTTGTGGGGAACTCTTAAGGAGTTTAGGAGTCACCTTAAAAAACCCAAATGGTGTTTCAGGAATACATATTCACTCCGTATGTGCAAATAAAGAATGAAGGACCTCAAGATATGCTTGCAAAAATGGTGATGCTCCAAGTCAGCCTCTGCTTTTGAAGATGTTGATATAAATGATCACAAAGTTTGCTTGGGACCCTCAGTCTTTGTCATGTTGACCTGCATTTCACTCCATGATTTTTAGAACACATAAAACACACTCCATCCCACACCCCTGCCCCGGTCGTTTATACCAGAGGTATATCTAAAATAAACTGAGGGGCAGAGTACAGTTTCAAGCAGTCTCCCACACTGTTAAGACTCACTAATTGTTAGTCTTCTGCCTGGCACAAAGCTTGCATTAGGACTTTCCCAGACATACCTGAGTGTGGTTCAGGGCACAGCAAAGGCCACATACTATTCACAACACAGTGTGTAGGTGAAGGTGAGAGAAAAGACTTTACCTGTACAGATGTGAGCAATGCAGTCTTATTTTGAGTGAGGGAATAGCCCTTCATCTGTTTTATTCATCCAGCCTCTGAGAGGGTAGGTCTACATGAAGGTCCTTGCATGAAGACCTGAGTTTGCAGTGCTCGTGCTGCAGAGTGGCCTGGAAATTAGATGTCTTCTCTTAGTGTGGTGCCCTATTGAGATAGTAAGTCTTGTTAAGGAGCTGTTAGAGCAACAGATAGTCCTCAAAGAAATAACCTTAGCCTTTAAAAATTCAACTTTGCTTACCTCAAATGTGAGATATAACAACGGTGCAAAAGACAGGCAAAGCAAAGAAAACCTGAAGGAACCAGCCCCACCTTATTCTGTGGCTACAGAATGAGCAATAGTTGAACCAAAGTAAACAGATTGTGCTTGCCCCATCTTGCTGTAATACAGATTGTACTATGCAAATTATCTTTAGGCCCACACACAGATACACTAGTAAGAATACAGGAATTATCATCTAGGACAATCTAATTTACTGTTATTGAATTAGCTTAAAACTTTCACAACTTTTAAAGAGTTTCTCAGCTGTAAAGTGATGTTGGAATATAAACTGATACCCGTGCTTACAGCATTGTGTTTAATATATTTAGTAACTTTCTAATACAAATGCCTTGTTACTTTTACTCAGATTTACTATTCAACTTCTAAATTTGCTTTTGAAGAGCTTTGCATTTTAAAAGTTGCGTGTATGAGGAAGTTAGAAAGACAAAGTTAGAAACTTGGGGATTTCTTAGTTGTTTGAATCTGTATATTTTAACTTGCTAACTAATACTGAAGTCTGTGAATTTCCTGTAATGTCTTAGTTTTAAAAAATTAGTTTAGTCACAGTAGGTCTACTACTTCCTTGTAGACTCACTGAGATATTTTTGGCTTCTCCTGCAAATTCACTCATGTTCTAGCAGTTCTCCGTGGACTTGTTTGGGCACATTCAGCCATCATTAGCACTGGCTGCAAGTTTTATACCACTGTATTGTCCTCTATCTATACATCCTTGGGACTTGGATTTGGGTACATACAAGGGAGCAGGTGCAGCCAGGCAGGGAGTGGTAAGGTGGGTGGAGGGTCTTGCCTCATCCTTCCCCACATGATACAAAGCCTACACGGCATGTCGGAAATGATGTAATTGTGGGTGTGTGTAATTTGCTACAGGTTTACTCCAGCACTAAACTAGTATTTAGGTGCCAAAATGGTAATTTAGGCGCCTAGATTCAGAAGAGTGATCCAAAAAACCACACCTGATATGTTCAGGTGGCTGACACAGTGAAGGTACCATTTTGGATATCATCCTAAATTACTCCCTTCCAGACTGAAGGGAAAGCACAGAGGAGTTGTACCTCAATGCCATGCAGCACCTTAGAGAGATACCTCAGAAGTAAAGCCTAATGCCTTATGCCCAAGTTACAAACCAGGACAGACAAATTAGAAATGAAATTGTTTTTCTCTTTCACGGTTATGGCCTCTTTCTATGGCACTGATTTTCTGGCAGAAAGTTTGAGAGACATTTTTCTCTCACATATTTCTCCTTTAAATTTAATTCCAGTGCATGAATGAACTTCCTCTAATTTCTACAGATCTTTCTACATTGAAGCACAAGGAGCTAAATGCCGATTTTCTGGTGTTAGCTTAGTGGGAAAAGTATTACAAGTCATTTATCCTATTGTCAGGTGGTCATCATAAAATAAATACCCTTTTATGAGGAAAAAAATATCAGTAACTACATGCAGAAATCAAAATACACAGAGTCTAAATGAAAACAGCTCTGCACCACTCTGCAGTTAAAAGAGATGACGGAAAGATAATGATGTGGGAGAGGAATGTTTCTTTGTAGAATTAGATTTGATGGAATAAGTTCAATAACCTAAAATTAGGGCATGGCTCCAGTTGGAGGAGAAAGAAGAAGAAAATAATATTAAAGATAAAATTAGTGTGTGGAGACTATTGAAAGACACTGAGTTTCTGTAGGAAGACTATTTTTTTGTAGCACAAGAAAGAAAAATAGTCAATGGTCTGTAACTTAAATGGTGAACTGAGAATGGAAACTATAACAGAGGGATTTTGGATGGATGAAAAATGAACAGGTTATTCCTGGCTCTTATGATGAAAAAGGAGGGAGAAGTATTCAAACTTTATAACTAGGAAACTACAGCAGCATAAGTTGGGTTGTTTTGAGGAGCAGTTAAGTCAGATGGCACATTCAGAAGGAAGAAAGAAGCAAAATGATTTATCTAGCGCAGCAGACATTGCATTCAAGTCTGGGGGGTACATAAGAAAAGTGACTAGACTTCAGTAACAAGTGCATCTTTGTGTGTTTAACTGTAGTGATCTTTCTACTATTATTCAACACTGCAAACTAATGTACCTATTTCATCCTCATATATGCACAATGTATGTGTGTATACACACCCAACATATGTGTGTATATTTCCATGTGTGCATATATATATATAACACATAAGCATATTGTTTCTTCTCTCCACCAGAATTTTTTAGAATTTAGAAGCATTTCCATATACATTCTACTTCCTAAGCATGTATCATCATTTTTTATTTTTTAGATCTGTGTAGAAAGAATTAACTTGGATTTTTTTTCAAATGTTATATTTCTTGTCAGTAGTTCAGTTAAATTTGTTCTAGTCCTCATTTGCTTTATCTCCACTCACTTTTACACGGTTGCTCACGCTTCAATTACGTATTTCAGCAACAGCAATTAATTGATTCAAAATGTTCAATTGTTAAACTAAGTGGTGATGAGCAGGGACAGATTTCGACCTTAAGACAAACTGAAAATCTAAGCAAGCTACCTGTGCACTGCCCGGGGAAGGAAGATATACTGAAAGAGAGGGCAGTGTCTTTGGAGATAGGAGTATCTAACTGCATACAATCTGTTTGTGTGACTAAATTTCTTTTATTTGGTATATGTAGGTTTGGGTGCAAAGAACAGAAGGAGAAAGGATAAAGAAAGTTTGAAATAGCTTCTACAGGTGCCCATCAAGTCTCCAGCAGAGAGGAATTCACTCTGTGGGATTATGATGTTACAGTTATGGGAGGAGATGTGCACTCTGATGACACCAATTCCTCTTTGTGACGTGAAGATCAGGAAATCGGAATCCTGGACTAGATGGCCATAGTATAGATGGCTAAAACTAATCAAGAAGAAAATCATTCTTAGCCCAGATCTTTGAAAAGCACAGATCCTCTTTAGTTCATAAAATCAATAACCTGAGACTAAAATTTGATGCAAAACAGTCCTGGCAATTTTCATGTTTTTAAAATGTGTCCTCCTCATGAGAAGAAAAGAATAAAATCATGCTGGGAGTCACTTTCTGAGGGCTGCAGCATGCATTACCCTTGTTGCTACAATATTACTGAAAAGATCACAGGAATGCGTAGATCAAATATTCCAGGCTAGAAAGTCAACAGGTGTCTTTGATAGTGTCAATTCTTCCATTGTAAACCCTTTCCCACTCTCCAAGAGAGGCTGACTGAGCCACAGCCTCACCTGGAATACACCTTTGCTGAAAGAATACAGAAATATTCTCAGGAATTATTTCCCTTTTATTTATTTTTTTCTTCTAAATGTTTTGGTTCTATATAAGCTAGAAGGCTTTTTACGCTGGAGAAGGTAGCTCTTCAGTAACTACAATTAAAACATTAAAATCAATTTAGAAAATGTTATCAAAGTACCAGATTCTGATCCAGCTTCTCTTGGTCAAGTCCATGACCTACGCCATCAGTGGGTATATGCAGGGCAATATAAAGGGCTTGACAAAGTAGATGATAATTAATTTGTGATGAAAACATCACACTGGCATGAAGCCAGATTTGGGAACTCTACAGGGATTATAGGTGGGCAGAAGTGGAACACTGGATGAATCAAATCTCACACTTCATGTGATGCAGTCACAGTGAGTGAGCTTCAGATTTCTCTGTAGTATTGCTTGGAGTCATATTACCAATAGACATAGAGGGATTTGTTCTGTGGCTGAGTTTCCAGTGTGGACTTCTGTGCAGACCAGCTTATATAGCAGAGGTTGCCCTTCTGCAGCACATCATAGCATGAGACTTCTAGACAATCCTTTCACATGAGTGCTTTGAGTGACACTACCAACCTTCCGCTGACACTGCATCACAGATAAAGGTGGCTGCTTTTAGCAGTGATGTGTGAAAATTAACCTTCCAGGTACTGACCCAAATTGAACTATCCACATTAACAAGCACTCCACTGGCACAAATGAGGGATCCACAGCATGGCCTCATGTTGTCCATAATCAAAATTTTAATAAACAGATATTTGTCAAAGTGCTATGGTAAAAAAAATACAAAAACTTTTAAAAACAGACCACTTGGATAATACAGATTCATTTTGAGAGGATTAAAAAGCATATCTGTGATTGGTAATGAAAATTAAACCTTTGACTAGTTTACATAAATATTTAAATGGAGTCAATGGTTTTTCAGAAAAAGATTTGTTTTTCAAAAGACAAGTACTTCCCACACTGTACTGTTTTGTATCTAGTGGAATGCTCACATTGTTTCTATTCTTATAGTTAATTGTTAGGAGAAACCCTGTTTGTATTTTCACTGCAGTAACTGGAATGTCTTGTTCTTCAGTAAGAGCTCCTCAGGACTGTTTGCTTGGTGACCTCTTGGGCTTTTTAGCTAATGCACAAGTAAGATAAGAATAATCAACTTAAATATTTACATTGGACATTTCCAATGGTTAGTTCCAGTTTATAATTTTCCAAGGGACTGGAAAAGACACTGCACCGTGAAGTGTGTATTTTGAAAGCCTTTTAGTTATTGTTCCCATTCACAATGTGATACTGAAGATCCTTAAGACCTTAATGACATACCCCAAAAGGAAGGCAGACTTGTGGATGTCTAGGTGCTGTTAATGAGATAGCATTGGTGAGAACAGAAAAATGTTGGCACGTAAGCTACTCAGTGTAGCACAGCCCTCTTTATTTCATATTATTTTCTTCCTGTGAATGTTATTAGCCTTGTTTACTAGATCTTCCTTGGAAGCACTTAAAATGAGTTCAGTAGCAGCAGACTTCACATCACACACATTCAAAATTTCAACTCGGTTAAAGAGGTCAAAAGTTCCTTATTTTTTAGGAGTTCCATATTAGAGAACTCCAGGCGGCATTTCACCAGAGCAGAGGGGCAGAAACATCTCCCCCAACCTGCTGGTTATGCTTTTTTTAATGCAGCTCAGGGTACAGTTGGTTTTCTGGGCTGAGAATGAACATTGTTGCTCATATTCAGCTTTTATCCACCAGTGCCCTCCCAGCCCTTCTCTGCAGGGCTGCTCTCAATCTCTTCATCCTCAGTCTGTATTGATACCGGGGGTTGCACTTGGCCTAGTTGAACCTCATGATGTACATGTGGGCCCACTTCTTGAGCCTGTCCAGGTTCCTCTGGATGGCATCCCATCCCTCAGGCATGTAGACTGCACCACTCAGCTTGCTGTCATCTGCAAATTTGCTGAATGTGCAATGATCCCACCATCTATGTTGTTGATGAAGATATTGCCCTGAGGTACACCAGTTATCACCAATCTCTATCTGGACATTGAGCTGATGACTACTAGCCTCTGGACAACCATCCAACCAATTCCTCATCCACCAAACAGTCCACCCACCAAATCTATACCTTTCCAATTTAGAGAGCAGGATGTTGTGGGGGACCATGTCAAAGGCCTTACAGAAATCCAGATAGATGATATGTGTAGTTCTATTGTCCACTGATGTAGTCACTCCATCATAGAAGGCTACTAGGTTGGTCAGGCAGGACTTGCTCTGGGTGAGCCATGCTGGCCATCTCAAGTCACCTCCCTGTCCTCCATGTGCCTTAGCATAGCTTCAAGGAGGATCTGTTCCATGATCTTCCCAGGTACAGAGTTGAGGCTGAAGGGCTGGTAGTTCTCATGATCCTCTTTTCTACCCTTTTAAAAAAAGGGTGCAGTGTTTCCCTTTTTACAGTCACTAGGGGCTTCACGTGACTGCCATTACTTTTCAAATATCATGGATAGTGGCTTGGTAAAAGCCAACTGCCTCCAGACCAATTGCCTCCAGACCCTGGGATGCATCTCACAGGTCCCATAGATTTGTGTGTGTTCCAGTTCCTCAGGCGGTCCCAAAACTAATCTTGTCTTGCAGTGGGAGGGACTTTTCTCCCCCAGTCTCCATGCTCAAATCTGAGTGAAACGGGCCACGAAAGAATCAAGAGAAAATAACAGTATCTAAGCAATAATAATGCAAAATATATATCTTTTAATTTTAAAACACAAGAATAAAAGAAAATAAGTCAGTGGTTGAAGGCTGGTCTTCAGTCTAAAATAAGTTTCTATGTCTGTTGGACATCATACACTGCAGACCCTCTAACCATGATAAAGGCTGTTTACCAGGCTTCTGACAAAAGATAAGGTCAAACTTAGGCAGTGAAGAAGAGAAAATGTTATTTTACTTTGCTTTTATACTTTAAAATGAAAATTGTTTTATTCTGGCAGAGTATGTACAGATGAAAATGAGATCAATTAGTGACCCAAATTTAGCTATAAATGTCTAGGAAATAAGCAGGCATGTAAAGCAGCAAGCCTAACTATTTTCAGAAAATTCAACCAACCAACCAATGAACCAAATATTTTGTCAGGGACAAAATGTTGTCTGCCATACTGTCTATGAATGCAGTGTTGTCTTTTCTCAAATCACTGTGGGAGATTCCTTCTCCATGTCAGAAGCCGTGATGCAGAACAGATGCTGAGACATAATATAGCCATCCATAAATCCTTAAACTAAGAGCTGTGACCAACTATCCTCTCTATACAGGAGGCTCAGCCTGTGCTCATATATAGTTTCCTTACTCAGATGCCAAATCTGTGTCCCATTTCTATCCCCTTGTGACTGAGAGGTTGAATGGAAATTTAAACTACTCAGTTTAAAGAGTTATACAGTACCCCTGCAAGCCCTTTTCGCAGCTCATTTCTACCCCTAACTCGTGAAATCATGATAATTCAGCTACTTTGAGACGTGGATGGTTGTGCACAAAATAGAGTTGTGTACAGTTTGTTCCTTTTTGAATCTAAAATTTGACAAATTAGATCTATTCCCAAAGCTCAAATTTCAGTATTAAAATAAGTGAGCTGGAACAGGATCCAGTGTATTAATATTAACATGAGAACACCAGGCATTCCGTGTTGCATCCATATTCCCAGAGGTCCCATCTGTACTCTAGGCATAACTGACAGCTTAATAAAGCCCCTCCTCCCCATTTGTCTCAACTAGCTCAGACAGAGGAAATTAAGGATGAACTTACATAGCTGGTTAACTCTGACACTCCTGTCTTGGATTGTGATCTAAACATGGAGGACTCTAATAGAACAAGGGATCAAGTCCCAAGCACAATTAACTGGATAACTGATGACACGTTCACTTGCATCAGACTGGTATTGGCTCTCTCACACGAGTCTCTGAAGGCCTAATCTTGTGGCTGCTTTGCAAACAAATGTTTGTCTTAACAAGAAGTTACAGTCGAAGTCACTCTTAGTATATGGTTTCCACAGTGGGCCCAGGTGAAAATGGAATTAAAAATACTGTTGTTTTAAGGTAGAACATTAATGCTGCTAAACCCTTATGTTGATGAGTTAATGCTGATGACTGTGAGAGAGATGAGACAATACACAGGAAACTGTTAACTTGATGAGACCCCATTTGAGAAAGCTATAAAAGTAATCTTAAGTACATTTCCATTCAAAATGAAAGCAAATGGGAGGTTTTTTTCAGGGATTCTTGCGTAGAGGTGAGTAGGTACTGCTTCAGAAGTGGGAGAGATGGGACAGAAGAGCATTGTGCTGGCCTCTTTCACACAACCCAGAGTTTTGCTAGCTGCTTGTATAAAAAATGTCCAGGTGCTAAGCAGTAGTATGTATTTGCTCAAACTGATAGTACCCTTAGTGACTGTATTAGAAGGATGAAGTTAAAGGGATGTGTTGTTGTAAAAGAAAGGTTTACAAGGATACTTGAAGTGCACAGATAAATATGAAGCAGCGTTAGTAATGGTAGTCTCTTGCCATTACTTTTCCTGCCAGGTTACTCCCATACACACTTCACTCCTAAATCCATCTCTCAAGATAGTTTTTTGTGGTATCTCTGAATTTAGCCTAATGGTCACCTATTTCAGTCCTGTTTTGATTTGTCCCTTAGGACCAATCTACCAGGTATCTAGAAAGTATCTAATAAGTATGGAGGCTCTTTCTTACTAACAATACTTCACCCCTTGCACACATCCACAGAATTAATTTAACAACTTAATTATCTATCCTGGTTCAAAGAAAAAAGGTCAGGGGTAAAAAGTTGTTCTTCAGATGATCTGATTAATAATTTCAACTCCCTCAATCTTCAGCATGGCCTCATTTTACCCTAAATCTTTTCTAGAAGGGACTGTTTTCAAACTGTCTTGAAATATCCATTACTGTATTTTTCAACTGCTAAAAGCAGTGCAGTGCTAATATAAACACTGCCTTATCTGGGACTGCTCTGAGGATGTATGTGATTTCCTGAGCATATCCTGAGCTTGTATCTGCTCACTTAAGAACTGTTAAGTAAAATGGCGCTTTTGAAATTAAAATAACAGCATTTAAATAGAACCCTTTAAAACAAGAAAACTAAGGTATAAATATATTTGAGTTTTTTAATCCAAAATCTGACTTGTATCTGCATCTGTTGTGTTGGAAAAATATAACAAAAATAAAAGGCACATACAGAGGAGGAATAACTGGTATTAGGCTAAATGACCAGCAATGAAAGACATAGTAACTCTACAAGATCCTGTGTAAACATTAAAAATGGAGAGGAAACATTTAACATAGAAGAGCAGTTGTAGAGGGATGAATGGGAAAAAATTAAGAAGAGGATGTATGGATGTATGTAAGCAATAGTAACTTAATGTCCAATAGATCTGTGCAAGTGTTTGCTTTTGCTATTTTTACAATGAATACTACATTTACAATGAATATTATATCAAGGTCAAGAGACTACAACGTATTTGATTTTAGCTGCTGTATTTACTGTCCAGTATTTTGTGGTGATTCCTATGCAAAGGTACAGAAGAGAAAAAGCATAGTCAGATAATTGTGCATGTGAAAAATTTGAAGTCAAATATGAGTGTACATATTCATGTCTACCAGGAGACTTAATCTCCATTTGCTTCTGGATTGCTAATGTCTTGCAAAGGTTTTCATGCTTGCAGGCAGTCCAGCTAGGCAGATTATTTAGATGTGTATTATCAGTCTTTTCTACATAGGTGCCTGGAGCCTCAGACAGACCTGTATAATTTTCACTTTAGAGTGAATATTGGCATGAAAACAATTTAAAGATTAAGGATGCTCATTACTACAATGTAATAATAAGTATAAATGTACTGAAATGAGTCTCCTAGCCTCTAGGTTGGTGTGAATAGAATCACAGATCATTCTACAAACATCACTCGATACAAACATAGGTATCATATGATGAGTTGTTGCAATTCAGGAAGACATATATTACATACAATTTTACATGTTTGCACTCATCAGGAGCCCTTGTGAGACGAAGCCAAGCAAAAGCAGCTGTGGGTGTTTTAAAATTTAACATGTGGGGATAAGTCTAGGAACACCTAAAATGGGAATTAGTCTTACCTTTGCAAAGAAGTTAAGCTGGAAGCTGACATCAGCTTCTTGGCTAATTTACACTTCAAATTAAAAGCTAGCCCCTCTGCACAGGTAAAAATCCTGTTTCTGTCCTGTTAAGGACCCCTGAAGCATGCATACCTTTTGTTTTTCAGCATTTTTGATGATTTCACATTAGGATGGAGAGGGACATAATATGAAAAATTACACCTGAAATATCAGTGTAAGATATGTTCTTGGCTGCACAGGATAGCACGTATACCACAGAGCAAAATAACCCTAAGAAACACATTGGAAGAATAAATTAAGTTAGTATAGCAACTCACTAATATAGAAAAGAATGAAAACTAAATTTGTTTTTAGATTACTCTTAAAGCTAAGAATCATATTTCTATTCAAGGCATGTTTTAATTTGTAACTTTTACTTAGCATATAATTTTGTGTCTAATTTCTTATTTTGGTACATGTGACTTTTCACAAACACACAGACTGACAAGTTCTCTACTTAAGACAGTATGCAATAAACAGCAGACCCTTCTCTTGAAAAGGAGCCCCATCGCAAAAGAAAAAAGAAAGCACAATTAGAGTGAGATCAGTATTAGAGTGAGGGAGAAATCAGGAAGAGATATTCTGGGGTAACAGCACTGAAGAGCCACCAGGAAAGGACCTGGGACTTCATATATAAAGAATGTGTGTCAGTGTCTCAATGACAAAAACCCTTTTAGGGAAAAAAGTCATGCAAGAGACAGACTTTTATATGCGGTAACCTTGGAAAAGGGAGTTTAGAAGACTAGCTGAGAGAAACAGATCACTTAGTGCAAATAATAAATTCAGCTGAGGAGAAACATTGATTGTTAGAATATGATTGACATTGGCTCTGGAGACAGATGTCCTCCTGCCCTCCCAGCTGGAAAGGCCGGCTGGGTGGAGCTCCTTTAGAAAACTGGCTGCTGCCATTGTACAGCTAAAAGAAGAGTGGACACGCAGAGGTAAATTTTCAAAGCAGTGTGTTTATTAACTACCCATTGACAAATACAGGCAATTGTTAGTGAACCTCTTGCACATCCCTTTGAAAACCTACGCAGTTTGTTTGAGATGATATCTTACCATTTATGCCAGAAAAGGTGGCTTCCAAGATGAGGTGGGCCTTTCTTGACAATGGATAAAATGGGTGATCTTAGGAACCCTTTGCCTTTTTAAAAAGCCGTGTGAGGTCTCCTATACTACAATTCACATTCAATTTAGTGTGTTTTTTTTTCTTCTCGCAAGATCAAAGAATTTTTTCTTATGTCATCACACATGACATGGGTAATGAAAGCTTTGAGAAGCTAGAACTGACAGTTTCCAGCATGGCCCCTATCTAATTCTGTAGCTTTTCAGTATCCTCATTTATATGGGGGTGAGAGGGGGGGAAATGATTAAGAATACTTCACCTGGCAGTCCTTGAACACTCACCATTGTGAGTTGAGAACAAGCATTGCCTATCATTATGCTTTACCCATGTATACTTACAATGAATAGACCAGCACTCTGTTTCTCCATTATAGGCACAGTTTGCTTTACAAAGCGCTAGAGAGTGTATGAGCTAGTTATAAATCAAAAAAGTGAGAAGTTTTGGATCCCATGCAAAAATTTCTGAAGTAAAAGTCGCACAACAAAAAATGATAGCTTCAAATTTTTTAATCATTCCATTACTATGTGTTTGGACACATTGCTGTTTGAACATAAGTGCTGACTGTCTGGCTAGAACTCAGTAACATCAGATCATGGCTAAATCGCACATGAAACATGACACTGTCATCATTTAAAGGCTTGATATTATTCAATGTGGGATTTTTCCCCTTCTTTTCTTTTTGTTCCCGGCAGTTATCTATGGTGTGCAAACAATTCTACAAGACCATGTGTAACAAAACTAGAGTCATCAAAGAGTGAAGGTGGTCACCAGTTAAAATTGTGCACTACACTGTCACACTCAGTGGAAGCAACTCTCTTGCCTTTATGTACACTCTTGTTCTCACTACCACAGGAGGAACAAATACCAGCTTAAATGTGATTTGGCTGGTTACATTTTGGTTGTGTTTTTGAGAAGTGTGTGTTAATTCTGCTGATGTGATTTGTAGTAGCACAGCGAGTGCCACTCGGATTTTTGTATGTGCAAGGTTAAATTGTTCTGGGTATATCTCTGGATAAAATGTCCTTTGCTTTTTTATTATGTGGAACTGACTCAATTTGAGGCAGTGTGTGAGATGAAACTAAGAAAAAAGACTGGACACATTGTAAAAAAGGTAATAAGAGTTCAGATGTGGATGAAGACTGTGATCAGTTGTATGTCAACTAGGTATCTGCATTTCTATTATAATGCCTACAAATGTTCAGAAATCTTTTTGTTTCATACTGAGATGGGAAATAGAATATCAAAATACTTGATTGAAAATAAATGATAACAATTTGGGAATGCCATGACACTGAGCTTTGATTTTAGTATAAAATAAAAAATTATGTACTGATTCTCTGTAAGCAAAAAGCTTCTGTTTTGTCTCAATTTGATATTGAGATAGCTTCACAGCTATTGTAGCATTATGGAAATATAGTTTCATTGCTGCAAGGCTCTGTTTTCACCTCCAGAAGTAGAGTCAAATTCCCATGATACATAAATTTCTTGAATTTCAGTAGATCCAACATGTAGGAAATTTGAGACCATTATTGGAAGAGTGTCAGAAAACCTCTATGGAAGAGATCTTGGAACAGCAGAGTTATACCTATTATGAGACCTCAGTTTGCTTCATTTTGCTTACTTATAATTTTTTTAATGGAAAAAAATTAAATCCTAATTTTTCATATTTAAACATTTTATCTGGAAGAATACAGTTTTAGGTAAGAAATATTTGAAAAGAGACTCCTAATCCTCAAGTTCAAAAGTTTAGGTTGCTTACAATAGTATGCAGGTGCACAAATAATACCAATTACGGCTTCATTATAAGCCAAACAGAACCTGTCTTTTACAAAACTGATATTCTAGACAGTTTTGAAAACATAGCATAGGAACCCTGGAATACAAAAGAAAATTGTCTTTTCAAATTAATTCTCATAGTAATTTCTCATATTAGTGAAGTTCTTCAATGTCACAAGATATTTGACTGGACATTGTTAGCAAAGTGAAAGATGACTTTGAGTTAGAAGAGCTCTTTCAATCACGAATCTTGGAATCTTAGAAGATGCTGATGGGACTCCGGTCACAGAGCTGCTAAGGAAGCTGGGTATATGTGACAAATTTGTTTACCATATACTGTTGCCATCACTGTGATGTGAACACAAGAAATTTGAAGAAAGAATACTTGGTTTCTCATGTTATATTGTTTAAAAAAAATATGTTTAGTTTGGGGAGTGAACATAACCAGATCATCTTAATTATTTCTTTCCCACTTTTCATCCCATAAATCTGCTTCCAACAACCTTTCTTTACAAGTGTATGTTTCTTTTACAGAAGCTAAACTGAGAATCATTGGACAGCTCCCAAGTCCACATTTTTTTCCCCCAGTTCCTTTGTGCTTATGCTTAGCTGCATAATTTGACATAGTCTGAACATCGGGGCAAACATCCCACAAATACTGAGTGACTGTTTAACCTAAAAAACGTAGAGTGTACTTTGAAAACTTTATTAGCAATCTTTCATTCTCAAGTATTTTTATAAACTGTTTCCCAGTGAAAATGAGATGGTCCCTTAAATTGAAAAATGATTAATTATACAAACTGTGTGACAGAAATGTTTATCTTTATAAAAGAAAAACATTTACAGAGTGATTTCAGTAGTTTATAGTAAGGAAAGATAATTAATAGTTTGTTGCTATTCTATGATTTTTCAGTGAGATAATCCATACCTAGTGGTGTGGGGAATAGCTTCTATTTCTCAGTTCACCAAACAGAAGAAACCTCCACTGAGTGGTTTATCTTAATAGCAGACATCTGTCTGTTTTTCATTATTCACATGGTAAAGAGGAAAGATCTTTCTGCTGCTTAGAAGAGTCTTA
The DNA here is from genome assembly GCA_025769975.1 of Gallinago jamesoni. Taxonomy (NCBI): domain Eukaryota; kingdom Metazoa; phylum Chordata; class Aves; order Charadriiformes; family Scolopacidae; genus Gallinago; species Gallinago jamesoni. The sequence goes on along the minus strand of JAOQGH010000012.1, from coordinate 12,896,008 downwards.
ATGTAGCATATAGTCTTAAAGAAACAGCAGATACAGCAGGGACCTTTTTCACCACTCATATCTTTCACTTAATGCACACAGGTTTAGTGGAAAATCTGTCAGAATCATGATAAGTGTTGTGAAGAAGCTTCTTGTAGAAAACAGCACTGTGCTCTGAAAGCCTCAGAGAGAAGGACTGGTTTGGGAAGTGAACCATCCCAGCAAGTGGTGTGTCCTGTGGTCTTAATTCTTGTGCTGACAGTGTCTCCCAAGCAGGTGTGGTGAAAAGCCAGATGTCCATGTCCCTGTGCTGAGGAGCAAACGCCCAAGCATGGTCTGGTACTGCTGGTGAAAGTCCCAGTAAAATTCAAGTCCATGGCCCTTGCACTCCAGTTATGAAAGCCTCTGGTTTCAAAATACCTTTTAATGAAAAATAATAATGATGTCAATATACATCTCAGCATTTATCCTTGATGGTCACCATAAGCAGGGCAGTCATTACAAGTTGCCTCCCTTTCTTTTTCCTCCTCTCCAAATGACATTGCACAGTGTGATGTGATGAGGTGACTCGATCTCCAGAGAGAAGAGGAATCCTATTGCTACCTCATCTGCTATCTTCACTATCCCCTATCCTTACTGGGCTGCATTTAGCCCACTATGATTTCAGGTTAAACAGATGGAATTGGCTAAAATGTCTTTGAAGACTGGCTTACCTATTCTAATGGAGAATGTAATGAAAGCATTTACTTTCATTTGCTACAGGGCCAAGCGCACAACAAAACCATGAGGCTATGTCTGTTAGTTTAAAGCAATGAACAAAAGTACTTGGATGACAGAGAGAGAACACACAGAACAATACTAAAAGTATCACTCATCTGCTTTCAACTAGATGACTGCAGTGCTGGTAACATTTTGCATGCAGAAATGGATAGCAAAATGAACATCAAAACCAATTAGAGGTTCAAAAGCTGTCTATATGAGGAAGTATTGAAAACATTGGAACTTACTAGAAAGGTGAGAAATCAAAGGAGACCAGATAAAGGTGACTAATGTAATAAATGATACTGAGAAAATAAATCAGGAGCTCTCATTTGGTCTTTACAATAAAGTAATTTACAAAAAAAGAACAATGGGCATTCAGTGAAAGACACCAGATCTAACACCTATTAAAGAAAATCCCTTTTCTTTATTACCTTGTGAAAATCATTGTAACAAAATGTTATTGAGGCCAAGGGCTTAGCAGGATCCCAAGGAGAGACAGATGTTGTATGGGAACATCTGCAGTAATGCTAGCTAGGAAGGTTCATTTTTGAAGGAGGGTAAGCCTTTTGCTCTTCATGACTTAAAGCCACGGGAAGAAACTTTTCACTTTGTGATGACAATTATTTAATAGAAAGATCTACTACACTTTCTCCCAAAGGACTCTATGTTGCTTATTACAGTCTGACATGGGGTGGTACCCTATTTCTACAGAACAAATTTGCCATGGGGTTAGCTGTTCACTGAGTGATCAGGCCAATGTGTCTCGTTATCATCTCTGAGATGGGAGTTACTGACCTTCAGGTCACATTCAGTAACTAAACTTTGTGTGCTCCTAGTGCAGCACAAAATGCAGTTTAAGAGAAGCAATTTTCATGTTACATTTTCAGCAAACCTAGAGACAGGTCTAGCCTTCCTTGCAAGTTACTTCACTCAGATGAGTGTCAGCAGCTTTCCCACACTGACTGAGAAGTGCAAAGCTATTTGACCCTCCTCTCCTCTTTTCAAAACCACTTTTTTCCCCGGTGGTTTATCCGTTTAAAAGTACTGAATCCTAACTCTGAGTAATTCTGAGTTAAAAAGTCTGTATTGGGTTTGCATGGTAAGGTTTTGGTAGTGGGGGGAGCTACAGGGGTGCCTTTTATGAGAAGGTGCTAGAAGCTTCCCCTGTGTCTGACAGAGCCAAGACAGTCCTGCCAAGGTCTGAGCCCAATGAACAAGGCTGAGCATCACCAACGATGGCAGCACCTCTGGGAAGAGGTATTTAAGAAGTGGAAAGATACCCCCAGCAATTGTAGCCAGAGAGAAGAGTGAGAGTATGTGAGAGGAACAACTCTGCAGATGCCAAGGTCAGTGAAGAAGGAGGGGGAGGAGATGCCCTAGGCACCACAGCAGAGATTCCCTTGCAGCCTGTGATGAAGACCATGGTGATACAGGCTGTCCCCCTGCAGCCCATGGAGGTTAGTGATGGAGCAGATATCCACCTGCAGTTCACGGAAGACCCCACGCTGGAGCAGGGGGATGCCTGAAGGAGGCTGTGACCCCATGGGAAGCCTGTGGTGGAGCAGGCTCTTGGCAGGACCTGTGGCTCTGTGGAGATGAACTCATGCTGGAGTGGGTTTACTGGCAGAACTTGTGAGTCTGGAGCAGTCTGTTCCTGAAGGACTGTACATGGAAAGAACCCATGCTAGAGCAGTTCATGGAGAACTGTCTCCCATTGGAGGGACCCAGACCAGAGTTGGGGAAGAATGTGAGGAGTCCTCCCTCTAAGGGGAGATAACGTGACAAACTGACCACAACTCCCATTCCCTGTCCCCCTGCTCTGCTTGCAGGGGAAGGTAGAGAAAATTGGGAGTGAAGTTGAGCCCAGGAAGAAAGGAAGGGTGGGGGAAAGATGTTTTCAGATTTAGTTTTTATTTCCCTGCTCTGATTGGATTGGTAATAAATTAAATTTATTTTCCCCAAATTGAGTCTGTTTTCCCTGTGACAGTAACTGGTGATTGATCTGCCTGTCCTTATCTTGACCCATGAACCTTTCGTTCTATTTTTTTCTCCCCTGTGGCTTTGGTGAGCACCTGGTATCCAGCCAGGGTCTAACCACCACAAATTCAAATTCAGACTTGTTAATAATATATATATACTATGTGTATGTAGGTATTTATACAGTGTATTCATACATGTATAAGTATATATGTGCATATGTACATATATACATACACATATTTACACATGGAAGATATATCTTCAAAAGTTTACGTTCTCTCTAATTTCTTGTGGGCCATTAATAAATACTATTAATTGATACTATATTTCAACATCATCAATATGAAAAGTCAATTTATGACCCACTGACTTTATTAAGCAACTCCTCTGAACACAGGGCTGCAGCTCACAAGTGTGGTTTTGTAGAAGTAGGGTGTGAAACCTGAATTCAGTAAGCTTTTTACAAAATAAGTCTGTCCCAGAGGAAGCAATTTTTTCTCTTGCAAAACCAGCAGTATCAAGAATGCTGTCAGGTGACAGTTACATAGCTTATTTGTTAGGTGGTTTATTTTGAATGCTTGTCTAAGGAAAATCACTACATACTGGCTGAGATAGGAAAATTGGGGTTTTTGGAGTAAGAGTATAATCATAAACCTTTTTTTTCCTTTTTCTTTTTTTAAGCTGCACACAATTACTTACAGAATTTGTTCAACCAATAATACTCAGAAGAAATGCTACATTTATCAAGTCATAAATGCATGGAAGGAGATTCCTTGTTTTGAGTTCATTTTGGGTTCAAGCCCTTATTTTCTACGTGGATGAAATTCAACGAGAACTAAAAAAAATGAAACAAAATAAGGTTTTTATTAAAACAAACAAGCCTCAAGAAACAAAACAGTTTAACATTTAATCTCTCTTACCATAGCAAAAATAAGTGCCCAGAGTGTCTATGTCTCCTTTCTAAAAATGCAAGGAGGTCTCAAAGGATGTTTTGCCATCCCCAGGAATACAGAGCAAGAAAAGATGTGACCTGAGAGTGAGATAATGGCAATCTGGTTAGCTGAGAAAGAAAATGTGAGTGGAAAAGCCTACCAATTTAGGTAAGTGTGGCACTAAACTTTTTCTGGAACCTCGAGGGAGGACACTAGATAGGGCAAGTGCGCTGTGGAAGAGGACAGTCTCAGAGGGCTCTTTGTGGAGAAGAAGCTGTGAGCCCTGGCAGGGCTGTGGGACCTGTGGGCACTCTTGGGAAGGAAATCTGAGTGCAAGGAGGCTGAGGAGCAGGGGTGTTGAGGGGCAGGGAGGCTGAGGGCCAGGGGTGCCTGAGGAATGAGGGGTGCTGAGGGGCAGGGGTGCCTGAGGAATGAGGGGTGCTGAGGAGCAAGGAGGCCAAGGGGCAGGAGTACCTGAGGAGCTGGGAGACCAAGGAGAAGACATGTGGAGGTGCAGAGGTGCTGAGAAGCAGGGGTGCTGAGGGGCAGGGATGCCTGAGGAGCAGGGAGGCAGAGGAGCAGGGTTTCCTGAGGAGCTGGGGTGCTGAGGGATAAGGGTGCCTGAGGAAGAGGGGTGCTGAGGGGCAGGGAGGCTGAGGAGCAGGGAGGCCCTTGGCCAGAGAGGTGATTACATGGCAGGAGACCTGTGCCCTGCTGTTCCCTGGCCTCCTTGCGAACAAAAGGCTAGCGAGGGTTGGAAGAGACCACTGAGGCCCAGCGTGTTGCCTTTCAACTTCACATACTCAAACATGTTGTGGCTTGTTGGTGCCAGGGTGATGCCTGGTGCAGGCTGTGAGGGGCCACTGGCTCATCATGGCCGCTCCCGAGGGTGTCCCTGCACAGGCTGGGGCCTTGCTGCCTCCTGCCCCTGCACTGTGTGACCTCCAGGGGACAACTGCTGCTGTGGCTGTGGAAGAGCTCGAGTCCTCTCGGTCCAGGAGTCAGGCAGGTGTTGGGGTGGTTGTCCCCATGCCCTGCTCTGGCCGGCTCACCCTCCTGGTAAGAGACTGCGGCTTCTGCTCATCACCTCACATGCCTGCTGTCCCTGCTCAGGCAGAGCCTGGTGCATCAGGTATGGTCTGGACTGTTGTTTTTGAGTTTTACCTTTTTTCGTATTTTTAAAAATTGTTCAATGCGTTCTGTCTCCTGTTTCTCTTTCTTATTACAAAATACGACTTTAGGAATTGGCATCCACTATTTTTTTAAAAATCGCCATTCTCTATTTTCTTTGCACCCATATCCGTCTCTTTCCTCTAAAGGTGAAAATACAAAAGAATCGGGCCAAGTTCTCTTTGCCCTTCTCATCAGTGACACACGTGCAGCACAGAGCATAGCGGAGGGGCCGTGCAGATTGCTAGCTTCAATTCACACGCGTGCAGGCAGTGCACTGTCCCGCAGACCAGACAGTGGGGTGTCGTGCATCATGTTCTGCACGAGCACCCTAAAGCATAGTTTTTAATGCCTGGAGGCTACATCAAAAGCTTTCCAAAAGCCAAAAAGTAACTTTGGGCGTGACAGCCAAGCTAAAAGTGTGGGTTTTCCTAAGGCTCTGAACGACAGCACAGTGCTGAATTTAGTCTGTACACATAGAATGACTGTGCTTTGGGGGTGATGATAGCCAAAACCAAAGTAAACTCTGGTGATTACTCTCAGCCTAGGTAGGTCTGGTCATTGCGGATTCAGGCTGGATGCTTCTGAAGTGAAACAAAAGACGAACAGTGCAACAGATTTTAACTATTGAAGTTCCTGATCTTGCTTCCCATGAAATTAATGAGATAATAGCTAGAGAAACAAGGTTAAGAAGATTTAGGAAAAGGAAGTTAAAAAAAAAGCAATGGGACCATCGTGGACACTGTATGAGAACATGGGTCCATTGAGCAAGGACCGATGACATTCTCGGGCAATTTATTTTCTGGAGAGGGTCAGTGTTTCTCAGATGTAGGAATGTGAAGATTAACATGTTGGAGCTGACTTTGGACTCTTCTAGTGGCCAGTGCTGAGCAGTAGTGATGAAAAGGAATGCATACAAATCTACCAGTATTCAGACCCTTTGATACATAGGAAAATATTTTTTATTGTTTTTTTTTTTACTGTATTTTTATATTTTTTTTTATAACCAGTACCAGTATTTTTTACTGGTTTGTGACCCACAACATAAAAGTTTACAGTCTTTTCCCTTTGCTCACTTCTTTTAATAGTTCTGCATATTTTTTTTCCGACAAAGGCCACATCAGTGGAATGCGTAACAGTACAGTGTGAGCTAAGTTTATCATGAAAAAAGATGCATCAGTCTGAAATATTAACCCAGCACTGCCTTGGAGGCAGTGAATAATTAGTTTAAACTGGCAACAAACAATATAAACTTAGCCACAGAGATGGTTGGTGTTATCATCTTATGTTTTTATAATGCAGTAAGGACACCAGGTTATCATGATTATAGCAGCAGGAGAGTTTGTAGAATGAGCTCATGTATAAATAGTTGCTCAAAAACACTGTGAACATGTATGAGGCTCATTATTTATCATTAATTATTTAACTGCAGGTCCCCATGTGGGCAGTGAAATCCTGCTGATTTACTACTTATCAGGAATAAATTACCACTTATAACTTGGGGTTTTCATGATATTCCTTTTGTCATCATAAATAAACTTAACTAATAAGACTGTTTCCTTCTCCCTGTTAAACTGACTGCTGGCAAAAGGCTTTTTGGCTAGTGACCTAACATAAGACAAAATATAGGATAAGTGAAAAGCTGTGTATTTTTATGAAGTCTTGGATTGTTTGCAATAGATCTGAGAACTCAGCAAGGGATAAGTATTTGCTTACATTTATAGGGTATTTGTACAGGACCAGATTTTTGAAACTGCTCAGCAGCCACAATTAAAGCCAGATTTTTTTCTGAGGAGTAGTTTCAAATTTGCCAGCTAACTGAAGTTATTTTAGTACCTAAATGAGGACCAATAGCTAAATCCCCATTTCGGCACCACTCTGATCCTCAAAATCCCAGCTCAGCTGCTATCTAACCCTTTAGGTGCCTTTGTTGCTGCCAGCAAAGTCACTGAAGATGCACTGTGGAGCATATATAGAAGGAAATCCTAATATCCTGAGACAGCTTTCAGTCCTTCTTCATGCTTCAGACTCAGCAGTCTTCAGTGCATCTTTTGGCAGGTTTCCTGACAAGGAAGACAAAACCTGATGGATGACAGTACTCTACAGTAATATACCTCAGACAGCTGGCACACAGAGGCATGCAGTTGATTTGCCCATTTGCACACATGTGTGCACGTGTGTGCATAGAAACCTGGTTTATCCCGAAGCCCAGAAGCTGGTACACTCTGCAGCCAAGAAAGCAGGTCTCTTTGCTTAATTTGGCCTGAATGCTACAGTACTCAGCTCAGGGCTAAACCCCGTCAGGATTTGCATCCTACCCTATAAGCACAACTCTGTTGCGTAAGTGCCACTAAAGCTGTTACCGTATCTATACACCCGGCTGCAAACCTCTGCTAACCCTGGAGGGTGTTTGAACAGCCAAAGCCCACCTAAATTTCGGACCCTTTTCAGGCAGACTACAACCGCCTGTGATGGGCTCTTTGATGTATGAAGTAGGCAGGTTTTATAAAATGGCTCGATTTTATTTTTATAAAACACAGGGATATGTTTTATCTGATCCAAATAACGTGTTTAAAAATATGGCATCATCTACTTCTATTTCCTTTTATATATATAAAATATACATACATACAATATACATGGTATACATATATTTTCACATGCACATACATTATATATTTTTAACTTACACATAGACAGACACACACACATACATAGCAGTGATTAAAATGAGGTGGTATATGATTCTACACCATTCTGGTCCCTCAGATTTCAATGGTTTTGGGGCATGCGTAGAGTACATTTTATATTCTCTTCCAGATTTTCATGCATGGCTTCACAATTCCTGTGTCAACTACTTATTCTGATGCAATGTTCAAAAAACTTAGGCTATCAATTCATCTCAAGAAATTTCTCATACTAACTAGAACTTAAGAAATCAAGAGGTAAAACAGGTGTTGCATTTTAATAGTGTTATTCACATATAAACTTAAAAAGGTGCGGTTTTAGTTTAATCGATGTTGTTAATAATAAATCAAATATTATCCAGCTGACTCAGTGGCATGTTACAACACTAAGGAATGAAATACCAACTCTGCAAAAATTAGTGCCTACTTATTTAGGACAATTTACAGAATATTTGGAAGCGGTGTTGTTCAGATTTTTTTAATCTTTTTTTTCATTTGTGGATGATGTATTTAAGTCTATTTTAATTATATACCTATAGGAGGAAATAGCAGGATTTAGGAAATTACACTAAAAATATTGTGCTGGGGACCAATTATGTGTATAAAATTGTAAGCTGGTTAGGGGCTTCATCAAAAATGTGCCCATAATGTGTTACTAGGTTCATCTCTAAAAATATAGCGAACATTGGCAGTACTATCTCAAAGGAAAAATGTCACCGCATTGTACAGGAAGACAAGATTTTTACAAGCAGCCTTTGATATAGCATTTGTGATAATTCTATTGCTGAATTGAATCTATTTTCTTGCTGTTCATCAGACAGTTTGGGGCCCTCACTATCTTCTGCTAAATTCAAAATGCATACACAGCTAAGGGGAAGCATAACCTGATATACGCGACTTTAGGAACTTGCAAATGCAGGGGTTTTAGCCTTTTCTGTACTCACATGCATGCTGATGTGGGTACCTCTTTCTTATTACCTGTGAAGACACACACAGGCCATCCCTGTAGAGTTTCTCCTCCCACCACAGTCAAATTGATGTGAAAGGTCTTGCCAGTGGGTTATTTAAATCCTGATATTCTGCTCTTGCTTGTCAAGAATGCTGGCTATAAATCTCTTGGCATTTATCTTTCTATACTGCCCACTAACATTTTCTACTACTTCTGTCTGTCCTCATGACATTTCCTGGAGAACTGAAACTGCTAATTATTAATTTAGGGCTAGATTCTGGCTTCTACAGCCAGAGGCATGCTGGAGGGAATGCAAAGGGACTCCGAATTGTTATATGCATGTTCCTTACCACTGAGATGCTCACACATCCCCTTCCTTGGCTCATATTAGGAAACACTCATGATTCTTTTTAATCAAATCTGTCCACGTCAGTTATGAGTTCAGATTACAAATGAAAAAACAGACTGTTAAAGTATGAAAATATTTTTTTCAAACATGTAAATACATTTGCTCAGACCCTATTGTGGTTGCCAGCCTATCACTGTCCCTCATGTCATCACCACATGGGTTACGATCCTCCACCTC
>JAOQGH010000012.1:12857364-12886557 GCA_025769975.1 Gallinago jamesoni | reverse complement strand
ATCCTGCTCCCCACCCCTAACTGCTATTTCAGGGGTCTGGGCACTTGGGGGACACCCTAGTCCACTGCTAAAGACTGTCTCTTAGCTTCTTAGCTTCTTAGCTTCTTTCTTTTGTCTCTTAGCTTCTTTTCCAGCCACACCCTTCATGCATCGTTTGGCAAATCAGAGGTTCTGGTTATGCACAGCTTATGAATTTTGCTAAAATAACTCCCCCAAACATATAAAGAAATGGTCTGGCTTTTACCATTTCCCCCTTTATATTTTCCTCAGGAGAACCCTCTGAAATGGTGCCTGCTCAAGAATTGTTTGAGAGAGTGAAGGTCAAGAGAGAGTAAAGAACATATAGGTGAGTGCTGTAGATTTTGTAATAAATAAACATCAAATGTTTATACAGTTATATATATTTGACTGTTTCTCTTTTCTCCCTGCCATATGAACAAGCCAGGGATCTGATGTCTGCATAGCACTCACTGATATTTTTTGAAATTTAACATAAATATTTTTTAAAAATTATTAGTATTCAGTGACACAGGAGGAGAAAGTGGTTTTGCTTAAAAGTTGGTGCCATAAAGTGGAACAGTGTATGAATGTGTCATCTTTTAGCAGAAAACGGAGCATCATACGGCAAAGAGAGGAAACATCCAGGAATCTAATCTGATGTATAGTCATCTCTCTGAATTAATGGCATGATGATAGTGCCGTGTTTTTTTTTTTTTCTCACTGGGAAAGAAAAGTGTATAAACAAAGCCTCAGGGATGTCAAGTAAATATAAAGTGGGTACCAGAGATGTCTACTCTCTCTCAGCTCCTGCCTCTGTGTGAGGTCAGGGTAGTGGGTTAGGGGCACCTGTGAATGGCAGGCTCAGCCAGAGCAGTTTTGATGAAGCCATCTGGGTTACTTGAATGCTGAGTGTGTGTCTGGGTCAGAGGGATTAGTAGATAGAAAGAAGGATCTAGAAGAAATGTCAGATTATCTATTTGTTTTGAGGAAGCACAGCCAAATTTCAATTTTGGTTTGGAATCTGGGGCTCATTTTGTTTGTTTTGTGGCTTCTGAGTGCTCCGTCAGAAACTTCGAGTGAAATGCTTTGGGTTTGTTTTATTTTTGTCAGCACTAAATGTTTTATTTCACCTCTAGTGTATTACTAGGCATGTATTTATCTCTTCAGGGCTAGTCTATTGCAATGATTGTATAGTAAACCATTGAAGTTGAAAGCACTGCAGAATGTTGCTACCTGGAATTTGCACATATAACAACAAAGTAAACAAGTATTTAGTGGTGGTGCCTTGAATTTCTAAAACCCTTAGTATTTAAAACCTACTTCAGAGACTACATCTCTCCTACTGGGACAAAGCCATATACGTGGACAGCAGAACTGCTTAAACTATCATTCCTCTGGTATTTATATAACTGAGCATTTTCACAGACATTTTTTATGAGGAATTATTGACCGTGGAAACTTGTCAAAACAGGTGAATCACAGAGTGCGTTTCTTCATGTGTTTAAAAAAAAAAAAAAAAACCACTTACGGAAAAGAGCTGATGGTTCTGTTTCTCCATGTGTGATTTGTATATATGTAGAGAGAGGGAGAACGTGGCAAAGAACAGGAAGTATTTTTTCAGGTGCTTAATACATCACAGAAATAACAAATTGAGGAAATTACTCACATTAGTAAGCTTTTGCCTGCTTGGTGACACATGGTTAACTATGCTTAAAGTTTTTTATTCCCAAACAACCACAGAATGGATTTTATATTGCTTCACTTGATAACATTACAAAGTTGGCCTTCATTCTCCTTTTTGCAGCCTGAGCCTTGCACAATTATTGTCAACAAAGCACTAATAAAACTGTAATCTTTTATTCTATGTGTTTGGTTTGTATCAAAAGCTGCTAGTGATGGTGTTTAGAAATGTCAATGCCTGCTGAATAGGGTTGCATGGAAATGCCCCTTTCAGTAGGCAAAGAGAAAGCAATTGAACCACTCTGTAGGTACTCCAGAAGCCTCAGGCTTGGCTGAAACACAAATTAGATGCCATCATTGGGAAGGGGCTCTAGGTATGGATACAGTTGACAGCAACTTTTATAACCCCAATATAAAAAACTGTGCTGTTGTACAAAATGTGCCCCCATTATTTGACATTTTAAAAGAAGTTTTTTTTTTTCCTAAGCTATATCAACAGAGTCAGTGATTCAGAATTCAGCTAATCCTTATTTTAATGTTTATGGGGTTCCTTGTTGCAAATATTTTTTAGTTCTAATGTTTAATATTTATTCATGATGTTTAATCACTGAGGAAATTCCCATTAGAGGGGGAAGCGAAAAACCTGTTAGATCACTTTTGTCTAAACTTTAGCACTCTAAGAATAATTTCTAAAGCTAGTAGTCTATGGAGAGAGGTCCTCTAACATCGTATGTTCAATTCCACCTGCATTTTAAGAAATACTTACTCATTGACCAGATTATCGTTAAATGGTGTACAGAGTAAAACTATATGAGCTTTCATTGGCCATAATGAGTCAAAAAAATAATTTTTGAGGAAAATAGTTTTTTGAAAATCTAGGCTGAACTAGAAAAACATAACTTCTACCAAAAATTATGAGAAAAGTTGAGAACTTTTGACTTCTTCATAGCTTCTCACACAATCACTGAACGTTGTAAGCTGATTAGATCCCTCCACTCTGCCCTCCCCCCCAATGAAGTGAAGTATTTTTTTTTAACAAGAAAACTTACTAAAATTAAAATTTGGAACGACCTAAGAGAGGTGTTCCGATTTAGCAATTTATCCACCAAAATGAAAATGATAATTTATTCTCGTGGATTTAAAATATCTCATTTTTGCATTGCTCTCCAATGTTCTATAGAATAGCTCTTTGCCTCATGTGAGATACCTTGTAGCATAACAAACAAATAAAAAATTAATGCTTAGAATCCATGCTTTAGTTCCATTCCTAGCAATAAAGTTCTCCAGATATGAAATGGAGACAAGCCACTATTTGTACCAGAACTTCAATTTCTCATGCAGAGAGACTGACAAGTCTCTCTGTCTGAAATCCCAGATGGCTTCTCTAGAGGTGTGACTTGCACTAAGCTTAAGCAAGAGAAAAGCAGGAAAAAAAGTTTAAATTGCAGATTTTTTTATTCTCAGTGGAATAACTGTAATAGAAATAGTAACAATGATAAATTGGATTCTCTTAGTGCCATGTTGGGCATTGGCTGAACATATCCTCTAGAGATGCCAGTTCCAGTATGGTATTTACATCATGTTGTAGTGCAGAAAGAAGTTAATACATTTTCTTTAGAAACTAATTTATTTTCAGCATACCTATACATGCTATTGATATCTTTTACTCAGTCATATTCCCAGCTTCATCCATGGTGGGACCCAACTTGCAAAGGCCTCATTATTAAAAACTAGTATGTCTGGAACCCTATTCCTGATCTCTTCTTATCGCAACATCTCTATTCACTACTTGAGAATTTGAGCTCACTTCCAAGCCACAGCTTTATACTGCCCAGCTAGATCCACTTGAGGGTAGGCCTCACTCTCTACTAGTCTTCCTTACTCCATCCCAGCTTTGCTGCTTCTTCACTCTTGTTATGACTTTACTGATGAGTTTCTGTAACTAGCTCATATAAATGGTATGCAAAGTACATTGTGAATTATCTCCTGATATACTGCTCTAGAGAGGTAGATGGTGTTGCTGCATTTATGATGGCTTAGTAGGTTTTCCTTCACTTTCAGCCCCCTATACTTTCTTAGAAGTGGAGCAGGAAGAAGGGCTGTGTCCACCATTTGTCCCTAGGTTGGGTGGTGACTGCTCCTTAGAGGTCCCCATATTCTTTGTTTGCCATTTGCCCTCATGGTTTCTATCGTGGTTTCTGTCATAGGGGAAATCTGTTGCAAAGGAATTAGAAAAGGATTTGTGTGGGGTAGGAAGAGAGGAGAATAAACTGGTTTCCTTATCTTACAAAGAACAGGTCAGGTGCAATTAAGCAATAGGTGGTGGTTTCCAAAAGGAAGGTAGAGAAGGGTGTAGTCCTTTTCTGTGCCTTGAAGCTTCAGAGCAATTCTGTCTTGCCAAAGCACGATACTCTCAGTTGTGCCTACACAGCATGACTGAGCCCTGACATTCAAAGTTGCTCTAAGCAGGGAGTCTGTCCTTGTTTGATATGTTAAATGTTGTGCCCTTTGCATTCTTCCATAAATAATTGACCAAGTTTTGAAAGGGAAATAGTTTGTGAACCAGTAAAATAAAAGTAGATGTATGAAGATACCAGCAAAACCCAAGGAGTTTATAGCCGAAATCTGCACAGCTAGGATTTATGAAATGCAGTTAAAAATACTACATCGCATAAGAACATGTTGACTGACTGGCCTCCCTGGATCCGAGTTTATATCAGACACTACTGTTCTTGAGGGCTGGGGAGAGTGCCATTCTGTAGTCAGTGTGAAAAATAAAACATGCCAAATAATTACAGTAATGATGCAAAGAGCTGGGGATGCAATGTAAAATTTCATATTAAATCAGAGTCAAAATTGCCTCTTGGCCTGGCGTGCTAATGTTTTCTTCAACCGTAAAATTTGGCTGCAATTGTGCAATATAATACTGGTGAGAAAACGCAAAGATTATTACCATGCTCTCTAAAGAGACAAATCCTAAAGCTGGACAACCAAGGTATGTAAAGCAATGACAATTTATTCCCCAACCAGCAGAGAAACACAAAAGTGTAGGAAAAAAACCAACTTCCCAGACCTCTATGATTATGAAAAGGAGAGAGACATGTTTATGTAAATAGTGTAGAAACCCTAAAATGTTTCACCTGGCAAATGTCCCAAAAGAGGAGGGCCCAGAAACCATTTTTTCTTGTCTGCCTCTTGGCAGGAGGTTTGCTGGCTTTCGTTTTGCACCATGGAGATTATACTTCTTCATTTTAGTGGAGTCCACAAGGCAACCCTGCTGACAAAAACAAACAAATGCCAACCTCATACTCTTGATGTACCCCACAAGGCTCACACAAATTAGTAACCAGAGTAATCAGTTCAAGCTCCCTGAGGTCCTTCTGACCTTTCTATCCCCCTTCTCTGGCCTCTTCTATGGTTCAGACAGCTAGAGCCATCCCCTCCCTCATCACTTTGTAACACAAAAAAATTGCCCCAGAAAAGTAGTGCTATGTTTCCTTCCAAAGAAAATAACCTTATAAAATTGTCTTAAAAAAATAGAAAGCTTGCCTGCTGCTGATCTGCTTTGGCTTTCCTAAGCCTGTGCATATGCATATAAAGGCATACATGGTGTTTTCTGTATGGCAGAGTGATCCTGAAGGACACATAGGTTTTCAGGAAGAGCTTGGTAGTTTCAGGAAAAAGTGATCTACAGCTGTGCTCCTTCTATCACCTCTTTGCTTTGCCTGCAATGACTGTGTTGCTGTCTCAGTAGATCTGGACAGTTGATGTAAGTAGCCAGAAAAGTGGGTTTTTTTTTCCTGATAAAGCTGAGTAAATTAAAGTTTGTGCTTTACTGAACCATTTAAAATTACAGAAGTCTTAGAAATCTTGTTGCTAGTGGGATGACTGGCCAGGAACTGTGCCTCTTGAACAGTTGGGTTTTTCTGCCTTAAACGTGCTATCAATTTGAAAGAAAATACTTGCCTATTATCTTGAAGATACAGCCTCTTGAATTCAGAGGTGCTTGTCAAACTCCCAGTAATACACTATGGTATACCTTTTTATCTATACTTGCTTCAACAGTATATGGCTTTATTGGAACATATGGAACTGATATTTGAGAGTGGTTGTGGAAGGGCATGTGAACCTACTATGAAAAACTGTATCAGCTAAATGCAGTGTACAAAAAAAAAAATGTAAATTTGTATAGCTAGGTATGATATAAACACTGAAAGGTACAACTGCTGAATCTCTTCCCTCATTTACTCTGCAGCTCTCACTTGCATAAGTAATGTTTGCTGATGTGAACTCTCTTTCCAGAGCTACCAGGAATTTGACATGAAAGTTGCTGTAATGACTTGATAATGACAGGCTTAACAGAACAGTATAAACTGAAGTAATTGGATCATCAGCATTTTGTTTTTATATTATTACTGATAAAAGCTGATTAGAAGAGGAATGTGTTCTTAGTTATTCACATACGTGATGTGCAAAGACCAATGTTTATTCTTTTTAGTATATATACTGGGTTTGCTTAATTGTCTACAGACAAAACAAACCACACTTCAATTTCTAAGAACAGAAAGGGGCTTTGAGAAAAATAAAACTTGAAAGGCCAAAGATGCAGTTGGTGACATCCAGACATCCAGCGTAGTGGTCAACAGCTCAGTGTCTGTGTGGAGATCGGTGACAAGTGGTGTCCAGCAGGAGTCTGGGTTTTGACCAGTCCTTTTTAATATCTTCATCAATGACATACAGTGGGATCAAGGGCACCCTCAGCAAATTTGCAGAAGACACCAAGCTGAGTGGTCTGGTTGACATGCCTGAGGGATGGGTGCCATCCAGGAGGACCTGAACAAGCTCGAGAAGTGGGCCCACATGTACATCATGAGGTTCAACAAGGCCAAGTGTGGGGTCCTGAACATGAGTTGGGGAAACCCCCAGTATCAACATACTGGGGGTATGAAGGGATTGAGAGCTGCCCTGCTGAGAAGGACTTGGAGGGTACTGGTGGACAAAAAACTGGGTATGAGCTGGCAGCCAAGAGCTGCACTCTTGGCCCAGAAAGCCAACCATAACTTGGGCTGCATCAAAAGAATCATAACCAGCAGGTTGAGGGAGATGTTTCTTCCCTTTTACTCCCCTCTGGTGAAACCCCACCTGGGGCACTGTGTTCAGTGTTGTCAGCACAGGAAAGACTTGGACCTGTTGGACTGGGTCCAGAGGAAGGCCACAAAAATGATCAGAGAGATGGAGCACATTTCCTATGAAGACAAGCTGGGAGAGTTGGGGTTGTTCAGCCTGGACAAGAGAAGGCTCCAGGGAGACATTATTGCAGCTTTTCAATAAAGGGGCTTATAAGAAAGATGAGGACAGACTTTTTAGCAAGGCCTGTTGCAATAGAATAAGGGGTAATGATTTTAAACTAAAAGAGAGAAGATTCAGACTAGATATAAGGAAGAAATTCTTTACTCTGAGGGCAGTGAAACACTGTGACGGGTTGCCTAGAGAGGTGGTAAATGCCCCATTCCTGGAAACATTCAAGGTCGGGGCTCTGAGCAAACTGATCTTCTTGGAGATGTCCCTGCTCGTTACAGGGAGGGTGGATTAGATGACCTTTGAAGGTCCCTTCCAACCCAAACTGTTCTATGATTCTATGCTTCTGGTTCAAAAAGACATTTCTGACTAAGTCACTGGCTGTGTCTACACTTGCCTGTAATGTGGCTTTATAAGAACAGACCTGTAAAGTGAAATAGAGGGTGCAGAAGATCTATGTCCACACCATGGATTTCATGGGGATTTATTTCAAATGATTTTTAATGTAAACTGGTGGACTGAATCCCCTCCAGGTGTGATTAGGTGTGATTCTGGAGCACACTTTCACATTTAGTTTTATCCCCAGAGCATCCAGATTACTCTTGCTGATGAGATCACTCCCTGATATAAACCATTTCAATGGTTTTCAACCATTTTCTTAAAAAGCAAGCTATTCATCTGAACTAAAACAATAATCGATCACACCCATGAAGGGGTATATGGTATAGAAACATATATTCGTATATTTATCAACACAGACTGTATTCATACTACACATTTATCCTGTGCCTGACTTCAGGATTATATCCTAATGGACCTTGTGGTTTACTGTGTTTGGATTGGGACACTGCTTTTATTTGCTGTCTTCTTGTTGAGACTGAATCTGGTTTATGAAGGACCCATGCAATCATTGTTCCATTACAGAAGAATGACATCTAACAAATATGTTTCAACCACAGGTTGAAAGACAGCTTACCCAATCAGGCAGACACCCATTTCATCTGACAGGCAGCAATTAGCACCATAGACTCTTAACGGTCAGCTGGTTGCAATTTTTGTGTGGTTCACTGTTGTGCTCCAGGTGGGAGAGAGCTCAGGTGCCCTGGGGGGAACAGATTGCTTTCTGACATCTTACTCTTAGATTTTCCAGGGATGTCCAGAGTCAGAGGAAACACTAGAGCAAAAGTGAAGGGATTTAATCAATCACTTATAAGTGTGGGCCTATGCATGTAACTAAATTACAGAGAAAATGTACCAAAAATAAAAGAAAGCACTCTTGAGACTTCTCTCTCCCTTCCAAATGTTTTTCAGCTCCAGTTACCCAGTAAAAACTGGGAAGGTTTCAGTGACTAAAAAGAAAAGCATTCAAAATGTTGAATCTGTTTGCAACCACCACCTTCACTTTGACTTTTGTCAAATAATCTCATTTTACTTCTGCTATTACTATCCTATTTATTAATTTTATTTAAAATTGTAATATACCAAACTTTGATACTTGAACTTTTATGATACAGACTATATGACAAAAGATGTCCTATGTATATCTAGATTTTTTTGTCTCCTACAGCATGTCCCCTATCAATAATGGTAAAATACTCCCCAAATAATAATAGCGTAGTAGACACAAAAAGTTGAAACTCCAGCATCAGTAAAGAATTCGATATCCCACTAGACAACTGAAGCTATGCCTTATCACAAACTTACTGTGTATTGCTTTTATGGAGATTTTTAATGTAGCAGATGTGGTTAGTTATTACAGGAAGCTGCAGAATTTTATATGAGGTTTTTGTGGCCTGCTAAATGAAATTAATGGTTTTCTTATTGACTGGCTGCATTTAATCAGTTGGATAAAACTTCAGGGAGTCCATAAAAGAAAGCTGTATTTGAGAGGGTTTGTATTAATCGTGATGGGAGAACTACAGCTGCTGCTCATTACTCTTATAAACGATGATGATCAGTAATTTAGCAATAATCTGGTTGTTGAAACAGGATAGAGAAAAGTTATGTCTGCTATAAGATTACTTCAATTTTCATATTATTTTAAAGCTTTGTAATTCTTATAAAAAGAAAGAGAAAGGAAAGAAAGGAATAAAAGGTTCTGTTAATTGTAATAAAAACTCTGGTAGCAGTAGAAAAGTTTAGTGTCTACTCGTAAGAGAGACCTCACCCTATGTCCATAATATTGTGTTGCTATTAAAATTATAGTTGGTTTGGAACTTCTTAAAAGAAAACTGTAGTATTAAAACTGCCTCCAGAACTGCCTATTGAAAACAAAACTTTCAGAAAAGTTATATTTATTTGAGGTTCCAATTTTTTTTGTGAGGATAGACATGATATTTTCAGAAATACTGCAGAATATTACACGAAAGATTAGTCTTGCACCTAAACACTAAAGCCTCATCCAAATATATTTTTATTTCTATTTTACATTTTTTCCAGGTTTGATACAGTTTGTATTTTAAGTCTTACTTAAACCTCAGTTTTCTAAACGGAGAAGTATTCTTGTAGAACTACATAGAGCAGAACACTATTGCTTTCACAGAACATTGAGCTTCAATATCACAAGTCGGATGAAATGCACCCCTCCCATCATAAATCTTGATTATCAAAACAGTTTGTTTTGAGATTGCCTCTAATGACTGAAGCAATAGGATTTATGTCCTTATTTAGAAGTTGAGCTGTGTTATGTGGGGACTGCCCCTTTGTGGGTGTTTGTGCTAGGCCTGTGCTGGGGACAGTTTTAGTTTCTATAAAAAAAAAAAAAAAAGGCTGCCTTTTAGATGTCTTTCCAATGCCTCTGTCACAGATTAAGCAGCACCTTTGCTTCTCTGGATTTAGGTGTTGTGGGTAGCCATTATTCCACCCATCCCATTAATTTCTCCAGCTCTGGTTAACTTGGTGAGCTACTTGGTGATAACACCTCTTTAAATTATGTTTGCAGGTATGTTATGGAGTCAAACCATTAAAATAGGTCAGTGCTTTATCACAGGCTCAGTTTCAAGCTAAGAAAAATCTCATTAATACCTTAATGCTCATTAGTAGGAGTGAACTGGAAAATGTAGATCCTGAATGCTGAGTTGAGGGGCAGCCAATGATTTAGCTGGATGCATGTCAGGAATGATAGGATTCACCAGCTATTGCTGCTGCATATCAAAAATTACCCATACCAAAAAGTCTTAGATTAAAAGTTCAAAATTCACTAGAATACAGTGAGAAAAGGTTAGTTTTTTCTATTTTTCTATTGGAAGAAGATAAATATTGTATAGAAGTCAAAAGCTTACAAATCAATAGTTAACTTTTGAATCAGTACAAACATGGGGAAAAGCCAGTGGACAGATCAGAAAAAAAAATGATTATTGAGTTCACTGTGAAGAGATAAGTGGTCTGGCTTTAGCAGGTTCAATGGGTATAGTATACAAGACAAAATTTGACTAGCAAAGAAGAAACAGAATGAATTGGCCCTTTTGCAACGTGAATAGAAAACCAACCTTACCTGTCTGATTGTCATTCTGGAGACTAACACTCCTCCAAGTTAATAGCAAAACGTGACAGGTTAATGTAATAGATCTACGCAAACCCACATTTTAACTTCACAAGTGAAAAGGATGGAACCTATGCTAAACCAGGAAAAGTCCCAGTGCAACCAAAGACTGTGCGTAAATGCGACGCTGTTGTAGTTCAGTTAAATAAGACTGAAAAAGGCAATTGTTTTTCACACAGGCAGGTCCAAAGAATTCAGATATCCTGATGCTTTGCTGGCATCATCAGCTGTATTTGGATTTCAGTCTTCCTGTTGTGATCTGAATCACTGACAGACATTGGGAAAAGTTGAATGGAACACAAGAAGTGTTGGACAGCTATTCTAGAATAAAATTATATCTCATTCTATCCAAAAATCGGTTCCTTCTGCTACTGCAGACTTCCTTTGTAAAAGCAAAAACCTCACCTGGACTACTCCTGCTGCAGGCTCCCCCACAGAAGCTGGAAGCCCTATTGCCTGTCAGCCTTACAAGGCAATTAAAGGTATTAGATTGCAAATAAAGTTAGTTACTGAAAGCTATAGCAACGAGTACTTAAGACATAGACAGTACATCACATCAGGAAGATATTTGTGCTAATATAAAGAGAATATGAAGACTAACAGCTGCAGCTGCAAGAGGAAACACTTCCCTTGGCTGTTTTTTTTTTGTTGTTGGAGAATGTGGCCCATAAAACTGGATCAGGGGATATGTGGATCCCACGTAACAGGAAGGGTGACCAGAACACATATCCCATGCAAAGTAATTACGACCTAGAGATCCCAACATCAAAAGCAGTATTGCCTCTTGGTTAGAGCTTCCACACCTTGGCCAGCAATGAACATTTGACTCCCGGTTCTTACCTCAAGGGTGGGTACTGTAATTACTCAGCTAGTGGATAGGGGCATCTATGAAGGAGGGGACCATTTTTTATGTTGTTGACTTGGAAAATGCACTTGAGAACACATCTCCCATCAGCCCAGTAGGTAGTAGTTTGTGAGTTAAGCTTTGACAGGTGCCCGGTGTTCAAAAGCATTAGATTTAGTGGTGAATATATTTCAGAAATAGACTTCTAAGCAAAAAGAAATGTGATGACAATGTGGGTGCCTACGAACCTCAGCTCCAATATTAGGCAATTACATCTGAGAAGAGGAGTTTTGATAGACAGCTTTTAATGAGGTTTGTGGATTTGATTCTAGGTTAACTGATAGTGTTGCATATTTGTTAATGTATGATCGTGTTATACGTAAAGATAAGTGTAACATATGCAATCCTAATACTGTATACTACCAATAATATTATATATGAGGACATAGATAGAGATATACATGTATAGATAAAGAAGCCAAAAAGGCAGAGATCCAAAGATGATAGCCAAGCACATCTGTTCAAATAATTTGACAAATATAGATAAGCATAGTGAAAATAATCAAAACAATTTATCTATGTGTCAGCTCATGCCTGCATTTGAATCAGCAGTATGTGGGGCAACTGAAGTCTAACACTGCCTTTTGTTTCTGCAAAGTAATGGCTTGTTTCAAATCAATAATATTTAACCACTGTAGAGGTATTAATATGAACAGATGGAAATGTAGGATTAACAAGGCTACCAAGAAGACTTGATACAGTCTTGATACAGAACTTATTATTCTAGTGAAAAAATGAGAGTTAACAATGGTCAGGCTGCTTTTATAGTCAGACACAGTGGATTATATTGAAATAAAATTAACATGGAAAGGACAGAAGATTTCTTCTTCTCTCTTTCTTCCTTTTCTTCCTATCCCAGAGAGGAAGTTAAGTATTTTCACAAACTATCAAAGGAAATACTGGACCATTCATAATTTCATGTAAAAAAAAAAATCATGGATAGACGCTTCCCTGACATTGCCTTTAATCAGAGAGAGAAAACTGGATCTAGTATAGGGTAATGTTATATGGCAGTCTTGGTGTAATGATCCTTTCTGGTCTTAGAAGTCCTTGAATTTGCCATCTACTGTATTTTTATTCTCTTCAATTTCCTAATAAGCTAGAACTTCTCACTCTTTAGTGAAATGGGAGAAAGCTTGAAGAAACTGAGCTTTTTTGACAAAATTAACACATTGACTTATTCCTGCAGCTTCTGTATGAGATAATCTTCTTTTAGCCATAGTTCTGAGACAAAATACTCTCTTGTCTAATTGTTAGAGCATTTACCCAAGAAATTCTGGTTCAGATTCCCCCATGCGAAACTGAAAATAACCTCAGTTTCACAGTGCAAGCAAGTGTACTAGGCACTAAGCTAGAGAAAGAAAAGAGAATTCACCTTCCCTGTTTTTGAGACAACACTGACCAATTGGTGAATCTAGGTGAAGTGGAAATCATTCCTTCAGATCCAGATAATAACAACTCTTTTCCAAAGATCACTCCGTTTTTATGAGAAATCTAAGGTTATTACTGGTTTTAAAATCATCTTTGTGAATCAGATTTTTAGGGCAAGTCTGCATGGCTAGATAAGTACAGAGAAGCTCCTTTTCTCACATCCCAATTTGACCAGACATTTGTTACCTCTAATTCAAGATGTGGACATCTGTCTTAGAGACATGTTCTTCAGAAAGACAGAAATGAGGGGCACAGATGGCGTGCTGTCCCTCCTCAGGGTGGGAAGATGCTGGCTTTTTTTCTACCTGCATGTATTCACATATGCATCTACTCAGATATCTAATCGTCCTCATCCATCACATATGGAAAACCTGTGCTTATTTTGGCATGGTAGACTCCACTTTACCATGGTAGTAGATCTTCTAAAAGTTAGAACTTAAAATGTTTTCTATTAAATAACTGGAATTCTTTTGAAGAAGCAGAGTTTGCTTCTCAATGAAAGGAGAAGGGCTACTCTGTTTCCTCTCAGAAGCAGAATTCTGATGAGCAGTTGTGTTTGGGGTCATGGGTGAATGCTCTTCGCAGAATAATAACGGCAAGATACCTGCTACCTCATGAAAAATTGAGTGTACAACACAAGCTGTGACTAGTTCAGTAAAATTGCAGCCTGGTGTACATCAGAAAAGAGGAGGAAAAGACACAGCTCAGCAGGATTTCTGTAACTTAGCCAGATTTCATTAAACTAATTGATGGATAACTTCTAAGTGATCAATTTAAGCAGTTTGTTAAAAGAAATTCATTACCAGCTGAAAGCATATAATGTCAAAATTTCTACAGGCAATTTAGGTGAAATTCTTTACAGCTGTGCAATCATGCACAAATCTGTGTCCTTACAGAGAGCCAAACTGTGCCATTCAAGGGAGGTGTGTGCCAACACAGAGCCTCCGGCTGGACAGTAGAAAGGTCTTCTGATGCTGCAGTCAGTTGCTTTCCAGCTGGAGCACTGAAGGAAAAGTCAACCTGTTACTGCTTATGTTTCCTGATCAGGATTGACCTAAGGGGTATGACTACTTGTTGTCTCAGATTCCAGAGTGAGTTTAAAAATGACATTCTTTTTCTTGGGATATCCAAGCTAACTAACATTTTCAAAAGTCTTCATTCTGCTTTAAATCCTTTTCTCCTGATTTTAAACTATCAGGAAAGGGAGGTAGTCATGACAGAACATAATTTTCTTGTCTTCGGTATTTTTCACAAAAGAAATATATTTTTATAGCATTGTTTTTTAACATACTGCTCCTTCAAAGTAGAAAAAGGAAAAAAAGGCTTAATCTTGTAAAATGTTGATCAGTCTTTTATCAGTGAAGTAGACGAAGCTATCTGTTTGAATGAGGGCTGCTTATAGGGTCTATCACTGAACATGTGTATTTTCTATCTTCAGTTTACAATTGGACTGCAGAATAATGGCTACTTCTTGAGTTAAAGACTTTTAAGGACTGAAACTTACATCAGTACAGAAAAGACCAGTTGGAAATCCTGAAATTTCCAAACAAAGAAACCATTTGACTTGCCTCCATTTTCCAGCTCTGAGTATGTATTCTTTCTTAATGTTAACTTGTTCTAGCAAGCAGTGTTTCTTGCCTGAAAGCAAGCCTTGCTCTGTTTCTAGGGTTACCAGAGGAGTATTAAAAAAAAAAAAAGTAAAAAAAAAAGTAGCAAACAGCAGACCAGGCCAGTACTCAAAATTTTCCAGGTTTGTTTTGCAATACAGAACCCAAGGGTTTTTGATAGGGTCTAAATTTGGCAAAATCAGCTTTCCCATCCCTCTCTAATTTTATTTTTCTGTACTCTAACTATTTTTACTCCAAGTTTCCCTCTGTCTCTGTGGATATAGAGAAAAGATATAAGGATAGGAATCTGGGAATAGGATAAGAAAAGTAAAACTTCCTGCAAAAATATAATGCTGTTATGCTGAAAGCAAAACCGAGAACATAACACTGGAAATGAGTATAGAATGTATGGGGACTATGTAATCCATTAATTCACATGAAGGAGTAGGTTGAGTATGTTGTCAATTCACAGACAAAACAAGAGCCTGTGGTCCCATCTGCATTTCTTTAGTGAATGCAATGCTTTGCTGCCGCACAATGGCGTGGAAATGGGTAAGGTTCTTATTCCAGTGTAGAAGTAATAAAGCTGAGGTTCGCCTTCTCAGATAGCTTCAGCTACAGATGTGTAGGCTGATGAGTTTTATAATTCTCATTTGTAGACACCCACCATCTGATTCAAATCAAGTATAGGAAGCACCATTTCTTTAAGAACGCAGCTGCCTAAGTCAGATGTGTAGGCTTCCCCATTCCCTGTGACAGCAATGGAAAGCAATTAGAGGCAGTTCAGTATCCACAGGCATTTATATCATGTGCCTAACTAGTTCCTAATTTAAACAGCTTTGTTGTAATTCCTGAAGGCACCCATGCAATCTTAAAGGAAAACTGGTGATCTGAATCTCTTCATTCAGGTGTAAAAAGAAGCTAGACAGGATCAATAGTCACCTTTTGCACTAGATTAGTACTCTTTCAAGATGCACTTTTTTGCTGGGCTCTCTGGCTTCCTACAGTACTGTAGCATTCAATCTACTATGCAGTAATCGATGGTTTCTTTAAAAAGGTGGCATTTTTTTAAATAACATCATTATTGGCACTGGCATTTAAAAAATCCACTAAGTCTCACGAGATGATTAAAAAGATGAAGACAATCAGAGTGGATGGTCACTTGCATAATGTTTCTTTGTCCAGCAGGATTATACTTTGACTTGACTTGAATATGAAGTGTACAGAAATATCTGCGAGGCCTTAGGCTCTTCCATGGGTTCTAAATGCAAATTAAGATTAAAATCTTCTTTGTATGCTATCTTTTTATTTTACTGAAAGGATACATTCTGCATTCATAACAAAATGAATGCATTTCAGAATAAAGTTGGGGAAGTACTTTTCTCTTCTTAGCAGTATGCTGATACAATGTTTTCCACTTTATTTTTACCGATGTTTGGAAACATTTGGAAAAAATACATGGATTTATTGTATGATTTTGATTTACTACCTGAAAGTTTTTAGACTTCAAAAGAAATGTTATCAACAACTTTTATCTTCATAAAAATTTAAAAATAGTTTAAGCGGTGATGTAGATTTATTTAAAAATTCTGCTGACATTATGAATTTAAAAATCTTGGGTTTTTTCACTGAACGATATGCAGGAAATCCATCACTACTTGATATCTCTATAGGACTCTTGCTTGACTGGAGTCAAGTCTCCAGCTGCTGTGAGATTTAATAACACCCTGGTTATGATATCATCAAATAGCAAAACCTTCTGGACAGCTGGAACAATTTTTACACTAGTGCTGTAATTAGATACATAGAATTGTCTTGATACAGAAAATTACTTAAGGCTCAGACAAAATACAATGGACCACTTACTAGCCAAAGGTCAAAGAACTTGCTTCCAAATCCACCAGCCTGTTCTTCAGAAGAATTGTCTGGGAAGTCTGGGTCCTGCATAGTTTGACTGAAGAGCTCATATGGAAAAACAAAACTACAGTTTCCAGCTGAAATTATATTTCACCATGTTTATACCATAGACCAGTAGTTCAATGTTTTTCTCCTAGATGGAAATCTTTACCTTAGTTTTGATTCATTTAATAACAGATACTTTAAGATACCGTTTTCTTTTTCTGAAAACAAACATCAATATTTCACAAGAGAAATGTGCAGAAAACATAAGCTTGTGACCAGAAAGATTAAAAGCACATCTACATGTCTGGGATGGTTGTACACATTTGATACCCAAACTAGCTCAGTCGGTAAGCTCTGTATCAAGTGAATAAAGGGTGAGCCCCTTGCAAATTGGTCATACTTCTCAAAGGCTGCCATTTGGCCAATTTGGTTCATTAGTTATTGAATTATTGGTGGTTCTTCATATACCTTTGAAAAAAGTGTATTGATTCAGACTGATTAAAGGTGCCATTTGGAATGTGAATTTTTTCAAGACCAAAATGGTGTTACATAGCACACTATTATTGACAAAACTGGATTTGGCTCACAGATAAAAAGGTTGAATCAGAAGTCCTTGAGTGATTTGAACAACTGAAACTGTAAAACTTGGCAAAACCGTAATTTTTAAAGTAATTAAATCTATACGTGTTTGATAAAAAAGTGGGATCAAAATCTGTTCTTCTAAATTCAGAAGAACAGAGCTACCTATGAAGTTGGCCTGAGTTTTTAACTGTTACACTAATCAGAAAGGAAACTATTCAAGCTTTTTATGTACTGCAGTATTATTTTTACTATGTCAATAGCTACTTGAATGAATGTGAAATGAGTTAAAGTGATTTGGCTGGGATTCAGTAATGCATGGGAAATACTTAAAATGCAGTCAAGAAGGCTGCAATCAAAATTAATCCAAGTAAAATAAAAACCCATCCCCCGAAGTAGCAGAATATATAGTAGAATAATGAAGAAAAATATGGGTGCAGAAAATTAAAAGGGGGCCCTTGAACTAGATAGCTAATTTCTTTATACAAAGTGTCATACTCAGGCTGCTGAATGAAGACCAAAATTTAGTTGCATTTAAAAAGTGATCTATGTTTCTTTCTGTATAGAGAAAAAACAACTCCCCTCAAATTAAGAATCAGTTTTCAGGAGGATAGAGAACAGGGACATGGAAGTGAAAGTGGTTGATTTCAAAGAAGATGAATCAAAGAATGGTACCAAGAAAGATGATTAAGTTTAAAAGGCAGCTAGGTATGTTTCTGAAGGATTGCACTGAGGAACAAAGTGAAATGACAGTGTTTAGTATATAAAACAGAAAACTTTTGACAGATATACTTTCTTCTAAGTTGCACATAGCTTGGTGAATCTATGACATTGTTTGTAATATGATGTACAATATTTGAGGTTCAAGGAGATTGATCAAGTCTTCATCAATTCTTTGACAACCTCTTAAATCCACTCTATCTCCCACATTGTATCCCATCATTGACATCATGGATTCCTGAATAAACCCTGACTTATTTGTGCCTCCCAGCGCTAGATAAAATGTTTCTGAGAGACTGACTGGGAAGAGATAGTGCACCTGGACATTAAAGGGAGAGTTTGTATAGGAATATGAACCTGGACATACAGGGTGGAAAACTGTACCATAAAAACCAAGTGTCATGGTTTGATATCTGACAGCTGCATAGTATCCCACCAGCTTTTTCCTCTCCCAGACTACCAGCTGTCCAACTAAAAATGGAAATGATTTATGTTCCCCAAAGACTACGTGATTGGCAGGCAATGCAGGATGGAGTAGTAAGGCCCCACTGTGACTGTGGCACCTCTAAAGCAATGAGAAGGAAAGTGGTGAGATCACAGGGATACTCACTCTGCTGGGATAAGGGAGATTTCTCTTACCCAAAAGGTATGCCCAGGCATGGTAGAGAGCTGAGCTATGATTTTTATTGAAATTAAAGAAGAAATGCACTACCCCAAAGGGTATATATTTTTCTGATTTGGAACGTAGACATACATGGTACCGTGGATTATATATGTTCACCATATAGCAAACAATCAGATATCACTTTGACACAATGTATGTGTATATTAGTTTCAGGAAGGTAAAAATATAAACTCACTGGAGTCTCTGATTTCCCTAGGCAATAAAGTTATTTGGAGAATATTAGTTGACAGCTACACCCACTTGCAGTCATCAGTTCTGCAAAGGCTGGTATGGAAGTTTAAAATGCCAGTATTCATCTCTTTCTCTCCCCTAAGTCTTCATTATAATGTATCTCACTATTTTTTAGAAACTTTCAGTCTACTTTTTGGCAGATGTGACAGGCGGCTGTAACAGTGATACCATCAGTGCTGTTCATCCTACTTCTTCTCACAATGATTCTTAGCACATATTAATTAACAGAAATAGGAAAGGTGCAATCAATTTATTTAATGCAGTTAATTAAAAAGAACTTGTAAGCTGCCATCAGATAAAATTTGGCTTGTGCAATTGCAATTCTACAAATTTTAATGAAAATCTTTTCTATTTTTTTCAACATAAATGTGCTTCTCAAAGTTTTCTTTCATTAACCAAAATATTTTAGGGCACACAGGAGGGAAGCTTGCAAAAATCTTATACAGCTTAGCAAAATATAAAGACACCCTGTAAATGTAGGACTTATGTTTTTCAAAGCTCGGTGCTAGGCAGGGAAAAAAGAACAAGGAGGGAGGAATGCATGTAAGAACTGGGTTGCCTTTAGCTTACATTTGCTTACCTGTTAGTAGTTATTAGTAACATTTTAAAATATGGTTTATAAGATACATTTATGAAATGTTACTTACCATATGCACAAATATGCCACAAGTTAATTAAAATGCATGCGTAATTTTAAATAATTGAGCTAAGTACAGCCAGAGAGTTCAGTGGGACTAGTAATGAAATCCATAGCATGGTATTTAATTACCTCCTTGTGCGATCCAATAGAAAAAATTTGGCCTTACAAAGTGATCTAAAGGTCAGGAGATCCAGCCTGCATTAGATCAAAGACAGTGTCAGACAGATCAAGAAATACAGGTAAAATATGGAGGTAGTTTATTAAAATGAATGCTTTAGCTAATCTTGTGTGGTAGGGCTAGAAGAGTGAGAAAGACATTTCTTAGTGAAATCAGAGATCATTTGAGGGCTTTGCAGTTCAGTTTCTATCCACCTAAAAGGAAAAACACCTTTGACTCTATGTTTGTCACAAAAGCTGCTTAAGATTTCTGCTCATTTCTCTGTTCAGAAAAAATATTTTGAAGAAGCTTAGGTCCCGTTAAAAAGACTCTTGTTTTGAAATTTAAGCTTTTTTATCATTGTAATGGTCAGAAATGAAGTGACACATTTCAAAATTAGGAAAAACCCCTCTTCATTGGTTAAGAGAAGAAGACATGAACAGTAGCAAATATTTTCTTTAATTCTGAATTTATCTCAATGTTGAATAGAGGTTTTCTCAAATTTAAGAAAAATATTGAGTGTTTGCTGCTTTCTGCAGGGACAGCAGCTTCCAAGATTCCTACTCAATTTGCAGAGCACTATGGTAATGTATCCTGTTGGATCACAGACCTTTATCTTTCCAGCTGTGACAACTTTTCTATTCTATAAGACTTAGCCCATTTCTCAGTGTCAATGGAGAAGCAATGACTTGGCTGAAGATGTGACGTCATTAATTACTTGTTATTTAATATAGATTCTGTGCAATGTTACAAACTGGAGGACAATATCTTTTTCATCAAAAGAATATGTTCTGGAGCATGCCTTATACTATGCTCATTACCTCTTTTCTACCATGATCTTAGTTTTGCTTATTCCAAGCTTCAGCCCGTTAATGTTTGGCTCCAGTACAGTGGAAGTGGTCAGCAGGGCTTAAAGATGATCCTCATAGAAAGTTATGAATAAGGATAATCATCACAGAAAAGTTATGAATTTTTGCAGTTCACCGCTATAAGCAGGTAAAACTAAGGAAAATAAATTTCTCTCCTATATAATTCAGTAGATTTTTATAAGGCAAAAATTTTGTAATTGTTTTATGTCTACTAGTATCTCTACCTGCCAACTGTGCAGTAGTTGGAAAACATGCAATATATTTGAAACCATCACAAACAGAATTTCCACATTCTTGTATATTACTTAATTGTAAATACGTTTTTCATTTTCAAATCACAAAGGAAAAAGAAGACTACTTTCTCATACCACCCAAAAATATTTTTTCAGTTTATGACAATTATTTTTAGCCAGTTTATACGGAGTGTTCAGGAAGGATTTCAGAAACAATTGACAGAAGACAGAAAATGTATTTAAGTTCCCATAAAAATGCAACCTATGATAAAATTGTAAGAGAAATCTGGAAAGATAATAGTACAGTTGTTATGGCAGAAGTAGAATGAAATCATCAACATAGATGAGGAGAGTTAGATTTTTTTTTGCTGTAAAAATAATGAGAAACTAATTCAGATGAAGACGTACACTAGATATTTCAGAAGTGAGGAGGGAAGGGAGTGGTGGGAGCAAGTGGGAGTGAGTGGGAAAATAAAATTAGATTATAGCAGCTTTGTTTCCTTCTCTAAATTTTTAGTTGTGAAATTACTACTGAAACGGATACACCAAAAAATTTACTGGTTACTAATTTCTACTTCTATGAAAGAGTAGTTTCTAAAATTACCAGTGTCACCAGTTTCTTTGGAACTTTGCTATAGCTACATGTGTGTAAGCAGGTTCCTGTGGGAGGATGTGTTTGCATGCATGTACATGGATGGTACATTGCCATATTGGGTGCATCAGTTTAACTTACTGAAATTAGCAGAGCTAAGCTGGTTTATAACAGCTGAGAACATGGTCTATGTACACTTTGTACAATTATAATTTCTGTAATAACATAGTCTGCTTTAGACATGTTTTAGCTTTGTAAACAGAGCTATGAAAGTAAATGCAAAAGTGTATTTTTTGCCATTGCAGGCTTGGAACTACTGAAGGACTGGTTTTTTCCTTGCATCATAAATATCTCCTATATGTAAACTAATCCCTTTGGACTGATGCAGTATTGCAAAATAAAAGGACCTTGTTGCCTTTAGTCTAAAAACCTTAAATATCATGAAAAAATGCAACATTAATGTTGAATTTTCTGTTTTTAGAGTCAACAAGTGAATTCTATAATTTAAGTCATACATTTGTTTCTTAGAATTTATCCTGCTACTTTATAGCCTTTGGAAGCAATTTGGAAGTGTTGGGCACATAATAGTCAATAAATCATATTGAACAAGAAGAAAAGCATCTTTGTTCTCTAACAACCATAGTAGAGGCTATAAAATTATGGCATTTTTTTAGAGCCAAAAAAACTCCACACCAACAAGTAGAAAAATTACAGGTTCAGGATGATTGTGTCAAACTGCAATGAGGTTAAAAATTATCCAAATATAACTGCCATAAACTGTTGATTTCAGAAACAGAGCAGAGCCGTATTCACAACAGGCTTCCTTCCATTTAACTCTTATCTTTACATTATGTTATGTCACTTGTGAAATACAACAGCCCATGCAACAGTCATCAGGAAAGCAACATTTTAATTGCAAGTAAATGCAAGTATGTTAAATCTAATCTCCAAAGAGCAAATATTTACCAAGAGTTTATGATCACAGATAGACTTGTAGAATAAACAAAGTGTACAGTATCTGCTTGTCTACATATGTAGTTGGCTTTTTTTTTTTATTTAAAAAGCATTAGACTACTGAATTCAAGTACAGCACTAGCTCAATGCAAACCTTCATTGCTCTCCAATCCTGCAATACTAAGGACCACACACACAAAAATGTATTCTTGTAAGAGAGAAACATTAGTAAAAGAGCTTTCAGGATTTGAAGAGTTTATAGGTCTTTGTAACTTTTTAAATAAGCCACAGATATTTTGAGCTTTATTTCATTGGTTGTGGTCTGTGGTTTGTTGTGTCTATGTAGATGGTTATAGGAATTTCATACTACTAAAAGAATTATATGGTTCTTTTGATCATTCAAATCAGAAACAAAAATCATATGAAAATTATCTGCTTTTCAAGTTTGTTGAAAATTATATGACAACAGTATTAGTATTTTGAAGATATATTTTAGTACTAACTATCATGTATCATAAATGGACTACAAAAGCAGGCACAAAGAGGATTAAGTAGCATATTTTATAAAGCTGGACTTAACAGTCTTGAAAATTATAAAAGCAACACAAATTAGAATGACAGGAATTTGTCTTTCTGCATTTAAAATATTTGGAATAGAATCAGCTATTGAGACAGCTGAAACTACATTTATTCTTATTAATCATCACATAGGATAATCAAAAGTTTTGGAAAACAAAACCAGTTCCATGAACCCTACAGGTTTACAGGATAATATTGACAATGTGCTATTATATGACTTAGCCTGAGAATTTAGGAACATAATGGTAACTTCTGTGATATAGTTCAGTGCTTTCTCTGAATGTTATTGGGGAATTCTTCTTCAAGGATGAAAAGTGACAATTAAAATGTTACAGTTATCTCTTTGGAACAAAGACTAAATTCTTATCAAACTGCTAGAATTAAGGCTGTCACCAGATTGAAATCTTTCTAATCCAGTTTGACATTTGATGAATAGATGACTCTGGTTCCTATTACTGTGTTGTTAGGAAAATAATGTAAAATGCTATATTAAATTAAAAACATATTTGGTAATTAATGTAAGCAAAACACTGTGTCCTGAAACTTGGAAATGTAAAGTTGCATGGCCTCTATAACCTCAGAAATGTATTTAGAATAACGTCATTTATGTGCAGTTTTTCCTTTGATCCTTGCACATGAAGACCAATCATAGTTGAGAATAAGGAAGTTTGAGAAGGAAACTGGTGTAATTTATATTCTCTTTGCTCCATCTACATGTCTGTCTTTAGTAATTATGTTTCTCATTGGACTGAGATTTTACTTCATGCTAAAAACCCCTAAGGTTCTGTTACAGTGAGTAAAGCACAACAACTCCAACACCTTTTAACATTCATCCACTCTCAGTATAAAGCAAAGTATAAAGTTGGATACTAATTTACATGCTGAGAAAAAAGAAATTTAAAAAATAAGATTCTTCCAAAGTAACAGCATCTCAGGGTGACTTTCTCTCTCTCTTAGGTTATACAATGACTATACTGAATTCTGCTCCCCTCACGTCAAAAGACGTTTTAGCTCCCCGGAACAGATATGTGAGATGGAAGAATCTCTCAAGTTCTGCTCCTCCATCATAACAGTGGCAGTTGTCCCTCTGGCATGGTGCAGCTCTAGCCACCTCTCAAATACAGGCTCCAATACAGGAGCTGGTGCTGTTTTGCAAAATTAAGCCTATAATCATTGTGTGATCTACTAAATGGCAGTGTCCAGAGACTTTGTTAGAGCACGAGAGATCTACAGCACAGAAACAGTACCAAATGCCCAATCTACAAGGCCATTTCCGCTTTGAAAACCAATTGATGTTTGAGAACCATGTCTTTCAACCACGGGCAGTCATACGTCAATGGCCACATTGAAACTCTCACAGTCTCCAATATTTTGCACACATTTTTCTAAAAGAGTTAAAACCACCTGCCAGTTTCTTCAAGTGCTGTCTCATCAGATTACCCATTCCTAGTGATGAAAAAGAGGGTAATAACCAGTTTAAGTTTGTTAGCAGACAGAGGGAAGACAAATACCCTGCTAGTAATGATGCTGCTATGGATAATATGTCTTTTAGATCCCATCATGCAAGAACTCCAGGTTGTGCTCATAACCCACAAAGTGGTTTTAGGATAAATAAATAAAAAATGAACATGTCAAGATCTCAGGACCTAGGGTTTTGCTGTGGGGCAATATTTTTGTGATGATGTTCTCACAGTCAGTCAACAAATTCTGTTATTACACAATACATAGTTATCATAATTGAGGAAACTTTTTTTTTGTTACACAATCTGTTGACTATCCTGAGTCAATGCCCACGAGGGAGAGAGTTAATTTTTCATGTTGGCTCCTTCCACAATGAATTACTGTGAGCAACAAGGAAAGGGACAGTGCGGTTTGTGCTTCTGTGTGAATTACTGCAGGCTACAAATATAACCTAAAAATCCTGTCTGTTCTTCATTTACCTATTCCTAGATAAGATTCTGATTTCCTCTCTTTCAAATTGCTGCTGCCTCCAGGAAAATGCCCTATGTTGTCTGTGTAACCAGCCTGTCTTGTTGGTCAGCTAGCAAGAACAAATAAATGCTAAACACACATTGGTGACCTTAGGAGTTTTCAGCAAGCTTCATTACTGCCTGATCTTATTCTCCTGTTGTTAGTCACTTCAGACACTTCAGGTCAAGGCAGTGAATCAGCATAGCTGGCTCTGAGCTCGAGCATCCTGCCGGCCAGCTGCTGTCGTGTGATTAACCAAAGGCACTGCCAGCACAGAGGCACCAGGCAGTCTACTGGTTTTGCAGACTAAGGGTGGTAGTGGTTGTAGCACTGAATCAGTCATCCTTCTCTGTCAAGTGGTGTCACTTAAACCACACAAACTCCCAGATGATGAAAACCAGACTGCACTATTTGAACGCACGTCGCATTTGTTACTACTCTTTATCTCCACCTGCTGGAGTTTATTCCAAATATTCCCAATTCCAACCTATTTCTCAGTTGAAGTACTAAAATTATAGATACGATACACAAATACAAGCGATGGTTATAGTAGTGCTTTAACTAGACATGAATAGAATTTGAGGAGATGGGCAAATAATTTCAAAGTGTTACAGTGTTGCAGATTGACTTTTTCTGAACCAATACTTCAGCCTTCCCTTTGAAAGGTGTTTTAATTTCTATGTTTATGCTTTCCTGTTACAAAGTAATAGAAAATCATTAGGTTTTATAAAGCGAAGAAACCAATTAAAAGAAAAGTATACTCAAAAGGCAGAGTTTTTGCTTTTGAGGGGGAATTCTCCTTTCTGCTAGAACCGATTATGATTTAGAGCTGTGAATTTGCTCCTTAACTGGTAAAAGGTAATACATGTTTATGGATATTTTTAATATTAAAAAATAGTATACATAATTAAGAATTCTTTTTAATAGGATATGTTAAGAAAAACTCAAATATCTGTCTGCATTTAAAATTATACCAGAGCTTTCTTAGGTGGATGTACAGGAATGTCAGTAACATTATTTAAAATAAGTAAGAGAAAGAGTTTAATTCATTTGTGTGTTTCGTATGTATGGGACTTTGTGTGGAAAAAAAAGTAAACTGAAATAATAAATTTTTCACATCCTCTGACAGAGAGATATCTGTGGTTTATTTATCTCTTGTAGAAAAGTGAGTTCCATTGCATAGGCTCAGTGCTTTTGAATTTTCCATTGCCTCTGCTCATACATTTTTTAGACACAGTTTTATTATTACAGTAGAAGGTAGCTGTTATGAGACATTATGGTCACAAAAGAGAAGTGGTTTAATATTGACGACTGGGAAGAAGAGTAACCTTTAATCCAAGCTTCATATTTACAGTCAGTTCACTGGCGTAGGGTTAATACCAATAGGTTCAATCCTTGCTGGCTGGAGAGGCATAATTTTTCTACTTCATCAACCCAGTCACTTAAGCACTAGGTTGCCATGCAGAATGACTGCAGGCAACATAATGTTGTCCATATCGTGTTTTCAGCTTGACTGGAGGCAAGTGGCAAGCACAAGAAGTGCTTTGACTACACATAGAATGGATCTTATGACTTGGTGTTTCCTTATTGATTCTGCTAACTGTTAGGGTATTATGAAGGGAATTATGGTCAGGGACATAGATACCTTCAGAGCTGAAAATATGATGGCAAGACTAAATGTATGGATTTCCAAAGTCTAGAAACATTGCAAAACAACTACCCTGAATAACCTCTTTTAGACATGTAAATACTATTAGTTACACATGTTCTAATTCCCATAGGAAGTGATCTGAGTTTGGCTCCAAGACCTTTGCAGAGCAATGACATTGCTTTGTCTATGTTTTTAAAATCTTGCTTGATAGGAAAGACGTCAGTATACATGCTGAAATAAAAGCATTTTATTAAAAGTTTGCTTAGGATCATTAGTATATGTTTGCTAAGGAGATAGAGAAAACTAAAGATATGGAACCTGATTAAGAGATCAGCATTAAGGGAGAGGTCATGAATATAGATTTATTAACAAGAAAGAGGGCAATTTTGGTGAACCTTTTCATTTTGTAAAAAAAAAACCAAGAAAAACTTTCATAGTTGGAAAGAGTAGTGATTAACAGGAAGTGGAAGATGTTCCTTTCTCTAGAGTTGCAATATGGATTCACTCAGAGATTTGGATTCAGGAGAGCTTATCAAAATTTATTGTGTCTGGATCTGAATCTGCAGTGAATTAAACTCTTTGGAGAACATGTTCAGCTAACACAGAATAACTGATATCAATCAATCAAGTTTCTGTGATCAGGAAATGAATTATACTATAGCATTCATGTATGAGATATGTATTTTTCATAGCACATCATTCATACACAACAGAACATTTCATTTTGTTATGATGAATCATTTAAAAAAGAGAATCTGGAATGTGATGCTACGGAAATTCTATTAGCTTAAACGTATTCACATCTGTACAATGACTTGGGAACTTCAGATAGAAATATTTAAATAAGTGCAAAATTTTCCATTGAAACCACTTCATCCTATATAAGTACAGTAACAATTTTATAAAAAATAGATAAAGAAGATAATTTTCAATCTGTGAATATTTATAATTTCTAATAAACCCTGATAATATAAGCTTCTTTTTTGGGGGGAGCACTATAAAGTACATAAATTGTTTACAAAACTCTAACAAATACTGCCAGAGTTCTAGGAATATAGTATATTATTAGTTTAAACATATGGCCTCTGTACTTTAGAGCGTCCTTTTCTACAAAGTCAGACTTTCAATGTGTGAATTTTGTCCGTAACTGAAGACTAACCAAGTCTAGTCTTAGTTAAATAAAAATCGGAGGATGGATTGACTTTCCTGATCTTAGGCATCCAGGTTTAAGTTTTGTGGTATCTTATGTCCGGCTTCCATTTGACACTCTAGGTACTTTATTGTGTCCCTGATGTCTCATCTCCTGTCTATAAGACTAGATCTTGTAGGTGATTTAGAGACTCACAAATGGCACTGGGTGCTCATGTTTAGGCAGCTGAAGTCTCTGCTGGGTGCATTGTTAGGCCATCAACCAAAGAAGGATTCAGTTTAATACAGCTACATTTAGGGGATTACTTCCTTGTTCAGTCCACAGAGGTCAGGCATTCAGTTCAGTTACCTAGAAATAGTCACCTAGTGTCAGCATTAAATTCTTTAGTATATTGCCTGACTTACACATTTTTCTCTAGAAGAATAAGGGTTTCCTGTGAGTCTTATCTATTGATCCTCCATCGATATCTTGGGTTCTCCAGGGCATCTCCAATTGCACTAGAAATATATGTTTCAGCAACTTTATCCAGCCCTTAGTCAATTCAGATGATAGAATCTGCAGAGCCACCCAGCTGATCGGATGTTGGTGTCCACATTGGGTTCTGAATAGCTCTCCAGACACGTCTGTGTAGGCACATACATTCATCTGTCTTCAGCTGTGTACAAAGTCTCACCTCCTATATTTATTTTAGAGGTAATGGGAGATCAGGAGATATTTGAAGCACATGGCATTTGATCCACATGGCATTTCATCTGGAGGGAACTTAGGTGACTTCATCTTTGGTGGCTAATATTAGGTGAAATGCATCACACACTAAGGAACAAGACTAGCTGAATTCCTGTTGTTTTTTCCTTCTTAATGAGCAATTGGGAAATGAAGAAAAGCAGGCAGAAAGGCAGCAAAGAGAATGTGTGTGTGGGAGATAGAGAAAGAGAAAGAAAAGAAGGAAAGAAAAGAGGAAGAAAGGAAAAGAAAGAGCAGGTTTCTGACTGCTAAATATTGACACGTACAGGAATACACACACATGCATGTGCCAATATGCATGTGTGTGTATATATATGTTTGTGTGAGTGTTTGAAGTTATGTAAATACAGGAAAGCATCTACTGTTTTGAAACAGAAATAAACACTGTCAGATCATTCAGGATGTGTGAAAGCATTAACCTTGTGTTAATGTCCTGGAGGTATTTACTTTGTCTCTCTCCTAAGCTCTTTGTTGAACAAATGTCTCCTACTTCCACAAGGAACTGAAGACCACTTAACTAACCGACATCTGCAACATTTGTGTATTTATCTCTAATGTGCTTATTAGAAGCATTTATAAGTTTATCACCTACTACTCATACTGTAGTGCTCAATGATGTTTAGTGTTAGTATTTTCATATTTCATTGTAAGTTATATTGATATTGAGAAGAAAAGCAAATATTTTTGGGTAACTGTGTAGATCTACAACTCAAGAGAATATCTGTGATGTCTTGAACACGGTAGATACTGACTATAACTAAAATTTGCAGCATTGGAGTGGAAATGAGAGTAACCTGACTGAAAAGTAATTCAGAAAAGGCAGATGCAGAAAGATGTATAGATGTAACCTATCCTTCAACTATGCGCGTACAGAGGTTTATAGAACAAATGTTCTGCTGTCTGACCTGGGTGGAGTTTGTATTGACATACTTTCTGCTGTCCTGTAATCCAGATCTTGTAACTTTGCAAAGGAATAGAGCCAAATTATGACATTTTGGGTCAATATGTGACAAACGGAAATTGCCTGTAGTTTATCAACTCTCTCCTCTCCTCTCCTCTCCTCTCCTCTCCTCTC
>JAOQGH010000012.1:12748985-12857264 GCA_025769975.1 Gallinago jamesoni | reverse complement strand
TCCTCTCCTCTCCTCTCCTCTCCTCTCCTCTCCTCTCCTCTCCTCTCCTCTCCTCTCCTCTCCTCTCCTCTCTTTTCTCCCCCCCTTCCTTCCTTTGCTCCTTCGTTCGTTCCTTCCTTCGTTCCTTCCTTTCTTCCTTTCCTTTATCAAGTACAGAGAACTATTCTTTTCAGTTACTAGATCATTATTGTCTTTTCTTCCTTTATTAAAGTGTATTCTTGATGTAAATATCAAAGGAGACAGGAACATGAGGAAGATAGTAGTAAGGAAGCAGTAAGTGGAGGTGGTGTCTCTTGTTAGAGCATAGTTATAATTGGGGAAAAAAAAGAAAGAAACCTATAAAACACCTTTGAGAAATACTGATAACTAAAATTTATCTCTCTACCAATA
Source organism: Gallinago jamesoni (assembly GCA_025769975.1). Taxonomy (NCBI): domain Eukaryota; kingdom Metazoa; phylum Chordata; class Aves; order Charadriiformes; family Scolopacidae; genus Gallinago; species Gallinago jamesoni. The sequence continues at coordinate 12,856,874 of JAOQGH010000012.1, read as the reverse complement.
ATTATGGGTTCTGTTGAGAGATACTGATTTTATGGCAGAGTAAAATCTCCATCCCTCTCCCTCCCAACCCCTCCACGTTCCAAAGGATACTTTCCTTTCTCTTTTCCCTGGGCTGAAACTGCCTTACTATCCCTCTGCCTCTTTTTACTCTTCCTCTAATTACATCTTCCCTACTCCACAGTCACCAACTATCTTTTCTTTCAGAGATGGTCTAATTGATACATATCTCACTAAACTCTGAGCCATTGGTCTCTACTAGTATTTAGTTTTTAAAGTTATTTCAGACCTAAAAAAGGGCCTGTGAAATGCCTGTGAAAACATGTCTAATTTCTACAGCCACACCAGGTGGTAGAATAAAAGGTACTATGTCTGCCTACAGACCTTGTCTTGCTTTGTTAGAAGCTTGCTATGGAGCACCACTGTGAGTTCAGAATTCCCTCTACTTGAACCTGAAGTGCTGGGGAGCAATTTTTTGACAAAGCATTATGACTCATTAGTGACTCAGAAACTAAGCTGGCTTAGACAATCCCTGGGGGATTTATATCAAGGCATTCAATATGTTTGATTCACCTAGTATTAAAAGCAAGAAGTTCCTCGAGGTACCTGACAACCCTATGGGTGGCTTCTTAAATTGTCATCCCGTGTGACTGCTATGGCTCACTTCTTGTTTGATGTTGTTGGTGTCCCCTTAAATGCCAACTTCTGCCCGTTTTTGGAGTTGTTTTTGAGATATGGAAACTGCAGAGAATGTAACAATAGCAGCAGTAAAATCTAAGGCCATGAGATTGCTGTCACAAGTAAACATGTTATAGTTCTTTGCAAACTAATGTAGAATAATTTCAGAGAAATAATGGAAAATTATAATGAATTTATAATTAAAATTAAAGCAAAATAAGAGATGATACAGCTCTCTAGGTCTTAACTTATTTAGGAAAGTACTTATTTAGCAGGGCAAAAAGATGAACAACCAGTTATAAACCAGGTGAATAGTTTTACTTTGCCTTAGTAATGACCCCTTTTAGCTAGTCAGTGAAAAGAAGAAACAAAATATATGTACTAAATAAATAGACTAATACTCATCCATTTCTACTAAGAGGAACAATTACTAGTCTACAGGCCTAAAATGAAGGTTTTGATTTTCCATTGTCTTCAGACCAGAACTACTGCAAACCACCTCCAGGGCCTCTTGGGAATCCTCTCAGTGCTCATAAATTGAATCTAGTTTGTCTGTAGGACTCTGTCTACTCCATGCAGCTTGCTGATTGACCTGTAGTTGCCCTAATCTTACTTTTTTCCCTTTGTAAAAATGGGGGTTATGTTTTCCCTTGTCCAGTCAGTTGGCTGCACTGGACTGCCACAACTTCCCAAATATGATGGACAGTTGCTTAGCAACTTCATCTGCCAGTTCCCTCAGGACCCAGGAATGAATCTCATCAGGTCCCATTGACTTGTGCATCTTTATATTCCTTAGAAGGTCTTGAACCTGGTCTTCTACAGCGGGCAGTTCATCATTCTCCCATTCTGCTCATTCTCCTTTGCCTTCTGCGACTTGAGTGGTGTGGGTGGAGGAATTGATGGTGAAGACTGAGGCAAAAAAGATGTTGACTACCTCAGTTTTCTCTATATACTGAGTGACCAGGTGTCCAGTTTCCTTCTGGAGAGGGCCCACATTTTCCTTAGTGTTTCTTTCATCGATGACAATTCACTTTGTTGGGATGCATCATTCCTGATCTTGGAGGAGGTGATCCTTCAATATTAACCAGCTTTCTTGAACTCCTCTTCCCTCCAGGGCTTTATTCCACAGTACTCTACCAAGCAGATCCCTGAAGAGGCCAAAGCCTGCTCTCCTGAAGTCCAGGGTATTGAGCTTACTGGGCACTCTCCTTGCCGCCCTAAGGATCTCGAATTCCACCATCTCATGTTTAGCCAAGGCTGCCTTTGAGCATCACATTCCCCACCAGACCCTCCTCGTTGGTGAGATCAAGGTCCAACATGGCACCTCTCTTCATTGGCTCTTCTATCATTTGGAGAAGGAGGTTATAATCAACACATTCCAGGAACCTCCTGCATTGTTTATGTCCTGCTATGCTGATCCTCTAACAGATACCAGGGTGGTTGAAGTCCCTGATGAGTACCAGGGCTTGTGAACATGAGAGTGCTACTATTTGCCTATAGAAGGCCTCATCCGCTTGGCCTTCCTGGTTGAGTGACCCTTAGCAGACCCCCACTGTAATGTCATCTGTCCCTGCCTTCCCTTTTAATCCTGACCTGTAAACTCTTGGTTGGCTCCTCATCCATCTCCAGGCAGAGGTCCATGCACTCCAGCTGGTCATTGACATAGAGGGTGACACTCCCTCCTCATGTCCCCTGCTTGTCCTTCCTGAACAGCCTGTATCCTTGCATTCCAACACTCCAGTCATAGGAGCCATCCGACCAAGTCTCTGTGATGCCAGTCAGATCATAGCCCTGCAGATGTGTGCACATCTCTAACTCCTCCTCTTTATTCCCCATGCTATGTGGGTTTGCATAGAGGCACTTAAGTTGGCCTCCCGATGAAGCTGACTTACTGGCTGACTGGCAGGAAGTCCTTTGTGCTGCACTCCAGGACCTCTCCTGTCGACTGGTTGGTTAACATATTTACAGTTAGTTAACATATTTACAGTTTGCATGATAAGCCTTGATTTGAACAGCAACAAAATCTTGGGGGCTAATAAAATAGAAAAAAACCCAACTAACTAAATTAGTTACAAGAAAATAATATATTGTGAACTACAATGATTAAATTACAGATGCTACATATGTATATCAAAATCAGAAATGAAGTAGAAGTTGGAAAAAGAAGGGTGTCGTTTTCCTAGAAGGAAGTTAAGTACACTTGCAGCAGATTATGGCATGGTATGGTAGTTCACTTACACAGTGGCTTGGTTGACATGATATATTCTGAACTCTTTTGAATACAGAACTGTTATGTGCATGAATCAGATTTGGGTGAATAACTGTCCTCCCCCATCCAGTTGCCTATCTGTATGGCTGATTATCTTTATTTTATTTTCCTTTTGATAATTTTAGTACACTTTCCCACCATTTACCACTTGTAAAATAATTACACGGTTCATTACTACATTCCAAAACTACAAGTCATTATAGTGTCTGAGTATGTATCATATGACTTAAAAAAAGCTCAGATATGTGTAATATTTTCTACAGTACCACAATCAAATAATCTTCCAGATTCTGCTTTTAAGTATCTAAAATTAATAAAATATTAATTCAGCTTCAGTTTTCAATGCATATTGAAATGCTGCCAATAATTACATTGCTTTGGGAGAGCATTCAGAACGGAAATTACTATTGCAGATTTGTTTGAGAAATAAACCCTGAGCCAAAAGCTGCAGACTTCATTACACAAGTCTAAGAAACTGTGCATGAATTTTCTTTTTCCTCCCCATCTCCTAGGAGTTTGCTTTATGCAGAACTTCGGCACATTTTTAACACAGGACTATATTAATCCATTTTTGTCTTATTTCTCCATGACAAAAGTGACCTGTGTTGCGTAGGAACAACACTGCAAACTAGCACGCAAGGTACGTAGAAAACAGGATGGTACCACACATAGAGCAAGTAAACCAGCCACTAACTTAGCAAAAATTCTGATGGCCAGTCATATGTGTTTTTGCAACAAAACACAACTGCATACTTTTTTCATATATTTCATTTTGTCTTTTGTATTATTAGTTAGAACAGGTTTCGCTTCAAGGCCATAAGGAAATTTCAAGAGCTGGGAAACAGACACTGTGCAACCTATTCAAGAATAATGGGGCAAGAACCAAGTAGGCAGTCTTGAAAGAAATGGCTTTGAGTGGAGAGCTACAGATTTCTAAATCTCTCTCCATAGGTTTCTTTTATATATTAATTTTTCATTAGAGACTTTGTACAGGGGAGTTACAGGAGAGATGGGGAGGCACTCTTGATCAGGGAATGTAGTGATAGGACGTGAGGTAAGAGCAAGAGAACCAGATAAGACTGAAGAAGTTAAACTGGTATAATTGTTACTGTGCATTATTTGTGATGTTGTGGTACATCTAAATTTTAATCCAGCAACAATTTTAGGTGGGAAGGTTAAGATGGTTTTTACATTTTTGTCTGAGAATTAAAGGTTGTCCCATTATGATATCTAAGTTCTGAAGAAAAGCCAAAAGAAATTCTGCGTTGTGACTTTGGAAAAGTAATCAAATGGCTATCTGATCACTAAAGCTTTTTCTATAAATTAGGAATGAAGTGTTACATTTAAAAAAAAGTAAAAATGCTGTTTTTTCATGTATAATTTTTTTATTTCAAGACAGTTTCCATTCTCCGCAAATTGCAATTTTTTTATGTCCATGCTCACTTCTCCTAGGTAATTTGTGTTTCTCAGATTCTACCTGTAAATAGCAAACTACAAAGTACTCTTGTGATCATATACACCACACACACACATTTAAGGTAGTCCTCACCTTGTTACTTCAGTGTGTGGTACCACAGTGTAAATGCTACATTGCACCTAAATTACTTTACCCTTGCACAAGTACTCTTGAATTCTCTTGGTGCATTGGATGCAGAGAGTTATTTTTCAGTTTGCTTTCCTGCCATAAACAAGTGAAGGAAATAATGTAGGATACTAAAGGTTACAAAGTTTGACTTATTTTAGTCCACTGTGAAAAAAAAAAAGGACGATCTACCTGCCTCAGCATGGAGGTGTTTCTCATTATTCCTATGGTTTTTCTGCTGAATTCCACTGATTTTTATTTTTAAATACTATTTTTCTTCCATTGTAAGAAAATTCATACAGTTGCACTTGATTTTAGTGTGCACACACTCGCAAGTTTAAATGTGAACATTTGTATAACATTATCTTTGGTGTCAAATGTCAGGGAAACTGGCATTATATTATACACTGGGCTATGCTCCATACACATACACATTTCACTACATAAAACAATATCCCCTCTACTATGTAGAAAACTGCAAAAATTTCCTAAATCAAACCTGAATTTTGCAATGACAAATCCAAAATGAGATTACAAGAATTTATTTGTTCAAGAGTTTTTAAAGCTAATTAAATAAACGATATATGTTCAGCTATTTTCATGACTCTGAGAGATCCTTTGAGAAAGAATTCACACTCTGAGTTCATCAGTAAAGATGGTAAATATATTTTGTCTGCCCAGCAAATTGAACAGAAAGTATACATTGGCAATCTGAAGTAAATACTTTGTCAAATTCCTCAAGCTGCTGAGCAGTATGTTCAAAAGTGACAATACTGAGTTCCACCACTTCATTAGAGTATTTTGCTTCTTACTGCTTTTTCTTTGTTTTAATATATTCAACATTGTCCAGCTTAATTTGCACACTAGGTTACATAGATTGGCATCCTTAAACATTTTCACAGGACTAGAAGGAGAAAGAGAAGCCAGTTTTGATGATAAGAAATCATGTTTCAGATGCCAGAGAAGATTAGAACATGATGAAGAATGCTGGAATGGAAAATTAATTTAGTGGCATTACGGTAGTTTTGAAGAAAAGGTCAGGAAAAAAGAATATTGAATTTGAAAATAAAGCCTCCCTTTCACAAGTTGTGTTAAGTTTATGTATAGATTTATGCCTTGTCCTACTTTTGGCTTCATATATAAAATACAAATTGATTTTGACCCCTGTGTAGTTTTTTAGGATTAGAGGAATTTTTTCTGCTCCCAGTCTCCATTACTTTCCAGTAGAATACTAAGAAAATTAGACTGGTCACTGTTGCCAGTTCGACAGTTTTAACCAGGAAACATTTCTTGCTTGTGAGCTCTAATTTCAGCAAATTGCATTTTTATATATATATTTTTTACTGCCATGTCTTCGTGGTAGGCTACTTTGCTTGCCCTTAAAAATCACTCCTAGAAATTACAATTGGGAATTAATTGTCAGAAATACACGTCCTGCTTTAAATGCTGTGCTTTGAATAATGGGCACGGTTGATGGTGAACTGGTCATGACAATACATTCAGTTATAAAGGGTGTTAGGTTGGGTTTTTTTTGAGTGTTTTACAAAATATGAATATGTCAAGATCTTTTTTCAGAAAATGAGTAGTAGGTTAATTAACTTGAGAAAGAATATTTGTTACTATATTTAGAAAAATAAATAGCTATATTATTTTTGAAAAACATGCTATTTTGGTTATAATTACTTGCTTTCTACATCACTTGCATGTTTTACATAAAGCTTTACATAGAGTTTTATATATTGTAACAGGGTTTGGCTCATAGGTTTCCTGACTAGAGGGGTACTGGAAGCTCTGTGCTCTGAGCCTGGGCCTTAGTGATACAATCAGGCCACCAGCCAAATAATTTTTGCCTAGGACTTCAGCAAATGTGGAGGAAAACAAATAAACAAAAAAGAATCCAGTAGTTATTACTACCTGTTGATGCATTAATTGCCTGAGAGTAAATTACCTGTCAGCAGTACTATTAATCCAACAAATGTGTCTACCTTTAGCTAAATCTAAGGTCACAGAGCATCTCAACATTTATGCTACTTTGCTCCTTTGAAGGAGAATAGCATAAATCTTTTTTTGTATATTAACTAGCTTTTCCTGGTATTGAAATGCAGCACTTCCTAACACAAAGAACTTATTATTGTCATTTGCCAGAAAAAAAAAAATAAACCAAACCAAACAAAACCAAATTCCTAACAATAGCAGCAACAGCTGGAAAGGTAGCTAAAAATATGTATTTAACAGTGTATAAATAATCAGCTTCCACACACAGACCATGCTGACAGTGGTGCTGACAAAACTGTACTTCAGATAATAGTTTGAGATGAATTATCCTATGTCTGAAGTTTTGGTGCTGAGAATCTTTTTTAGAAGTATCAAAGTTTCTTATAAGCATTAATGCACAATACTCTGAAATGATTTTGATCATTTAGTTTTAGTGTAATGTAAATAGTAAGTTATGGTGCTTTTTTAACTTAAATTGTGGACATAAAATATGCTGTTGTGTTTTAGACCAAAGATTTGTCTAGCTCTGTATTCTGCTTGGATAGTGATTGCTTTCATAAGAACAGGGAGAGAACAAATATATATAATACTATTCTTCAGCTATTTTCAAGTCGAGTGGTTTCCTGACAGTAAGGTGGATTTTCTACTTGTAAACCTCAAGGAATTTCTTTTCTCATCCAGCTTCCCTTTAAATACACATAAGCTTTCTGTACCTTCAATGTCCCTTGGTAAGGGGTCCCAAAAGTCTATCATTACCTGTGAGAACAATGATCACCTTTCATTCACATAGACCAAGGATCCCAGCAGCTTCATCTGATGGCTTCTGAGTCTTTTAGAAGATGAGACTGCGAATCTCTAGCCATGTCTCTACCCACATGTCTATCCAAATCTATCAGACTCCGTACCATTTACGATTTTGTAGAGCTCTGCAATCTCCCTTTTTTTCTACAACTATTTAATCACTCTTTTAAAAAAGCCTGTTTTATACCTTTTCATATCTTTTTTGTTCTTTTCTGGACGTCTTATAGTTCTGATACATGTTTTTTAAGATGCCTATAGTGTTCAAGGTGTGGGCAAACACATGACGTTTTGTCCTCTGTCTCTTTTCTAATAATTCATAGTATTTTCTTTTGAGTACTGCATTGATACTTTTATGGAATGATCTAGCACACAGCCAAGTTTTACTCCTGCATTGTAATGATCTACTTAGAAACAATAATTGTATGTATGCAGCTGCAGTTTTAATTTTTGTATATGCATTACTTTATGTTTATCTGTATTGCATTTCATCCGTCACTTAGGTTGTCCAGTTACCGAGGATTTCTATGGATTTCTTCATAGTCTGCCCTCCTTCTTACTAACCTGAATAACTTGGTGTCATCAGCAAACTGTCATTTTGCAGTTCACCTCCTTTTCCAGATCTTTTAGGAATGTGGTTCAATAGCAAAGTGCTTGTGGCACTTCCCTTCACAGATAGGAAATAACCATTTATTCCAAACTTATGTTTCCTACCTCTAAGCGAGTCCATTATCATGGTGGTTTTTTTTGTCATTATCTTGTTTTACTTTTGTGAAAGTGTGCCTACACAGTGTATTGTGATGCAGTGATAATCTAAGTAGTTCTAAATTCCTCCATGGAGATGTTCACACCCGATTTAAGTTTTATGATATTAAAAATATTAGCATTCATCAGTATTAAGATTTTTTCTCTTGGCATACAGCCTAACCACTCTTCAGATCCAAAGCTTTCTTTGTGTCTGTTTTTCTTCTGCTGGGAATCCTAAACGTGACCACAACAGAAGTGGTGGGAAATCCTGATACTAGCTTTTGCTTTCCCCAGTTTTAAGTTGTATCTAATTCCTGTTTCAGCTCCCTGCTGTCCGTTCCTACAGCCTCCCATTCTCTCAACAGCCAGGAATTCTGGCATAGATCATCTGTCAGATTGAAACCAGCTCCCACCTCTGTATTCCCTTCTCAATTGCCAAATGAGGCTGGGTTTGCTTAGCTGGAGTGGTAACAACAGGGCAAGGACGTCTTGTTTTACAGCCACTTGAATTTACCTGTACGTATTTACAAAACCAAAAGAGTACAAAAAGAAAGCAGCCTCTGTCTTTGTAAATTACTGTACAGGATAAAAATCTCCAGATAATTCTCTTTTCCACATCTTTTTTTCCACTTCCTTGCCACTAGACTCATGCTCCATGTCTCCTCCTCAACGAAGTCCCTTTTATTTTCACAATACCTTTCTCCTGTTTACTTTCCCCTCTGCATTTCTATTTGAAACTCTTAAACCTTTGTTAAATTAAGCTAACAAACCCAGCTTCCCCAAAGCCACTTTGCTCACTTCACTTCTATTTTTTCATCTTTCTTCCATTTGTGTTTATAGTTGTCAGCACCTCTGCAGCAGTCTGTGTTTGGCATGCTTTTGTGTAGTTACTGTTGCTCTAAGCAAGATGGGTGCTGAAGGACTTTCCCCATTACCAAGACTAATATAAGAAGTTATTATGTATGACCAAGTTGGCTGACATATTGCTTGTCTGGGGAGTTATAAAGGAAAAAGCCAATTTAAAGTTATATTAAAGAGAAAATTAATTTTAAGATTCCAGAATGGATTAAAAGTAATGCAGAAAAATTAATTTACTTGGATTAGAAGTAGTTGTTGGGAAAAAGAGGTATTTCTGAGAGCAAACCTTTGTTTATTTTTTACTAATGAGGTTCAGGCTTCATTAAAACTTCATTATGGTTGGTTTTTAAAGAGCTATTAGAAATTCCTGGCTAAAAAAACCATACAAGACCAGAAAATATCAAGCAATATCTGGAAAGGTGCTAAGTTCCTGTCCCATCCACCCACTGAAGTCAGAGCTAACAACTAGATTTTGCTCAGCAGCCACTTGAAATCAGTGACAACATGGAGACATAACCCTCTGATGGTGTTCCTTTTGCAAAGATAGGGAATTTGGTCTGTAAGTGAACAGAGAATCCTTATGAACATGGACTGGGATATGATGTCTCTCCAAAATACGCTGCTTAGGATATTCTGATACTTTATTGCAGCCTTGTCAAAACATGACAAAAAGACCAAAAGATCTTCCAGGATGGACCTGCTGAATTTGATTAGATCAGGCACTCAGTGCTTCTTTGAAGCTTTCTGTACATGTCACTGAAAGTTTAACCCATAACTTCATAGTGTGTGGAATCAAACAAGTGTAAAAATTAGTGAACTGCATGGTAAAGGGAGAGTTTGTTTCTGTAAACAAGCAACAGTCAGGCAAGGTGAAATTGCATCTCTCACTTGAGGGGGAAAGTATTAGGGAAAAATTGCTAATGGATATTTTTGATTAGCTGAAGACATTTTAGAAGATGGAACAGTATGGCTTTGTGGAAAAAAAAAAAGTTTAAAGGTTTCTAATCGATTAAATCACTTGATACATATATATGAAGGTTTTAATATGTGTATATACATGTTTATATTGATCCTGCATATATCCTTGTGTGCCATGCCTGAGTATACTAGCACAGGATTATTGTATGTGTGTACACACTATTTTGTATGAAAGACAAGAGGATGATTCCTCCATGAAACAGGTCAGTGGGAATCTATGGGCACAAGGGTGCTTTTAAGCCTCCTCTTTCTCTCCAGTTTGGTGCTTACATAAATGACTGAATGCTGCAGGTTAGGTATGATGTTGACTGAGTATTTGCACTGCCACGTCCCTGGAGCAGACCTAAACCTGGAATAGGACTTTATCCCTTGATTCATTACTATTAATTTATCCAAGAGATTTCAAAAGCATTTTTCTGCCTCCCTGAAATGAGTTTGCAAAAACACTTGTTCTTCTGTGCTGTGTTTGCCTTCCCTTGGAAGAGCAATATATACAACATGCTAAAGTTTCTTCTGTCCCTTTCTGTTGGTTTTAGGTTTTTTTCCCGTAAATATATTAGTGTTGATAGTGAGACTTAGCAATGAACACAAGTTCTTTTATGGATTTTCCAGGATGAATTCACCCTAAATATGAAAATATTCCCTAAATGAACACTCAGTGCTATTAACTAAAAATTCTGAGTTACCAAAATTTGAAGATGTTGAAGATACTAAAGGCTCAACATACAATATTAAAATCTAAACTTTGGCAGTAGTCATTTAAAAAAAATGAGCCCTACACTGTATACCCCAAAGCTACATATTGCTACTGCAAATTCTGAGCAAAATGAAGTAGCTAGAGTAACACAATTCCCAGAAACAGGCTGATATCTTGATAATGGTGGTACCCAAAAGGGAAAGTGAAAATCATTTTCTGAAAGGAGAAAAAAAAAACAACAAACAAACCAAAAAGAGACTAAGATGACATGATGAATATTGAGAAGTAAGCCATGTTGTGATGAAGCACCTAAAAGACAGTGACAAGCAATGGAATACTAAAAAGGCTAATTCAATGAGGTATTTATTTAGCAATTTTTTCCTTTGAAAATGAGAGGCTCGTAGGACAAATATGTTAACAATGAATTGTTGCAATTACAACTCCACCCATTATTAGAATAGAAATTTGTACTAACTGTTTTTTCAGCTAGAACAAGGTTTTCTCAGTGACAGAAGAAACAATTGAATGCAACCTTTAATGGGACAGTGTTTCCTCTCAGAACACCATGGGATATGAGGTCTCCCTCTGTACCTTTCAGTTAATTGCACACAAAAGACTGCAGGAGATGGTATTTGTTTAAAATTGTTCCTTGCATTGCAGTAAGAGATGCCACTCCTAATTAAATCGGAACATGTTGTAATTCTGCATGGGAAAGTGGTGATCCGGGACCTAGATTTCATAAGAAATCAATATAGGGAGTGATTTGTGTCCTGTAGCCATCTGTGAATCATTGTCAACATTTACATCTGTAAAACCAACAATCTAGAACTGCTATTTTAAGGAAAATTTACATATTCTCCAGCCTTCAGCATAAGTACAGAAAGTTCTTTGGTATCTAATATTAAATCAAGGGGCAAAATTCAGAATTAAGGTAGGTTGAATCCAGTCTCATAATTCAAGTAACAAATTAAATTTCACATCTAAATTTTTTCTCTTGGAAATAAAGGGGAAAAAAAAAAGAACATAAAATTTCTTCTTCAATCAAGACAATTATGCTAATATCTTTTTTTTCCAGAATATGTGTTCCTTCACCCAAATAAAGAGAAATTGCTCTCTTCCTCCTGAAAACCTTAGCAGGCCAAAGGCTGCCCTTGTAGATTGGTTTAAGTATATAAAGTATATAAAGTATATAAAGTATATAAAGTGTAGTATAAAGGAAAGATAAATACAGACTTTCATTAAATCTTTCATTAAATTTCTTTCACACATCAGTGCAATATTTTGTTTCTCACAAGAGCTCAGAAACTAGCCTCCAAATTTCTTGAAGATCTGGTCAAATTCAGAAGATTAATCTGTCATCAAAAACTTTCATGATTTTCTAAAACATGCAAGAGAGATGATTGACAATACAGAAAGATACAGATAAAAAATTGCATAAGAAGAGCTATTCAGATGTAAGAGAAAGCAATTCCCACTTTGCTATAGAGGGAAAATGGTTCAGATACACCATCTCAGGATGTCATCTGTTCCTGGAGCTCATTTAGCTGCAAGATTTAGTAATGGTACAATGAACTTCAATCTAAGCTTTCCACATGAAACTCAGTTTTTACGTTACAGTCTCCCTGTTACAGACATTATTTCCCTCTTGCCACCTGGTGTAAGCACTTCAGAAATTCAGTATTCTCCTGGGCTCTAATCTGATTCCTATGAAGTGACATTTTCAATAAACTAAAAAATCTCAATTAACATAATCCAAGATGCCATTCCATAGTGTATTTAAACAATCCATTTCAAGGATTAGGAAAATAAAATGAGCTGCTGACCTTGAATCAACTTTATAAAAAAAAGTTAAACCACTATTTTCTAATTTACAAATGGTGGCCATCTATTTCACGATTTTCATATTAACACCACTTTAATTAAAAAAAAGATAAATACTCCATTAAATGTTGTGATAACTGCTTGTGCATTCTTCCTTACTGTGCGTGAAACTCTTTTAAAATGTTAATTATGAAACAGTATTAATTCAGGATAATTTTTTTTTGGCAGTGCATGCTTTGAAGTGGGTTTTAAATCTTGTAGGTTTTCCCCATTCGCTACCAACCCCACCAGTGGCCAATATTTTGTATTATGCCAGCATGAAGTCAGGGCAAAATGTGCCTCATAAACTATTTCACCTTAATAAATAACAAATGCATTTCAATAACGTTTCACTTAGACTTGCAGATCTTCTACCTCCTGACTTTCGAGTCCATTACACGACAGTGACCTCAGTTCACGCCTGTGGATACTTTATGCAGCTGCCATCACTTTGCCATCACTTGTGCCATCAGTTGCTGAAACTGGGGACACCACACAATTAACAGACTTATTTCAGTCTGTTCAGTCTTCACCGTGCAAAGAGAAGTCTCTCTAAGAAGACCTGGTACAGGGATGTTACAATCTAACAGGCCTGTTTTGTAAAAAAATACAGAGTTTCTGGCTCTGGTACTTTGTGGCTCTCAGACCACAGTGGCAAAACACGAGAAAACCCGTTTCTTGGACCATATAGTATTGCTGAAGTAAATAATTATGTAGTACAATCTAACTAAAAGTAATAAAAAGCAGGAACCAATACAAATGTATGTACATGTATGTATTTAATACCTCTGCCAGTTTCACAAGAGTTGCCACGTACAATTTCAGGTTATTAAGTAACAAAATTTCCCTATGGACAATGAGACATTTACTCACAATCTAACAATTTATAAAATAAATGTTGCTACAGGATATCTCCTAGAGGACTCACCGGTAGTGAACCTAAAACCCAATCCTATCTTTTTTGAAAATACAGTGCCCATGTTATAGTTTCTGTGGCAAAATGCAGTTGTTATTTAAATTATCTTGATTTGAGGGTTCTCTTGAAAATAGCTTCTGTATTCCTCAAGAGTTTATGTACACTTCCTTAATAAATAAATGTCATCAGGAAACAACTTTTCTCCCAAGACAAATCATCATGTTTTTAAGAGAGCTTAGAGACAGAGAAATGAAGAGGCAGAGTTGAATCATCACACATTAACAGCAGACACACAAAAAATTCTGCAAACACAGGGCTGGTTAAAATCCACTCTTTGGAGCTTTGCAGAATATATTATGGTCTGCAGCATAATGGCTTCTGCTTTAGGTATTTCACAGTTCAGCACAATATATTTCGGTAAGGCAGGAAGATGCTAATAATGGACACATATATACCAAATTAATTTCTCAAGGGACAAGCCTGTTCAGCCCAGACTACTCAGGCATTATTCCTTCTAGACTTCAGCTAATTAATGTAGTGCAATTTAAGAAAAGGTGGTAGGGATCATATTGATAAGTGTCAATAGTGTACATTTAAAACATCTATTACGGCTCTTCTGTGTCCTTGGAGTCCTGAAAAAAAAACCACCCAGCAATCACTTACAGTTAATTGCTAAGCAGAAGACAATTAAAAAAAAAAAAAACCCGACATAAAACCCTCTTCTCTTTTGTTGCTGTTTTATCTATATTCCCTTCCCCCACTCTCAATCTACCAGAAGCATATAGAGATGCAGCAAATACTTTTTTTAATCTATTAATTGAAATGCTGTTTCTTAAGTACTTGGATCATCATCTAATCCATTTGGATGTTAGAAGAATTATTATTTTTAAGTAGGTTTTTTGTGTTTGATTGTAGGATGCTACCAAAAGTCTGGCTTCCACTGAGCATCCTTCATTCTCACTGGTTTAATTGTAGAAAACATTATAAATGAGGACATCCAGGAACATTTAAAGCATATAGGTTCTCTAAATCTTCTATAAACTCAGATCCTATAAAAAAAAGAAACTTTACTTCAGATCTAACATCTATATTTGTTTTTTCCAAGGTTAAAGAGTCTCCTTTTGTCCTTTACTGTGGAGACTTGTAATACTTCTTGTTTAATTAAGTGACAGAATAAATTGACCAAGGCGATCAGGAAGTGTTTTGATCCAGATTATTGGAATGGAAACTTTACTCAGCTTTCCCAGTAACTTATAAGCCAGCATCCTTCTCCATTAGATCTGACAACTACAATTTACTCTGGACCTCCTGATGCAGCTTGTCACTACCAACAGGCCAGTATGTACATGGGCAGGGGTTACAACATACCAATTCATTAGGCTACAACCATGAATCTGCCACTTCAGAGGAAAGGCCCATCCATCTCTCTACATTTAGCTGTCATTCCTACCATGAATGTAATGCTATTACGGAGACAGCCAAGTCCATTGCTCATGCCAGATGTTGTTAGGAATTCAATCCATCCTATCTGTGAACACTAGTCCCTTCAAACAACAAGATGTTGAGTGAATTACATATTGAGTGGTGAGGTTTTTTGGCATTTAATTATCCAGCTGAAAGGAACATGCTTAATTGTTACTGCAGTTACTGGTTAGTGACTAAATAGAGGAATTTTATGAAGCAATGGTAGAGCATAGGCAGCTGAATAAACGTTTCACAGCACTGCAATGGCTATGACAAAAAATCTTTATGTCCTTACTGAACACAAATGCCTCTCTTGTTGGGTAAAATGAACAGGTTTTATTTTTGTTTTTAAGTAAGAAAACGTGTCATTATTTCAATAAGGCAAATTCATGTTGCTCAACCTCCTGCTAACCAGTTTTGGCCCTTCAAGCAGGAACGTTGCCAGGGTGTATGGGGGTAGCAGGATCGTGCCAGTTATTCATACATTCTCAGATATTCATGCCGTGGTAGCCAGGGAAACGTCTACTGGGACTGCTACTTTGAGCAAAATGGGTACATAGTCTGCTTGGAGATGAGCTGGTCCTACAGAAGTCCAGAGTTGTAGGACACCACTACACCATCTCTCCTTAAGTCTGCAAGGCAGCAGAGGCCAAGACCATCACTTCACATAACCCATTGAAGCAGAGCCCTGAAAACAAAATGGAGTTAAGCCTCATCTTTTCATTAGGCTGATTAAAACTGTCCACATGACAGAAATGGTCTGTACTTGGCTTCTGTTCTTGGCTCAAGCTGAAGAAAGAAATATTATGAATATACAGGATATTTTCAGACTAGCTAATAATGCTGTCGACTCTCCATTAATGTTCTATCTTGTAATATGCCCAGCTACATTTCAGTAATAAAGCCTTTAGGAAATTGAATCAGGGCTTGAGACTTTAATAATTTATCCATGTGAAGCTTCATTCTTACTTATGGACATAAGAAAGCAAAATAAGCAGCTGAAAAGGTAGTAGTTTATTCCTCTAGTTTTTAAATGGGAAATGGGAAATATACACTCAGTATAACAGAAACAGAATTTTCTGAGAAAGATTATTTTATTTTATTTTATTTTATTTTATTTTATTTTATTTTATTTTTATTTTATTTTATTTTATTTTATTTTATTTTATTTTATTTTATTTTATTTTATTTTATTATCTGGCTTAATGTTATAGCCTGAAATCTGGGAAGTAATCATCCCATTCATTCACTAACAAGTAAGCAATGCTTGGTTCATTTACCAAGCTCACTTTGTTGCCAGATAGAAATAAATTATTTATGACCTATATATTCCCTTGATGAGCTCAGTTTGACTAACATTGTTGAACTGACCGTACTTAAAGGAGAAAAGTGGCCAGACTGAAGGCACTTGGAGGTTTTTTGAAAGTATTTGAACTAAAATTAGACTAAATTTAGTAATAATTTAGGAAGTTTGTCAGAGCTTAGAGTGAAGAGGACTGAGCAGTTTGTACAGGATTTTTTGTTGCAGTTACATATATAATTACTTAAAATGACAATGTCTGATAACTCGATCTAGTCTAGGAGAATGTTTTTTCTGCTCCTGTTCTTTATTTGGTGAGACTAGTGGCCTTCAGAGCTGAAGGATCCCAATTAGCAGCAGTATATGGCTCCATTAGATTGGCACTCTTGCACATTAAGACCTAGACTTAAATCATTTCACAGATTCCCATGGATGTCACTCACACCAACAGAGGGAATGCTGTTCTTTCTTCTACCTTATTGTTTCTTTCTGAATCTTTATACAAACAAGAGCATTGCGGTCAGCTGTGTCTGCTACTCTTCTAATCCTCCTCTCCTAATTCTTCCTATTTTAAAGCCACAATAATCAATAGTGTTGGCAACATCTAGAGGCACTGGTTGCTAGATGTCAGTTCTGTCCAGCTTGGTAAATACTAAAACACTTGACGAGTGACTCACAGGTCCCCTGCTAAGTATTAAGAGTTAATCTGTTGACAGCCTGCTACCTGACAAGAGTGGGAACAGCTATTAATATAGTTAACTATTTAGGGTTAATAATCCATTTATACAGTGCCTTGTGCAAGACGTGATCTTGCAAGCTGGAAAGTGGTCTTAACCTTCTTTTGCTTTAATGAGGTGTAGACACACCAGGTGCTGAGCCAGGACAGCTTTGCACTCTACACAATAGTCTGCAGCGCTAATCTTTATTTGGTTTTTAAAAAAACATAACAAACACCACAGCACCTTAAAAGACTGTATGTACCTTATATAAGGACAACATCTTAAAGAAGTATATGTAAGCATCTCCATGGATTCCTCAGAACATGAAGTGCAGGAGTAATATTCAGTATGATCTGACCTGGAATTTGGCTTCACTGAGGCTCACAGGCAAATATTTACACGTGATATTTAAGATAAGGACAGAGTCACGGTAGGATAGTGGTTTGGCTCACGGGCAAAAAATATGATGGAAATGAAAATCAAATTTGCATTAACATCCCCTGTGAATCTATCCACAAGTTTTCAGATTTCTATTCCAGTCACTACTATCCAGTCACTAAATCTGGTTGGAAGTTAATGTGTGATGTTGTATTGCTGCTTTGTAATGTAGGCAATCAATACAGTGACCTTTCCAATTTTCCCATTTTCACCATGCTTTGCTAACTTAAATTATTATATTTATTAAATGTATTTAATTTTTTCTATTTATTTATCAGCTGCAGTTGATTCAGGTGAAATGGGAATTGTAAGACCATGGGAGCTCTTTTGGGCAACCACATGCAAGGTTATGGAAACAAAGGAACAGTGTTAATAGACCCTGCTGAGTTCCTCAGTATCCAGCCTCTTGGATTCAGGTCTTGAAATAATGATATATTGTTGACACAGACATTTGGTCATTGATTCACGAACTTCAATTATTATGGAACATTAGATTTCCAGTCTTCCAGTTATTAGTGATGATATGGGCTAGTAGTCTTTCTGCAAACAACTAGAGGCACATTTTTGTCAGCTGAAAACTTAGCTCATATTATCCATTCAGTCTTTGCCTTTAATTCCTGCAATTACTGTATCTTAATTGCAAAGTATATAGTGTGGCAGTCAGATAATGCTCTGAATATCTTTTTTCTTTCTCCTGGGAAAAGCAGAGCTCTCTCTGTAACAGACAGCATAGAATCCTATAATGACAGCCAAGAAGCTGGTCTAGGTTAATAATTATTTCAACAGTAGCTAAAATCACACTGTGTAACCTACTGTACTTTAGAGAATTTTAAAGTTATTGGGTGTTTGTAAGAGAAGATGCCTTTAAGAAATCAAAGTTTGCACTATTATGGCTAAAAGAACATCATTGACCCAATATTCTGGACACTTTTCATTCTACTTAAAGTTTGCCTGGGGTGTCTATGGGAAAAACTATTCTGCACTTTTCAGGCTGAAAGAGGGACAGCCTTAGTTTGTATTATCTAAATGCAGCTCCTTTCCTATAAAATGGCCTTTCATTATAAGGCAATGTAAATGCCTCACAGAGATCTCTTCTGTTTGCATGCAGTTTAGTTTATTGCATTTTAAAGTCTTAAATATGGATTAAGTATTGGACACCTAAGAAGTACCATTAAAAAGTGATTCCGTGTTGTAAAAGGTATAGTCAAGGAATTAGCAGTGTTACATTTTTTGGAATATCAGAATTACCTCATGTTTTTTATTAAATATTTCATTTTCCTTAGTTATTATACAGGGTGGATATTACAAACAAAGAGTATTGTGGAACATTTCTTCAATTTTGTGTTCTTAGTAGCTGTCTTTCAAGTGTTTAACTTTTGTCTAAGATCTATTTTCTGTCTTGTACCGTATGAAAAAGTCTGTTTGTAATACACAAACAAATTAGACATAAATAATTCTTGTAATAAGCAGAAATCTAATCAAGTCACTTCAGTTTAATATGGCAAATACTGGCAAAAATGTCCCACAAGCAAACAAACAAAAAATCCTAAGGAAATTGGAGAGTCAAATATGAAAATCAAGTAATAATCCACAGATAGAATCTAAAAATAATTTATGAAAATGGTATCACCGAAGGGAAAGGGGATGTCCTGAAGCTGTGAATAGATTTAGGCATGGAAGTCCTATTGTGTTTCATAGGGACTCAAGTTTCTAGGTTTCCTATGTGCTTTAGTTATTCTCCCATCCAATAAATTATTTACAAAATATTAACTCAATTCCAATTAACTACACCTCCCTAAAGATAAGTCAAGTCTAAATTAACTAATGCTGGTGTCATTTGAAACCTGTCTTAGAGGACTGAGATTTAAATTTTAAAATAAGGCAATTGATGTTTAGCGATTAAGGTTTTTGTTGCTGCGGTATTTCTTATAAACTCTGCTTTAAAAAAGTTGTTTAAACTTAAAATCTGTTGATCAGATTAATTTGGTCAACACTGGATGGTTCTGAGGTTAAATATTAAAGCATGATTTTTTAAACAGAACTTCATTTGTTTACTCATTCGATGTGATCTTATTCATAGAATCATAGAACCATAGAACCATTTTTGTTGGAAAAGACCTAGAAGATCATCAAGTGAAGCCATTAACCTAGCACTGCCAAGATACCGCTGCCACATCTACGTGTCTTTTAATACCTCCAGGGATGGTGACTCAACCAGTTCCCTGGGCAGCCTGTTTCGGTGTTTGACAACCCTTTTCAGTAAGTTCCTTGTAAGACTCGCCCTACTGCATGAATTTCAGTGGCTTGTGAATGGTGTTTAAAGTCTGGCTGCCTTTCTCACTTGTAAGGGTGTAATTGCCATTAGGATGTTCACTGTGCTTAACCTTTGCAGCTTGACAAACTATAGCAGAGAAAACATTCTTGCAGTTCACAGTGATGCAACTCATGGTCCTCTAGTCAACTGCCCAGTGACCATAAAGGAATTCCAGACAGGTAACTACAGTTTATAAGCCTAGAGTGTAGACTCTGCATTCAGTTCGGTGCTTTTGGCTGCAAAGGTATGGTCAGTAAGTAACCTCAGACTGATAGTTATGAGTTAAGGTGGAAAAACTGGATTTGTATATTCCATTAATAATACTACTTGGTGTTAACTATGATGCTAGTTTTATATTAAACCACTTGTCACTTCATTAAGGCTGCAGTAGGAATCTAGCTGTAGTTTTCCATAGCCTTACAGCATTGTGGCAATTAAAACATGCTTGTGGTGGAAAAGACTTGTATTTGCTTTTTGCTATAGAGTTCATATTGGCAAGAAAGTGTTGAAAAAAGAGCAGGAGGGTGGGCGGGTAGCAAGTGAGACTGGAGGCACAAAGGAAAGAAACCTTTCAGAGAATTTGCAAGGAGTGAGAAAATATATTCAAATATATTCAAGGTAGCAGTGGCTAAATGGCTACAGCCCAGATGACAGGACTGCAAGTGGTTCCCTTGGAAACATCCTTCTATTCAGAGAAGTAGGAGTGTAACTGGCTTTTAGGTCATGCAGACCATATTTCCACTAATACAAAAATACAGCTGAAAACCACAAAACAATCAGTATTATCTAAAAAAATACCAACCCCAAACCTGCAAAAAAATCATATTTAAAATCCAAAGACTTGCATCACAGGATGTAGGTTTATTCTGTCCACACTACTTGGTGCTGTATGTCACATACAGTTAGAACATAAAAGATGTTTTGAATTAGAGTCTCTTATCTCTTATTTGGATATGTGGGGGTACAAGATGAAAAGCTCTCTCTGATCCTCTCATCTGTGCTTAGTACCAAACATGTTCTTTTTCTAGCTACCAGCTACGTAGTTTAAATAGTCATAACAGAGAAATCTAAAGTATGTCTCAGATGACGTGTTTCTGAATGTGGCCCTATATATGTAAAAACCAACAGGGTTATAACACTCTCTAGAGAAAATTACACCTGAGAAAGTAGAGAAATCCTTATATCTGCTGGGGCAAGGTACACATTGAGCAATCTTTTAGCTTTCTTTTTGAGGGTCTATAAATGAACCTCAGTTTTGAAGAAAATATTGCTCATTGAACAGGATATTTATTGAAAATTAATTCTATCCTGTTCAATCCAAAATTATTAATAATCAGAAGTTTTTCATAAATGAGTTATACTATTTTTTGTGAATAATTGCTGCTATTAATTTAGTTAGATTATTTCTTAAATAAAACATTTATTGTTGTCAGGATTTATAGCTACTGAAAAACTGAAGAAAAAGAAATTTCCTGGTTTATAGATTGTATAAGATCCATCCTCCGGGTCCAACAGAAGGGAGAAAAAAAAAAAAAGATTTAAATCTCTCATATCCCAGAAACATAGGATAAGTTTTTTTCTAGATGGGAAGAGGTACCTGAAGAATAGACTAAATTAGCCACTGTGGAATTCTTTGTGGATGCAGATGGGCAAATACCTGAATTAGGTCAGGCACATTCGACTTTGCTGCTGGCTGAAATCTCCTGAAAGCTCCTGTAATGTCCTTGTATTTTTTCATTTTGAGTATTTATGCCTCATGATAGCTATGTAGACCGAGGTAGAATTGTTTTCCAGTCTATGATGTGATTTTGTTGAATTTACACAGCACTTATTTATACCTGTCCTCCCAATAATTTTTCTCATCTTTGAATTATGATCAAATTAGACCTCACTTCTGCTACTGTAACTGTGTGTGTTCATAAGCAGGTGGTTCACTGAAAACAGAAGACACCTGTGCTTCCCTCAGAGTGCTATTGCTTTGGTTTTTTCTTGCCTAAGTACATTGACTTGAGTGATGATTTATCTCAGCTTAGCAAAGATCTCTTGCTACAAAATACATCCAAAGCATAAGGGAAAATTTCAATTATAGCATCTCTTCTCCCCACTACTATGTTTCAGATCTGATTTTTACTTTTTTTCCCAAAAGCAGTGAATGGTATATGGGTAACAAAATATAGCACCAATAAAAACAGTAATAGAATTGCCAGTGTCTTCCATGAAGGCCAAACTTTCATTATTTTGGAGATGTTTATGCAGGCAAAGACCCATCAAAACTTAAACTTTGAGTTGAACGATATGGTTGATACAAGATACTTTCTAAGCTTCTTCAGGAAAAAGTAACAGTTTCATTCATGTCAAGACAATAAAGAAGCAGCTCAGAAATAATGAATAAAGATAAATATCATACCTGAAAGAGAAGAAGGCCACCTGTGGCTGTCCCAGGGTTTGGTGGAGAGCTGAAGCAGAGAGGATTTATGCTAATGCCTTGCTATAGTTCTATGATGTGAAGTGTATGGTCACAATGACCTAAAAATTCCTGGCCCATCTTCTCTGCAGCTACATGTTCTCAGTCTTCATCTAAGTTTGCAGTCTGCTCAGTTGCCTTAATGCAACTGTTTGTGGCACCACTTGGTAGACTGAATAAATGATCTGATCTGAGATTGTTTTTTGAGAGACAGAGTACAGGGCAGTGGGAAAGAAAGGTAACCAAGGAGAGGAATACTTAAATGTAGTCCTCCTATAAAATGGAAATACATCCTGACACAAAAGCAGCATTCTGTAAATATATGACAAGTTTAAAAAAAGAATAAGTGGCTAGTGAAGTTGCAGGATTGCACAGCTGAATAATGCTCATGGTCTAGAAAGATCCTTCCAGTGCTGGCAATGAGAAAGGTCAAATGTGGTGCCATTTAAGGTTAAGATGGCTGCACAATGAAAAAGAGATTTTCATACTGTGCCAGTAAGTAAAAAGAGAACAGATTTTCTTTTCTCAGACTGTGACTTACTATAAGCATTTGTAGATTCTTGCTGGGTGAAATCTTAAATTCCATCTAAATGAAACATTCATCTACTTGACAGTTTGTGGTGAATAGCAGCTTCTGTTTTCTGTCAGTATGAATTATGCATGTTTGGAAAAAAGCTTCCAAATTTCAATTAGTGAATCTTAATTTTCTTTCTTAGACCAGATGGACTTTGTTAACAAAAGGATTGTATCTATATCTAATGGAACCTCAAATTGTTTTAATCAATTTCAATTGAGATAAATATTTGAAGCATTAAACCTGTCTCCACTACTTTTTTAACAAAGTCGATTCTGGATATCAACAGCACACTGCTCAGTTTATTACTTTTTTATCCAATTAGAAAGCAGAATCCCCATGCACTAATTGGCAAGTACATAAAAGAATCTACATGTTGCTTAAGCAGCAGAAAGGCAAGGAAGTTTAATTAAGTTGTAACAGCCAATTTGTAACTAATTACATTTGGTGTTAGATGGTACTGGTTTACTGGCATTGAGGGGGAAAATTCTTTTACAGCTTATTGCAAGTCCCAAAATAGACAAAACATTTTTCCTATAATAATGCCATAAGTTTTAGTACTGAATATTTTACAGCCTTTCTGAACTCTTTAATGCCTTTGAAACACTACAATACTGTGCATATTGGGAACTCTAGGTTTCTACCAAATCCCATTGTATTCAACAGGAGCTGTATATTTTTTCTCAGACTAAGCATTTTTAATTACACAGTTCACTAACTTCAGCTTGTTCAATACCTTTAGTATGCTCACTTACCTCAATACTTTCAGCAGTTCTTTCTCTTGCTTATGAAATATTATTTAGCAAATTTGTATGAAGTTGTCAGTAATTTAACATGCATACCTAATTTGTTCACATTTTGTTAAATCATGCAATTTAAATTTGGTTTGTTTTCTGGGATTCATCCAGCAGATACTTGGGAAGTTTTTGCAGGTACTTTAATATACAGAATTGAGAAGTATTCCTTTTCATTGGTTATATGTTTTTAACTTTTAACTTGACAGTACTTCTTAGTTTTACACAGACTAACCCTTAAAATGAGTTTTTAGTGTGAATTTTTAGATTTGGACATGAAAATTCTCCATTCTTTTGTTGTCCAGAATTATATTTTGCTGTTATGAACCTGTATGAAAGTGAATGTTGCCTTGAAAATATTTGTATGAATATGTATAAATGAACAGATAAATATTTACTGCCTTATTTTGGTTAAGACTGCACAGAGTTTTAACATTGGCTTAAAGAGTTGCACTTACTCTCACATCCACTAGTGGCCTGAGCAAAATGAGTTTATCAATTCAATACAGGTCCATGAGTTTCCATTACATAGATAAGTCTACGAAGGACAAGAATGTCAAATCAGAGAAATTTAACTCTGAATAATAATTAGTACAGACATATCTTCTAAAAGTAGCCACAAAGGAAAACTTTCAGACTTATCGGCAGTTGCTTAAACTGTAACTGTGTTATCTAGTGTCTGTAAACTACCTGCATGACATTAAAAAGATTCATTCACAGCTAGTTCCCTTCAGCCCCACCGAAAGAGCATGAGGCTGCAGAAGAGGATGTTCACTTTGCCAAGCCTCAGGACTTTTAGGCTCTCTAGCCTATTAACAGAGAAAGTTACATTTAGAGGCAATTCAAAGAATTGAAGTGGGAATCCTAATTGCTGCCTAATACAGACATTATGAATAGCCCCTTGAAAATATCTACCTTTCTTCATAGAGTATAGGGAGCCTAATCACTGAGGTCAGGCTCCTAAAGCTAAGGGGTGTGATTTCTTCCACCTATTCCTAATAACTGCACACTGTGGCAAATACTATAGTGAACAGGTGACAGGCAGAAAGCTTTCTCTGACTGCACAGCAGATGTTAGATCATTATTTCTCATCAGGAGAATGGTAAAACCAGAACAAAATACTTTTCTGTAAAATTTGTAGGTCTTCTTTATAGTATATATCTTACATATATGCATTCAGAATATATATCACTACATACAACCATAAATAACTGCATTTTCCCTCACAGTTTTTCATGGCTGTATGGCTTGATTTGGCTTCTTAATGAGTTTATCGCCCAGACTAGTATGATATTTTTGTCTATGGTGAAAAAAAAAAATCCCTAATCCTTTTTAAAGACTAATAACATCTGTTACGATTTTGGATTATATGGAAAGACATTAATGGGTGCCCAGCATGAATTCCAGTTAAGTATCAGTTTGTGTAAACAGAAATGTGACAAAAATAAAAGTAACACTAGCAGCAACACATCTGTTTAAAGAGCTAATGCAAACTGCATGTACTTTAGGACAGTAATTTAGGCTATTTTTCAACATTTCCTGTTTGACACATAAGCATATAAGATATGTCAGAAGCTTGATTCACTTGAAGTGATGTAGACCAGCTCTTTCTTTAGGGAGAACAAAGCCATGAGGCACAATCTTTCAAGGTCCTGGGGCAGTGAAAGGCTCAATATGGGCTGTTAATTGTGATACATTGCTTCTCTCCTCTTGCAACATGTTCTGAATGTCTTACACAATTAACTGCTCTTTTATTTGCTCAGCATACATCACCTCAGAAATAAAAAGTGATCCAAAGTCACAGCTGAAGAATATTTCTTGTATTGAACTGGAATATCAAAAAGTAAGGCACTCCCAAGTCTGCTGCTGTAACAGATACAATTACAAGTTACACAGCTATAATAGGTACAACCTAGTCAGAAATATGTAAATGATATGAGTGGCCAGGTGCCCTTTGAGTAGCTTATTAGGTTTGCTGAATTAGGCAGAGCACTGTGAAAATATGGATCTATTGCTTCCATGCTCCTCAAAGTTATGCATGGGAATACGGAAACTTGTGGAACTCAAATTCTAGTTATTTGTAGATTTACACCTTGCTGCATCCGAGTGTGCAACAGAACTTATGTGTCTTAAGAATATGTTGTTTAAAATATTAAGTACAGAATGTTAGAAATATTTGTGCTTCTAGTCCTGCTTTTTCCCTTTTGTAAAAGACAACTCTTTGTGTATCCAGTTCTGTTCAAATGAAAACATGACGGGTTTGAGTGTCCAATATTAAGTGTGTAGAGTAACTCTAGGGTGATAGGCACCATTTGTCTTTGTCTTTTATTTTATTTTCTTTCTATTAGTATTAAAATTTATCATTATTTATTATTGATTAAACAAGTGCTGGGTTTGTGCTTGTGAAGAAAGTCAGTAGGCAGAAGGTGTATCAAATTGAGAAAGCATCTACTCAGCAAGTACAGCAGAATTAAGTGGTGATAATAAGACACTTTCTATTTCTACTCAGTATGAAGTGAGGCTACCTGCCTGCTCAGAGTACTCCTATGCACGTGCATGCACCCAATGCAACAAAAATATCCCCTTTCTTAATCATTAAAAATCTTATTACTGATAACAGCGGTGCCAAGCTTTCCAGATCAGCACCTCACCTGTGACTGAGGACTATCTATTGCAACACTTCTCCAAGAAGGATAGAGATAAGACCTTCTCTGTGTGTGTGCTGTGCAGATCATCTGTGCAAATGCAATAGGTGTATGGACCTCCTGTACAAATCAAGTACATACCCAGTAAGCCTCCTGGGAGGGCATTGTAGGAGGATATGAAAGGGATGGTGCACCTGAATTGCACCTTGCTCTTAAAGGACCTCTGGGAATTAAGATGATCAGCAACATAGTCAGGCCATCAGCTGCAGTATAAGTACAACAACAAAGAGCTAATTAAGAAAAACGATGGCCACGGAAGTTGTGGAATTTACAGTATTCATAAAATCCGTACCCTTCATAGTCAGGGCACAAAAAACCTATCAAATTAAATTTGATTGTAATTGAAGCACAAATCTCTCCTTTCTTAGTTGCTTGGTTTGCTATTGTGCACTCATCACTGCAGCAGTATTTTCACTGCAAGATCACATTCTCTCATGCTCCAGTGTAATGCACTATGCTTATAACATTATGTACACTACAGGATTTAAAAAATTTGGTTAAAGTGTTGATGAAAATAGCATAGTTATTGGGACAGGTAATGAACCTTCATCTCACCAGTTCTTAGCCTCATGGCTAATCTATTCCTTATTGAAAGTCATTAACAAGATTCTTTCTGAAGTCCATGGTGATAAAATTAAGGCATGTGGTTTTAAATGCCAGGTTGCACATAACAATACCTGATACCTTATTGATTTAAGAACATAGCTCTGTTGACAAAGCACTACATTGAATTTTCAGACTGAGATCTCATGGGCATGGGCATTCTGTGTGACAGGAGCCAGCGACTTCATTTCCCAAAGATTGTCTTCCTCTTCTCCTTTCTTTCTTGCATTTAACTATTGACTTAGGACACAGACTCTTTTAGTTCAAATATTTTGTATAAATCTCTCTTTTAATACATGTCTGGTCTTGATTAAAATTTCTAGATACTACCATAGTGTAAATAAATAATACAAGAAGAATTGGGATTGAACTGATTACAGTTTATAAAACCAATTTTGTGAATAAATGTTGCCAGGATCAACATGAGGTAGTGGTGCCAAATCCATGAAAGTACTGACATTAATTAGAAGCAGATTTTTTTTCATAATTTCTTGAAAGAGAGAACTGTGGCTTATTACCCATTTTGTATCAAATGTACAGCATTTCTATTTTCTTTATGAAATCATCAGATAAGCACAAAATGTAAGAAAGGTTGAAAAAATACATTGAATATATTTAAGTTAACTATTATTGAAAAAAAATAATAAGATCAGAGATGGAATGGCTGATCAAGTCCTGGTCTCTTGAAAATATAAAAACAGCCAAGTATGGCATTTAAGATTAGTCAGTAGCTTGGTATATTGGCTATGAGTCTTGTTAAATGTTGGCAGTCATCTGAGTTTTTACACAGGCTAAACTGCAATAAGCATTATGCGTTTATTTTATCCAAGCTTGAACTAAACAGAAATTTGTATTTTAGTGCAATTCATCTCCTTGTAGGACAATGGGAAATGACAGGGGGAAAAAATGGTGTGTTGGAGTTTGGTGTGCTTCTGTGCCCTTCTACGAGTGTCTATCTCTTCATATTGTCTCCTTGAGAAGGAAATAATAGTCAAAGGACAAGCAAGGTTTACTAGGAAAAATAAAAATAGTTATTTAAAAATTTAAAGACCTTTTTTAAAAATCAAAAGTCACTACACATGCTCACATTAACAGATAACGTGATTATGTTTTCCTTAAAACCAGGGATGACGTTGCAGTATCTGTCACACAGCAGAACCGATGGACAAGCTCACGCTTTTCCCTAGCCAAGAGCAGATCTTGTTAATTTTTCAGGCAACAGCTGGCTTATCTGGCATGTGGGGTCAGAGTGAGAATGCCTTTTTGTTCAAAAGCAGGAGGTGAAGGGTGAGGACAGAGAAAATGCCACTTTGGGGGATCCTGTGCTCACAGGAGCCCTTCCAAGGTGTAAGTCTTCAATACCTGATGTTCCTCCACTTCCCTAACTAGACATGGAACTTGAAAGGTTTATCCTGTCTGAATAGATTCCTGTGTTGCAGCCTCTGAGATCTGCATGGAGTTCCAAAATGCTGTTTTGACAAATGTCTTGTAAAGTAAGCCACTTTCTCACAAAAACTGTTACAAATTAGAGAAAACTCGATTCACAAGAGCTTTGAGAAAAACAGGATGCTGAGAAGCTCTTCTGGCTGAAGAGCGAGCTTTGTGTATTTTGTTAACCTTTCAACATATTGGTTACAAGGTTTGCTGTAGCCATTCTGCCCAATTACAAAACAAAACAGAGCCACAGTAAAACTGTCTGCCAAGTGTTGTGAAATACAGAAATGGAAGAGCCAAACCCACAAAGATCCCTTAAGCAATGCAGTCTCCAGGAGAGGCAGGTACGCAGACATCTGGAAAATTGAGGAAACATGCCTTTAAATTTTATGAGTTTATGACCTGATTAAAAAAAAAAAAAGCAGAATAATGGAATATTTCCAGAGTAATTGATCTATTATGTCTTAAAGGAAATATAACACAAATTAAATGCAAAAAAGAATACAGTTGGAAAAAACTAAAACCTTTTTCAGCCCAACCTGAAAATTTGCTAAATAGCTTCACCCTTTAAAATAAATGACTGAATGTTAATTAATTCTGTTTATATGTGTTGTAAGGCTGGATTCATAAATAGTACTAATAAATATACTGCCATGCATTGAATATATTTCTCTTCTGTTGTAATCAAGTGAACTGTCCAGTTATTAGTCCAGAAAAAAAAGAATAGAGGTCATTTTAGCCCTAATCTTTTGAAGGTTTTAGCTCTTCTTCACTGAACTGTAATCACTGAAGAACTGTCCACATTTGTGAATACAAAGTGCACAAAATACTGTAAACCTTTATTCCACACAAACAAGTTCTCCTTGTAGAGAAACTCAGTTCAAACTACCCTTACACTGAGTCCATTGTATTAGACACGTTAAGAAGGGCCAAAATACTTACCATAGGGAAAACCTGAAACATTGGTGATAGCAATAATGGAGACATTGCACTAAACTAACTACTCCCATGCTTTTGGGAAATAAGGAACTTTAGAAAAGTCTAATTGTTTACTCAGAGCTAGTGAATGTCAGAATAAACAAGCAAACAAACCCAAAGCAATTGTGCTTTAAGCCAGTTAGTGTATTTTTGACGACAATGATTTTGAGTCGAACTTTGTACAGATAAATAAATACGGGTTGTGTTTCAGTGACCTCCTTGTGGTCAGTCCTAAAGTGAACAAGTTTTATATCCTCTGAGGGAGTGATCGAGAATTAGCTAGCATAAACAAATTTACATCAGACAAGCTAGTACGATATACTGTAATAAATGGGATTTTCCTTAATCCATAAAAGTTTTTCAAGGCTGTACATGACATCCTCCTGAAATTAATCAAAAAATGTTTTAAGTAGGGCTGAGTGTGCCCCAACATTTGCCAAGAACTATTCAACTTTTTATTTTTGTCTGTATACAAAAGTGTAAAACAATCACTTCTTGATCTTATTCTCAGAAAATGTAACACATGCAAGATAATTAATTTGTTCCTCTTATAATTAAATTTATCAATCTAAAATATCCACTTCTGAGTTGTTGCTAAAAGACAGGTAATGAAAGAAGTTGCTCACTTCAGTTGTATGGCCCTTTTTTAAATGCAGATAATCATATTCAGCTGGGCTATATCGAAACACAACAATCCTTGATCTTTCTACAAATGAGTTACCTGGAATAATTTGTTCTTTGTATCTTACTTGGCAATTGTCAACAAAGACAGCGATAGTGTTAATTGCCTTATCATGCTTACTTACTCCTGCTGGAAGATTTTACATTCCATTAGGGAGCCCACAAGCCTTGGCACAGATTTCTGGTGTTATTTATATGAGATTATGAAAACTGGTAAAATCCCTGTCAGAAAAAGTATATGTTGTTTTATCTTGTTTACCAGGCGTGTGTGTTGCTTTGGATTCGCTGTGTGCTATGTTAAAGGTGATAAAAGAAACATTTTAATTACAGCTTGAACTCAAGCCACTTTTTCCTTGAGGTACACTGCAAAAAATTCGCTGCTTAAATGTAAATGTAAAATTTGTGAATTACCTTAAAAGATCTTTCTCTCTAAGCATAAAATAAAATGATAGACAATACACATTATTTACTCTGTAAGCCATCGGTTTGGCTGTTGAAGCAAGACCTTTGTGATTCAGCTAATCAGCACAGGAAATCTTTTTACTATACTGTTCTTTGGCATCGTAGAAATACTATTTGAGGTTGTTTGTATTTAAAATTCTCTCCTATTTGGACCTTTTACTGCTCTTATTGAACTCTCTGGTAATTTCACAGTGATTTTGTCATACAACATTAGGTTCTCATATAGGACTACCATTTTGGTAATGGTACAGTGATGAGCATTACCATTGTAAATAATGTTGAGGCAGAAAAACCTACTACTTTATGAAATATTAGAATAAAACCTTAAAGCAAAGACAAATTGTTTTAATCAAACAGTCTGCAGAAATATAATGACAAAAGTTTTGCATGGGCATTGACAACTTTCTAGTTTAATTTTTCTTGAGAGTTTTTCCAAGAGTGACAGAGACCCCTGTGTGCTGATAGGCAAGGACTCTGAAATTTGAATGGACAGTAATCCATTAACTAAAGCTACAGCCTTATCATCCATCCTACATCAGGAGGAGAAATGTATTCATAAATGTAGCCAAAGCATTCTGCTTTGGTTAAGTGATAATGTGTGGAAAGCAATTGTTTAAATGTGAGGTAAATCCTGCAAGAAATTTTCTGATATAATACACCTCAACCAGATATATTTTCATTGTCTCTCTTCAGTATTTTAGTACACCACAGGGTATCAGCTCCTCAGCAGGAAGCTGGGAATGAAGAGACCGTAGCTGCATGGCTTCGCTACTACCTGTTAACTACTGCTAGCAATTTCACATCTCTTGCACTCCCAACTGAAAAGGAACCACTACATAGCCCTGAGAGTTTACAGGTTCGAAGATAAATATCTGTTGCACAGACAGGTGGAATAAATATTTGCCTGTATCTGTGAAGAGGACCTCAGGTATACTGTTTGAGAAGGAGATGTTCAATCAGTTGTTATCAGGATATTGTTGGCATTAAAAATGCTTGTCACTCATGATCTGTCACTGATTCCGTGCAGATATTGCAAAGAAGATGAGGAATGACCAGCAGACCTTTGGCATGATTCATTAAGGACTGGGACATCAGGACAGCTGCAGTTAAGCCCAGAAGCCTAGTACAAGAGAAAGAGATTAGTATTTTATGTAACATATTCACTTGCCCAGGTCAGGTAAGCAGATAGAATTATTTTTTTTTTCTTAATTGAGGTATTTAATACAAATTCTATGGAAAAATTCCAGTCTGTATAGCAGAAAAGCTTGCAGAAAAAACCCACAATAATTTCTTGATCTCTCTTGTAAACAGCAAATCAAGATATGAAGAATCCCCAAGCCTGGTTCCTTTTACTTTTGAAGTCTAATGGATGATTTGCTTTTGAACAAAGCTAAACAACATTTTGCAGACAAGTATTTTGCTATAGGAAAGATTTTGCCTCCCCTCATACACATTACAAATCAGAATTTTCTGAATGATTATTAGTTTCTTTCCTGGCAGTGTTTATAATTTTTTAAATTTTGAATATCTATTGACATTACCAGAAGAAGAAAGAATTTCAGTAACTACAATTGGATATAAAACCTCAATGAACTTTCAAAAATTTTTGAAAGGTAACTATTTTGAAAGTGAGTTTAAAAGTTAACAAATAGAATAGGTCCAGTTGTAAATACTTGAAAGCATTAATAAAAAAAGATCTTAACCGTTTGCTTTGACTCTGCTATTCAAGATGAGCATCCCAAGATTGATATAGGATCTTCAGGACAGAGCAAAATAACAGCTGGAAGAATCTTGGAACACTGAATTAGTCATTTATTCTTGCTTAAGGATTTTAATTTAATTTTTATTTGCCATATGATGTCTAGAACTAGCCTTCCTAGGTGATATACAACCATTCTATAATGTAATGGATTATTTTTTTTAGTAGTATGACTACAATGAACTTGAATTATAGATGAACACTCAACCAACATCTGGTCCAAGTGATACATAGAACTGTATTTTATAACCCACACAGTGCTTTCTGCTACTAATACCTATTGAGTTACATTTTCTGGCACATAGATTATATTTGGTTTGAAATTACCTCATAACCTTAATATGTGTTCTCAGTTTTCTTCACTATTGGCACTGGGAAAAAAAATGCTTTTACTCTAAGTCTCATTTTCATCACATAACACTTTTTTAACTTTTTTTTTTTTAATCATTATTCAATCTTATAGGGCATATTGCTTAGTTAAAAAAAAACAACCCAAAACATTGTTACCTTTTCTTGATGATCTTCCCAACTGATTATTCAAAATTCAGGTATTTTTCCCTAACATTATGCAATCTCACATATACATATAGTGAAAGGCATAAGTAGTTTCTTCAGTACTAAAAGACATATCAGTAGGTTCAGGATAATGAGGCTGATTCAGTAAGGCTAGACCTTCAAGCTACATTTTCCATTCAATGAATACACATTCTCCTTAAAACTACAATGACACATGCATGAATGAACAGCAATGAAGTGGTTAATTCACTAGGAAAAGAAAGAACAGCTGTGGGCAGCTTATGAAAAACTATGTTTGACCTGTCCATCATGGAGACATTTGTTCTTTAGTGCTGCAGGTGGCAGAGTTACTAAGAAAATCGACTTAATTCAACACAATCTTTGGAATGACTTGCTTTCTTGATAGTTTTCTGAACAGTGCACCTCTATGTCAAGTCATGATCGTTGCTGCAATACTTAAAGATCCTGACTGGGAACCAAAAGATCATTGCAAAGAAGAGCATTGTGAAGGAGACATTATGCTCAACATCCCCTATAGCATATGCAAATACAAACTAGAAAGTAAGATTAGGACACAACTGAAAGAAGCATTTGACCATTATAGAAAGTAGTACCAATAAATACACTGTTGTTACTAGTTCTAAACTATTATCCTTACTTTCTAATAGGTAAGTGTGCTGAAAGGTTTTTTGCTGATGTCCGCTTTCTGTAAGTTTAAAAATTACTTACAGATTTAATTTCCTTCACCCTGTATTTCATTGAAATTTAAGTCATGCTTACTATATTTAAACAGACTGCAGGTTCTCAAGCAGAATTCCTGTGACAATCAGTGGTATTATACCAGAAAATAACATGGTCAGTTCAACACTGTGGGAGCTACAGCTTCCAGTTATCCATAACTGATGAAAACGTACACTTGAGGAGCTCACATATTTCAGGCAAGCAAAAAACAAAATAGAATTTTAATTGACCATGAGAGAGCAAGAAAAGAAGTAATATGTTCCCTCAAGTCCTCTCTTAGAAGTGGATCCAAAAGGCAGAAAAGACACTTAGCAGATCTTTTATATTTTTCTGCTACTTACTGCTGACTATCTGTCTCCTTACTCAATCTGCATACCTAAAAAGACCCTCTTGCACCAGTAGCAGAGAGAGACAGAATATACAATGAATACACTGGAATATGACGCTGGGACATAAATTGAGTAAGCTACTGAATCCCTGTTATTTAGACCAATGGCTACTATTACCTTTCAGATGTCTTCAGGG
The DNA here is from genome assembly GCA_025769975.1 of Gallinago jamesoni. Lineage (NCBI taxonomy): Eukaryota > Metazoa > Chordata > Aves > Charadriiformes > Scolopacidae > Gallinago > Gallinago jamesoni. Next base: position 12,823,028 of record JAOQGH010000012.1, on the reverse strand, counting down.
AATTCCAACAGGAGTCTATGAATCACTCTATGAGTTTCCAGTGTAGTGTGGCCTTAATGGATCTGGCCATAAACTGAGGAAGCTATTGAGTTAGCTGAGAATGATGGCAAAATGGAAATTTTTAATAGTAACTATACTTGTTTGCCTCTCAAACATGAGAATTATGGGAGTAATAACTTAGTTGAAAACATTAAACAGATACAAAAATTCAATTGGTTTTGATATTTTTTCACTGACCAATTTTGGATGCAATACAAAATAAAAATATCCTATTTTAAATTGAAATTAATTTAGTGATCTTTTTCTTCATGAAGCAACCATGCCAAGAGAAACCTTTTTAGTGCTTCAGGGCTAGACAACGGGTAGAGTTAACCTGAAATATATAGAGACACATAAAAAGTCAGTTTTCAGCCAGATGGATGCAGTTCAGTTTATTGTTGTGTTTACTGTGTTAACAGTCAAGGGAAAATCCAGAAGATAGTCTGTTATTCCAATGTGCAAGATGCCCACCCTAAAGAATTTATCATATAAATAGACCCGACAGAAATAGCAATTAAATATACGTCATGATGTCAGATCTGTTTTTTTCCTAGGTACAACACACTAATTTCTGTCCTCTGAAAATGAAGTTCTACATTTTGTTTTGAGAAATTGCTTTGCACATTTTATCTCTTTCTAAGAAAATATTTTTCTTCTGATGCTTCACTCTAGAATGTCTGGGTTTCACTCTAGAATTTGAATTATGTGGATTTTCTTGAACTGTAACTCGGAAAGGAAAGTGGATCACAATAGCATAAAGCAGGGCTGATCAAGTGTTGTAGTTGGTGGCATACATCCAAATACAAAATGTGCTTGAAGCTACAAAATGATCTTAATTTCATTGTAAATGAAATTTCATGGGGTTAAAATAGAAAAAAAAAACCCCATAGATGTAGGTAATAGGACACGTTTTGCTTTCACACAGGTGATAATGAAAATTCTTTAGACCTCCACAGGTGTAATTTACTCAATTAGAGCATGAATTGAACAATTTCCTAATTGTTAAAGCAAATAACTGATATTATGTCTATCCCCTGAGCCATCAGTTGAAGAAAGAAACAAGTAATTATCAGCTCATCAACCTAAGGGCAATTTACCAAGCCTAAAATAAACAGGTTGTAAATCTCTTTATTCTAATAGTGACTAAGTTATAAATAACTTCTTTTGTATTAATAATGGGCAGTCATTTGTAAATGACAGTCCTGGACAACTCTAGGATTACCTTTGCGTATTCAAATGTAGACACAAACAAATTGCTTAGAATCTAAGTAAGTGCAGAGGCTAATATAGTGTGAGAAGAGCTTTTCTTTTCAACTACAGATGTTAATCACAGGTAAAGGGAGATCTTATGAAAACCTGATCTGCTATGTATCAGGTTTAAAGAGACAAAAAGGAGCATTACCAGATTATCTTTTTGTTCCCTCAAGATACCTGTTCACTCTTTTTCACTTTAATGTTTTCCTCAGATGGGGGAAGAGAAGAGGCTTTATCTCATGTATATGGATTTATTTGGTTTTTAGGACCACTGGTATAACCACACATCCGTCTATCAAGTCTATTTGTTATGTTTTATCGAGTTCACACCTCTTGGCCAAATAATGACATATCCCTTTCCTGCATATACTTGTTCTATGCTGGTTATAAATGAGTGTTCAGATATTTTTGTCTTGCTATTATTTATAAAATAGTCCCATAAATATAACACAGTATATATCACACGATCTGTCATATCATCTAAAGAGTAGGTTTTTTCTCACCTTATGATAAAAATCTGTAATACAGAGGCCTTTGCCATCCAATCACCTTTCATTTCTGGGGGAAGAAATAAGTCTCTGTGAGCTGCAATGTATCACTTCAACGTCAGAGAATTCAAGCTGCAATGAAAGAATGTATAGTAGCTATTAGAAACTTATAAAACTCTCTGTCCAACTGTTATACAGCCCCATTAAAAGACAGGAACACACATGGCTTCACATTTTATCAGATCAATCATCATGGTGGTGCAGCATTTGGTTGTGCATGGAAATCTGGGCTCCCCACAGCCGAGGTCACCCAGTCCCACCGAGGAACAGTTAACGCTGTTTCTTCACTCCGTCTCTCAGCACCGCTTCCCCCGGGTGGGTGACACAGAGACGTATGTTTGCACAGTGGTGCAAAAAACCCTTCATGAGTGGAGAATCCCAGTTAGATTTTCATCCTCTTTTCTTTATTGATTTTGTGTGCTATTTCAAGACGTTAATAATGGGCATGTTTTCAAAGCTGCTAGGCACTTTGTTTGCCACTCTGGGACTATTAGGAGGTAGTGGATGCTTTTTAAGAATCAGGGACTTAGAGCCCAAATCCTTTCTCAGCTATTTTGGTGCGGTCTCACATACAGACATAATCAAATACAGAATTACCAAAAGAAAAGAAAGAATAGAGGCTAAAAGGGTGAAAGATCTTTACTTTTTGTCAACTCTAATGAAAACAGTGCATCCTGCCACATTCTGTAATATAGCTCTTCAAAATACTTCAAATCAAGTAAGAACTAAGTTGAAGCCTGAGTGTACTTACTCCTTATTTCTTTCTGCAACCTTGTACTACAAGTTTCAAGCATCTTGCCATTTAACAGAGAGAAATTGAGGGTGGGGTTTGGAGACATCAGGTACATGTGCGTCAACAAGGTGTCTAAGCTCCTGGTGTTATCAGTGGAGCTCTAGTCAATACAGTCACTGGGCTCTTAAAACTATTAGATCACACTGAAATAGAGACCTGCATTGGCCCAGACTGGAATTCTCCTATCTGTTGTCAAAAACTCATGCTGTTAGTTTACTGAAAAGCATGAAAGCTATTGTCTGAATCTTAAGCACAACTGGATCTTTAAGACGAAACAAGCAAACCCCTTGTATGAATGGGAACAGCTGTGGTGATCCATTTGTTGGATGACGATGATGAGTTTTTAAATCACATAGTTTTATATGGATATTGAAATGGCATGCTAATGAAATGAATGAAAGCACAGGTTAAGAGAATGGCACATAGCTTCATTTACACTTCAATTCTCCTAAAGATATTTTAACTACCTACTCACATTAAGTAACTAATTGCAATTCCCAATCTACTTTATTGGCAATTCATTTAAAATGCAAGTTGGTAGTGCATGCTTTACTATTCACTAGAAAACAAGGAAGCATTAATCTTGCTTTATTTGTACCTGTGAGATCTCATGCCAACATTTTCAAGTGTAAAAACTCATGGCATATAAATTAAGCTTAGCAGAAATAGAAAGCCACCTTTCGATGGAAATTTGATGTTTCCCATACAGGCTGGTTCCCAGGCAGTTTGTATTATTTCTTTGTATCGGCAAAGTGCATTAAGTAACCGTGTTTTGAACTAGAGTTTTCAGATTAATATATGTTTAAAATATAGAATGTTATAACCATTTCAAATGGTTATAAAGTGAAAAATTATGTTGTCAGTTTTACTACCAGTCTGCCACCAGCTGGTCTTAAACTGAGCCTGCAAAGGTTGGTTAAACAGAGCAAGAACAAAGGGGAGTAGGGAAGAATTGATTGTTATTAGTGTACTTTACATTACTTGAAAGCAAAAATCTGTATCTTTTTCTTTCTTGAGCACCATGAAGACAGGAATTTTAAAAATAGTATGTTAAATTCTTCTTTAAACAACCCATGCATTTGTGGAGTAAATATTTAAATAGATTTATTAAACTATTCTCTAGCCTAAAACAAAGGAACACTAACTGACCTTTAGTGTAACTCTTATTTTTTTCATGACAGGAATTAATTTGGTCATATTGGTTTTCCTATAGGTATTCTGCTTTTTCCTCATCGGTGACAGGAAAGACGTGTCCTTTATTCTAAAACTAACAAAGTTGTTGCATGATTGGTTTCTCACACAAGTTTTGAGAGTAACTGCTGAATCAGAGATATTTTGCTTCACAAAGACAGTGAAATGAGGCCTAAGAGTGAAAAATCACTGGATTTCTTGTTACCTTTTCTTTGTTCTTCCGTAATCTTTGATCTAGTTTCACAATAAACTACCAATGGGCAGAAAAAAGCTGTGTAGAAAAAAAAATTCTTTTCCCCAGTAACAATAATTAAAACAGTGGAAAAGCAAAACAAACAATAAGAAAACCAAGTCTTGGGCAGCATTTAAGTTAATAATTGATTTTATTTAGGCTCCATTTCTCTGTTGTGTGACTACCATGGGTAACACAGTCAAAGACTGCTCTCGTGTTGGAGCTGGAATAGTCAAGAAATTAAGAACTTGGATAATGTCCCACCCAACAATTTTCTCAATGCCTTTTTTCATACCTTTTTTTAAAAAAAATTCAGTTTTGCTGATTTTGCTTGCACACAAACATGCAAAGAAGCAGGAGTTTGTGAAGCTTAGAAATCTTCACCTTAAATTCCTATTTAAAAGTGTTTTTCCCAGAGATCAGCTTCTTAGGAAGCACTTTATCATTGCATTGCTTTTCATTGCCTTGGTTTATTCTTCAAAATGATTTCATTTTCTGTTCTTTGAATCTTTACAGCCTAGGTACAAAACATGATCAGATTGTGAATACTCAGATTTTTTGCAAAATTTAGAAAGATCGATGGAACAATACCAGTAAAGATTTGTAATGTTGACAATGTATGTTGTGAAGAAACTGAATTTTGTTATCAAACTTTGAACGAGCTCTACTGGTTATTTAACTTACTCCCGCAGAACTTGCGTGTTTATCTAACACACATAGTCTACTTGACTATTGATTGGCCTTCAGCTGAACTTTGTACTACTGAACACAACCCTTTGAGCTCAACAGTTCATCCAGGTTCCAACCCACCTCACCATCCACATATCTCGCTCCAACTTCATCAGCTTGTCAATGAACATGTTATGTTAGACAGAGCTGAAAACAAACCATTACTAAAGTCAAGACAAACAACATCCACTGCTCTACACTCATCCACCAAGCTAGTCATTTTGTTGCAGAAGGTTAGGTGGTTGGTGAGGCATGATTTCTACTTTCTAAATCTATACTGACTGTTCCAAATCACTTTCTTGTCCTTAATAAATTCGTAAATGGTCTCCAGAGCCATATACTCCATCACCTTCGCTGGTACAGAGGTGAAGCTAACTAGCTTATAGTTCTACAGATCCTCCTTCTTGAAGTAAAGAGTGACCTTACTTTCTTCCAGTCCTCAGGAATCTCCACATACCACCATGAATTTTAAAGATAATTAACAGGAGCCGCTCAATGGCATTGTCCAACTCCTCATGGACTTGTGTATGTCCAGTCTATTTGTTCTCACTTCACTCTCATGTTGTCCACATCTCCAGGACAACACGAGTTTCTTCTTTGCTCTTTTCTACACAACCAGCTCAGCAGATCACATTGCTATGGTCTCTACAACTTTTGCCACATTGTTAAAATTTGTATTTGATCTTAAAAATTCTCCTTTCAGGCAACATGTTGCAGTGTGTGCCTCTTGTTAGAACCTCCAGAGGCATTGTCTGTTAATTAGAAGATTTTTACATCAGAACTAGTTGTGTTTAAGCAGGTAGCACATAGAGCCAAGAAGCTAAGCTCCACAACAGCATTGTTCAGTAAAATCAGGTTATTTAGTATCAACATATGTTTTACTCCATTGTCATCTTCCCATACTTAACTAAGTAATTATTGTTATTATTAACTGTGCCAGGTCAGAAAGAAAGTTAGAAGCTCTCAGTTCCCAGATGCTAAAAGCAATACCAGCAACATAAATCATCATTACTATACCAAGAACTCACAGTCGAGCAGAGGCATCAGTACAACATGAGAATTCAGACAAGTAACAACCAAGGGATCACCAAATACATAACCACAATATCCCAGGAAGCTTGCCAACAAGACAAAATAAATTATTCAGGTATGCAGACTGCATAGCAAATATAGAGCTCTAGTTTTTATTTGCATCAAAACACTTTTCCTGGAATTTCTGGGAATTAGATATTGGCTCCAGGCCATTTTTAAAACTTAATATTAAAGACAGTTTTTCCTTCCTGCTGAGACAAATCATACATTTGATTTCACAGGAGATGTCCTACCTGTTTTTTGAAGTGTTCCTTTAAAATTTCTGGTGGCTGGTAGTATTCATCCTTTGTATTAAACTTTTTTACCAGTTTCTGGTGACGAGAGAGCTACTCTACTAGGTGAACATCTTTGTTCCTCTCTGTTCCATCATGTTTGTGCTGTTATTAGCTCTGATTTGACAAATTATGCCTTCTTACACTATGGTTTGCAATTTGGATGCCTAATCCTGTCATTGTTAATAAGAATCAAAGCTCTATTGAGTGAATCACCAGGATTATTTTTGATTTGAATAAATCCTGACAGTTACTGCTTTGGTCTAGTCTGATTCATTTGCTTTACTTTGGTTGCATGTGTTCAATTAGAAACAAAGAAAGAAATAAACAGGTAAAAAAAAAAATGTGGAGTACTCCTTCAGAGCTGTGGTAGGCCTTGCACTCAGTCTGTTTTATAAATAAGCAAAAATGATAGAGAGTAAAGCTTCCTGTAACAGAAAATATTTTTATGTGTATATTCCCTAAACAAAACCTGATCACACTGGCAACTGGAGCATGCTCTTGACGTGATCAATTCGATTTTGACAGCCTCAGAACTCCCAGGATATGCTAGTAAATTGTGAGGCCTTGGGATCAAGTGATAAACTCAGTCATTATAAAATCCTGACATCCAGTGACACCCTTTCAACTTGCTTTTCTTGCCTATCAATGAAGATTATATATAATATATTTTCTCGTCTTTGACTTAATTAAAACCTTTCTTGATGAATATTTTGTAGGAAATGAGGCAGTATGATACTTTCTGACAGCATACAGAAGAATATTATGTAATATTATAGTAAATAAAATGTTTAGTATGCAGGAATATGGATTTTTACTCATATTGATTAATGTACTACTCTGTGAAGCAGCTTTATTGATTAATGGAAATGTAAATGGGAAAGCACACTGTTGTAATCAAATTAGAAAGCAAGGGACACAGAAAATTAAAATGCATTAAAAAAGGTCCTGGATATATTTTATAGTCATTGATCTTTTTCCATGCCTAATAAAAACATAACAGGCTAATGTGCCAAGAAGACAGAAGATTGATTAATATCAGTAAAAGGACATGTATGGAAGTCCAAACTGCTTAGACTTCTTACAGTTGAGAATAACAAATCTTGTCTTGGAGTGCTTGATCACACTCATTCATATAACAGTGGCTGCATTAGGTCAAATTAAAGGTCCACTTCACCCGTTATTCCCGTCTCCAATACAAGTCAGTAGAAGTGGGAGTTCAAGCAGGAATACATTCTGTTAAGAGGTGCCAACTGGCATATGAGACTGGTACTGATGCCTGGCACACAGGGACTGAATCTTCCCCTATCTGGTAGGAAACTCCATCTGCAGATATTAGTGATGTGGTATCCACAGGCAAGAAGTACCTCTGGGGAAAGCTGGACAGAAAATTGGAATGCCATGGGGGAAATCTGTCAACTGTGGGAGCGCTTTTGGCCTCCTGATCCTACCATATCTCCTTGACTGGCCAGCACCTATCAGTTTTCCAGACACCTTCAAGGAGTCTTGAAACTTAATGTGATGATTCTGCTTTCAGAGTGTTTGGTTTCTTTAGAGTGCCAAGATTTGAGAAGGCTTGTTCTTACCCTAGCCAGAATAAAAAAAGCCATCCCATAAGGATACTGGATATAGCTCTATATTTAAGGCCCAAATAATATTTTTTAAGCCAGTGTTAGCATATCAAGAAAAAGTCTGATATACATTTTTGAATCCCTGGATGTAGTGTTTATGAGTCAGGAGGAAAAAAAAGTACTTAGAAAACGTGAAGGAAGGGCATGAAGCTTAAAATAACAATTCTAAAATTTCACATAGAGAAGTATATTTTCAGAAGACATTAAACTGAAAACAGTTGAGTCTAGAAATCTCTAACTTTGGATGAATTATTTGAAAATAAGCATTATCACAAATTTTAATTAATTTTAATTTTAATGAGTTTAATAATTATAAAGTTATTAACAACATTATAAAGACCTAATCTGTGAAATAGACTCTGCACAATAAAGCAACACATTGGCAATACTTCAATTTCTGAAAACTATGCCTATGTACTGCCTTTCAGGGATTCCTTTCTGTTTTAATTAACCACCAAAAGCATGGATGGATTTTAATCTTGAAGCTTTAAAGTAGAAACAGTTGGGTCTCCTCCTATAATCTGCCTGAAAGCTGAATGGTTCCTTAGCATCATATGCCTATGTCCATCTTTTCCACATTGTAACTCCATGTAAATTAGCCTGGTGGAGCAAAGAACTGGGGTGACTATGGGGTACCTTGCAAACTGTGAGAGACTTCGTTTGAAATCAAAATAAATTATGGCTAAAGACTAGAAAACTACTGTAATTTGGCCTCACTGATCCACTGATACTCTTTGGTATTAAATAGTATGTATATGGTTTCATAACTAGCTCAACGGATTACAAAGACCAAGATACTGAGAGAAGAAAAACGAGGTAAAGGGAGCGAAAGCAGACATCAGATCAGTAACTATTCTCTGTCACCAAAACTTATATTGCTCTACATGGAGTCCCTCAGATTTGCTCAAATGGGAATGAACTCTATGCTGACCCATCTTTCCCTCTCAGTACAAAAATAACAGCCACAGTTTACAATTAGAGAGTTCCTAGATAGGATTAAACTGTAAACCCAAGTCTCAGTCAGTTTTAGGATCGCATCAGTCATTTATGGCTTGCAGCAGAGGTTCTGCTGACCTTATCTAGCTCTTCTTCTCATGTGTTCTTTCCCCTACATCTTCCTGTCAACACAAGCCACACAAAATGTTCTAGAGAGTCAAGTCACTGTCTGCAAGGACACTCAGAACTTACAGGAGGTATCACTGTAGGTAGCTTATGCCATGTAGTGTGGCGGAAAAGGCTGGAAAAGCCATGTGATCCAGGCTTTCCAGGGAGGCTGTGGAGACCCACAATCCTCATTCTCATAAATCTGTTAATGTAAAATCATTGTGCCTTGTTTACATTTTGAGTCAAATGTCCTGGGTACTTTTTATTCAGTGCACACATTCTCCTCATCTATAATACTGGTAGTGATACTAACCACTTCAATAACTGCTATAAATGGAAGCTGCTTCCTGAAAAGAAACTGCACCAGGGGACTTTATGCCCTAAATCTTGAACAAAAAGAAGTAAAACAAATGCTTTTTACCCTGAAAATGTTGCTTCTATCTAATTTCTCGGCACATGATTAAACCATATTGTTTTTTACATTAAAATCCTATTGAGAGAAATTTAAATGCTGAAAACAAAAGGTAATTTTGGGTCATATTGTTTGTTTTCAGTTATTTTCTCTAACCAGTTTAAAAGGGGATTTGAATCACTTATTCAGCTCTCTTAATAAGCTATCATTTTGAGTTTCAATAACAGCAAACAAATCATCTTAAAGAAAACTTTTTGAAAGTCAGAAACAAGCACAGAAAACCCAGAAGCAAGAGGTCTATAGAATCTTTAAAAGGTAGCTGGAGGCTACAACTAAATCTCTGGAATCTGATAACCAAAAGCTCGTCTGACAATAAATTGAGGGGATAGACATGTACTCCACAAAAACAACCAAACCTAAGACTGAAAAAAAAAAAGATTTTATTGTATATTGTTCTTAATATTAGTTACTTGTAATATGATTGTTCCAGAGTCTCAAGTGTTGTATAAAACCATTGGAGAAAGGTTTTTTTTAGCCTCCAAAGATGTACTATTTTTTGCACTTTATGTTGGGTAAGTGTTTGAAAAAATGTCACATTTCAAAAGTGAATCTCACTCTGCTAGAAAACACTGCAAGTCCAACTGTTATGCCAGTGAGCTGGATCATCACTGTCTTTTCAATGCTTCCTACAAGTCCCATTCAGATTGTTCTTTCCATGAACTAAACAAAATGACAAAGGTAAATCACTTGAAGACCATGAAATGATTTCTTCTTCTACAACAGGTAATAAGTTCATTTGTGGTCAAAATGCCTTAAAGGTTACGCTTATAAGACAGAGATTTAGAGAGTGATCCAGGAACCATCTCACTACCGAAATCGTAGGAGAAAATGGAAATTGGACTGCATGTCTAGTTAGCACCTTTTTGTGAAGCCTGATGGAATAGTCATTGCATCAGCCTTCTTACTAGAAACACTCATGAAAAGGCTGACAGACATACATTTGGTGAGAAATCTGGTAAAACAATTGTGACGACTCCCCCTGGCCCATATCTTGCTTTCCCATTTCCATCTTGTGAAATTTTCCCAAGAATCTTCATATCTAGACTATCTTCCCACATTTGCCCACATTTCACAGGGCATCATTCTGCTCTAGTCCAATAGGTGGGGATCTGCCTCAGCCTTGCCAGCTCTCCCAGTGGAAAATTGTTTTTACTTTGGATTCAAAATAATCTACCAGACCATTCTCATACTAGTTGGAGTTTTTTTCAGTTCACTTGCTGAATTTTGAGTGAACTGCTGCAGTAAATTTTGTTAGTAAGAACGGCAAGGTTGCATTTTTTGACATTGTTTTTCTTAAAGTCAATTTGAAACCACCTGTCTTTATGAGTTCAAACATATCTATGTCTGTAATACAGGAAAATAACCTATTCAACAAATGCTATATTTGAAGATCAGAAGTTACAAGCTGTTTGGATGACAAATGAGTGTGGACATTTCAACATTCTAATGTTGAAAGCGCCTAAATGTAATTTTTGCCTTAAAGGCAAGCTGTTGTGACACTAAGAAGACATATGAAGAAGTCCAAACAAGTAATAAGAAATCTTTTTATTTGGATATCTGATGGAATATAGTACTACCTGAAGAATGTACTTCAACTTTCATAAATAAAATGAATCAGAACCCGACAATAATCTTTTACTAAACAGTTTTGCACTGTTGTTTCAATTTCTCATGTGCAAAAAATGTTCTTTTATTATAACTGTCTTTGTGAAAATGGGTCAGCTCTGGTTAATTTAACAACTGATAAAATTTAAAAAGATATTTAAAGTTTTTAAAGGTTTTTTAATATATATTCTAAGAGAAACAGAGTCTGTTACATTTCCAGATAAGGTGCTTATAATACAGTATTATGATTATGAATGCCTAAATTAAAAATACGATGTTAAAACTCTTAGAGAAAAAAATGAACTGAAATATTCTTAAGAATATATTCAGCCATTACGTTTTTGAATAGTTACCCAAATCATTGACTGAATCAAATAGAAGGAAGGGAAGCACAGCAAAACTAAAACCACAGTAAACAAATAAAATGCAGAAACCCACAGGGCTGATACAGCTCGAACAAGCGCGCATCCAAGTAGCAGTATGGGGTTTCTCTGCTTCTGTCTTTTCTGGTAGCACCAGGAGAGCTACCGAGGAACAGCTGGCTCGGTTCTGTTTGTAGCCCAGTAGGGTTGCTGATAATTTCTGTAATCCTTACACAGGGTTCTAGGGAGGAGACACGTTGTTGCAATCCTGCTTTCCTGAGTGAACATTTGTACATATAAGAAGGGGAACGTGATACTTAAAGGTGCTCCTTCTAGGCGTTTCTCCTGCTTCTTGACCTGTCCTTTTTCCCATGGAGCTTGCTATCGAGTCTATTGTCAGGATATAATGTGGGCTGCCTCGCTGCCTGCCTGCTCTTTCAGAGCTCTATTTGCTTTCCGCATAATCACGTTTCTCCACTATGGGGGAAGTCAGGAATAGAGTAGACTGGAAATGTTTTTACTGTGACATATTTTCACAGGGGAAATATTGATTTGTCAAACCTGAAGGCTTTTATACAGATGCATATTTATTTCAATGAAAGTTTTGTTAGGAAATTTTCAAAAGAGAAAATGTGGTCAGCTAGAACTTGATCTTCAGTCGAACTGATTGAAAGAAAGAGAATGTTAGTTCGTCTGTTTGCCTAATGCATATTCAACCGATTGAGAAGAGAGTCCCGTAATGACTTCAACAGAAGACTTACTTCAGAAGAGAGATTCTTCATTTCAGTGAAGAGTTAAATTAAAACAACAACTTAAAAACGCTTGGGTTGGATTTGTGGTGCTCCTATACTATTGGTTCATTCCAAAATAAAGATTTATCATCTTAAAAACAAGCAATAATGCATTATTAATAAATATTTACAAGTTTTTAAATATATTTTCCTTTTATTTTACTACTTGACCAGATGAATTATTTTCTCCTCAAATCTCAGTGCAGAGCAGGTGTTAAGACTAGCTGCTGGGATATTGTTAGAAAAAAAAGGTTGCTTTGCTTTTGCACAATATTAAATTATTTCTACAAGGTAAATTCTAGGAGAGTGACATTTGGTGGCAACACTGTATAAACAATAGCTGCCCTGCAATTGCTAATCTATTTCCTTCATTACTGCTGATGTCCTGAAACGGGCAGAACACCAGAACTGACAGAAAAACAACCCATTTCCTCCAAACTTTCCTGCTGAATAATTACTTCCTGTGTTTATCTGATATGTGCTTCCTGTGGGCAATTTCCATATGTTTTTCCTGTGCATGGGATTTTTTAAGAGCTCCAAGAAAAAACAAATTTTGCCGAGTGCTCCTCAAACTAAGAAGCTGAACAGATTAACAGGAGACAGAAAGACCTTTAAATGCCTTTGAAAATATTTACTTTAAAGATTTTAAACACTATTATTACTCATAACTTGGTCATAAAAACTCACATTGCATTCAGTTTTTACAGGTGTAGAAACCTTCCTTATTTATTACTGGTGTTATAAAAAAATAACACAAAAGATTTTGTGCACACAAAACTTTTATTTCAGCCCATTATTTCTGAAATAAACTATTGTGATATTTAGATGCAAGAGAGAGCCATTATCTCTGTGGAGGTTAAAGAACTCGATATGTTCTCCTCTTTGTGTAGGAAGGTAGGAGAGCTGCACTTTTTTGAAAATTCTCTTGCTAGCATTCCCTAGACATCATCACGAAGCCAACATGGAACAGGGCTTGAGGACCTAGATTTTCCTTCATTTTTTCCTGTATCCTGAAGAATTCTGAATTACACGAGGAATACAGATTTGGTGTTTCTGCACACACTCATAACACTAGCCATTTTGGCTAGGTGCATAACTGCACTCTTCCTTCAACAACCAGGCTAAAATACGTGCTTATTTCAAATAGTTTTATTAACTGTTGGTGCTTCGCCTGCCATGCTGTGGCTTTGTCTCTGGTGGTTGTCCAATACAATTTTTTTTCAAGAAAACTGAAGGACTTGTTAATCCCATGAGGTATTCCTTGTTTGATGGGTCTTGCTGTTAATGTTGCTAGCTGCTGTGTGTGAAAAGGCTTTTCACTAATATTTAGCCGAATTGTATTTGGTATATATTGGCCTCCAAAGGGTTTTTTTCTGGGAGCTATGACTTCTTACACATATGAGGAGTATGTGAAACTCACTAGTGACATTGGAATCTCTATATGTTAAAAAATTTCTTTGGGATTCTCCCAGAAATTCTCTGACAAATGATTCCATGTCCAGGTTGGGTGAATCTTAATGAATGGGTAGGTAGTTATTTCAGCTGCTTATCAGATGGTAGACATGAGCATTTCCAAACTCCTAGATTCTAGTGTTTCTTAGGTGGGAAATTCTGATGCTAGTGTATAAAATGACATAAATGACAGACCAAGTGATTAATTCAGCTATTTACTTTAATCCTTCATCAGCATCAGTTTTCAAGTAAAAGAGGAATGCATGATTCATCTCTAATGGAACAAAATTATAATTTCGCAGTACCTTTGCTAAGACTTCTTAATAGAATGAATCACTCTCCATTGTCAAAAGGACATCCATTGTTTGGAGCTGGAGCACAGATCAGTCTAAATATATTTTACTATGTATATACCTGGCTTCATGTATTATTTGGAAATAGTCTTTTACTATATGTCAGTAGAATTTTCTAAGACTTGGTAGCATTCCTATTCTGGATAAGTATCTGGTGATACATGCTTTGTGTAGAAGAAACATAGTGCTTTGAGCAAAGTCTCTTGTCCTATAACAGTTTCATGATGTTCTTTAATTGTGCTGAATGCATTCAATGAGTGAAGCTTGTATCTGTAGCAGGGAAGATTTTCATTGTGAAAAGACTTCTATTGTAGAATAAATGGAGAAAGCTAAATCAATTATGAGAGGTGGCTGTGTTTTCAAGAGGCAGACTTCCTTTGGAGAATAATGAAGAAGGCTGAAATTTTCTGTACTGTGGAGAGAGGGACAGTTGGCTGATGCTGAATGACAAGACCAATTACTCAGTGTTTCCAGCTGTGGGTGGACCTTCAGCAGAGGCAGCATTATTATTAGATTCTTCCACCATCTATCCAGTACAAACTGGAATCCTAAATATGTAAACTTCTTAAATTACATTTTTCTTTAGAAGGGAAAGAAAACTCCTTCAAATTAGGTTTTAGTTTAAGAGGCAAAATCCTAGTGTAACTGATTTAAATTAAAACTTGGTTATTGTACAGACCTTATCTGTATGTTGAATGAAGAGGGTATAGTGAGATACTATTGTCTCAAAAGAAAATTGAAACTCTAGCCTAATTTTAGCATTGTAAAAAGAAACAAATGGATTTTAATATTTTAAGCATCTAGGCCTGAACAATGAATGAATCTCATTAATGTCTGAAGGGTTTTTTAGCCGTTCCTCTTGCCGACATTTCTCTCTCTGGTTTCAGTTTAGCAAAGCTTTATCTTTAAACACAAATCCCCAGGACAAATGCAAGAGTAGCTGGATTTGATACAAATCTAAAAGCATACATATCTATCATTAGGGCTGACGCCTAAATAAACAATAGAAATTGTGCAGTGGAACATGAGATTAATTTCTGAGTTTCAAGGTTCTACTTTGGTAAAAGACCTTGTTTGAAAAAAAGAAGAAAAAATCAAACAGGATTAAAAAAATTAGGTCAAGTGAATCTGGGGTTTAAAACATTAATATCCATTATTCATGGTTGCATGGTTATTTCATGGGGTCATTACCTTGTAAAACAGCAGAGCTTAAATTGTTTTGACTCTGTTTTTCTGTCTTATCATATTTGGAAGTCTTTCAAATTCAGCTTTAGAACCAGCTTACATAAGTTTATAGTACTTATTTCAGTTCTGTTGCATCTTGTACTTTGGCACTCTCACATGAGGATAACTATGCCTTCTTATCAATATGTTTGATAGAGGAAAACCATCTTTTGCCTTACTTCTGGATTCACCAGAATGTGCTATGAAATAGAGGAAAAACTAATTTCTGTTTCCTGACTGCTCTTAAAATACTGTGCTACTGAGTCTGGTCAAAGCCAAAATACCTAGAGGAATAGTAAAAGTAGAAATGTGTTATAAAAATATCCAGGAACCAAGAGAATGCATCTTGAATTAGTTAGCCACTGGGAGGGCAGTTTTGTACTTATGGAAAGTTTAAGCACCTTTTTGAATAAAACTGACATTACTTTTCAAAAACTTCCTGTAGGTACAAACGGACAGAAACTTGTTTCAATTTATGAGGGAATAACCTTGCAGGCTTTGTCCCTGCAAGGGCCACTAAATGGGATGAACAAATTTTCTTGCCCAGACATCAGATGGCACTGTATATGTTACATGTATATAAAGTTCTTGCTCCTTCAAGAGAAGTTACCTTTATTCATGTTATCTACTGGGAGTACCCCGTAGTCCTTGCCAGCCTCTCAGGTATGGTAAGACACTGTCTGGAAAGGTCAAGCATTTTGCCATGCTGACAACTAAGCAGTGTAAATAATCATGAAGCTGTTCTTGATTGAGCTTGTTTCTTTACCATGTACATGCTAGTTGCAAAGACCAGGCAGAAAGACTGAGTTCACTGCAGGACCAGGAAACGAAGAGTGCAGCACACACCATAAGCGCCTCAAGCAGATGGTCAGACCAACTGGCTGGTTGGCTCTGCAGTGGGGATGCACATTTAGAGATGTGGGTTACTCATCACAAGGACTAATGGCTCAAGTTCACTGCGTCTTTCATATCACGTTCACTGAAAATAAACAAAAGTGGAAATCAATTCTGTGTCTTCCAATGTTCCATCCTGACTCAAGGCAAAAATTACAAGACTGGCTTGCACTTTTCGCACACTTCACAGTGAGTTTTCATGAATGGCTTCTTTAAGTACCTGTGTGTATGGACAGATAAAAAACAGTCACCAGAAAACCTCAGGTGAGGAGAGGGATAGTATAAGAAAGAGCATGTGAAAGTATTCCAAGAACTGAAAAGCTCTGGAGATGACTGATTTTGTTAAATCTGGAAGAACTGATAAACTCAAGAAAGCAAGAGTTGCTGAATCTGCCCAAGGCCACCAGCACACATTGACTCCCTCCACATTCTGTAACTCACATCGGACTCAGGAAGATGGTGGCAACTATGTGCAAAAAATACAGGATTATATATACACACCTGAAACAACAAGGGAAACTGAAGGAATTTCTGAAGATCATCCAGAAGCTAGTGGTGCATCAGTACTGTGGTACTAATAATGTGCTATTTAAAATAAGTTTGATTCTATTAATAATAACGGTTTAATAAAAAAACCAAAATCTTCACAACACTATGGTTTGCATCATTTGTCAGGAAAAAGGGCAGTTACAAAATGGATACAGTAAGACATCAGAAATCAATTTTTTATCAGGAAATGTTTAATATATTTAATGCCTTGCTATTACCAAGCTATTTAATAGGATTAACAGTGTGACAAATTTGACCTATGTATGAATGTGTTCCTTATCATGACTCTTATTAAGTTGCCTTCATTATCAGTTGCAAGAAATTCTGAGGAAAAGATCTTGGGAAACAGGCCACATATTAAAATTCTCTTGTCTTTTCTTGTGATCACAGAAGTCAAAAGATGGAAAGTACAGGTTTTTTTGTTATTTCACTTTGGTTAAGAACCAAAGATCAAGACGTGTCCCTTGGAATGGCATCCTGGTAGCAATGTTTTCTACTCATCTGAAATGTCATTTGTTATGAGGGTATGTTTCAATGCATTTTGTCTCAAGGCCTGTGTTTGTTGTTTGATGCAGTACTGTATGCAGTAGATACAGAATTATGCGGATTGCAAAACAGCTCTGAGCCAATGTTTTAAACTGTGGCAGCACAATAACCATGAGTTGAGCACCAAAGAATGTGGCAGGTAACCACAAGCTATAATTCTAGCAATTACAGCAATGATATTTTGAGAGACTGGATGGCTGCAGCGGTATTTTTATATTCCCTCTTAAGGTATCCCTTTAAAGTTAACTGCTCAGTTTTGCTTAGCTGGGCTGGCATGAACGTTTAACTTATACTGGAAAAGTTATTCCAACCCAGCAAGATGTTTGACTTGCATGTCTTCTATCTGTTTTCTATTCACATGCTAGTGTGTCAGTGCATGGGAAGGACACGCAAAACCAAGAAGATTATGCACAGGATCTAGGGTTTAAGGATGTGTTTTTGATTCAGTATTTGTATATTTCTTCTAAAGATGTCCATGGTGTTTTACTAATGTGGGCAGAGAAGGTGGATATTCTGGATTCTTCAAAAGAGGGCAAGAAAGCGGGCATTTTTCTCATAGTTGCACATATAGTATATTACTTAGGTAGGAAAGGGAAAAGAAAACAAATGTTATTACTCGAATAACAAGTGAACTGCATATGCTACAAATATACTTAGACAAATAAAACAAACTGGCACTTGTGGAAGAAGTGTTGCTGCCACAAATTTAAGGTGGTAAAACACAGGTTAACATGTTCATAGTAGTTTGGCCTTAAAGACAAAAATTACCTCATCTAATTTTGGCTTCAAATGATCAGATAGAATGAAAATGAGTAAATATCACAGCTGTGTAAAAGCCTCATTTAAAGTGATGACAATATCCTTATCTTTGAATGCTTGTGTATTTGCACATGGTTATTTGTATTAGCAATGTTACTCATGGTGCACCTACTGTCACTTCTGTACTTAATATATGGCTCCCCATTTCCTCCTCCCCATTTTCATTTCATTTGCTTCTGCTTTCCATGATCTCCAATGACAGACATTTTTGTTGCATTCAGCCTTGGTCAAGAATTGTAACTGCTAAATTTGAGCATTTCTTTTAAATTAAAATCCCTAGCTAACTTTCACAGATAAACTGCTATGGTGTTAGATACTTATTCTTAGCAGTGTTTTTTTAATGAAATATGACATTGAGCTATTAGTTGGATATCTTGACCTAGTATTTCATCTTTGCTTGAGTATGCTATTCGTAATATTCCATGTATGTTTTTTTTGCTGGTGCTTGTCTAAATATTATTGTTAATGTGAATTATATATTTTTTATATTTATTTAGGCTAACAGTTATTGTTTGATAGTCCAGTAAAGGCACAATGGATGGTGCTATGAGCAACCAGGTCTAGATAAAGATGTCCTTGCTTGTTGCAGGGGGATTGGACTAGATGACCTTTAAAGGTCCCTCCCAACCCAAACTCGTCTATGATTCTACAGTACCTCAGCACAGGTGACAGAAAGTAAAAGGCAGGATTCATACTTGCCATGCAAAGGCACAGATACATTTGGTTCACTGAGGCAAATCAGAAGATAAGCTGTCTTTTATCTATGTCTTTTGTTCTGAGGTGTCAGATTCTTTTGACTATCTATTAAATACAGCTACCAGTGGGTTTGCTTTTCATGCAGTTCTCATCCTCTGTGTTGTGGAAGTCTAGGAAATGCCATGTTTAATGGCCATGTTATGCCATGCGTAGCTTTTAAGAGAAATATATTTAGAAATTCCCTTAAGTGCTGTTTAATACTAACTTTCCCTTCTAATAACGATGAGATTTATCAGTAAGAATAAACTAACTGAAATTGTTTGTCTGCAATGTCTGAGGGGAGTATCCCTTCTTATTAATTTTGTCCAGTGTTTTGAATTTTGGAGGATATCTTTAGGGTCTCTTATTGAGAAAGAACTGCTTGCCATACCTTATCTTTAAGTCTACAGGAAAACTATCATTATCCTTTTTTTTTGCCATAATAATGGGGAGTCTCTCCTTGCTTTAATTACAAGAAACAAGACAGGGCCAGTGTCATAAATAAATGAAATGTTGATTTATTTATGTGCTCAATTATATATACTCATAATAGTAGCAAGTCAAAGTGAAGTAACAATATTTATATAGAGGCTACATTATACTGACTGAGTCCATCATATATTTAGGCAATACTCCCAATGTCCTCTTGATATGAATCAGCATGGTACTGAAGTTGATAGAGATATCTATTTATATCCATTGGCCTTCTGATCCTGTCCATTATATATCATGTAGACAATTTTACATTTCATAAAACTTGGCAAATTCTTCTCAGTGTATGTAGTACACGATTTTCTAACTGTAAAATCTGCCTTGGAATGAAATATGCCAGAGTTAATCCATTGCCATCTGTCTTTATTTTGCTCACCCGCTGGATCATATGCTCCACACACAGCATAATATTTTTTAAATAAGCAAACTCTCATTGACAAGGAAGACCATAATGGTTCTGTAAGAGAAAATGTGGTCTGCTGTGTCAATAGTCGACATTTTATAGCTCCTGAATTACACACTGAAAGAGCTTGTTGCTTCAGGAGCTGGAGACAGAACATTTCAAGAATGTCTGCTTGCATTTACTGGAAATTCTTTTATTTTCTTAAGAAAAAAGAGGCAATGTTAATAACTTGACTTTTGTTATAAACTGAATTCAGAAGTCTTCAAGATATACATATAACACTATTTTTTGATGTAAGTTTTATCTTTGTTGCACAGATATTCTGATTCTGACTTATTTCGAATGTTGCAGAATAACAGTGTGTAACACTGCAAAATCAATTCCAAACATCGCAGTGTATCGGTAGTGTTTCCATCTACACTGGAAAACTCCAAGAGACACAGAGTGGAGCCAGACTCTATAGTGGTTGCTTTTATGAGGAAGCTTAAAATAATTGGTGGTATTATTTCATCTTGAATCGATCTGAAACTTGATCTGAGTAGTTATTTATAAAATGCTAATAGGGGTGCAACCTAAGGTAATCCCTGCTAAACTATTTGATCCAAACTTTGTCTCTTTGCCCCCTCCATTCCTTCTGACTTATAATCAATTTCTCAGTCTCCTGTTTAAAAATGGTTATTCATAAAAGAGGTCACTGGAGCTTGAGTGATAGTTGAAGCTACTGGAATGAACCAGGAATAAAGAAATATCTATGAAAAATGGTGTCACAAAATCCCAGTGAGTATGGGAATCTACTTTGTTCCCAAGCCTGATTGTCCTTCTACTTCATCTGGTCATTCAGGAGCATGCAAACTGCAGAACTTACTCCATTGTGGTTTTCTAAGATGACTGAAAGTTTCTGGGTGATTTATTCTTTGTGAGGATGGCTTTCCCCCTCCTGGGATGAAGGAAAAGGTTAGTAATTCCCCACCAAATAAGATTATTGAGATCTTTTCAGTGAAACTCAAAGTTTCTAATAGGAGAATGAGTGATATTTCTCTTCTTGTGTCAGATCAATATTTACCTCACCTCTTCAAATGTCAGAAGGAGACATCAGCTAATAAAAACGACTTGGAAAAAACATGAGGCAGCATAGGAGAACCATAATGGAGAAATACGAAGTAACATAAGATTGCAAATGTTGATTGTTTTGTTTAGAATGTAAGGAAATGAAACTGTTTGAAATTTCCAAACAGAAATACATACAGAGATTTATTTTTTCTGCTTAAATATTATTTTCCAAGACAAAAATGCAGTACTTTTTTGCCTTTATATTCTTAAGAAAAGAGGAAAATATATCACAGGAGTCGAAATTTTTGAAAAGGAGCAAGTCAGCTAGAAATGAACTTTTGGTATAATAGTATTTAGATTTTTAATTTTTTTGGAAGAGACTTATGATTGTTGCTCTGTTTATCCTGTGGAGCCTCTTAGAATAAAGAGATGTTTCAAGTAAGGGTAGAAAGGAAGACAGAGATGTTTTGGGCTTAACCTTACTGATTAAGCAGTTATTGGCATTTAGCGTGGTTTAGTGGTGCTGTACCCTCCTGATGTTCTGGACCTCTCTAATCAGAGGGATTGTACAATCCCAGTCAGAATGGGATTGTATGCATCTCTGTATTTGGTTTTTGATACCTATAGATTTTATGCTACTGAAATAAAAGTTATCTCCACAAGCTGTGAATATTTGAGTTCGGTACTGCTTACCACACTAGAGACCATAACTGTTCATGGCAGCAAATGGTAGTATATGCAAATTAAATGCTTTCTCTTTATTTTACCTTTGGGCAATTGATAAGGGACATTATCTATGTGCCTAAGCTACTTAGAGAAAAAGTTATGTGGAGATAGAATGCATTAACATCTGGACAAATGCAGCAGTGATGATTTGTAAGGTACAGCAACCAAATCAGCTTCATTAATCTATATTAAGCACCAATTTTTTAATTCATTCTTGGTCTGTGAAACTTGATGTTTCTTGGGAGTTGCAGGTAGGACACATCCTGGTACTGTGTCTAAAAATATATGCTGCATTGTAGCCTAATCCAATAAAAATAGAAGTTCTCCAGATAACATTTTCTTTAAAGTTGACCAGAGTGATTATTTGTTAAATTTTTAGTCCAAACTCTAATACAACATATTCACAAAGACAAGATGTAACATTTTGAATGTCTGTACAAACTAAAACTGTTAAACCTTTCTTTTTATTCTAACTTGTCACAGAATTAAGTAGTAGAAAAGAAAGTAGAAGCAAAAGTTTTACTAAACTTTTAAAGACCAGAAACCAATTTTCTATATGATATACTGTAACTATTATTCATTTTGATTTCACATATTTTTCAATTTACTCCCTAGGTACAGTCTTGACCAACACATTGACTTAAGTAGCTGATATTGTAGACAGATGTTAGCTCAAATCTGCTTGGATTAGTTTTCTTGCAGAATTTTACAGATACGGACACATTATATGGACATCTAAGTTTTCAGAAACTAATGTATTACAGATACACTTTAAGCTTTTCAGGCCATGTGTTTGAAAACATTTCTGCATTGTGTCATATCAATTTGTCACTTGAGAACAGAAAGGGGGAAATGAAGAGTTACTGTCATAATCAGCTACTAGAACACATGATTTCATTTTAATATTAGAAGGTTACATTACACAAATGCTGCTGATTTTTTTTTTTGGTCAAACTCAGAGGAAATAAGGGAAAGGTGTTATGAGCTCTGAGCATCTGGTTTCCGTTTCTAACTTTCCTATATTTCTAAAAGTCATTATATACCAGTTTATAGGGCCAAGGAAGAACAAATGATATGACAAAGTAGCCAAAATGAATCGTTATGTTCCCCTTCTAGCTCCCATTGTTTCTGGAACTACTGTAGGATCCAATTATTTACTTTGAATACTTCTGGCTTTTCTTGTTCCCTGTTCAGGAAATGATGAATAGAGACACTGTTGTTCATATTCATCTTGGACAAGGCTACAGTGAATTTGCAAATCCTTCCCTCCCTCTTACCCTACCCACTGCCAAAAAAATTCCACCCTTCAAGGAAACAAGGGTTTTAACAGAAGAAAAAGGGGAGATGGCGTTTTCCAGTTTCCTATTTATCTTATAGTTCTCTCTCCTAATTAATGTATTTCTGTTTTCTGCATCAGATGTGATATGTTTACATTCAAGCGGCTACTAAGAAGAACAAAACTTGAATGCATTTCAGATCTTACACTGAAATACTGGAAAACGTATGAATTTTTTCTTTTTTTTTTTTTTTTTAGTTCCAATGTTACTTGACTTTTAAACAACCTCATCTTATTCATTTCTGTGGCACTTACTTTGGTTGAAATTGGGAGGGTATGAGAAGGTAATGAAGTCTGTGCTTTTGAGTCTGTTCCATCTGAACTGCACATATGATTCAGTGTCTGCAGGGTTTTTTACCTCCCTACTTGACTGATTAAATACGAAGTAACATAAAGGCTGAAAACCGAAATGTAGATTCTTAAAACTGACACTCATCTGTCACTTACAGCTGGATGCCAGATTTCAGTGGGCATATAAAGAACTGCCCGTGCCCTTGCCATTCTATGCAGCTGGGTGCTCACAGGCATCACTGCATTCATCTCTGAGAACCTTGAGCCAGAAACTTCTCTCAAAACAGTGTTGGTAGGCAGGACCTTATTAAAAACACAGGAGACAGGGTTTGTAATTTTTTAGTGTTCCTTTATCCTACTAGTCCTGTGATGGGACCACTCCAAAGGGGCACTGCAAATTCAAGTTCAGCTTCTTTCTCCACCCAAAACAGACATGAACACAATTTCTAGCATTCAGAGTACAAAAGGCATCTTGGGGATCTTTCAATCCTGCCTTATAAGTTGCTATGAAAATCAGGGGCTCTAGCAAATTTCCTAAATAAGACAGCAGTGGTTCCAGCTTTCTTGGAAACAGGTTGGGCTAGATTTAAATACTGTGTACCAATGTTCAGAGTTGCGGAATGTCAAGCCCCTGTCTCCTCCTTGCTTACAAAAGCTCTAATTTTTAAAATACAAAGCCATTCATCTTACTTCACTTCCTGCTTAAAGTGACAAAGACTGAAAGACTTCCTTTCTTGCCCCCCGGTTATGTTCCTACATCCATGATTAGGGCATCCTCCTAACAGGTTGGGTCAAAGGATGTTATCAAGCTGCTTCAGGTGGACATATACCTCTCCTCAGCCTGTTGTCTAATTAAGGTAGCTCAGCAGGCTGGTTTTATATGTATCCCTCTTTACTCTGTGGGTAACATGGGTTATCCTAAATAACAAGATGATTAACAGTAAGAAAATAAAGTACTTACCCTCGCAGCATGCAAGTTAATTTGCATGTTTTGTCCTAAAATCATCTGCTTTAAAACAAATTTGTATGTGCTCAATGTTCTGCAGTTGACTAAAGCTTGAACACTTTGGAATTGTTCATGCAAATAAAATTAAGAAATGGCATAAGTCCTTACAACAGTCTGCACTCCTAGTAAACAGATATTTAAAAGCAAAGGTTAAATGACTGATGAATAAGCAAATGGAATATATTCCTTCTTTTGGAGACATTGGACTTGTACTTTTATTTTTGGTTGTTTATTTTAGCCTTGTGTAGTCTTGGCTAAAATTCTGTGTTTTCAGTTTACCAGCATAACAACCAAGATAGGACTGTCTAAATTTCTAACAAAAGGGCAATGTTCTGAGGAAAGAAGAATTTGTATGGAGTGTGATGCCTTCTCCACAAAGATGACCTTGAGTAGTGCTCTTCCATCAACCTACCCACAAGTTCATTTGTGGTCTCCTGCAGATTATGAGATTTCTTTGTTTGTTTCAATTATAGCCTACATGGTTTGTATTTGCTTTATTTATTGGATGCTGAGCATATTTATTTAAAGTCTTTTTTGTTTATATAATTCTCCCATGGGCTAAAAATCTATTGATTGACATACAAGCAGTCATCATGTACAAGTAAAACACTGTTTTGCACTTTTAAAGTGAGTGTCTCAATGAAAATTTCAGCTAAGGAGGGGGTTTGAATGAAGTTCTAACATCCTCCAAAATAGGCCATGCATTGTGGCAGGTCTGAATGTGGAGCTTGAGACCAGCTAACATTGTTTGACCTCAGAAGTGACTCAGGAAGGGTATAGGAGGTCTAGCAAGAAAAATAACGTATCATAGTACATCTGTGAAACAGAGGAGTAAATATGGTTAGTGCCTCAAAAACTTGTACTTGGCAGTAGCGAAACTTCCTCCCCTTTTTCCATGCATTTAACTGTATTTACAGTGAGAGGAAGACACAACTGGACATCCTTTCATTTGTGGTGAAATGCATGGTTTTCAACCTGTTACAGAAGTACAAGCTCAGTCTCTTGGCTCTGATCAGGGGGCTTCTCTCTCAGGCAGTACTTCCTGAGGTGGTACTTTAAAGTAGGAGCAAAGGAATATTTTAGTTCCCCACGTCACATCTCATCTGAGTTTGTCTAATTCCCCACCTTTAATCTGTGTTAGCCTCAATGGTCCTTAGTTTTAGTGTTAGATTCCAACATCCCTCTATTCCACAGTCCTCAGTCTACCCACTCAGTGGAGCCCGTGAGACAACTGATATGTTGGCAAGAGAGGTCCTGGATTAGAGGAATTTATTTTCAGGCATGTCTGTGAAGTGTCAGTCATGCTGTTAGCACTAGATAATCTGAAACTGGCAAATGTGAGGAAATTAAATTTAAAGCTGGCACTTCATCTTTAATTCACTGTTCTGCATACTGTAATGATATAATTTTACAGCAGTGTGAATTAAGGTTGGAGTAGGATCAGACTTTAATCTGACTTATCTGGTTTTTGTCATTTTAATCTAGTTTAACAGCATGTTTAATTTGGAAGAATTTCCGAGACACCTTAGGGAATTGCCTTGTAGCTCATTGCAGTATTTAATACTGAAATCTAAAAAAAGATGTCATCAGAATCTCCTTTCTTTTACCTGGTAGCATTGATATTAACACACCTCTTGGAGTACAGAGTGTCTCTGCAATAGCCAAAGGCTGATTGAACCTTGGACTTTCAGCACTGAAAACTAAAGCATCAACTACATTGAAGGGAAACTTTTTGAACTAATAGCCTGTTAATGTCATTGATGCCAACAACAGACAGTGAAACAATCATTAGCTCTAGGGAGAGGTATTATGTATCCATATTCTACAAATACGATTCTGCTCATATTATTTTCACAAGTGGACTCTTTCATGAAGTAAGGGCTCAGTATACTTTCCTGACTTCACATTTTGTTGGACAGGCTTCCATCTGAACTCAAGAGTAGATTTATTTGTATCCACTACATGTGTTTTGCAGATCTTACCGTCAGTACAATAGTTCAAGTCCTTTCTCCGTGACCTCACTATATTTTATTCTTCTTCATTTTTAGATGGACAAGGAAAATTAATACATTTTCCAGGCTGTATTTTTGTCTGATTAGATAGTTAAAGCCACAGTAGTGGAAGGAGGGTGATAAGCAATATTCTAAAAATCAAACGTTTTACCACGAGTCTTGATCATAGACTTTGTCATTGAATATATTTTATCACTCATGAACTCAGTGCTTTACTTAAGCTTGGATAACACAGGCTAGCCAAAGGGGCCATAAAGCAAAAAATTGAAAGAAAAACTGCATATGTTGCTAGAGCCCATCATGCTGCTGTTCTTAACTTCTTGGTAGCTACAAAGCAAGATGAAAGATTGGCACCACCGGAGACAGTAGCCAAAGACATTTATGAACTTGTGTTGGAAGTAGCCTGTGAAAATACATCTTTCCTCCTCAGAGGAAGGGAATTAACACTAGTAAGTCCTCTTCTATATTTTGTGCCCCACAAGTACAGAGACAGTGAGTGAACCTTTGAAATGATAGGGCCTTCACAGACTTCACAGGTTGAAATTATTTAGTACTAATTGTTCCTTGAATGCCTTAAAGCTACAGATATGCCTTTATAAGTCAGGTGTTATTTTTCAAACAAAGGAACAGAGCAAAAATTTCTATGTATGCTAGTTTGGATTTATTCACCAAGGCAAATATGGCTGTTTAGTTTCAAATGAGAGCCAAGGGCTGACATTAAGTTGTGCTAGTTACTTCAGGGACCAAGTATGAGGACATCGGTGTACATCTTCCATTTACATTTATTCAAAGGCATTTTGTGCCCTCTGGTGACCATTTATATCTTAATTTTGCAAGATTAGCTGCAACCTTTTTGATAACAGGACTCTACCGGGACTATTGATAAGATTTTCTACTCATAGGTTGAGTTATAATAATATTTAAAAAAAAAAAATTAGCAGGCATAGCTATTTACACAGTCTTTTATACACTAGATATGATAAGCATTTGACAGATTTTTCATCTGAATCATGCTGGACTTCTCAATTATATTTTGGTCCTGTAATCGAAGCACCTAGAATTGATCACATGAGCTAAAATTTGGAAAGAATTATTCATTGAGCTTTTTTATATAACTGAACTACCTCTCAATGCAAAAAGAAGTTTATCAATGTACAATATGCTTTTTTCATACAAAATCTTGACAAAGTCAATGTGTCTCTTATATGTGCAGATCTTGTCCTACTGTGTCTTGTGTCTAAAGGCTTCACCACAGCCAAAATGTAACCACATTTGAAAGTGAATTATTACACATTTCAAACAGCATGCAGAAACAGTTGAAACCAGTCAGCAAATCAAATATTTTGTGGCATATAAATAGGCATATGCATAAAAAGAGTGATCAAATTATTAAGTTAATGTAATAGTTCAAAATTTTTGAGGTATTCTAAAGAGGCGCAAAATAACTAGAACTTAGCTGATAGTTGGAGTTGTCATCAATACTTTTGCAAAAGTTGTTATTTAGTAATAAGAACTTACCTTTTTATTTCATACAAAAATAATCAAAAGGAGTATGGCATGTTGTCATCCCACACTGAGGCATTGGTTCAGTACTGCAGGGGGAACGTCATAAACTGTACTTTCCCCCTGAGATTCTCTTTTGCCATCCAAATACTACCCTGAAGTAGGAGAAAGGACAATTGTTCCTTGCCCACAATACCACGACTTTTCTGTATCATTGCAATGTTATATTTTTACTGGCGGTAGCCCTGATTAACAGTCTGATATGTCTCTGTGTGCAATTCAAAGCCCCCTGAGGTCAGCTGAATGCCTTCTGCTGATTTTGGTAGGTTTTGGATCAGACCCTGAAGGAAAGCAGTCTGGCATACTAAGAAATACAAGAAAAAGCCCAACAAAACACAGGCAATATCTGTTCCTAAATCGGCCATGGATATAGTATTGCCTTTTGGCCTAGTATCTTAATTTGAAAAAGTGTCAGTCTATTTAGTTGGGATAATAGTAGTTACTTAAGCTATTAAAATGTTTGGAGAATTAATTACTGTTTGTTAAAAGTTTGTAAGCAAGTTAAAGGTGTTAGAAAGTGCACAGAATTTTAGTATTGTTAGCAGGTCTATTTTTAATAAATCCCCCTTGATCATAATTCATTATCCCTCTGAGAATTCATCCAAGGCTTTTTAGTCAACAATTTCTCCTGCAATCCATATTAATTAGCAATATTGGCCTGTTGGTTCTACAGTATTTACCATTTTTCCCTCTGGTTTCAGAACACTGTAATTAAAGCATTCCTAAGAGAACTGATTAATGAATTGACCTGAAATGCCTTATTATAGATCCTACACAAAACTTACTTTTAAAATGTACTACAAAGTTTTGTAGAGTTTAGCTGGAAATCCACTGGAGCCTGGAGCCTGATTCCCTCTCCCCAAAAGACAAAGAAGCACAAAAGTATAAAATCTAAATTTCCTTCTACCTCTGTGTGTAATTCAATCTCAGGAAGTGCAACATTACAAAGGATGGCTCATGTCAAAGAGTGGCTTTTGCTTATGCAAAAGATTGGTTTCTAATCCTACTATAAGAAGGACAGAAGTATATTTCTGCTGTCATCTGAAACTCCAGTGATTTCATTAAAGTTCTCATTATGGAATTGACAAGTCATTCTTTGTTTATTTATATCACCATTTGTGATCTTACTTACCCTTCTCCCTGTCTGCTAACCATATACAAGTAACACTAACAGGAAACTTTTATAAGCAACTTTCTTTTTCTTGTCATCACCAAGACTTTTTTTGCTATTTTTAAGAACAAGAACTCTGAGTGTTTTGGGGGAAAAGAAAACATAAAGATCCTGCCAGAAATCTTCCTCTGGTCTAACATGCAATTTGTAACACAGGCAGTTTGGTTATGCAGGCATTTTCCTTCTCACACTTCTCCAATTAAAATGAATGAAAACCATTCCTTTCAGTATTTTTCATATGCTGGATTCTTGTTATGGGATAAAGAGAGAAGCAAACAGATCTTTATGGAATTGTAATGATGGAAAAGAGAAAGAGCCATTCATGGCTGGATTTGGAGAGGGGTGAAAAGGGTGGTAATATAATAAGTTGAAATAAATTTTCTTTATGCCTTGGGGAAAGAAATGAGAACAAAGTAAACTCAATGTGGGAGCACACAAAGTTTGCTTGTTTATTTTATGTACTTATACATTAAAGTTTGAATTAGTTATCAATACTAACGTAACTTTAAATGTTATGCCTTTGGACTATGCTCAGGAGACGATCGTTTTCCACTTAACCATGTAGCTAGTAAATTGGATTACTGTGAGATAAAATTCATATGTAGCTAAATAATGCATCGCTTTAGTGCTAATAGCCAGATTCCGTGGAAAACTGCAGTTCTATGAAAAACTGGCAGATACTTGAAGATGACCTCTCAATGCAATAATCTGAAAATACCACATACATTTATGGTAGTCTACTGAAGTGGTATCATTTTTCTATAAATAGAAAAATTCTATCACACTACCCAAGAACTGGAGGGTATCCAATAGTGTGTCGTTCTTCTGTAACATTTAGAAAAAAAAGAGTCTGAAGCTTCCATTCACTCCGGCTAAATGTAAAAAAGTCAGGATAATTTTTCGAACTCTCCTAAGTCACTAAATTTATGAAACCAGCCACAGATTTCAGGAAGATGAATGAGAATGAAGTACCTTGTGAACTATCCAATATCACATTCAAGGCTGAACACAATGCCTTATTTTTCCACCCTTGAATCCATCCATCTATTTGCTTAACATGTACATATTTCGACCCTCTAATGTTGGTATTGAATGTTCTCCACTAAACCCAACAGAGTTTAGGTCTTTCTTGAATCACAGGAATAACTCAATATAGTAAACTGCCTTTAGCTTGGAGTTTGGCACTGTAATTTTAACAGTGTGGAATTTTACATTCTTTGATTTCAATAAGAATGACCCATATGCTTATAGTTAGCTATGTATTAAAAACCCCAAACTGAAAAAGTGGAAAAAAAAAAAAGTTGTGGAAGTCATAGTTCTGCATGAAGGCCCGAAGACAGCATTATATGATTAATCTTGATCTGCTATATAAACTAATCCATATCTGTGCTTTGAATCTAATGTTTAACTAAATTGTATGCTCCAGAAAGCAATGGAGTGGTGAATGTGAACAGAAATGCTAACACACACAAAAAGCAGTTATAAAACAGTTTACTTACTGAGACCTACAATCTCTATTGGACTGCGACTTGTTCTCTGGGAAGGATTTTCGGAACCCAGAAACGTGTGAAAATTACTCTTTAAATAAAAAAAAAAAAAAAAAAAAAAGCTAATTGGAAATGAGACATACAAAATAGTTAAGGAATGTTTGAGACATCAGGGTTCAAGAAAACCTCTCTTATTTAGACCTGCTAACTCTCTACTTTCTTATTAGTCCTAAGGTTTCTTTCCCAGAGCTCCAAAGATAACTTCATTTTAAGACCTAGCAAAAGGTCCCAAAGCTATAGGTCAGATGTCAGTTATCAGATCAAATTTATTATCAATTTTGTCTTACCATAATCTTTTTCATACTACTAAGCAAGAGCTCAGTACTAATATCCAGAGCTTTACACCCAGCAGCAGTGAAGTAACAGTGTGCTGCTCATTAAGCCTCAGAGTTGATTTTCCCACATCTATGCATTAAAAGTATATAGTTTTACATTGTGGTAATTAATTTTCCTTCAAGCTGAATGTTGATAAGCTCTACAAGTCTGTTGATCTGCTGGATGAAAACAAGACCATTGATTTTAAATTCATGAGAGAAGATACAAAAGGACCCTAATAATTTAGTATGAAAATAGTTAAATGATGTTGTCACTATTTTTTTTCCATTTCCTCTTTTGAGAAACTTTTTAAAAAAATAACAATTCAGCCGGAGAGACTCTGAAATTCAAGATGCAGGAAGAATTATTTCAATTGCATGTCACAATACTCACTCTATGACATTGTTAAATATTTCTCATTTTATTAATTGGAATGACCCCAAGAAATAGAACCAGTGACTCCTGAATTTTCCAGAGAATGAATCTTTTCATTTGAACTAATGGTAAGTTACCCCCAGAAAATTGAGTTTGTGTTCATAATGAAGTTATGAAATCTACTGCTGAATTCATTAAACTGGAACAACTTTTATTTCATTATAGTAACAAACACAGCAAATTAATTTTCTCAACTAGGCATCAGTATGTGTTTTTAATAGAGAACACTATTATGTGTGAACAATTAAAATCATTTACATTTGGAGAACATTGATTATGAATAATGCTATTATCCCATTAATATAGCAAAACCAATCAAAACTGAATATTAAAGAGTTGAAATTGTGCATTTAAACTAATAAGCAAATTACGTGCAGGTGTAGACAGGAGTCTGGAACTTTGGTATGAAATGTTGGCTGTGACTGGCACGTACGATTAGAAAATTTGCACTGTCCCTTAAGGTCTAATTAAGCACTATACACTGTAAGACAGAAAGCTCCATACACATAATTACCCATTGTGTGCTTGCTTATCTATTTAAAATATTACTTTTGTTGTATTTAATTATGTGTGAAAAATGATGAACGTCACTCTATCTGTGTAATCTTATCAAGTAATCACTCTGCCTGTCAAGAAATGCCAACATTTTAATTCTTTACAAAGGAACTCAACTTGAGGATGTAAAATTACATTTTTCAGGAAACTCTGGTCTTTTATATGTTGTTATGATTTTTTTGGTGTGTTTTTTTTTCTAACACATTCTTTTGGAAAACTGAAGAGCTGTATGTAATTGGATCTTTTGTTTTTGCTGAAACGGGAAATTAAAATCCAGCAATCCTACGATGTAGTGTGGATACTCTGCAGTAAAGAAAGGGCAGGTCTCTCTGCAAATAGGGTCATTGCTCCCTATCACTTTCAGACTCCTAAAGTTGTTCTGCTTCAGACTTAGTATGACTTAAGTTAAAAAATTTACTCTCATTTGCTGGCAGCAAAAACCTCTAAAATTATGCATGAATCCAGTAAGTTTTCCAATACTCTCCTTGAGGATTTACCTTGCCTGATTCAGCATGGACTTGCAAGAAACCACAGTGGAAAGAAAATCTAAACAAAACAATATAGTTCTGCCTAATAACAATTGTTTACACAGGCAGCTATGATCTTCCCAAGCTTGATGGCTCGCTCCACAGAAAGGCTGCTGCTCTATCACCTGATCCTCACAAGAAAGTTTAGGTCTTATCACCTATCACAAGAAAATAGGGCTAGAAACAGACCTTTGGAGGTCATCTTGTCCACTGCTTTGCCTGAAGGCAGGATCAATGATTCCTGACAGACGTTTGTCTGACCTAGTCTCCCTGAAATGGGTACTAGATTTTTTTTAATCTTTGTCAGCTCTTAACTATGGCAATTGCCTGGAAGTCAATAAAGTGACTTCTCGTGTGTCTTGCCCAAGCCCCCTTCCATCATTGTGTGATTTCTCATGTATTTCTTTAGGGTGAATCAGGCTTTTGCCTCCTTCCAGCATTTAAGCCTAAGAATTACAATGAGTCTTCACTTCATTAAGCAGCAAAGAAAGATATTCTTGTAGGTGCTTAATCTGGATACAGGAGAAAAGGATATTCAAACAAGTGGAAGGTTATAAACTGAGTTCAGTGTACTCCAATAAATAACACATGAGTACCTAAACCAAATCGAGCGTTGGGAATCTGTATGTCTTGTTTCATGCAAACCAACATTTATGCTCACTTTGGTGGCTACGATAATATTAGTAACTTACACTTCCAAGAATAATAGTGCAGTGTATATACACTCAGCTGAATTACACAATAGAAAAGGGGGAGATTTGTCTGCTAAACTTTAGAAACGCCACTTTTTAAAAGAAGAATAAGGTCTTATTCCCACAGATGTGGCTCCAGTTTGCACCATAGCTCTGCTGGCAGCCAGCAGGTGCCTGTAAAAACTCACCAATATACAACTCCTTTATACCCTGAAACCACAGAAATGTGTGCAACTGATAATTACGTCTTCCATTAGCCCTCCTCTTTTTTTCTCATTTATTCCTTAATTATCCACAGCAAGGTATATTTTATTTGGTCAGAGCATTGCCATATTCTTCCTTCAAGCTGCTGTGATATGAAGAAGCGTGCACCCTGCATGACATATAGCTATCTGGACCCTTCCTGGTGCAAGTGATGTTTGTTATTGTACCTCCTGTTTGTATTCATCTGGAGAGGTACCAAGAAAGGTCATTTGGTGAGTTGGAGCTCTCATGTCATGCAGCCAAGGTTAGATAAGTTCCTAACACAGAGCAGAGTGTGGGTTTGTCTGGATGGGGCGAGGGACACCCTGTTATGACAGGAGTTAAGGATTACCTGCACTGCAGTCACTTCTCTGTCTCTTCTCTCAGCAGCTGCTTATTCATAACATGGATTTGCTTCAGCTCCTGCATGACCTGCCCTTCCAGCCCAGGTAGTGGGTCAACCCAGTCAGTTGTAATGTCCCACCTAAAAGAGAGAAAAGGGACATTCATTCTCAAAGGGAAAGATTAGGTCCTTTTTTTCAATCAGAAATTAGAGATGTTAGTCTGTAATCCCTTCATGAAGAAAACTTTCTTGGGTATCGAAGATGCAATTTTTGCATACTGAGTAGACTATTAGTTGGGCTATAGTTTGACTAGCTGTGAGACGATGGTAATCATAGAATTCAACAAATTTCTTTTCTTCTCCTCATTAACTTCAGCTTTTGCCTGGATTAGTTTGAACCAGCTGTAAATCATCTAGGCTTTGGTCTCCTTCCTGCACTGAGAGATAACTGGTAAACAGCACCATCTGCATGGAACGAGAGAGCTGAGGCTTCTCTTTCAGTTAAAGATTGTTGTGTTTTGTTTTGTTTTGCTTCCCTCTCCCCCTCTCCTCCCCGCCCCCCCCCCCATTTCAGGCAGCAAAGCAGCACCAGCTGGAATTAATCTTTATGATAAATAAACAATTGATTCAGTTCTTGTGAACACCCAGCAGGATTAGTGGGACAGGAAAAGATTTACAGTAAGTAGGCGATCACTCTCTACACATAGTCAGAGAAAATATGATTGCTCGTGTGTGATGCTATCGTTACTTGCTGGCCTGGTGGTCACATCTGCACCACTTATGGTATCGTGTCAGAATGTCAGCTGGGGTGAATTAGTGTCCTCCCACTATGTCAAGCACAATTCAGCTTGCTGTTTGAAATATTTCTTACAGCAAGAAAATTTACAAATGACTGTAATGAGAACAAGCACAGCTAAAACATATATATGTCACTGAATGTTTTATACCTTTCTATATCTGAAAGCAAAGCCAAAATCTCTCTTCCTCTATTTCTGCCTCAATTTAGAGTAATAATATATTTGAAACTGTGAGCAAGGCTGTTTAGCAATGATAGGGGAGGTCTTACATCAGTGATTGCCTCATAAGCCAACAAGAAACTATCTCCTACCTGGCCAAGATTATAGTGGGATAAATTCAATAACAAAGTGGGTCAGACAGATCGACTCAGATGCTCACATCAGAGAACAGCACTAGGTAAAATAGAAATAAATCACTTAGAGTATCTCTACAATGAATTAAAGATAAACTATCTTATAATCTAAATCTTTCATTTGCTCTGATTGAAAAAAACATAAAAAGAATGAAATGAAAATAGTTCTGTTTGCTATTTCTAAATCAAATTTCAGTAAATACAGGCTGTGAAATTATTCACTATCTCCCCATTTGTGGGAATAATAAATTTTTTTTCTGTAAAATTGTATTTGAATTTTTAAGTAACTTTCCTACTGACTTGAATTTCAAGAGTTCATGCACAAAATTGTTGACTATTAAATATCACAGTGATTACAAATGCTAATAAAAATGCTGGAATTACTTGCATTTCCCACCCAAATGTAGTTACAGTACAAATACCCCAACTCAACAAACTAGATCTGATTTCTATTCAGCTGGCAGTTAAAAGCAAATCCTACATTTCCATATTTAGGTGCTGTAATAGTGGGTGACCTCAAGTTATCTTTGACCTATAAGAACAAATATTGTTCTGGCTTGATACGAGGATCCAGAAATAATTTTCCTCTCTTCACTTTGTTACTGATTTCAAACAAATTAAATTGCAGATGCATCATGCTCTGTCCAGCTCCTGGATCCGTGAGAGACATAAGCACATTCTCTTCATAGTACCTTCTTCTTGGATGAAATCATGAATGAAACCATTCTTGTCTTCTTAAACTGGCCCCCTGCTCCCTTTTTACCTATTTTTTTTAACAGTATCCTCTCCAGTCTCTCTCTTCCCATTATTTTTCTACTACAGCTTCATGGATTCACAGAATTATCAGAGTTGCAAGGGAACTCTAGACATCATCTAGTCCAACTCCCCTGCCAAAGCAGGATTGCCTAGAGCACATCACTCAGGATGGCATCCAGATGGGTCTTGAAAACCTCCAGAGAAGGGGACTCCACGACCTCCCTGGGCAGCCTGTTCCAGTGCTCTGTCACCCTCACCCTAAAGAAGTTTTTTGTCATATTTGAAGGAACTTCCCATGTTCCAGATTGTGCCTGTTGCCCCTCGTCCTGTCACTGGCAACCACTGAAAACAGTCTGGCTCCATCCTCCTTCAACCCATCCTTTACATACTTATAAGCATTAATAAGGTCTCTCTTCAGCCTTCTCTTCTCCAGGCTAAAGAGTCCCAGCTCTCTCAGCCTTTCCTCATCAAGGAGATGCTCCAAATCCTCACTCATCTTTTTTGTCCTACACTGGACTCTCTCCAGTAGTTCCCTGTCTCAAACTGGGGAGCCCAGAACTGGACACAGTATTCCAGTTGCGGCCTCACCAGTGCAGAGCAGAGGGGAAGAATGACTTCCCTCAACCTACTGGCCACACTTTTCCCTATGCAGCCCAGGATTCCATTGTCCCTCTTGGCGACAAGGGGACTTTGCTGGATCATGGACAATTTACTGTCCACCAGGACACTTAGATCCTTCTTCTCAGAACTGCTTTCCATCAGGTCCATCACAAACCTATATTGATGCCTGGGGTTCTTCCTCCCCAGGTGCAGGACCCTACACTTGTTGAACCGCATTAGGTTTTTCTCTGCCCAGTTCTCCAACCTGTCCAGGTCACACTGGATGGCAGCACAGCTCTCTGGAGTGTCTTGTCTCACAGACTTTACACACTAATTTACCCTTTGTAGTTCTCATAATCATCTCCATTGTCCATATAAATCTATGTGTTTGCTAGTCTTTATTTTTATCTTTCATCTGGATTCTTAGTCAGACTTTCAGCTCATGAATGTGATTGTTGACTCGGGCCTTTATCTGATGCTATTAGGGTTCCTAACTTCTGCCTCAGTGGAAAGCCTATTCCTTGATTTTTTTTTAAAGAAGTATTAACCTGATGGGTTATTTCCAGATAGTTTCCAGATGTCCTCTTTAAAACAGTTTCAGATTATTTAAATTGCATTCCTTGTATCCTGTCTTTGCTATTTATATTATCAGTTGTGCATAGACATGGCAACTAAATATAAATTAAATGCAAAATTGTACATTCAGTCTTGCAGAACCAAACAGATGAGTGCAATGTTATGTGGTAGCTGTTAACCACTCTTTTTGTCTCAGCTTCCTATCTGAGATCAGACAAAGCAACTCAGAACAGAGAGAAAAAAAAAAAAAAGTAGGAGGAGGTCCAGTAAAAGAGGCTGTAAACCTTCCTCCCTGCTAACACTCTCTGTTGTGGCATGTGCCTTATTCACACCATGGAAGAGCAGCCGTGTAGCTTCTCAGCTCTGACAGTCCCGCTGGGAGCACATCCGCATCCAGATTTATGTGTGAGACTAATTACGTACTGTTCTTAAGCCACTGTGAGATGCTTGGAGCCAAATAGAAATGTTATTGGCAGTACTAGAGAAAGCCTTGGATTTGGATGAAGACAAAGATGCAGGCAGGAGTTTGGGCTTGTGGAGACAATGACAGGGTTGTCTGATTGAAAGAGAATTGGGATTTCTAAACCCTAACACCCCTTACATCCCTTTCCTGCATCAATTTGACAGCTGTGAAACAGGGATGTCTTTCCACATTCCCACCAAATGACCAGGCAGAGATTCGCCAGACTGCTGTAACAAGATACCCAAGTTGCTTGTAAACCATGAGGACATCAGTGTGATACTTCACCAGGAGATTTCTTATTTTATTCAGAGAAATCTAGGGGGTTGCATATCAAGCATTACAAAAAAGATCACCAAGGTTGAAAGCTTGGATCCAACATGTGTTAGAAGCAGGTTGTTCATAAAGACTAAACTAGTTACCATGAGTACACCATGTTTAACTATGCGGTCACATACTTTTCTGTTTTCTTCATGGGAGGTGAGCATTATTGGTTTACTGGCAGATAAAACAAGTGATTGTCTGTATGTTTTCTGTGACTGATTTCTCCCTTACTGGAAAGACTCAGATACCAGTTATCAAAGGGCAAAGGGTGAATTCCAGTGTCAGAGGTTTTCAGGGGAAAGGGTAATATAAAATATAAAGGAAAACGTTCTTCAATGCTTTCTCTGAATCTAAGATATTATGTATAGTACTAGAGGAAGAAGAGAAATCAGGCTAGTCTACACAGAATTTGTGAGCGTTGGACTCCTTTCCACATTAAAGATACATATATTAAATTTAGAAGTGGAAGAAGACATAACAGCAATAGGTACCAGATGTGAAAGGGTAACCTCTAGCATGGAAACACCCTCCAGTACTCTAACCTCAGATTATTTTAATTTTCCAAACTTCTGAACCACAGCATCCTTATTAATGCTTTGATATGTTTTAAACAGTTGGAGAACAGTTTTTTTTGTGTTTGTAGGCAAGGTCAGCTGATGGCACAATTTAGAAAGGGTGTGGGAATGGATGGAGATGAGGAATGTCATAAAATTACTGCTGCATCCTGCAATCTGTGGCATGACATATGGGATAACAAACATGGAGAGTCTGCAGTCCACTTTGTAAATCTACTTTACAAGTAGCACGAATACTTTCCGAGTCGGAAAGGAGTCTTGTGTGGGATCAGTTCTACGATTCTTTCACTGACTGACTCTGTCATCGTTATTCCAGAGACCAGTTTATGATCAGTGAGGTGTGGATTATAAGCACTGGGAAACGTGGGTTTGGTGGAAGACTGGCTGTATATGTGATTTTTTTTTTCTTTAATAAGACAAAGAATGGATACAATTGAATGGATAGTATGAAAGTTCATTGACAACTCATTGCAGCTTTCCTTGTTCAGAGATACTGCTAGTTATATATATAGTTACATATATATATATATATATATATATATATACACTGCTAATTACTCTTTAGGTCCAGTAGCCTGAGCTTACAGATACTAAAAATCAAATATAGGTTCTATTTACATTTTATAAGGAAGGTATTTTAGGGAAGGTGGGATGGAGCAAGAGAACCTGCTCAGTACATTAGGCCAAATCACAAAAAACTTCTAAAATCTAGTTTATGTTTTACTTCAACCCATTTCTCTCCTGCTAGCTTTTTGAGGATATTTTATACTTTTTCGGTATGTCATTATATAGAGTTCTTTAGACTAATTCGGACAACGATGTCTTTTTTTTCTCGTTCAGCATTTATTTTTGTCTTTGACTTATTTCAAAGTATTTGATTTATTAGTGACAGAATCACAAGTTAACCATTATTTCAGGGTCTACAGAGTAATGATACCTTGTTAACACTGTGGTTGTTCTCACAGGAATAAGCAGCAATAAGTCAATAATTAGCTAGGTAGACTTTCACTAATCTGATAGATGAGGCACCTTGTATCTCGCAGAGAATGTCCTTTCTAAAAGCTGATCTATTTTACTTTTTTTTTTTTCCTCAGTCTGGAATCATAAAATAAATAAGCCTGCAATCAGGTGAAAGCAAACTCATTTGCAGCCTTTTTAGTACTTAGTAGTTAGAAAGGTTTGACTGGATAATTTAACAATGTTTGCAAAGTTCTACCTAATTAAAATTAAATGGGCTGATACATAAATTCTGAGAAAATACATGCTCAAGCTTCATAATTTTTTATGCTCTCAACTCAAAACTAGACAAAACATATCAAGTTTGGTATAAATTCTGCTTTGTGTTACAGCTGTGACTAAAAAGCCATATTAGAACCATAGGAATTTATCCCATGTGATTCAGAAATAAGGAAAATGTGAAACTCATGAGAACTGAAACCAGCTGTTCTTCTACTTCCTTTCACTGAGTGTAGAGTGACAGATGACATTGTTTGTAGAGGCCCCATCCATCAGATTTAATGACCTCTTATTAAAACTATGCCACACTTTTCTCAGGAAGTACATTTCACCTGTGAGTAAGAGGGAATAAAACCCAGGAAATTAGTAAGCTTGGAAAAGTATTGACTTTAAAATACTGGATGTGAAGGCAAAAGATGTTTATCAGTACTTGTGATTACACCTATTCAAGGTTGTCCTGTTTATTATAGTTGTAGAAGTTTTGTGAAATGCTTCATATTTTTCCAAATAAGAAAAGCCCAATTCTATTTACAGAATAAAACTGTCTACAGAAATCAGTGGCTGTGACGGAAAGGGCAACTGATTTAGCCAGTGATTGTGTTATAATAAAACCTGACACAGCATAGGGTCACCTTGCTATCAACAGATTTTTGACACCTTGATGCTGAAATGTGTCTTTTTCGGAAAAGGAATAGCAAAAGACAACCTCTGTGCTCTCCACAATCTTTCAAAGACGTTATAGACCAGCCTTGCACAGAAGCCAGTTCTTCCAGAATCCTTGGATGCATCCTGGTAGGTTCCGTGGACACATATGAGTGGAACTCTACAAGCAATCTTTGACTCCATCCTCATCCATTCTTGGTAGTTTTCTTCCTTGAGCCTCCCCTCTATGCACAGAGGCATGGCACATCACCCATCACCTTCTTGGAGTACCTCAGCCTTATCTGTGTCTGCTGTCAGTAAATCACCTTCTCCATTCAGCAATGTACACCCATTTCTTTTGGCCAGCCTTTTACTATGAGCATAGGTTCTTGTTCACAATATCTGTGCAAGTTTCAACTGTGTTTGAGTTTTGGCTTTCCCAACACCATCCGTATATACCCAGGAATCATTTCTAAATTACTCCTTTATCCCTGCTTCCTCCTATATGTTACCTCTTTGCATTGGAGCTCCATCATGGTCCTCCTTCATTTGATCATGATGGGGTCTAGAAACTGTATTTCCCACATCACAAGAAAACTTTCCAACCTCTAATTCATGAGAAAGCTTACCTATATATTTCTCAAGCTTTCTTGTGGAGCTGGTCTTTCGTGCTGTACACTTTCATGCACTTTAAATTAGACTCGCAATGGAAACATTATTTCATCCTCTGGGCACTGTGGTCCTTATCTCCTTTGTATTGAATAATCAGTGTCCAGAGTGCTCCAAAGTGTGTGCACCAACTGGCACTAACAGTGGTAAATCAGTAGCAAGTACTGTGTTTGGCACAGAATTTGTAGTCAGCAATAGGTTACTATATTTTTCATAAAAAGCTTAATACCAGGCAAAAAAAGCATGTTGCTTCTGCATGAGACTATTATAGGGAAACCAGCACCATTCCTGTCACTGCGCAGAATGCAAAGTACAAAGAGTCATTGCTTTCTCTGAACAGCAGTGTCAGCGTTTTCAGTGAGATCTTAATAATCAGCTACTTTTAATGACCTAAATCTTACTTGCATTTAGAAAATTTACTCATGAATGGTACTATCCACTTTCCTTCTTGTTTTTTTTCTTTTTTTTTTCTTTTTCTAGCTTTCTTTTTTTTTGGCTTCAAAAGTAAATGAAGGAATAAAGTGAGAAACATTCCAATACAATGACAATAAGACAAGTATGTCCTCTGATTTAAACCTATTTTGTTAGCTCCAGTCCCAGCGGGAATGAATTTGTTCCATTGTTTTATCTTCTCTAGTCTGTTCTTTGATTATTGCATTTTATTTTGTTTCATTTTATTTCAGGAGTTTTCATTTTATTCTGTCATTCTTACTGTTTATCATGTTTTCTTTTATATTTCTTCAGGTTTTAGGAGCAAAGCTTGAATATGTCAGAAGAGCATTTCAGGTGTGTTAGAGAAATCATTGTAGAGAAGCTGCTTCACTCTAATGTTCTTGGAATACCTCTTTCTTCAGAATTATCTCCTTTGTAGAAATTTTTCTTTTATCCAGCATTTGAGCCCTAGACTTTTCTTTCTCTTATATCCTTTTTTTGGTGGTTTATCTCTAAGACATTAAATAAACAATATTTATTTCCTTAGATTTCCTTTTGTTTGTAGAAGGATGAAGGAATTTACTGAAGCAAAGGTCAGATGAGACAGAAGGTCCCTATCTGATTTTTAAAACTAAGTCTTTCTAGAAGAGAGGATAAGGTTTCCTACCGAAGCGTGATTTTCAGAATATGCTGAGCAGCTGCAGCTCCTGCTAACTTTGGAGGAATATGTGCATAGTAGGTATCTCTGAAAAAATAGCCCCGTGTCCTTCCATTGCACTTCTTCAGTCTGTGCCAAACGTAAGAAGAACGCAATGAGAATACAAGGTTTGATTCTGAAACAGATGCCCATATGGATTCATGGGGAAAAAGAAGGGAATGTCTGTGTTAGCATAACATGGTTACCCATTTGATATTTCATCTAAACCTGGGTCTGATAGAGCAATTCAGGAATGGAAAAATCTGGTATGATAACTTGCTAGACCTTTTCTTAACATGTCTTGACCAGTTGTGAGGGTTCTTCCTCCTTGTTAAGCTATAACATCTTTCTGATGACCTGATGTCTCTTTCCTGATTTGTTTAACTTGTGCTTATTTTTGAATAATATGTTGTAACTGTAATTCTTTTATCAGGAGTTTTTTAACAAGTAGGTTTTCTTCACAGAACAAAACGTGTGACTCCTGCATAACAACACAGTGTTAGCACAACACAAGTGTGGAGTGATTGCAATGGGAACCCAGGATGATGTGTGGAGGTGTGCAGGGTGGTAAAAGACGACACACAGAATGACTCTGGAGACCCCAGGGGTACAAGACTCCACAATAGTCAGTTAAAGAAGTGCAAACCTGGGAGCTGAGTAAAAATGGTTTAGGGGTAACCAAGAGAATAAAGAATAAGGACCTGAGGTAAGTGAAACATACCATAATTACTAAACCCAGGTATAACGTGAAGAAAGAACAAGGTATGAAAATGTGTAATTTATAAAAATTTATAAAAATATTCTGATCCAGAGCCTAGGGGAAGGTGAAAGGAACCATTAGCAACATACTACTCCCAGCAAAGGAAAAAAAGAAATCCCATCATCGACATCCCTCTCCTCAGGGGTACTGTTGATTCACTGCCTTGTTCTTTCTGAGGAAGAATGGCTCTGCTGGCCTTAGGATGAAGAGCTGTGGTGGAAAAGAGTTTATCCACAGAAAAAATGTAGAAAACTAAAAAGTTTGGTGTAAATTTTATTAATGGTATTATTAATGATATTTGATTTGTATTAAGTTGAGAATTTGGAATAGAAGAATGTAGAATATTTGATTAATTTTTTGAATATTAGTATCATTGTAACTGGACTAATAATGATAAATTTTGTATTTGAGCTAGATTTTAGTAGGACTAACAATAAATTCTTGGCTTCACATGAATGGCATTCTCCCCTTTTTACCCATGAGCAAAATTAGAAAGTAACAAATTAAAAACCAGATAATGATGACTTAAATCTGCTGTATAACATCTGATCTGTGGAAACCTGGTGTAGTGG
Source organism: Gallinago jamesoni (assembly GCA_025769975.1). Lineage (NCBI taxonomy): Eukaryota > Metazoa > Chordata > Aves > Charadriiformes > Scolopacidae > Gallinago > Gallinago jamesoni. The sequence goes on along the minus strand of JAOQGH010000012.1, from coordinate 12,780,185 downwards.
GAGATGTCCCTGCCCATGGCAGGGGGGTTGGAACTTGATGATCTTTAAGGTCTCTTTCCAAACCAAATGATTCTATGATTCTATGAAAAGGCATGAATTATGGGTGAAAAAAATTGTGTTGTGCACTTATGTTTATAAATTCAGTCTTTGTATGTCCTAACTTACAGTGTTAATTCAGAACTGTAAAAGAAGTTTTCTTGAATTGCAGCAAGAATTTGAAATAATAAATTCTTTTCCCTCCAAAATGGATATATATTTTGAAACAAATCTTTTTTTCTAGAAAGCTTCCCCAGAAAAATGACTAAAACTGACAGTCCTACCCAGAAATGGGCTATATGATCCAATGCAGATGTTAAACCTCAGAATAAAAATAATTAAAAAGGCCTAGCACAGAGAAATATCCACAATCACTTAAATAGTGTACCCCATTTCCACAGAAGTAAATTCCTGTATTGAGGGGCAAGAATCAAGTTCTTTAATTGCTCATTTGTCTGTAGGCCTCTGGGATAGAGAATGTTAGTTTATTTAATGCATAAATACTCCAGAGTAATTTACCCTATATTTATTTTCCACTGGTGCATCAATCATATTCATTTGACAGGGTTCTGGAAAGCGTAATCTTTTGGACTGACCATAAAAAGTGAAATATACCAACTTTTTCAGAAGGTGATGGGAGAAAAGAAATCCCTACACAACTAAAGCAAGTACCATGTCATACATATTTCCATGTGCATATTTCCCTAAAGAGGCATATTATCCAGTAATTCCGTACTATTCCCTTTCAGATCCCGGAAAGATAGAGATGGAATAAAGCAGAATCTTAGACTCCAGATCACTATACACATATCCAACATTACATAGCAAAGATAAATTATATAGCAAGGATTAATTAAAAGATACATTATTTTTGTGGCCAAAATCAATCAGGATGACCTAGTCTAAAGCAAAACCAGAAACTTTAGTCTACAAAAGATAGTAAGAGATAAAGGAATAAAATAAATTCTGAATCATTTTCCATGGAGTCTGAATCCTGCTACTAAAAAGAATTAATTCCCATTCTCAATCAGGTCTTTGTATTTGGCTTTCACAGTCAAATCTTCCAGTGATGTCTTCTGAGGATAGGTGGAGGCTGTGGGTGTGCCTTGCGTTGCTTAAAAACATGCCAGACAAGCAATCGGAAGCAAGGGGGAATGGGAAAGAACAGGAGTGTGCTGGAGAACAAAAAAAAAAAAGAAAAATACCCTACTGAATCTTTGGGCTTCTTTAATCATCTATGATGCTAAACTATATACATGACTTCTACATTTTAAATCAGTAGAAATAAAGAGGTTCTTTTGCTACTCTTCGCTTACTGTATCTATAAATCTGATCATCTAGAACAGACATTGTTGTGGAAAGGGGTACAAGTATAAGGATAAAAGTGTTTGAAGCCTATCTACTTAAGGACTTCAGAACTGTCTAATAAATCTGGAATAGTGACAGAAAGTTGCTTAGCTGCCTTGTTTTTTAATCAATAATAAACCCCCCCTTTTTTTTTTAAATAATCTTCTTTGTTTGGGGTTGGATTTTTAAAAATGCTTGTGTTCTTTTCAAATGGAGGGAGTTCAGTGACTTCTGTTTCCTTGAGGCACCATAGAGAACCAGCAAAGTTATTCCTAATTGAGTAGGTCATTTCTAAACAACAAATAATTTCTGAGGCATGAACTGTGTTTATCTTGAAAACATCCAAAGTGTTGAATTTCTTGTACCTGGTCTGCACAAAAAACATCACTATCTATACATTAATGAACCTCAAACATTATTTTCCTAGGTGACATTCCCACTCTCAACATAACTGCCAATAAGAACAATTTAGACTGAGAGAAAATGGGAGTTTTAATTTTGTGATTTATCGTGAATTTAAAAATGTTCAGGTTATATCATTGACACCTTGTGTAAAACTTTTAAATTTGAGCTAACCACTTCATATTTTTAACATCAATAGAAAGAAAAAAGTCCCTCCAGAAGGTGATTTACCAGCTTATTTTAGACACTTATGCCAGGCTGAGCTGAATCACTCTCCGAAGGTGCCCATGTACTTTTCTATACAGCATCCCAGCTTCAGAAGCCAACTGAATGCATGAAAAAAATTTCAGTTCAGATTTTCATTTAACTTCTTATCCCCTGATAAGTCAAAGAAAAGTTAAAGAACAAAACCAATAATGGCTTAGGAAGTATTTAATATTTTTTAAACAATTTTTTATTATTTTGGGGTCAGTTGCCCAATTTTCAGTTGGTTTCATCATTGGGATGGATAGAAAGGTGCTAACTGATGAGTTCTTTATTTTAGCTGTACTGTATCAGCCTTGTCAGAGCTGCAATGCATCCAGGACAGTGAGCATTCCTTAGCATTAAGAATTGCATTTCTCAGGGCAGTTGATTTTATTTTATCATGTTAACAGCTTACTATTATTCATAGAATTATGAACTTTAAATACACCACAGAAAGAATTTGCTTGCCATTAAATTTCTGTTAGTTGTTGGTAGGGAAAAGAATACTTAATTCATTTTTGAAAAGTCAAACGTTTTTCTAAATTTTCTATATTTAAGTTAAAAAGACTCAGTAATAATGAGAAATGATAGAATTGCTAATATTTTGTATTAAATCCAGAATAACATCATTTTATTAACTAGAGAAAATATAATTTATGATTAAAGCAACCAAGCTAACCAATGTCACAAGTGTTAAAAAATATTTGCAAGATTTCTCGATGAACAACAACAAGAATTTTGAAATGCCATCTTTTTAAATGTCCTTTTAAAATAATCCTTTTTAAAGTATTCCTAAATTTGAGTTGTTATCTTCTTTGATAAAGATAAACATTTGTGTATGTGTATGTTATCTTTATTGTATGTTAAGGACTGACCAGTCAAGGAAACTGACTTGGTACAACAAAGTGTGTATCTGTGTGAACAGTTTGATTGGAGAACAGCGTTTGGCAAACTGAAGTCAGTATCTAAGACAATCAGGTTATACAAAAAATAAAGAATAGTAATGATAGAAAAATAGATGAGATTTTCAAGCAAGAGCCTCATGAAGGTTGATTATTGATTTTTTAATTTAACATACTTGTCTTATCCTAAGTAAATGCCTTCTGAAAACCTTTTTTTCTGTTGGCATATTAGGTGTAATTACATAAAGCTTTCCAAGGATCCTATGTCCGTAATATTATTATACCACTATTTGCCACTATATACCACTATTATTACCAGTATATTTTAGGCAGTTTTCTTTTCTGAAACTTAGATGCCTTTGATTTGGAAGATCTAATGCTATCTCTTTACTAGAGAAGTTAATAAAATTTGTGCTGGATAATACACAGCTTCTGTTCAGATGGCAGCATTAAATCTGAAATCTTTTGGAATATATTCTGAAAGTGCTCTGAAGTATTTTGGAATATATTCTTGTTATTTTTAACTTTTTGCTCTGATACGGACTAAGGAATCCATTGGACTAACATTACAAGCATGTTATCCTTCCAGACCAAATAAACAAAGTTCTATAATCTGAGGAGAAGCTTATTGCTAGAAAAGTGGATAAATTCCATATTGGTTAGACCTAGGGCTTTTTTTTTTTAATATATGAATAGCTTCTAGATTTCTACAGGCAGTGGATCTGCAGCACCTCGATTACACAATTAGCTGAGGCCTTGCACTGTAAATAAAAAGCATATGTAGCATGCCCAGATCCTCAGCAATAACAGAGGTCACCAGCAGTGAGCAGGACATGTCCTTTGCCAGAAAAGCAATGTTGCTGCACCTGCACTGAGCAGTCTTTGAAACAAGGGTTAATTGAGAGGTCAGCATGATGATGCACTAAGCAGCTGAAGATGATATTGCAGCAAAAACAGTCACATATGCAACTAATTTGGTGTAAACCCAAACAAAGGAAACCTTTAATAAGAAAGCAGAGACTGTGTCATTACGCGTGTGGTAGGAATCCTTTTAATTATGCCGTAGTAAAGTACTTCCTCTCTGCTATATGTGGCAGACTCACAGTCAACAGATTTGTTGCCTAGTGAATTAAAACCAGATTAGGAAAGGCTACCATTGCACGCTCATCTTGTTCCGATAAGATGTAATAAAGGTTAATTTGATCTGCTCGTTCATCAAATGCTACTGGAATCTATGTATGCGTCTGAGTGAGAGAGGGAAAGCATGAAATCATCATAAGAAACTTCATGCAGAGCCCTTGGTTTGGCAGTGTGTGTGTATTGTCTGAACAGAGAAGAGTTGCTGAAGTTAAGGAGGCTTTGCATTTGGGACTGGAACACCGGGGTCAGATTTCATTGGATTTCCAGGTGCCAACAGATGTTCAGAAGTGTTTCTAGAATTCCTTAAGCAGGATAAGACTACTTAGACTTCGGGAATGCGGCCTTCAGTTTATCTGCAACTTTGGGTGCTTAAATTCTTTAGGAATCTCGTGCTCGCTTATGCGGCTTTATGAACTGAGGTGCAGGTGGCTGCTGTTCTCAAAGCTCCCCTTGGCTCATCCTGCTTCTCTGGCTGGGTCTGCCCAACCAACCCAGCTTCCCACTCTCAGAGCAGGCAATCCTCATCCAGTGCTTTTTCTCAATTCAAAGGGCGCCCATCTCTCTTTCCAGTTCTACCACCAGTTCTATCCTCTTCACTCTGTTTTGCCTCAAAATAAGGGATGATGAGATGACAAAGAAGACAAAGTTAAGGTTACAACTTTAAGAAAGAGAAATAGCATTCTTAGTAAGAAAAAAAATCTGTACTTCCTCCAGACTGACTTCTTTACTCAAGTTATTCAAATTTCATAAATGGTAAGGTAATGATTTTCAAATGGTAGTCCACAGACTTTCAGGTTCCATGGAATATTTCTGAAGGGAAATAGGTACAGAAGAGCCTTTTGGGATGATTGTTAAACCACAATCTTCAGTAATGTTGAAAACAACTGTTCCTAGGCTTAAATCTATTATCCACTCCTTTTCAGTTTCACTGGAAAATATTTATGATGTCTACAGATTAGAAGAAAAGCGTGAAAATCATTACAATAAGGTATGTATTTTTAAGAAGTGATTGTGATTAGTGAATTTATGTGTCTCGTTGCATCATGATCTTACATCATTAACCTGCTGGCTCAGGGCTAAGGCCCTCTGTAAAAGGGTTCCGTAAGAAGTGCACAGAAAATCTGGTGCTAAAGGAATGGTTTGCTGTGCATCCACCATGTAACTGAAGTGTGTGTTTGCAAAGCAAGGCATGTGCTTTGCCGTGGTACATAAAGCAAAAGTACTCTACCTCATTCAGCAGAGCCCTCTCAGCTTACTCTTTTAAGTCATAGTTATAAATACACTTAGCAGTATGTATTCACAAAGTATTTGCAGAGCCTTCCAAATAAGGTCTTGGTGGATTATGCTGCTTTTTAAAGTAAATTTTGAGGAAAAAGTGAGAGAAGGCTTGATATCCTTACTATGGTGTAGCTGTGCTCCATAAACTTTTCTCTAAGGTGGCATAAAATTTCACCACTATAAACGTTGTGGGCAAAATGGCCAGAGTATGCACAGAACCTGCTATGGACCTGTTCATCCCTCAGATGCAGGCAAAGTGACAGAAAGGGTCAGGAATCAGGAGACTGAAGGACATCTAATCAATGTTGTCTCACAACTTTTCTGACAAACATAGCAGTAAGCTTAAGATTGAGGACTTGAGACTGAAAGTGTCTCTTTATTAAGGAATCGAGAGCTGGCACGGAATGTTTTCATCCATAAGCTGACTGCGAAAAGTAATACATTCCTGCACGTTAAGAACCAGATCTGTCTGTAAACAGGACATTGTCAGAAGAGAAATCACAGAAGCCCTAGAATGCCCTGGGTTATTCACAGGATATCCTCACAGCATGTCAGTTTGGAGAATTTTTCCTTCTAAAGTAGTTTGTTGGCTCCATCCACCAAAATAAAACCCTTTCATCATACTTTATGTAATAAAAATGTACTTAAGTTTGAGATTAAAACTTTCAAAGTTGTGTTTCAGATAATCCCCTTTCAAACATCAGCCTTTTGTAAATCTATTCAGCTTATTTTCAGCTACAATTTCCATGGGATCTTCGGATGATCCTGAGAAGAGAAAAGCAGTAGCTGAGGTAAAGGCAGCATACTACAATCACTATAATTTTTTCCACATAACCTTTCAAACATGAAATAAAGTCTCATCAGAGTTCGTTAATGCTGGCAAGAGTATTACTTTTACTAAATATGGTGAAATGAAGATGCTTATTTCATGAGACTGGAGCTGTTAGCTGGCCTGTTTTCCAATTGTGCTGTTATCTGCCGTGCCATTTCTGAAGGTTTTAGTCCTTTTACTTGGAATGTCTTTCAAACAAACCAGGACGTTGGAAATAGTTCACTGAACAATACTTTGAGTTTTTCATTGTTAAAAAAAAAAAAAAGGAAAAAAATTTTCTAGTAGCCTCGGTAGCTGTAGAGAAAACTTGACTATTTCCATCAATAGTCCTTTTTTTCTCTCGTGGTGGACAGTAAACCTTGTGGTTAGACCAGGACGAGGTGGAATCTAGAATACAAGAAAGAATCTAGCCACAAGAATGATGTCAGCGGAGCGTTGGTGGTATAGTGGTGAGCATAGCTGCCTTCCAAGCAGTTGACCCGGGTTCGATTCCCGGCCAACGCAGGAGCTCTTTTTGGCAAACTCCTGGGAGCGGCTGTCACGCCTGCGGGTGGGGCTGCCATCCAGAGGGACCCCGACAGGCTGGAGAACCTCCTGAAGTTTAACGAGGAGAGAGGTCCGAAGTCCTGCACCTGGGGAGGAGCAACTCTTACGTGCAAGAGCCCACCCAGTTTGAGAATAGATTGGCAGAAAAGTATCTGGGGCTCCTGGTGGACACCGAGTTGAACATCAGTCAGCAACGTGCCACTGCAGGAAAGATGGCTAAGGGTGTCCTAGGCTGCCTGAGACAACAATTTTGCCGGTAGGTCATCCTTCCCCTCAGCACCAGTGAGATCACACCTGCAGTGCTGACTGTGTTTCAGTTCTGGGCTCTCTAGTGTGGTGGAGACATGGAGATGAGCGGAGAGAGCCCAGTGAAGGGCCACAGGAATAAAGTGCTGAGTGGAGCTTCTCTGCTATGAGGAAAGGCTGAGTCAGCTGTTTAGCCCTGAGAAGAGAAGGCCCAGGGGGTGATCTTATCAATGTATACAAACACCTGAAGGGAGGGGGCAAAGAGGATGGAGCTGGGCTCTTTTCAGTGGTGCCCAGTGACAGGACAAGGGGCAACGGGCACAAGATGGAACATAGGAAGTTCCCTCTGAACATCAGGAAACACTTTCACTGTGAAGGTGATCAAGCACTGGCACAGGTTGCCCAGAGAGGTTATGGAGTCTCCATCTTTGGACGTACTCAAAAGCTGTCTGAATGTGGTCCTGGACACCTGGCTCTAGATGGCCCTGCTTGAGCAGGGCTGTTGGACTAGATGACCTCCAGATGTCCCTTCTAAACTCAACCATTCTGTGAGTCTGTGATTCTGTGCATCAAGCCAAGGAATCAAGCCAAGGCAAGAACTGAAAGCAGAGGACCAATACAAGATGTTAGTGATTTCTCTAGGAATGGGCATGGCAGTAGGAGCTGGGCTGCGAGACAAGGCAACCCAAGGAAGACGTTTTACTGCAGCAGAGCTAAAGCAATGTATACAAGCTATGGTTCACTACAGAGCCAGTAGCTAGTGCCTTCAGGAGCCATCAGATACACAAAAGTTTAGGTTTAAGTACCTCCCAGGGAGCCCCACTGTCTCATTGCCCCTTCAGGTCTCTGAGAGTGTATCAATTTTGGTGATGCAATTAATCACTGCCAATCTCAAGGCTCAGAATCCTGTTGTACTTAAAACCTGACTCTTGGCAAGTCTTTCAGAGAAAATGTTATAACCCAAAGTAATTTTGAAAATATTTTGTGTTATATTTGCAAAATCTGTTTCTCTGTGCTAGAAATAATCAGGTAGTAGCATCTCACAGTCTATTAGCAATGAGCTGTAATGTAACTTTACAATCAACTCCCAACTCAACTGCCTCCATCATTCCAGGAGCAGAGTGAAAACCACATTCATGTGCAACTTCATTATTTCTCTTTGATTTCTTCCTTCTTTTGGGAACAAGGAAAGAACCTTAGAAACAAAAGGGAGGACTTTCCGGTAATATCTTGCTCCTATCCACTTACTCACTGCTGGAGCACAATGTCTAAAATATCAAAAATAATAAACTGTCTACAGAAGTTCTGCAGCATCCCTCTTCAAAAAGAACAGTTCTTGAGCTTTGCAACGACAATAATCCAAGCAAGAGAGTCCATAATTTTAAATATCAATCAATATTGAATCTTTCTTTTTTAAAAAGACCATGTTTAAACAGCATGCTAACTGACATCATTTTACTGCTTCCTTCAGCTTCCTACTATGTTTCTGTGCATCCACATTTTGGCTTTTGCCTTAAAATTAATTTATATAATTTTTGAGTATAAACCAGCCATATTTGTTCAATGTTTGAAACATGCTTACTGTAAGTAATTGCAAAAAATACTGATGGTTTTATGCTTGTGCTATCTTGGTGCTTATAGGAGAAGGAAGGAAGGGAGGGAGGGAAGAAGAAAGGTAAGCAAGGAATGAGATAAAGGGAGAGAAAGGAGGAATGCATATATACACCAACAGACACACATGCCTTTCTGAGTGCATGATTTGACTTATATAGTAATAACATTCTGCCTGATAAATGCATAATAAAAGCAATATATTTTTTTTTCATTTATTTTCTTCACCCCCTCAAAAAAGACTCAGGGAATTTCTATAATCTAGCATATTTTTGGGGTGTACAAAAGGAAAAATATACTTCCAAGAATCTTACAGAAATTCTGTTAACACACATCGTGGCCTGAGATTTCTTTGAACATCAAAGTAAGCTACAAGTTAATTCACTTGCATCCAGCTGCATTTGGTGGTATGCTCATCATATTGAGGAGGCCTTTTTCTCTTTCCATCTTTCACTGCTTATGTCAAACAGTTTACAGAAAGGCAATATAAATTCGGACAGAGTGCTAGGAATGCCATCAATGAGTTTGGGAGTTTACATTGTGTTTGTGTGAGGTCACTGCATGTTGTCTTCAATGATCAATGACCTACTGAATGCTTTTAAAGCCAGAGGCTACCCTCAGTGCCTTTAGTTACTCCATGTTAGGTTATGTTTTATTTGGAGGGCTCAGGCAATACTTCTCTTGCTTCTTTATGTAATGGATTTGTGGCTGTTCACTGTTTTTTGTGGTATTTTCCCATACTAATAACAAGAAGTCAGGTGACCAGTAAGATAGATGATATTTAACCTAGTGGTGACAGATGTAGCAGAGGTGAAAGGGTTATATCTATTAATAAACAAAGTTTGAAAGCCTTTTAACACCATCTTTCACATCATGCTTCTCTGACCTTTTGCACATGATGACTTCCACAGACTTATTGCAATTTGGAGAGGAAAAAAAAAAGCCAACAACTTGTTGTGTTTTTTCTCTTTTGAAAAAAAAATTAAAATTAATTACTAAGGGGTTTATGTTATCTACCTAAATGAATGAATGAAGTGCTAGTCATACTGCAGTTTTGATTTCAATTGCATGAAAAAATGTGGTAGATTTATTTTGGTCCCAGTGGGTGCTGACATTTTAACCCACTTATCTCTGATTTATTCAGTCCTTGACAGTCTGAAAAAGTGATGCATTTTGCCTGAAGGCTCTGTAGGTGAGGCAAGTTGACATATGCTTTTTCTTTCTGTTAAGGGGGTGATCTCCTCTGCAGTCCAGTAGATGAAGCAGTGGAAAATGGAAAAGGAAAATGTTCATGATAAGGATTTTTCTTCTTTTTTTCAAGTTCCTTGGGTTTGTTGCATTAAAAAAAAAAACCACTTAGAATTTATCTCGTATAACTCAGTCTTTAAAGGTCAACATCTAGGTGTTCGATAATATACAACAGAATGTTAAAAAAAGATTTTGTAGCATGGTAAAGTTAAAAGTAATATCTGGGCTATGTTGGAATAACTAGTTATTTTACCTTTCTATGCTAATAAAAAATACTCAAAACATATATAGTTATGACTCTATCTTGCTTAAGACTAGATAGAAATATATTTTATATTTATAAGCTTAGACAAATTGCAACACATTTGCTAGCGTATGGGCCAGATCCCAGGGTCTGAGGTTTGGTTTTGTGCTGCACCAATGACAGATACTGGTCTAAAACTTACCGTCATGAATATCATAGAATTACCATAAAAAGGGTCTGATGATGTATTTCTGGGCTATCTGTGAAGATGGAAGTAGAAGAATCCAAGGGAAATGGAAATGAGCAGGATACACTCATGATATACTTGTAGAGAAATGTCTTGCTTCAGTAATTCTGGGAGAGGACAGAGTGTCGCCATCTCAGCTGGGAATGCACACAGAAGTTTGCTTTTCTGTATCTTGAAGATAAGAACCCTGTATAAGCTGCTGCTTGTTTTATTGCTACCAGCTTGTACTAGTCCTTGTAATAAGTCCTGCACTTTTAAAAACAGATTCATGTATATTCTCATTTCTGGAATGCTTCAGGATGCACTTGAAGTGAGAACCAAGTAAGCTAACCTAAACTGAGACCTAACTTAGGAAAGGTACTCCCCAGGGGGCACAGAGCTTCTCTTCCAGGGCACGAAGCATTAGCTCCCTCAGTAGCTGATCTCCCCGTTGGACTCCAGCTTGCTGGTGAGATGTGTTTTCTTGCCAGTTCAATGTCAAGATGTGCAGAATGAGAAATGCAGCATCAGGAAGGTAGTTTCTTCTACAAATGGCCGTGTGCACAAGACTCCCTCTTTAGCTATACAGTAGTTAATTTTTGACTGGAAATCAGTTGAGTTTTTGAAAAAATGAAATGAACTTAGTCAGACTTCTGCTGCTTCCTTGTCTCATCTGCAGTTTAGAGGGTGAAAAACAAGTGAAAACTTAAAGCAGTTTTTTCATTTATACCCCTGCTTCTTGCAGACATTTGAAAGATAACAATGGTAATTTGAGCATAAGGCCATCTAAAAGAAGATAAAAATAATTAATATTTTATTCTATGTAAGTTACCTGACGGACTGGCATTTTCATAGTCATGTGAAGCTGGGCATAACGGGTCACCAACTGCCCGACAGAAACAAACAGTAGCACAAAGAAAGCAGAAATCCTGAGCAGGTTTCCACTTCATACTCCTGTCTCTCCATTTACGTATTTCTTTTTCATCTGAGGCTGTCAAACTCCTTCAGAGTTATTAAAGTTAAATGGCATAATCCAGTTTCCAATTGCACAAGGACAAAATTGACTGTTGATGGACGACATCCATGTAAATGCCTAGGGCCTGATCCAAGTCTCCTTCAAGTCAAACAATACACAGCCACTGTCTCCACTGGAAATTGGCTGTGACCATGAGCTGCAAGCACAACCAGAACAGGAGATTCTGTTTTTTCTGTTCTGTGTGCTCAGCAAGCCCAGGTATGAATCTCCATTTGGGAGACACTTTAATGTGTTATTCAGTTAGTAATTAATTTTCACTCCATCCTAGAAAACAGTGTTTTATTCTTCCTTGATAAATAAACAGACCAATATGTCTAGAGGGTTTCTCAGAGAAAGAAATCCCTCTCACATTATTTTCTCTACATTTCCGTCTGATGCTTCACAACAGTTCAAGTATAGTAACTAGCCTCAGTAATTTTGTCCTGACTCGTATTGAGTCTTCAAACAATTAAGAAAATGAAACGTGAAATAAGGATTTATGTGCCCTGTATGGCATGTGTTAATTTTTTACAGGGAAAAAAAAAACAACCCACATTGTGCTTAAGTTTTTCTAATGAAGTATTCCCAGTCACAGCACTGCTTTGTTGCACATATTTCTCTGACAGTCCAGAGATTGTCCCAAAGAAAACATAGCATTAATCATTAGGTTCTTTACTCATTCTCTGGTCAGTTCATTGGAACTAGGATTTTTTTGTGTTCACATAAGAAAACTAAAAGTATAAATAACGCCATTGTCTTGCTTCTCTTTGTGCATTCTTGGTACTTCTAGAAAAACTGTAAGACAGTGATCTTTGTTAGCTGCCATTCAGAAAGTAGGTTTTTAAGAACAGCAAGTTCTATTGTCTGCAATTTCTTTCTTCCAGGTTCTGAAATTAAAGTGTCTGTGTCATATTTAAAGGAAGTTTCTATAAATTCCTTGCATTAACATAGAACTTCATATTTTTACAGCTTCACTTTAGGACAAGCTTTTCATGACAAACAGTTGTACTCTGCAGGGCTTAATGAACACTAAGATCACTTCCTTTTGGAGACTCACGAATAGGAAAAAAAAAAAAGCAGCTTCCTTAAATAAAATTAGGTTTAATAGTAAGTTAAAAAGCATATTGGTTTAGGTGCTTCTACAGCTCCTATTACCATAATTTTAGAGCAATTCAAAGTCTTTAGTGTATTCTGTGCAGTGAAGAACTGTCATTCCCAATTTTGCAGATGGGAAAAAAAGGCAATGTAGCTGCATTCTGTGTCTCTGAGGCATAAAAAATGCCAATTGACTGCCTCAGGAAAATCTGCAGTAGAACAGCTACTTGGATCCTGGTTTTCTAATGGTGTGACCACTGGACTGTTCTTCCTCTCCTGCAATTGAAAAAGTTATTTTAAAACTGCAAATATATACGTTCTGGTACCTCGAGACTGTTTCCCTTCAGTAACTTCTACCAGCACCTTACATTCTGGCGCTTCTCTCAGTTGCCTTAATCTCTCCCTGTGGCTTTGTAGACACCTCCCTCCACTTCTTTCTTTCTACCCAGTTCTAACTGGAATCTGGTCCCGAGCTTCCCAGCCTGCCTTTCAGTGTTGGAAAGAGGAAAGGACAGATCATTAGTTCTCAATGGTTTTCTCAGCAGGTAATCCTAGCCAGATAAATTAGTCCATATTTAAAGCCCTAGGTCAGAGGGCTTTACTTTGTGGACAGTGGGAGGGTCTGACTTTCTGTGCAGTGAAGGCAAGCCCTTAGAGGAATGCCTCAGCACAAGCAATGCTTTTGCTGGCAATTAGACCCAATTTGGTGTAAAATTATAGGTCTTTGGACGAATATGCTGAAACAGTTATCTCTCCAACAATTTTGTGGTACAGACATACATTCGCTACAGAGCCCTGTGAATCCATGAGAGTTTTTTATTGGGAAACGGGGTTAGAAACACCAAGCTCTTGGCACTCTAATTAGATATAGATTATTTTGCTGACTGCAGTGTTTAAAGCCTCCAGTTACCATTTGTATATGGTAGAACTTGTAACCCATTAGGGTCACAATACTTTTGTGATGTGGGACTCTCTCCAGATTCTGGTGGTCTCACAACAGAGAGGATCGCCCCACCTGCTGGTCATTTGGGTGTCTCCCCAGTCTCCCATTGGGGTGGCAGAGGGGCTGGGGTGACACAAGGAGTGATGGAGATCTTTCTTCTCTGTCTCCCTTTCCATCTGTGGCAATGTGAGGCCTCATTCCAGTTTTTGCCTTCCTGAAACCCTTACTCATGTTACATATTAGTGATACCCACCTTGGAGATCCAGTGATATTGCTTGATCAAAGCAGAGTTAAAAGAAGTTAGTAGCATGGCATTAAGCAGACTGAAAAATCTGTCCAAAAATCTGGGTAAATAAATATCTAGGTCAATTAGACCTCACCGAACTCTCGTGCTGCCACAGATGACTGGCTGCAGGTTTTTGGCTGGTTAATTTAAAATCATATCCTGTGTGAATACACTATACTGCTGTTACAGGAGGGTAAACTTAGCCAGTGTTTAACTGGACTATTATGTGTTGTGAATCCGTCCAGATAATTCAGTTTGACCACCAGTATGGAACAACTTTTCATTCAGAGGCTTTTGTTTTACATTCTGTATTAAGTTTACTTAATATAGATTACCAGATACTCCAGGGAAAATCAGCTGCCATCACTGTTTAGTTTTGTCTTTGCAGAAATCAAATTAAATAACATATCTAAATCCTTAAAGCAAAGTGGCAGTGTCTGTTCTGGATCCATTTTCACTTGCTCAGCACTTCTTTTTAGGAGAAGAAACCTCTTCTTGCTTTCTCAGGAATTCACTAAAGATCAGTTTAGATTCACTAACAGGGGAGCCTGGTGGAAACTCCATAATGTTCCAATTTTCCACTTCTTCACCACAGATGTATTTTCTACCTATGGTGATTATATGCATCAAGATAGATCATAAAATGGTATTCACTAAATTTAATTTACATTCTTTCATATATTTCCAAGTTAACTTTTGATTTTGATGGAAAAAGACATAGCCTTAAACCCATCAAGCTCTCTTAAAAAAAAAAAAGGCAAACAGTTTTTTTTTTTAAAGCAAATTTATCTTCTAACTGTGAAATATGAATAGAAGCTTTATGGACTCAACAGTGCCAGGATTTCAGTGGTGCATTGAGCTAAATACATTATTTTTACACCTCATGAAAATGAATCTAGTCAGGTCTCATCCTAGCCCAGAGCATAATAACCAGACACAGTTCGCCAGAGATATCCAGATACAGTAGCTTCAGGAAAGGATTACTGTGCTTTCAAACTGAATCAGTTTCTCCTGGATCACATATTTAAAGAAACCCAAGGTTTTTTGGCTGATATGAAACAGCAGGCTAAAATGGAAGCTCTATCAGAAAACACTTATACTATACTGCATGACCCAACAACTGCATGTCCAAATCTGGGCCTTCTGAAAACTGTTGTCTGTAGTGTCTTTTTAAGATACCACAGATTTTTAATATCAAGAAATGATAGTCTGGGAACCTATTTACCTTAATTCTTAGATGAGGCTTCCGTATCAGAACTAGCACTGGTTCCTGTTTTTTTCTCCACAGGCATAAAGGTGAACCTCTGTCATATTTGTTATTGTAGAGAATCTTCAACAGTGGGAAAAAAGGTAACTGTCTATATTCAAAATATTATTTTTTGGAACTCATGAAATTGGCTTTCAAGTGATCAGCATGAAAGACTGATCAGCTTTTACACATACTTTGGAAAAAAATGAGTTTGGAGATTTTAGCAGCAGCTGGAAAGAGCCGCTGTATGTACCCAGCCAGCTCTGGAGCCAAAGTAACTTTTCTGTGGAACATGGTCTAAAAATCTTTGTTTTAGCTACCCTTACTGACCTGTGTCAAATGACTGAGTAAACTCAACCCTGCTAAGTGATGGCAGCCTTTTCCATCTCAGAATGCAGTGTAACCTGCTCCAATTTTGGCGAACTGGATTAACACTTTGTTCAGCAGGGAGTAGAAATAAACCACCTCAGTGGGGCCATGAAGGCCCCATTAACATGATACCTGTCTTCTACCTATATGGAGAAAGTCACCTACCAGATCTGTTTGTTTAATAAATTCTGTGGGTAATAGAACATTCCTAATTAAATAACATTCAGTCAACACAAAAGCAGTCTATGGCATCTGAATCAAATTAATTTCTTAGGTAATCAGAAAAAGCATAGGGTGAAAGCTGAAAGGGACCAAAAATGCGTTAAGATGTTGGTTGCTGCTGCTGCTGGTAGAAAACAGATTCTTTAGGTGCCGGCCTTTGCTATAAAGCTGACCCATGCTCTTTGCAATGGCATCTAGATGCCACCTTCCCATACTACCTGGAAAAAAAAGAAAAAGTAGCTATTTCACTATTTAAAGAATATGGATATATAATTAATGTTTTTTTTTTTCAATAGTGAAATAAATTTTTCTTTTGGAAGGAAGGAATATGTTTGAAAATACGACATACCTATTTGTGTTAGATCCTCAGTGGGTTTACATCTGTGCCAGTCCACTGAATTGAATGGCACAGATTTTTCTGAGAACTGGCACTTTAATTTTAAACCAGTAGTGAGAACCTGCCTGTTCTCTAAATTTATGAATTACTGACATAGAATCAGTGAGACTGTGCAACAGCTAATTGGCCCCTCTGGTCCATTCTCAATGGTCCTGAGAAGTTCATTGGTTTCAGATAAAGGTTTTTTTTGCTGAGCTGTAGGCTGAAATATTCCCAGAGTTTGAACAAGTTCATGTTCTTTGTTTGCTTTTTAAATAGCACATTTCAAGGCCAAGTCTTGGCAAGGAACAATGAGGTCAGGATATGTGCTTGGTAAGGAAAAATGCAAGATTTAGAATTGGCATCTAACATAGATTTGGTCTCGAAATACTGCATCTTAAAAAGCAGAGGTGGAATTTCAACTTCTTTTAACATTTGTGGCTGTAGATCTAGGAATTTATTTGTAAAGCTAAGAGTGTACATCTTTAGAATTATCTAACTGTGTATTTATGTATCTGTTGTTTTATTGTTTGTGTATCAAGTATTAATGTTGCACTATTATACTTCTTAAAACATTACACCAATCTCTCTCTTAAATACAGTTTCTTTGCCATCAAAATTGTTAAGTTTCATCTGGGCAATTTTTCAGCAAAACTAAAGGTAAATTGGCCAAATGTTTCCTCATATAAACCAACTTAAAAATAAAATTATGAACTTAGCCTTTCAGAATAAAAATGGAGAGGCTAAATTTTACTTTGTGTTACCATGGAAACCTAGAGTTTATATATAGGTTATTGGTACCCTGACATTTTGTGTAAATCAAAGTCTGAGTTAGTTATCTAAATTCTGTTTTATTCTAAATTTATTAATTATTCTAATATAGTAATTATGAATCTAAATTCTGTATGTGGGGAGAATTGAATGCCTCCAAATGGGATCCACAAAGGCTGATGCCCTAAGTGGAGGTACCGATACTAGGTACAGTAAAAGTGCAAAAGCTTGAGCACAGCTCTGTTGAAAAGATCAGGCCTTTATAACTGGGTAGCCTTCATGGGATTCAGATAGATGAGTTGCCTTTAAGAATCAGCCTTAGCAGCTTAATTTAAGGCCATCACTTAAATTTGAAGACTGTCAGAGAACATTCCATTAAAGATACAGACTCCTGCAGAAAGACTTCAAGTTTACAGGCAAGGAATGTGCTTCCTATAATTGCTTTTCATAATTTTCTTAGAAATGACTCTATAGTCCTTCAAATTGAAAACATACAGTCTAAGATGACCGCAATTCTGTCATATTTACTCACCAAATTAAAATCTGCTTCAAAGGAAAATGAAGAAACATATATATTCATGCACCAGGAAAAATTTGCTCAATTCAGAAAGTCTAGCCTTCTTATTATAAGTTATGAGCAGTTACAAATATTTCAGAAGCCAAATATCACACATTCTCAGAAGACCCTAGTCAACCGTTTCCATATTTACTATTTATAACCTTTCTCTTGGACATCAGTGGGACTATGCACAGATGTAAGTAGACACACTAGTAAATGGCACACTCTACCTTGGCATGGTAGAGAAATAAAATGAATGAGGATTATAATGACTGCTTTGAAGAGAGGAGAAGTAAAATAATTGAAATAATAATTAATATATGTCCTGATTATTATATAAAAATGAAATTATTAAGCAAAAAAATATTTTATTTTATTTAACAGGACTTTGGTAGTGTATGTTATATTTTCAAAGCTGTTGATATGGATACTCAACAATTTTGATAATATGTACCTTTCTAGTCCTCTTCTGATACTGTGCAATCTGGTTTTTAGGTTTGGTGTGGAGGGCAGTCTCTTCTCTAAGGACATCCTTTCTGGGGTGTTGGCAGAATCAGAGCACCTCTCTGCTCCTGGAAGGCTGCTCTTCCATCTAACTGATATTGTACCAACACTTCCACAAGGAAGGCTGGGCCTGAAGGCCAGGACAGAAAGTGGGGAACCTTCAAAGAGAACCTGCATGCTGGTCATTTTATTGATGTCATGATTTGCAACAAGTCAAAACAGCAAATGTTCACACATAATAGCATTATGGACATTGGGTTTTCTTTTTATTTGAGACATGACAGATAAGATATGAAGCCAATATCAAGGGCATTTTTATTAAACAAAGAGCCAGCTGTTTAAAGCAATGAGCTATTAGCTTTTTGTGTCCTGACCACACGCCAAATTAGGTTTAATACGTTCTGCCAACCTAAATCCCTTAGGCAGTTTCAGCTGCTCTAGTTACTCTTTGCTTCTCCTTCTGGGGCCAGAGTCTACCACTGAATGTGCATGTTTCCACTGACTCGCATCCAAGGGCAGATTTTGGCTGCTGGAAATGGTTGTGTACTGTAGTGCTACTGGCACAGAATTTATTTCTTCCATCCAAGGGGTAGCTCCATTGCACTGAAACTATGATCCTTTTATTCATACAGGGTATTTGGGAAAAGGAATAGGGAAGAGGAATAGAGAGCAAGGAATAATAGAAGTTTGAATTATGAAGCCTGCAGAGAACATTTGACTGTGATAGGGTCCTACTGACCTTTCTAAAATTGAGAGGCTGTGATGTTTTTACAAACTGCTGACATTTGCAATCTTCAAACTTTGGACACTCATAACCTACAATTAGGGGCTTACTAAGGACCTCCTTAGGAAGACAAATTCTTGATGAGACACAGATGCTTGTCAGGACCATACTCGTGAAAAAATCTAAGGAGCTGAACTTGTGTTCTTCAAGGCATCTTCAGGGTTTTTGGCATTTCTGGTTAAAGTGCTGATGAGTCTGTGAGGCCATAGACAGCATAAATACAGTATGTTTATTACTCTTGCATAGCATACTTATAACATTTTGCTGTTTCCCTTCTCCTAATTAGTGATATGTGTTTGCTTGTATGTTTTTTTTAAAGGCAGAGAATTCTTGCATGTTGGCTTATATATTTTTTATGAAGCTGAGGCTTGCCTCTTCTCTCACTTGCAACTATAGAAATCTTGAGTCCTAAAATGACACAAAGTTTGTGAGCATAGATGGCCTTGATGGGATATCAAAACAAATGAAAGGTGAGAATGTAATCATCTTTTGCTAGGAAGCTGAATAATGAAAGGGGATTAGATAGCAGGTGCTGGTGGGTGGAGAAATAGGGAATATGAGAGTGCTTAGAGCACCATCTGTTCATACTGTTCTTGTACCATTAGCTGGATGTTTCTGTTTCAGACCTCCAAACATCTGGCTGTACTGATGGGGCTGCAGGCTGCACCCCTCATTAAGAGAAGAAAGTGCTAGTTTTGTGGTGGAGGCTTTTTGCATTTTCCTTTCCTTTCTTCTTACATACCTTGCCCCCACCTCTAACTTCAAACTCTGTCCATTAACTAAAACCCAAGAACAATTCATGCAAATTGCATGTTTGCTAAAGAGAGTACATTGGACAACAGCAAATATAAATGTAGCCTATGCTTTGTTCTTACTAAAACCATATGGGAAGTAATCTCTGATCTGACATAATGGTCCATCTTTTGTTTACAGTCGACTCTGTTACTGGGTATCACAACAATGCCAGAGAAACTGCCATGGACTGAGACTTCAACATGCTTGATGCTGCACAGCCCCACAGCAGAGAGGTCCTTTTCTCAAAGAGCTTACACAAGCATGATAATCACCTGAGAACCCATAATTTTCTTTATTCTTCTATACACTGAATATTTGGGTGTTTTTTTCAGCTTAATAATAAGAAGACTGTCAATAATAATAATAAATAACAGTAATAATTATAACAACAAAATAATAATAAAGCTGTCTCTAAGAGGTTTAAATATTTTCAGCATTCAAAAATTCTTCTAGTTTCCTTCTTTAGAAACATACATTTTAGGTAGATGAATACATCTCTCTTTTTTTAAACCTTCACTATTTACTTAGCAGTGGCACTCAGCTTGTCTCCTGTTCTCCATACAGTTTCCTATAAAGAATATATATTACCATAACCTTTGAAATGTCATGGAAAACAGGAGTTTATTTCCAGACTTATTTCCAAAGTAAAGTCCTGCTTGGGAGTTAAAAAGTATTTCAGTGGTGAAACATTACTTTGGTAGCTAGGAAAAGCTTTTCCATATTTTTGTGCTTTAAAAATACCTGCTTGTCTCCGATTTGGCCATCCTATAAGCACCATTGCCTCTTAGTGACATCTGCTGGAACAGATAGCATTGAAACATGTTTAGGTTTCCTGCACACTGCTACCTGCCAGCATTTAGCTTCTAAAGGAAAAAGCAACTCACCGTGTATTTCAAAGCAATACTTGGCCAGTTTTGGTTTGAATTTTTCCTTATCCCACAGGACAACTGTTCTCCACCTTGTTCTTGTCCTTACATAAATGGAATGGCCCATATGCCAACATGACAAAGATCCAGAAAGTTATAAAAGCTTCATTGTAAGGCTAAATCCTTAACAGGGATTGAAGCAGCTTGCATGAAGGAAAAGAGAGGAAGTCATTAAAATAATGAATCACTCTGCAGAATCCAGTTTTTCTACAGAGCTTATGCAGCTTTTTGCAAGTAGATTTACATTTTCAAGATTGTCAGTTTAAGCTACATCCTCCACATAGCTTTTCTTCTTCTGCTTCTCTCCAAGAAAACCAGCTGGAGGGTGTTTGCAATGAAATAAGACGGGAAACTTTTCTCTCTTCCCTTCATGACACTGTGCACATCTCTTTACTACTTAATATTGGCTCATTTGTGTCTGTAACGCCATCACTGTGCATTTTGATATGTCTTGTACTTACTGTAGACCAGAACATGAGTATTACTACATAAAACTAGAGACTGATTTGATTCATAACGGCATCTGGGACCATGTGACTAAGATTATAAAGTCAAAAATAGAAGATGAAGATTTTTCCAAACCTTTCTGGTTGCTCTATGTTCTTGTGCAAGTAGCCCAATAGACTGATCTCTGTGTAAATC
This sequence comes from Gallinago jamesoni, assembly GCA_025769975.1. NCBI lineage: Eukaryota > Metazoa > Chordata > Aves > Charadriiformes > Scolopacidae > Gallinago > Gallinago jamesoni. Next base: position 12,759,345 of record JAOQGH010000012.1, on the reverse strand, counting down.
AGTGATAAGATACAGTGTTTTGCCAGTGAAGTCAGGAATTTGCTCTCCAAAATTTTATCTTTTCCCCCACTTTATCAGGTTTTGTTTAGGATAAACAACACTAGTTTAGAGCAGATAACTCTTTGCTGGCTAATGTTAGGTAACATGAATAACTTTCCTCACTGACACTGGCATTGTGTTGAACTGCTTATATCCCAGGGACTTCGTCAGGAAGTTGATAAAGTAAAACATGTCACCATCTCACTTGGATAATTTGTACTGTGATTATAGGATAATTAACCTCCAGCAGAGGAAGCAATTGTTATAGGAAAAGGAACTGGATTCCATTCATATACACATCATAGTAAATGAAATGTGTAACTAAACAGATGCATTTTTTGTGACAATATAATTTGAACTCTTTTACATAGATTCCTGACCATTACTGAGCCCAAAACCAAGTGCCCTCTCACCAATAGCCAGTTATTCAACCATTACTGAACACTCCCATTACTAAAGCTTTCTGCTGCTGTACTGTTTGGGGTTGCTTTGCCTTAACTTAGGTAGCCAAGGTTGAAGTAAGACTCCCAGGGTTTGCTTCTTGGTTGGTGGGGGAAAAAATAAAATATCTGCAGAGTAGGACTCAGTTCTTTGCAATGCAGATGTGTGAAAGGAAGGAAGTGACACACCTCTGGAGGTACCCAGACTGTATGGGTCGTCTAAGGGGATCAGAGACTTAAAATTAGGTGAGGGAAACTTCCCAGGGTGCTCTCATAGCAGATGGCCCTTTCAGTATAGAAAAAAGAGCAGATTATCAATCGTTTTCCTGGAGAAACCAGTTTGAGAACGCAATGCATTTTTACCCCAAGGCATGGCTACATGCTATAATCAAGCCATTTAAACAGCAGGGGTTTTAGCTGCCAAACATATACCTAGGATCTCAAGCAAACTTTCTGTAGTTAATGCTGAAGACCACTTTCCGTGCTTTTATTCCTCTCAATATCTAAGTTACGGAGGCTTAAATGACACCTGACTGAAGTACAAACACATCTATAGGCAAGGATGTGTATCATTAAATACCTGCTTCATGCATCGGAAGCAAGTCTGCTGTAAACCTTTTCGGTGAAGTCTTCTCCAAGTCCTTTTGGCAGCTACTGTAATCTGAAAAGATGAGAAAATTCAAAAGCTAGTGTAAAACAAGCCTTAAATGATAGTATTAATTTTTATTCCTTTTTATTATAGATATTTTCATGTAAATCTTAGACAATCTCTTTTCATTTTCCCTTCAGGAAGTATTGGGCACTCAGGTAATATTTTACACTGATTTATTTTTATTACTACAAGTAACTATGAAGCATAAAACATATATGCTATACATTCAAATAAAACATAATGCATGAATTTTCTCTACAATACTGTAATTCCTTCCACGTTCTCCTCTCAGGGGAATTTTTCTTACACTTTAAAATAAGCTACAAGAGCATGAGCTACTTTTATTTTTTCAAAAATTGATGTCACAGTTATTGATAAGCTTTCATTTTGCTGATTAATTCCCCTTAGAATTCCTGATGTTTTTAGGTTGACCACAGCACTGCGCTGACTACTCTTTGCACTGTTTCTCCTAATCTGAATTACCTTATCAAGCAGGAGGTCCAGGTAGCAACCAACAGAATGGTCTTTTGCAGATGTGGAAATAAAGAGGGATCCATATGTTCATGTTTGAGCATTCCCCAGTTTTCAGTTTGGACATAGCTTTTCTGTAGGAAACCTGCAACTTGGCATCCCTTGGCAGAAAGTCCTGAAAGTCCATTTTGGGCAGGCGAAAGACAAGTTCTGGAAGGAGATAATTCTTGAAGTATCCTCTGGCACTCTGAGTAAGACATTAAGCTTTGCATGTACCATCATCTCTCCTGTTTGAAAAAAAAAAAAAATCCCCTTTCTCTTTCCTGAGCTTTTGAAAACCTAAAATATATTTTGTATTATTAAAAATACATACACTTCTTTTAAGACCTGGCTTTCTTCTTTTACGACCTGGCTTTCTTCTTCTACAACCTGGCTTTCTTCTTTTACATTCTCGCTATCAAGCCAAATGCTGAAGATTTTCCTGGATATCACTAATGTAATTATTGCAGTTTGAAGAAAGTGCCTTACAATTCATGTAAAGGTGTGGCTCTCTTCCCATTGAGCTTCAGATAATGTTTCCCATTCATTCAATAGAAGCAGGATCAAACTTTACAATTATTGTAACTTTGTGCAGTTGCATGTTTATTTTCTAGAGTTCCAAGAGCAGTTTAGGTGCAACATTTAAACAACAACAAAAAATTTCGCAGATTTTGATACAAAAGGTATATTTTATCATAGATGATTAGCTCGTTTAGCATCTTTCTCACCAATATAATTTAGAGTTCCTTATGAAAGGAGAAACAGAAGTGAGAAGGCACCTCCACAGTTTTGTTTGTTTGGTTTGTTATGTTTTGGAAGAGAACCAAAGCTCAAAACTGAGGAAAAAATACCTGACTGGCATTTTACTAAACAAAATAACCTCCTCTTTCAGCTTCAAAAGAATGTCAGGATTTTGTTTCCTTTTTTTTTTGTTAAAATCTTCTCTTAAAGAGAATATCAAAGACGTGAAATCTGACTTTCTACAGGATTGAATAATTTTTGGATCTCCATTTCTTTCAGGTACATGCAGAAGCTTTCCTCAGTTACTTTCTGTAAGCAAACCTGTTTTTCCACTTACCACTTTCCATTGTAATCCAGCAGATGTGTTGTTTTGTCAGGCTGACCAAAACCTGCTCTTACCTCCTGTTTCACCACCTTTAAAGCTCCCTTTATGAAATCAGAGTTGATGAAGCACACACTGGTAATTTTATGACAATTAGTTGCACAAAATGAGTAACAGGGTTCCAAGTTTTGCTTAAAAAAAATAATAATACCCTATTAACCTTGAAAAGAAGATTTGTTACAATCAAGTTACAGATTGCCAGTAATCAAATTTAGTCATGTACAGTCTGAATGTTCAGGAGAAGTTATGAATACATACACTATATGAGTATTTAGACATGCTTGTAGTCCTTCCTGTTGCTTACAAAGTCCTTACAGTGCTTAGCAATGTAAGGACTATTTAGGTAAGAGTGCAGTGATCCTTATGTGATGACTGGGATAGGAGTCAGTCTCTCTTGTATTCATTTGAAGGTGAGGGTGAGAAGTAAGCCAAATGAAGTACGTTAGTTGACTCATCTTCCTGGACTGAGAAAACATGCTCTCAGTCAACTGGCAGTTGTAAAAACAGTTGCCAGAATGGATTACACAGAGATTCATTCTGCATGCTTTCATCCATCCTTTCACCATTTCAGACTTAAAACAAAAACTGAAGAAAAGCCTCTTTACAGCACTAAGGATGGGAAACAATTTTCATTTAGCTATTGGTAATTTGACAGTTTTTCTTGACATATTTTAGGTTTCTCAGAGGGCAGTAGAAAGGGAGCATTGACAAGGAGAGATACCTGAGTACTTCTCTAACTCTATGGAGATTTCCAGACTAGACCATAAAAGGGTAATGTTTTCTTTCTTTTGGACTGAAATTGTCTTGGCAAGAAGAGAGCAAGTTACTGTTCTCCGGCACTCTGGACCAACTTCATCTTTGTGGTCAATCCACTCAAATCAGCAGCTCTTTATCAATACAGATGAATGTAACTCACTTCTCTCTCTGCAGCCAGTGCAGCTTCTTTTGAAACCTATTATTGCCAAGTAAAATACAGCTTTAAGAAGGCTCAGCATTTTCTTAAAAAGCAAATTTTTACCAGTGTCAACTTAAGTAATCAGAACTGTGGTGAAACATACAATATTTTTATAATACAATGTTGTAAGAATCAACATAAAAGCCAAATATCCCATATCATTAAAATTGTAACAATGGTCATTCTCATCCAGCAATAGTTTATAGATACCAAACTGTTATGCCAATTTATAAAAGGCCAGTAAGTAAACGGATGCTTAAACAGAAGAATTCCAAACCAGGTAATTTTATCATGCCATTACAAATGAAAAACATAGCTAGTTTAACTATTTTATCTTATGAAAATGCTAGGTGATCATGATACTCTTACAGAAGCCTGAAGATCGCATAGTTTATCCTCCTTCCTTTGGCAAATAAAGTAATTTCTTATATTTTCATAAAAAATGGGAACATACAGTCATTATATTTGTCCCTTACCTGTACTCTCCTTCATGGATTTGAGTTGTATGGCCGAAGTAGCTTGCTTTCCCAAGTCCAATGTAGATCTGCCATTAGAGAAAGTAAGTGAGGCATAAAACAGCTGTGTTTCTTTTGGGAGAGAAGTAGCAAAATAGAAGCTAACAAATAGCAGATTATCTAACACAGATTTCCGGCATCTCCTTTATTGTATGATTATCTACTTCTCTGAATTCTCCACCTTCTTCTCATTCAGAATGTCACCGTATTGGAAACATTTTGTATATTTATTATGTATTTAATTATGAAATGATTCCAGCAGATTCCAGGATTATTTAAATCATATCTATCACTCTTCATCAGCTGATTCATGCTCTGGCTAACATTATGGAGTGCAACCAATGCACAGATGTGTTGCAAAGAAGGAGATTCAAGAATAAAAGATACAAAGAAACAATGAGAAAATCAACAGTCCTTAGAATCAAATGAATGCATTTTTTCCACATGCAGAACTAGGACTAAAAAGCACATAAATTGACAATCAAAGATTGGTTAATTTGTAATGGTGTCTTTTTTTTCCACAAATTTCTTCTAACCAACCAGTGTCCCTGAAGCTGGAATTTCCCATATAATTGGGATCCACAGGTTTCTCATTTTGGATCCACAATTCCAAAATATAGTCTCAGTCATGGTAGCAAGCAAATTGCCTGCAGATTTCAATTCTTTGTTCATTAAAGTTAAAAAGAAAAATATTGAAAGATCTCACAATAGAAAAAAGGCATTCAAGAAATATTACAAAATCCCAGAAACTTCCTATAATTAGGTGACTGCAAACAACAAGAAATGTTCCAAACAAAGAAAAAAGATTCATGAAGCTGTGATAGTTCATCACTTCAGTGTTTATATGTATAAATTGTGTTTGTCTCCTGGGTAAATTTTGCTAAGGTAAAAGTCATCTGACTTGCTATTTTGCAGTCTTATGCTTTATATCATGCAGTTAATTTTGAGGAGGTTGGGGGTTTTCAATCCATGTGTTTGCCTGTGTTGATTGCAATATTATCAGCTAGCTATCACCTGGTTTATTATTTCCAAATATTGACATACTACTCTGTATTGATGTAATAAGTTCTTGTCTTACAAAGGCAAAGTTTGTTTTTTCTCAAGTAGCATTATTCATTTCTACCTTCAATACTTACTTCTTGGTTTTCTTGCTGTGTAAAAGAACACTTATCTTTTTTTATGAGTTAAAAGTATTATTACGGAGGTAAAATAACTTGAGACAGAAGTTCACGACAGAACTTCATTTTCAAACTTCCTGACCTCTTTTTTTTTTTTTCTTTTAAATGACAGAATTTAACTTGAACTAAGTTGTTGCCTGAATTCTGCTTTCTAGTATTTTGACATGAGAATGCATTACATTGAAGCTAGACCCGACATGATACTGGAAGAGGAATTAATCACAACCTGGTTAATTACTATTTTCCTTTATTCTTACTGCCTTCAGTGTATGAGTGCTTGGCAAGAGAAAACTCCATGTAATCCTGTGGAGGCATTGGGTTTTACTTCAGACCATAATCTGAATTATACATGATCAAATACCTATAGGATATAGTCAGATCTTTTGGGAGGTTTCTGTGTGTATTATTCTATTCTGTTGATATTTTTCTCAGTACAGGTAAAAAAAAGAATTGCTCTATTGGATCTTACTCCATCATTCCAAAAGCTTATCCATATCAACTGTCTATACCTGATGCTTCTGAGGAAGGTGACAGAACTTCACAGAAACAGCAAGTAATCTGTCCTCCCATATTAGATCTTAATTTCTAATAGCTGCACTTGTGAAACACAAAGATAAACACTCCTTTTAATGTTTTGGGGGATAATTATAATAATCCAACATACTCTTGATACTCTGGTGCGTGTTTGTTTTCTCAGTCTATTTCAATGTACTTAAATTCTTGTACTCAGCAAATTTCCTGTAAGATACTCTGCATTTTAATCTCTTTTCTCAAGAATGCGAAGCTAGTTTTCATTTTCTGAGAACAGGCTTTTTCTTTAATTTTCATTGCTCTTTTGTTCATCCCCTTCTTTTTCATCAGTCTGAGATGGGATAACCTGTGTGAATGTAGTATGTTAGCTGAAGATACACCTCTGATATCAATAGAATTATCTTTTTGTTTATTCTCTGCTCTCTTCCTTATATAACTTCATGTTTTGACAACTTTACAATTCACACCAAGCAGAGGGTAACAGGACTCAAACAAAATCAATTAACACTTCAGTTTTTTCCCATACTCCATATGTTCTTGTAGTACAGGTACAAAAGCTGATATTATGAAAAGACAAGACTCTAAAATGAAATTTTATTTACCTTATGCAATGGGAACGAGTAGTTTGTCTGAAAATTTCTGAAGTGGAAAAATTTGTGATTAGTTCAGTCATAAATACGAGTCCTGCTTGATTCACTAAGGTAGCCAAGATCAAGCCAGTCCCTGTAGCACACTGAAATTTCCTTGTATTTCCTTAAATTCTGCCTTGATTTTGGGAACCAGTGTATTGGTGACTATGTTACCTAGCAGACATACTTTGTGTCTTGAAACAGTTGAAAGAGATCAAAATCATCTGATTATGGTGGCTGCAGGTGACGCCAGATTATGTTTCTTCAACATATTAGTAAACGTCAATCTACTTTTTAAAGTATCTCCTGATTTTCTTCTACCAAATTTAAAATCTGATACATCTGATTGATGAGCACTAGAAGCTTAATTGTAGGATTTCTTTCCTTTGTCACTTTCCAAACCTCATGAATCCAATAGGTATTGAAAAGATCTGTAACTATTTTGTACATTTTATATAATTTATTATCCTCAGAAACTGGACATAGAAAGCTTGCAGTTTTAAGATATGCCTTTGGAACCCAAGTTGATGTCCACAAAGTGTCAGACAGGATTTTATTACTTCTAAAAGGATGTTGCAATCCATAACCAGTGGATTTTTCCATGTCAACAAAAGAAAATCTAGCTGCAAGTACAAAGAATATTATTTTTCTTTCTTATTGTTAGTATTTTGCCTGGTTGGTTGTTGTCTATCTTTGTTTCTAAGATATTGATAACATTAAAACCAAATGCTGTCTGCATTTGGATAGGTTTTCATCCTTTGTTCTACTTCTTATCACCTGCTAAGCTATTCATTATATACCTGTCTGGTAAGAGATAAAGGGTAACAAGTATTTGAAGAAATTTTATTTTTAAGTTAATCTGTGACTTTTCAGAGCAGAGGTTTCTTTCATGTGGTTAGACAGTTGTCTTATCCTGGTATCCCTCTAAGGTTTATGGACAAAAAATCCTGTGGTGTGGCACCACTTAAGTCAATAGACTCTTCATTGATTTTGGTGCACTGGATCTCCGTGATTTTCTGGGTTCTAGAACTAGTTGAGAGACCTGATCCATTTTGTAGTCCTTTACCTTTCCCTTATCTTTTCCCCCCTCCTTTATCACAACTTGATTTATACCCTCTTAGTAAGACATCATGATGTTAATTTTTTTCTACTCCCTCTTTGAATTGTCCTTTGACCAGAGAGAATAGCAATAGTTATGATTATATAGAAGTTTTGTTTAAACCCATGCAATTTATGAGAAGAATTACTGAAGAATATCCACTAGTGTGTCTCATGATGAGAATGGGTGGCAAGGCTGGGGATGCAACTTTACTCTACTGCAACTCACCATACCTCAGTGGCAGGGATTTAATCTCATAAGCACAAGGACATTCACAGAATTCCCGAAGAAAAGAACAAGGTCTGGGAAACAGTGCTTACCTGGTATAAACATGCATTTTATTGAGACAGATTAACTTTCTGTTGGAGTAAAAATAATTTTTGTTCAACACTATCATCAATTAGTGTGATGTGACACAATGAATACAATGGATTCAAAAAAGTATTATCTGGTTAATGTGCTGAAAAGGGATTTTTTTTTACATGTTTATTCTGACAGTTAAAGAGAGCCTAATTTCACCTGATGTTACTGGCATAAAATTTTAGCATCTATTGGTCCAATCCCTCTACAGACAGACTTTATGGATAAAAATCCTTTCTACTGTAAGTATATGGCTGCAGCAGATGAATGATTCCCTAGAAGTACAATAGTCTTTGCATATATATATATACACTATTCTCTATGGTATATATATACTACAAGGAAGCTATCTTGGGCATCATGACTAGAAACTTTAAAGTTCAAGTTAGCTGAACAACTTTAGTTTAATCCTTAAAGCATAATCTTGTGCCTACAAAGGTATAAGCCTCTCCAGTAGCAATATATTTATGGGAATTTGGTGGATTGGTGCTGGGGACAAGGAAAGAAGTCACCCTTAAAAATTGGGAAGGGTTGCCAGTAACCTCCCAAAACTCTGAGGTTTTATATATTGATGGCTGTTGCTGGTGCTGGTTACTCTTGCGTGCTCCCATACAGCTCATGATTATTAATGTCCTTACATTAGGACAGAACTGGAGAATTCTCCAATCTTCATTGATTTAATTTACAACTTATTTCCAATTTGAAAACAAATAGTAAATATATAAAGACCCATTTTCATGTCAGGATTGTTTTTCATGTTTTTATCTTGAAAGAACTTTCCCTTTCAAAGTCTTTTTCAAAATATTATAAGCCCAAAAACCACGACAGTCTAACATTTTAATTTTTTCTTTTTTTTTTCTTTTTCTTTTTTCCTGGAAATTATGTTTCTCAGAAAGCTCTTTGTTTTTTTCAGTTTGGTTTATAATAAAACTTATTCTGAAAGCCGTAAGTGTAGTGTAGTTGAAATTTCAGTGTCCATATATTGCTAGTTTTGTCTGAACTATGCAAGCTTTTGACAGTACTTTGCCTCTGTCATTCTGAGAAATAAAAATACGTAGCTTTCAAAGAAGCATAATTTACACTTTAATTCATATTTTTCTCTTATACAACCACAGTGAATCAGAAATGCGCTTTGTGAAATAAATGAAGCCAGAGACATTTAATGTTTTTATAGCCCTGAGAAGAAATATACAGAAATACTTAAATCTTTTCTTTTTAAATGATATTCAGCGCTTCGAAGGAGCTGTATTTTTTTTTACATTTATTCATCTTTTTTTTGGCTGCCAGAAATGAGAAAGGACAAAAGCTGCAATTAAACTCTACCATTCCATGAAATGAAAAAAAAAAAATAATGAAAAAAATAAATCTGTACAGCTGTTTTCACAGACTGCTTCGGCTCCTTGAAAAAGTTATTTACACTCTTGCGTTCACAACTATATTAAATCCTCAAAATAACTATGTTGACTGCCTACTTTAATTCTTGTCATCAAAATTACTTAAAAGCCGCTCTGGTAGCGTAAACAATTCTTCAAGGAATTTACATATTCCCCAGCATGAGGAAATCCATTTAGCAACACAGAACACAAGACGTCAACACTTTTCAATCACATGCTAATTAAACTGAACTATATGTTTGCAGAGTGAATGTGAACAACACACATAGAGAACAGCAGCCTCCACCACCATTATTTTTCAGAGTGCCTACATTTTAGTTCTAGTCTCTGACTTAGCCCATGATAATGCGAAAGGGACACTTCTAAACAGTCACTATTATTTTATGGAAATCCATGAACAATATTCTGCTTTGCAAACCTTTCTGCTTATAGCTTATCTTATTTTTCTTCATAAGCATTGTTTTACTTAAATGCAAGAACCTTTGTTGATAGTCAGTGCATATATAAGCATTGCTATTTTTTTTACTCAAGTTATAATCTTCTGTTTTTGTTTGAAAAAGACCCTTTTAATTATCAGGTCTCTAACAGGCTCCTCTTTCATCCTTCCCTGTCTCTCTAACTTCCTTTTCTGTAAAAGGTGTAATTTTATGCTGTGTAAGAACTGTTTATTGCAATAAAGAGCTGATTTACTTGTTCCTGAGACCTGATTATGTTGACATTAAAGTTCCTGTTATCCTACTTCAATTATATAAATTTACAGAACTTAAAACTTAGACTTCGTTTAAAGGAAGTTTAATTTGAGATCCTGTTGAGTTACAAGCTTTGCCTTGGCTTCACATCTGTGAATAAAGACAATCCTTTAGTTTGGTTTCCTCATGGTCACATTGAATTTATATATCTTTACACAGAAATGGGGGGGGGGGGGGGGGAGTAGG
>JAOQGH010000012.1:12719558-12748975 GCA_025769975.1 Gallinago jamesoni | reverse complement strand
CCCCCCCCCCCCCCCCCCCAGCGGGCAGCCAACTTTAACAGCTTGGCTTGTATTTTTGTTCATGGAGAATAGCCAGGTCTGCGGCTTGTCTTAAATTTTGATCAATCTGCAGGCCTGCCCAGATTTACTTAGAAATGCCTATGGGCACTATGCCTCAGAGAAAAAAAAAAAAGAAAAAAAAGAAAAAAAAAAGAAAAAAAAGAGAAGATTCAAAGCTTTTAATTTACAAACTGGCATTTTTTTCCATAATCATATTGTTGCTGCCTCCTCTTTTATTTACTCCTGTCCCTTGTGGAACCGTATGTTGGAAAAGTTCTCCATTGCACAACAAGAAATCCATGCTGATAAATGTTCACTGCATGTTATTTACCTAGAGAGAGCATTGCACAATTTTCTCCATAAATAACTTAATAAAACAAGCATAAATAGGGTAACAGTTCACAGTCAAAATCTTCTGCCGGACAATAGGAACCCCGGAAAACAAAAGAAAAAAATCTTTGCTAACACTTCTCTTCTTTAAAGGCTATAAAGTACTGGTACAATTTAATTGTGTAAAGAAATGGAAAATTGTACACAACAAAAGCAATGAATAAAAAGTATGAACTCTTATGCCTGACAGCTGATGTGTAGTAATTAATACAGAATATGAAAAGATACAGTAGCTACCAGAGTGAAGACATAAGGATTGATTTTAGAAGGTGAAAAGCATCCAGGTCATTAAACCTTCCAGAAATTCTCAGCAATTCTGAACCATAGGTGTTCAGATACATATGACTGGGACAAGGAAGTCAGGACTTTAGCTTAAAGAATATGTATCGGTGATTCACTGTCAAGAAAAAGCACAAAATTAGCTGTTCTGCTGAGGTCTGTCCAGATCTGTTTCTACTCAGGCCTTCACCAATGACCTGAGTAAATAGAAACCTGTGGTAAGCCCACAAGTGGCATGAATATGAAAGGGAATTTAAAATACATTGGGAAACAAGACTGAAATTCAAAATAGCAATAATAGACTGGAGAAACGGTTTGAGAAAAATAGAATGAAATGGAATAAAGCTTAATGGAAAGTGCCAAATTTAGGAATCATTGGCTACACAGTCATGTAGCATGCAATAAAGAATCAGGCTTTGATTTACTTCTTCAAGAGAGCAGATGGAAGATTAAATTATGAGCTGAATATGAGACTCATATAAGAATGGTTCCAGCATGAAGAAGAAAGAGAAGCACAATCATGTTCTAAACCGTTGTAGGAAGGAAAATAGTACCCTTTTCTCCAGAACATGACAGGATGAAATGTGCTTAAAATTAATCAAGAAATAGACGTAGTAGGTGTCAGAAAAATATCCAACTCATAAAAAGCCTGGAAAGAATCCACAGAGAATTGTACATTCTCCAACATTTGAGTCTATAAAACTGAAGACACGTCTTTGCATGTCACTGAAAGTGATTCCTTATATGGGTCCAGATGAAGTAAAAAGGCCACTTTTTACAATTATTCTTTTGATTTCTTGGTGGAACAGAAGTGTGCAAAGACTACACTCCCCCTCCCCCCCCCCCCGAATAACAACAACTAACAAACCTTTAAATTAGAGAATCATATCCATATTAAGTTGGAATTTGGGGTCAGGCCCAGGTCTTCTGTTCTTTAATAAAATCTCTTTTAACATACTCATATTAGATATTAACTCAAAGTTAAAAAGTTGATATTGGTCTAAAAAACTAATTTCACAGCATTTGTATGTTTGGATGACCAGAGATTTTTTCATCCCCACAGCACTATATTCTTTAAATTCAATTTTATATAAGGTCTAAGTTTCTTCTGGATTCTATCATGGTTATTTAAAGCTTGATTCTGACTAGATAGAGGCTGAAAAACAGTTTTGTAAAAGTTTTTCAGCATTTGGTTCTAGCAGTACTGTTTCTGGCACATTAAAATTCTGCTTTAAAATAATAAAACCAGATTAATGCCCTGTGTAGTTACACTCACTCCACTGAAATTACACCAAAGATAAAGTTGGCCCAATTCTATTCTAGCAGCAGCAAATGAAGTTTCCCTCAGCTACCCAGAGAATCGGGAGGGGAGGAGGGGGAAAGAACAGATGTTGACTCATTATTCTTTGGGGAGTTGTTTGTTTTTCATGACATCAAACAATTACGGAAAATTCAGCTGTTGTTAAGGCAGCTTTATTTTAATTGAATATACAATTACATAGGAATGTTGCTTTGGAGTGGCACTGCTGTTTGAGAAAAGAATAACAATCTACAGGATGGTGGAAAGACATTTAACAGGTAATGCTTTCTTTTAACACAGCACCTCCACATAAATGAACAATACAGTCTATTTTTAGAAAAACTCCAATTAGCTCGTGTGGTTATTTATATGGATAGGATTGTGACAGCAAGTCTTTGGACTTCTGCTGGCATAGAATCCTACATATGTGCTACTGACACATAAAAACTACCTTTGTGATCCTACAATCAGCTCCTCTCCTGGATCCCTGCCAGATCTCTGTAAGTGTTTGATGTTTCCTCCATACCCTTGGGGAATACCTCTCATTCACATTACGGCTACTTTACATCATTGTAGCATTATAAAGGACCTTTAAAATATCACTCATGGTGACACTTTCCTATGTCTGTATGGTGAAAAATGGCCTTAGTGCCCATGAGAATTAAATTTTAAATAGTGGGGAGGAACTTTTCCCACACATTCATGGCTAGGCCTGGAGGTGTCTACTCCACCAAATGCAAAGCAGAAGGAATACGGTCCTTTATGACTATGGACCAAGTTGATAATGCTGTAGCAATCACACTATGTCTGCTCAGTGGAAGCAGAAAAGAAAAATAAAACAAAAGGAAAAAACAATTTTTTCAAGTCAGATATGTTTACATTTTCCTTTGGAGGCTATCTCCCATGGTTAATCTTCTACTGTCAGATGCCAACTAACTGGCTTGAGGTCTTCCTCCTGCAGAGGATACTTACCTGAAGGACAAGGGCCTCATGAAGCTTGCATTGATGAAAGCGTTGTCAAATCTAACACAATTTTTAACTACAGCATGTGCATAAGAGGTCCTGATAGCAGACTGAAATTCTTGCTTTCTTGCTTTACCAACTTCAGACTCAAAGACATAGTTTGATCTTCTAAGGGAAATAGGCACAAAACTCAATATAAACTAAAGTAAAAAAACCTGAGATAATTCAGTAATAATATAGATGAGCACTTGGTGAAGATTCACATGTTCATATTTATCTGTCTAACTATCTCAAGTGTTTTTGTGCATAACACTTGCAGGAAAGTCCAAGTGTTAATTATTCTCGGGAAATTCTCATACTGATCTTGTGCAGAGATATTTCTGGCATACATATTCTCTGGGATGATTGTCTCATGGCAAATCCTGGTCCTTAACCACTTGCTGAAATACAACCCCCACAAAATGCATATGTATTTTTAAAGCTTTAGTGTCTGGTATCTTGGCTGTTGCACATTGCAAAATAAACACCTTATGAGTATTTTCTGGGTAAGGCTGAAATCAATTATGTTCTCCAGCCTAATTATATGCACAGACACATTCATATTTTCTTAATAGATTTCCTTGAATGAAAACTTGATAGCTATGACAGATTAATGTATGTCGACACAGGCAACTGCTGGTTGACCATATTGTTCTCACAATTGGTTGCAAAACAAATTATAAAATATATATAAAATTGTTTTGTCAGCTGTCAGTCATGCTACTTCAGCTTCCACAGTGAACTGAAGTTACAAATCTTTCAGGCCCTGTAGAGAAATTTGAGTCAATGCAAACATACAGAGAGTTGCTAAGCTGATGTCCTTCGTTCATCAATGCCAGTGTTTAACTAATGCCCCAATACGAGGTCAGAAAAAATCTCTGCTGGTATTCTGAGCTGATATACTAATGAAATGCAAACTGAAAGTCTTCTCATTTCAGCAGTAAGGACCTCATGGTGCTTTTTATTATCAGGAAAGTGACTATGACTACTGACTGAGATTTATGTCATGCTTCCTTTATAGTCAATGTAATAATAAAGCCCTATTTCCTTCGCTAATGGATGTTGTACACTGTGAAGAAAAAAAAAAAAAGGGTATTTGTACCAAATAGCCCCTCATATTTACCAGTTTCATTGTATGTGAATTCCATGTAAGCTTTCAGTTTTTAAATGGGATCTCCAGAAATCAAAACATCTGAAGAAGCTCAGGTTTTACTTATATAAGCAAGTTGGATTGGATGGAACAATTAAACTAATTAAGGTTAAGCCCAACATGTATCAAATAGTTCTGGAGGCTTTTATAAGTTCTATTAATTTTTTCATTTAGAAAAGCAATAGCTCAACAATATTTCTCCCACACTACACGTCTCTTTTTTGTCTGTATCTAGAAATTAATTGCACAAATATAACACGGCTTTTCAGGACCTCCAACTCAGATGAAAGCGAGCAATTTCACCAGAAAAGTTGTTCCTGGAAACTTTTTAGCCCAACTTGCAGATTCCAAAGAAGAATTATCAAAAAACCTAAAGGCTGTTTTCACAAAGTCAGCTTTAAGCAATTTCTTGTATAAATTTTCACATTTAGTTACAAGAATAGCTACATACATGAGTACCAGTTTAAATAATGTGATTTTCCATACATACCCAAATAACTGACCTCTGTGAATGCTTTGGATATTTGACTCCACAATCCAAGTAGGCACAAAATATGCACATACTTTGGCATAACTGGCTGCAAAGTTCATTAATTATTTCTACCCTTAATTACCCTGCAGTCTTATAAAAAAAATAAACACTTTTTTTGACCGGGGCTAAAGTAAGCTTACAGCAAACTTCAGGTTTTTATCTGGTGCTTTTTTCCCCCCTTTCTGATTGTTTGGATTAAAAGTCTTCTCTAGGTGATGTGATCTTTGAGGAAGATGCCAGAGTCTGTGCTTCACTCCTGCAGGAGTTAAACCCCAGGAAAACCTAAAGTGTTGGATTCCAAGGGCATTAGTGTTAATGCTTAGGACTAAGTGAAGCAAGGAACATGCTGAGCCCTATGAAAACACCAATTACCTTAACTAATAATAAAAGTAAAACAGTTTGTGGGAGTGAATGGAGCATTGTTGAAATCATAATGACACTGAAGGGAAGTGAAAAAAAAGCCTATCTTAGGATGGTTTACCTCTGAGTAAATAGTTTGCTCTTCATTGCATTTCTTGGGTTTCTGCTGAAATCTATGTTGTAATCTGAAGCCAAATAGGTGGAATCAACAGCAAAGATTGCTTGTTGAATGGAAATGAACATATTTCAGAAACTAGTTTTAATAACATCGCTAGAAGGCTCTTCGGTCAGAGCTCAGGGACAAAAGAAAATTCCTTAATTGGAGACTAAAAACTAAAAACATAAATGGGTTTTCTTCATTATATGACATTAAAATAATTTTGTATAGCTTCAGTGCTGAATTCCACTTATAGTTATGTGTATGTTGCATCTCCTGTAAGCTAGTAATGCAAAACATGACATTAGTTAGACTGCTGTGGATCAAAGAAATGCCCACATCTCCTCTTCCTCTTTTTACTTCACAGATTTATTAAGACTGAGACTATTTAGTGTTCATTTTCAGATAAACTGATGGTTGCCTCGATTTTTGGTTTTAAACCTGTTTTTTTCCTTTTTCCTTCTCTTTCCCTGTTAACCTTCTACTTGAATGCTGCTGGAGAGTATCCTTTCAGTCAGAGTATGCCTTCAGCGTATGTTCCCTAAGCTTGCCCTCTTTTCTACTGATTTATTTCAGAAGACTGTTGTATTTACCTAGGGCAGGTGAACACTCATCAGGATTTTCCATCCAACATTTTTTCCACTTGTTCTTCTCCTTTCCTCTTTTAAGGCATTCCAAATCTCTGCACTATGTTCTTAGTATGTATTCTGTCATTTTATTCCTGCACTGTTCACCCTTCTTCAAATGCAATACACTCCTGTAAATGATTCTCTGTAGGCTACTCACCAGCAGCCATCACTCTTTCAAGAATCAGCAGTTCTATTTAAGCCAATGTCTGGCAATAAAACCATAACGGAGTGACATACAGAAATAAATTGGGGTTTGAAAACAAATACCATTTCAGGCATAAAGAGAATATGAAAGGCATGACAGTGTTAGACAGCAAAGCAGGTAAATCACTTTTCCGTGTTTGAGAGAGCAAATGTAGGAGTTCATGGCAACTTCTTCCTTTAAAAAAAAAGGGGGGATATTTTATTGTTTATTAATTGCACTTCAGTGGAGTCCAGATATGCAGAAAAGCCCTCATTCCCAAAGGCTTAGGTGCTATTCAGATAGACACTACAGGACACCTCCATTCCAACAACAGGCTTGATATATTGCAACATACATTTATCAGGGTGTTTTTGGCAAATACTGTAGACTACTGTGTGTCTGTTTTCAGTCTATCAGTGGTGAAGCCTACCAGTAGTATACAAAGTTATGTTGTCATACACCTAAACGAGCATAAAGAAGTAGGGTTTGTCTAATCACAATGTTCGGCATCAGTTTTCCTGCTAAGTGTATTGCTCATACTGTGGAAAGGATCAATAAATGAATATGACTGTGGTACTGATCTCTGACTGCATCTGTATAAAGCGGAAGGAGAGTTCTTTTTGTTTCTGAAGTCCCTAGGTCCATGCAACATGAACACAACCCGGGGTTCAGTCTTTTGGGAATGCTCGACAAAAAATGTTAGTATAGAATTTGCATACATCTTTTTCCTTTAATTATAATGTGTGAAGGTTAGTAATGTTGTTATGTAGAAATAACAATTTTAAAGGCAGAGGTGCTTTTCATAGCCTGAGTTTCTCCCCTTTGTTTTGCATGCTTCTGGATGCAGAATGTGAACTTGGCTGCCTTGAAATTATAGTTAGACCAATGCTTTGGAATGTCCTTCAGGCACAAAAATCTGCCTTTTACAGCAGCCCTCAGCACTTTACTCCAAATTATTTGATTTTAAACTAATGCTAAAAATCTAAAGAGAGCCCCCTTTTGGTTTAAACCCCTCTCAGGCCTATATTGTGTTTCTGTCATAGGAGTGATTCTGAGAGGCACTAATTAAAAGTCCAATGAATGTGTGAGGGTTAAACTCACAGGCTCTGCTCATTAACAGTCGCTCACCTAAGAATATTTTGAGACTTCTTTTCTGCGATGGGAAAGAAAGGAATAAGACTAGACAACACTTAAAAACTCACAATTTATTACACAAACACACATTTCTGTTGTATTACTAGGCCTGCAGTGATGACAATATCTAATTTAACAAGAAGATGCCTCCCCTTCCCGTGTTTCTTCTCAGAAAATAACAAAAGAAAACAAAAAAATCACTAATGAACACCCCTTCCCCCAAGAAATAAGGAAAATCAGAACCATTTTGTTAATTGTCTTTTTCCTGCTGTTTCCATGGTAATACTGGCTACTAGACTTCACCGCAGAGTGACAGTCCAACAATTCACACACTACACCCTTTCAGGCACAATGAATGGCTGTGAAAGAGGCAGAACAGGCACTATTCAGGAAACATGTGATATCTACTCAATGCACTACCTTTCATCCACATTTTCCAAATTGCAGTTAATTTAATTCTAAACAAATGGCTAAGGGGTACAAATGAGGATTAAAAGGAAAAGAACATCTTGAGCTCTAATGGGGACGGTTTGTGTGAAGAACAATATAGCACTTTCTTCTGATGCCAAGGCTGCCGAATTGAAAGATGCACTTTCCCTCTTCTTCTGAGGCCTTAATTTATACTCTATACCAATAGTGAAATAAACATGGCAGGTTGGTTGTTTTGCTTTATTTTTTGACAATTTATGCAGATTTGGGCTTGTCATTTGGAAACATTTTTATTACAGGGAGATGTAATTTTGATTTTCTTCAAATGCCTGTATTTTTCTTCAACCCTCCTGTATTTTTCAAGTAAGAGAGTTTTCTTCATGAGGCCTCTCATTCGATCTGTCTCTGAAGTTATTGTTTTAAGTCCCATAGAAAAAGCCATGACAAATACTTTCAGGTCACCTTAAGAAACCACAACGGACCTTTTGAGGATGTCAGTGCCCGGAAGGAAATTATTATTCACATTAGATTTAATGACAGTGGGACCTTTTTTCATCTGATTCTTTTTATTTTGCCACGTAAAGAGTATTATTTTTGCTTAAAATTGATCAATGACCATATTCAGTTAGGCATGAGGCAAGATGCTTAAAAAGTTCCCATATTTGATAAATTTTAGCATGACATCATAAGCACTGATGATGTGCCAGATCTCCTAATGATTTCGCTCTCTATGCCACATGCAGTTTGTGATGAGAATGTTGATGTTGTTAAGGAAAATATTGCAGAATAGCAATATAGCTTTAAATCTAAGTTGCTTTTCACTGATTTTTCACTTTTTTATCTATCTTAAAACTTGAAAATGATTAAAACCAACCACTTATGTGAAATGCTTCCTACTCAGGAGAAATATTCTTCAGTTGAGCCATATTTTTGTACAACTGATGTAAGCAAAATGGCCCTTTAGACATATTTACTTTTTTTTTTTTAATATAATAAATAATTTTTACTATACTTCTTTTCCAGTTAAGAATACTTCAGTTTTTAAGAATTTCTTACACAGTTACCAGACATACTATTTTTGTATCAGTGAGAAACAGATGTGATATTGTATTGTCAATAAACAATACACATACAATAAACAATTGCACAAAAAAGCTTGAGAAGACTTTTCAAGTTTTGCAGATAATTGTCTTTTGACTTGTAAATATTTTCTATTATTAGGTTCAAGTGATCATGCTTACAGACTCTGTTGCATGTTACGTGCAAAACAAATTTTCGAGAAGGATCAACCATTTCTTGCCAAGGCCTCAGACAGAGCTGCATGATTTTACAATGTACCTAATATGACACCAGTCTGTCAGAATATGAAGACAAGCTGAAGACCTTTAATGACTAATTTTGAATGCAAAGTAGTGTTTTTAATAACTACCAAATACATAAATTTTTTTTTAGCAGGATCATACTTTAACAGCGGAGTAGCATTTTCAAAATCCTGTTGAAACCAATTTTTGGGGAATTTGTTTCAAATAAGTACTCAAGTTATCAATTACTTTTTTTATCCTTTTTTTTTACATGAAGTGACAGAATATCACTATAAAATGCACTTAATCATAAGCAATAAAGTTACCTGAGCTTGGGTACAAAACAAATTCTTTCAGAGATGTAATGCTTTTAGAAAATGTTAAGTCCAGTAGTTCTACACTAACACTAGTGAGGTAGATTGATTAATCAGCCTTCAAAAGAAATCAATCAATGCTATGATGTCAAAATTTCTTGGGTAGTGCCACATTGTTGAGTTTAACACAGAATTAAAAGTTTACAAAAATATCACTTTGTTTTTCAACTCCCCAACACTTAGTCCTTTACGGGGGGTGATAGCATATTTAAACACCTCGTATGGTTTAGGAAGTTTTAATAAGCTTAATCAGAAAACTGGCTCACGAAGAGATACCACATCTCTGCTTTAAAGTCTGTGCTGGTTTTGGTTTGTTATTACACAGTATTAAAAATACAGGAGGGCAAGTGCAGTGAAGAGAGAATTGCACACACATTATTATAACAAGGGCAAATTTTTGTACTGAAAAATGTACCAGAATGGTACTACAGTCCCATGTAATTATACATTCTTATCTACAGCAGAAAGTGACTTTGGTATGCCTTTCGGGGTCATATTAGAGCATGTAATCAGGATTTTACCATATACATTGCTGAAAAGGGATGGAGATAAGCATGCACATAACAGGTAATCAAGTCAGAGCCCGGAGGCCTAACACCTTTAGCCTAGTCTGGACAGATGTGTGCCTATGAGCTTGTGATAAACACTTTCTTATGGAAGGCTGATGTTGGTGTAGTTCAACATGGAAACAGTTATCTCTAGATTCCCCATGGTCTACTTCTGAATAGCTCATGGGAAGTGCTTCTGCATGGCTTCCCACCCTCATCCGCAAGCTTCTGATGCCCAGAGGATAGTTCTCATCACACAAGGGCTCTGCTTAGATGTATTCTCCGTGCAATCCCTTGAAAGGAGAATACTAAAGATATTTTCTTCAGTTTCAACTCCTTTATCCAATAGAATTCCAAACTTCAGGGTGAAATTCAGACAAAATGTTTCATTCTCTTTCGCTGCCACCACCAAAACTCTGGTCACAAGGAAATGCAAAAAAATAGGCTCTTTCCTGTCAGAGCTAGGCTCAGTCTTGCTCAAATGTTAGCCAAATTCCAAAGTTTAGGGGCTTTCAGAGAAGGATTGGCTGAGCTTGTAGTGAAACCTGAAAGCGTGTAGGTATTATCAGGCTTTTGATCTTCATTGCCAAAGAAAGCATGCATTCCTGCATGATAGATATTGCAAAACTGGTTTTATGGTATTAAGGTTTCATCATACAAGAAGAAGTCTTTTATTTTCCTCTTTTTGATTTCTGCTGGAAGTACCCGAGAAGGTAAAAATGGAAACATTCAGAACCATGCTCTCTTCAGCAAACCACGTTGCAGCTAGTGTTTTTCCAGAACAGCATTTTGATTTTCATAGTGGAAAAAGAGAAGGAAAAAAATGCCAGAAAAAGTAAGAAATCAAGAAAGTAGCGAAGCTACTAAAACCAGCACAGACAACTAAAGCAGTTGTCTGGAACTCTATCTACAAACCCTCTACGTTTTTGCTCTATTTACAATAAAGTCATTGAAACACATTTGCATGCCAATAAAACAGTGAACAGACATAGATTTTCATGCCTCCAGCAAGGTGCCATATTCCAAATTTAGCTCCAAATTCTTTAGCAGACCAGGCCTCAGTAAGTTTTACTAAATTTTGTTGCCTGACCTCGGGCCTTGGTTTCTGTTTTTCATTTCCACTATGGCTTGTTTACTCTTGACAGAATGACAGACATTCCTACCTCTACAGGTCACAGCTCTATCAGTGTGCTGATCAATCTGCCAGGAATATCATTACTGCAACCAACATACTCATCGGTGAGTTAACATACCGTTCATGTGAGAGGTATTGGTCCAGTTGCACAGCTGATGTATATCATAGTCATGGAGCAACATTGATTTACAGCAGCTGAGAAGCTGACACGTATCATCCAACAGCCAAAAAAACTCCAGTCATCCAGTGATTCCAGTATCTCTTTCCAAATATATATTCCCACACAGAATAGAAGTCAGTTGTCAGATCATCCAGATATGCAGTTGTTTGCTGAATGTTCCTCTTTCCTGGAGTGTCTTCTCTTCATTTACAAAACAAATATTACAATAAGGAGTTCTAATTTATTTCTAAATAGAGAAGCAATTTGTAGAATAAAGTTGACTCACATGACCAAGGAATTACTTTATTTTTAGTCTTATTTATAATAGGAAAGCAACAAGAAAGCAGTATTGGTAGAAAAATGACATTTATTTCTTCCCTCCTCCCCTTTTGTTTGGGCACAGTATGTAGATTTGGGGATCTTTAATTGCCAAGCCCTCCATCATTCTCAGAGGGGTTTTTCCTGACTGACCTAAGCCTCATCCTGGTTCTAATACAAAACAGCTGAAAACCTTCTACTCTAAGGAAAAAAAATAGAAACAAGGCAGAAGATATTGTCACTAGACACATATTTGCTGCTTGTAAAGGAGATATATAGCTCCCTGGGCCCACTTTAAAACCAAGGCCAAGATCTGACCTCAGTACTTTCCTCTCCGAGCAGATGCTTAGCTATGAATTCACTTGTCACTTAAGAAAGGAGCCCTTGATTATTTTTTTTTTCTCTTTCCTCTGGCCTAATAATAAATGTTCCTTTAAAACAATTGTATCCACATTTTCTATGTAAAGGTTTTTCTCTAATATCGCTGGGACCATAACAGTTCACGAGATGAATTGTATTTAAAGACTGAAGCTATCGCTTCCCAATACTTTGAATTAATTTTCCAGAAGATTGCAATTGATTCCTGTGCCATTTCTGAGGACAATTCCTCAGATGCAACATTTCATTTTCAGGGGCAATTATTCCTAGATCCTCAGTTCAAGACTGTAAGCCTGAAGTAAAATGTCAGTAAGAGGTGGAGAGAAGAGACAAACTAACAGACTGCAGAGGACCCTCTGCATGTTGCCTGTACTACACAGATCCGGTGAGAAACATGGACAAGCAGAAGTTCAGGGACCATGATGGGATTGTTGTTCTGCATCTATACAGATAGATGATGTCACTCAGCTTTATAAAGATGGACCCAGCTTCATATGTAGTGTCCAAAGTGCAGTAGGTTATCTATTCAGAAACCTCTCCATGATTTCTCAGACTCTGAGTCATCGTGAGAAATGACACACCACTGATAGACCTTATTCATCAACTTTTTACCCAATAGAATTTGTAAAACATTCACAGTGAGACAAGAAACCACCCATGATTCTTCTGGTTTCAGATTTCCTTAGAAATTCAAAACTTAGGTAAAGGTTATTGTGATTTGCTAATTTTTGTGAATGTGTTGTGAAAAATAGGCTTAGTTTCAAGGGTCTGAAGTATGAGAAATGTATGGCTTTTGTAATGACACTGAATGATATATGAATACAAGAACTAATTCCAGTTTTTCAATTTGGATTTGTCTGGAGTTTGATGCTTGCTACAGTCCTCAGACACAAAGTTAAAGAGTGTACTGTCAGGAATTGCTGTAAAGTGAATTAAAGTGAATATATTAGATCTAATGCAATACTTGTTTTAGTAAGAAAGGGAACCTTAACAGGAAACTACAATGCAAATTCTTTAATATAGGTTTATGAACTGTTTGAAAAAAAGCCATCCAAAGTAGATGTGGTGAGCAGACCTGAGAGAGTCATGTAAGTATGGAATAGAAGTGAAAGGATACCAACATGAGGAGAAGTAAGAAGTCTCAGATGAGGCTAAAATATTGAATACATTGAATTTAATAAACATGGACAGGTCTGGAGTCAACAGCAGAGCCAAGACTTAGCTAAAATGGTTAGTTAGTAATAATGAATATTTCATTTTTATACTACAAACCCTCTCAGAAAACTTTCTGTGAAAACATAAGCACTTTTCATAGCATTGGAGAATTAACTCATTATTTCTTGTAACATACAAAGAAGTTACTTCTAATGTGAATGCACTGTAGTTGAAAAACTTTTAGATTCAAGATATAAGGATGCTACTTATAAGACCTAAGGTCTAATTATCTTGGTAAAACCATATGATTGACTGCTATAATCATATCAGATACCTCAGTATTTGTGACCTTTTTCTAATGATGAGGGATTATGTCAGTCTCATTTCTCAACAAACACAGGATGTATCCTACTCTTCAGAACAGGGGCAACTTCTCAGAATGGATTTTCAGGGAGGATATTACTATGAACAGGAGGACTTAAATTGTCTAATTTTGAACTCCAGCATTGCAGCTTGACTTGGCTTATAAACAGACTTTTAGAAAATATTGAGAAAGTCACAGAAGCTGTATCAAAGATTAGGAGGTAACAGCTTCCTTTGCTGATGTACACAGAGGGGGTTCTTATACATTCCCTGGACTGTCCAGGCTAGAATTTATTGTCTGAAGAGCTCTGCTTGGGATGGCATCTGCCAGTTGCATTGGAGCTGCTTGAAGGTGCATGATGCTCTTTAAAACCTTAAGGCTTCAATCACAGAGTGCTTTATCAGCACCAGTGCAAAAAAGAGTAGTCATTTTGCAAGATCTATTGTTCATATGCTTGGAATTTTGGGATTTCTTGAAAATAGATGTTTAGATGAAGAGCAGGGTAGCAAGTCCCAGCTAAACGACTCTCTGAGCAAAGTGGAACTGCTTCGGTGCTTGGCAGTAAGTCCTGAGAATCACGACTGCTTTGGACAAATGACTATCTGCTCTTCTTACCATTTTCACAAACTGCTAACCTAAGAGGCTTAGGTTAGACAACTCTTGTCATAGGACTGTTTCCAGAAGGTAAGTATACTCTAGGAGTATACTTTGGCATAGGAGTTCTTGCACGTGAGTCAGATTAAAAAAATAAATAAATAGATTTTAGGCTCCTGTGCCTTGGATTTTGGTGCTGGCCAAATCATAGAATCATAGAATGTTGTCCAAGTGTGTGGTAAATCTGATTTCCTGTCTACCGAGCCATAATCTTTATTTTTCCCTCTATGTTATTGTGTGAATTCAAAAGTGATCAGGAGATCCTGACCAATAGTTTAGGCACACATCTTTGCGAAATGCTGTCAGGTCTGCACTCTGCTTCTCTGTCACCTACAGCAGAATGCATGAACTCACTGCATCACCAAACCCTCTCCAATAAACAGAGCCTTTAGGAACGTTTGTCTGGTGTGTTTGTAGATACACAGCGTGCTCTCTGCTCCATCAATGAAACAAACAGGATAGCGGGGTGAGGGCTGAGAATGGAGGTCATTCTGCTCAGGTAGGACGTTTTTCCCAGTCTCTGCGTGAGGGCACAAGGACAGTTCGGGGACCTTTGTTCGGGGGGGGGGTGGGGGGGTGGCGTCGGGCGCGGCGCTGGGCGGATCGGGGGCGACACCGCGCGGCGGCGGCGGCGGCAGCCGGGACCGAGCACCCCCTTCTTTCCGGAAAGAAATTAAAACAGGCAGATGGGGAAGCAGTCCTTTGTCTTTAACCCAGTGCTAAGGAAAACATCAACAATTCTTTTTCCCTATTGTTTTCACTTATGTATTAATGTCTCTATTTTCCTCCTACTACCCCCCCCCCCCCCCCCCCCCCCCCATTCATCTTTTATTATTTTCCTCCACTCCTCAAACTGGCAGAATAAAGAAGTTTGAACAGGGGATCCAGCTTTTGCCTTAGAGCCCTGCCCAGCTGGAGAGCAGAGATGGATCTGCATCGTCTGGTTGGGCACAGCTCTGCCCCAAAATTGGTTCTCAAACCATTTCCATTGGCCGAAGCTACCCTAATTGTGGGGGGATCTGGGGGGGACCAGCACTTTCTACTTTGTCCTATTTACTCCAGACTTCTGATTTTTCACTTATACTGTGAAGAACCAACCATACTGAGTTTATAGGCCTCACAGTCTTCGAGAGAGAAGTGTTAAAGCAATTACAGAATGTGCACTGAACTATGGTTTAAACTTTTCTGTAGTACCTTAAAGTATTGTAGCAGCTTGAAATATCTGCCACAATAGATAGAGAAATCACTAAAAATGGTGTAGTACGTGCACCTTGGCTTATTTTGCAGGAGTCTGTGACTACTGATGTCTTAAAAATGCAACAGCACTAACTGACAAGGGTATCTTGGAGTTTCTACCTTTGTAGCTTTACCTGTCTCACATATGTTGTGTATGCACCACTGCCATCAGCCATGTCTCTCAGAAAAAAGCTTTGTTGTCTTCATCACTTTTTACAAGACCGCACAATAACCCAGACAGTGCTCCATTCCTCAACAGGAAAAAGTTGTAGAACTTTATGGCTGCAGTAAAAATAAGCGTAAATCGGCAGACCAGCTTGATTTTCCTGTTTCATACTGAAAATTATCTTGAAAGCCTCTGTCTCAGTTGTTTCCATGTCCATGGGAAACTTGCCAAATACTATATTGACTCTCCTACTATCATTTGCATGCATTAAAAAATATAGGCCAAACTCCTTCACTATGGAATAGAAACTGTGCCCACATAGACCACAAAGCAGGCTCGAGAGCAAGGATTTGGTACATTCTTATCTTCTTTAACAGTTTCCCTAGAATTTAATGTTCCTCTTGAACTGAAAAAGGTTTTTTACATAAACATGTACTGTTTGAAAAATTTACTGTTTAAATATTGAAAACCAAATGATTATTTTAGTCTTCCATTGAAAATTTTAAAACTCTAAAAGAATAGTTTTCTTTTTCATTTCTTTGAGAAAAGGTCAAAAACCTCCCTGTCTGAGTATTTTCTGACTCTTGATACAGAAATCTTGGTGGCTGCCTTTCAGTGTTAAATGATAAGCTGTGTATAAAATCAGTTCTAATTTATTCTAAGCCTTCTGAGTTATGTGCAAGGAAAAGACAGAAGTTTTCTGTTGTTTTTAGCAATGAGGTGCTTAGCTGATTTATTAAGCGAACTTGTATATATTGCTGCTAACTCTTCTGGTTTTGTCATGAGTTTATACTGCTTCTCTTAAACAATCGTTTCTTGGAGCTGTGTAATTTCATGATACTCCTCACTTTTTTAAACAAAAATATATAATGTTTTAGACATCACGCAAGTGTAAATTGTTTGTGAATATAAAGTAAATTTATCTCTAAAGCTGAAAAAAACCTAACCAAAAAGATGAATGGTATATAATTCATATTTAATCAATGTGCATTTAAAACTGTTTTATGATTTTATTAGGAATTATTCTTAGTTTTCAACTGTTTCAGTATTTTTAAAAAAAGTAGAAAGTACTCATTCTTAAGTTTATCATTTTTTCAACTCTCCCCACCCCCCCAACACTAATCCTTCTCACACTATCATGCACTATTGGTCCCCTCCACCCCACCCCAGAAAAACCCCACCCAACTCAAAGATTCAAAACCAAAACAAATCACTGGCTTGTAGTAGCAGAATTACAAAGTAAAAATATAATTCAAAGCAATCAAATGTTTAATATGTGGCAGTCTTATAGAGGTATAATTGCTTTCTTATCTTACACAACTCCTCAGTGCAAACCAGTATTAAATATCAACTTTTCATTGATGAACTATCTGTGCAGGAGAAGAAAATTAGTGCAATTAATTGGAAATATATAGTACACCATTAGTGTGTTTTCTTAACTGAAGGTGAAGATGATCTCTGAACCATGATTAACATGTTTGTAAGAGTGGTTTTTGTCAAACTGGAGAACTTCTATTATATTTTTGGTCTCCCTGTTACACAGAGAAGGACTATGGTTGGTCCTTAGTTCTGGCGAATGTCCATTGTCCAGCTCCACAGTCAGTGGTTATTATATATCATAAAGGCCCGTGCTCTGAAAGACACAGGATGTCTAATTAATCCTTAAAGTCAGAATTATTTGCACTGGTTTTCAAACTGTAGTTCTCTAGTCAGAAACAAAACCAATGCAGCCTCTCCTACTTAACCAGGTACAGGACTGAAAATTAGAAGCTGCAGTTCTGGGTGGATGTATGAAGAATTCTAAGAGATAATTTTGGGGTTGGCAATGATTTGGCAAGCCCTAAAGTCTGGAAAGGAGTAATCAACATATGGGATATTCTACTGCCAAGAGATGGGGCCAGAATTATTTTCCACTGGATGAAAATTGCTCGAAGGAAGTATTTTCAAAGCAAGGCCTTCTTGGATCTTGATTCCTATACCTAGAAGTGCAGAATAATAACATGGTGCCTGCCATTGGGGCAGGAACTTGCCCTTATTAGGTGCCTGAAGAGCCTTAGGGATTAATGTAAACCAAAAAAGGATTAATAATCTCCATAGCTGCTCTCCGAGCTCTCTGAGTCACAAACTTCGAAGAAGTTTATGTTACTCTGCCCAGGTCGTGGTAATCTTTCTTCTGTTGCTCAGTAAACTGTTGAATTATCACACTCTGACTAAAATTCTAAATTAAAAAATTGTATTCATACTTGCCCTGGTTAACAAAAGCTGATTTCAAATGAAGGTTAATATCAGTGTAAAGGCTACAAAAACATATGCTAGTAAACATTCTTTATTTTATTTCTTACAGTTCCAAAACTATTTTAGTCTTACTATTGGTCTTATATGCAGGTCTAAATTTTACTCCAATGGTGATTTACCATCTAGTCATCCATTGCCAGGAAACTTAGTATTGCAGTCTTACTGGCTGGCTGAAGTGGCCTTTCCTGAACTGTAAGCATGACTAATTACTAGGAAAGTAGAGTACAGAAACAGAATTCAAGAGATTTATATTGTTTGGAACACACATTTCCTATAATAACAACAGTCCTGGTTTTGCATTCATGGCCATATGAGGCAGAGTACCATTGAAAAGAAAAAAAAAGGGGGAGTGTTTACTGGAAAAACTGGATGCCTAATGAAAAAATCACTAAGGTTAGCAGTCCTGTGACTTCAGTAGCTACTTAGTCATTCCAGTGTGTGCTAACTGAGCTAGTCCTAGCCAGAGGACATAAAAATGCTTTCTCAAGTTGCTATGTGCAATTTTATCTAATAAGGACCTTAATACAGATGGGCAAACCTCAAAAGGTTCAAAGTTTGGACTCACTTCCAGTAAGCACACATGCACATTTGAGTGATTATCTCCTTTCGTGTCTGCAAAATTGGACTGGAATCCTGACAAAAGTGAGATTTCTTCTCCTGGGATAATTCAGCACTTTCAGTCATGACTGCAAAGCAAGGTCTCTTCTCTTGGGGTAATTCAGCACTTTTAGTTGTGACTGAAAATGCAGAGGCACAGTTAAAAAACAACAAAAAAGTATATATACACACAGGAAACAAAAAATATTTCCTTCTGAGAAAGATTGCTGATGTATCTTTTATAATTAATTTATCCCTGGTCTAATGGTATAAATATTCTGGAAAATTAAGGCCACAACTTACAAGTTTAAAGGCCAAAATGGCCTTTAAAATACATATACAGGCATGTGCAACATAAAATACAAAATAAATTGAGATTTTGGGATGAAGAGGGGACAAAAAAATAGTTTTGGTGTCTATTTTCAAGTGTTCTGTTAATGTTTGAGTATCTGACAACTGAAGATAAACCAATCATCAAGGCTAAGAGACTCCTAGATATGAACACTTTTATTCATTCTTTTAGAAAGAAAGGCTATTTTTCAAGGTTTTTCCATCCAAACTCACAATAACAAATCATACATTTAACTGAATGTTGCAAAGTTTAGACTATTGTATAAATTTGACTTCAGCTAAAGCCAAAATTTCTAGGCAAAAAGTACTACAATGGTTTTGTCAAGGAGAGAAAGAGAGATAAAATGCTGTACAGATGCAGATATTCACAAACCCAGTGCGAACATAATATTATGGAAAAGCAGCACCAGGCACATGCTGAATCACCTCTGATTAAAACCCAGGCGACACAGCACCGATAGTCCTGTATGCAGTGACTTATGTCTAGGAAAAACAAAAAAAAAGTAGTTCTGGATATTGCTTGAGTTGTATAGAAAATATTTTATTTGTTTCACAAAAAGCAAAGGAGAATAATTTTGATATCAGTTGCACTAACATCTGTAAGATCCAAGCTTATTCACCTAATTGTAGGCACTTATCTATGAGTCAGGAAAGTCAGGAATGGGACCTTCCAAAATCCCTGGCTATGGGGAAAAAGGAGGTGGCTGTGTCTCTCTGTAGAAGCACTTACCTTTCTCCTTTCATCAAGGGAAAAGTCAAGTGTAAGTATTGCCAAAATGTAGGTGTTTCAGTAAAGTGACTAAATTCATGCCTAGGAAGAGGCAGATGCAGGATGGTTTCATATCAGCTTTGATTTACCACAGATGTAAACTGTGGAGGCTGTTTTACACATAAAGACTTTGTGAGGAAACGCTTCATATGTTAAATAATCAACTGTAATTGTATGTGACTGTACTGTTTACTCTATTTGAATGTATGCTGATGTATTTGTATTTGAGTAAACCTATCCTCAAAAGAAACTTGGTGTTCCTGCTCTAGAACTAAACACATTTAAACTGCACCACTCTACACAGGTTCTTTTTCTCTCTCTTTGTGAGAGATAGGTGCTCGATAAGGAGTGCTTATGAAAAATATATCCACAAAAGATAAAAATCTGTCAGCTTGTGACCTCAGTGATGCTTACACAATCTCTGTGTAAGTCATGAGACTGTTACACTCAAACAGTAAACAGGCTTAGGTGGGCCAAATGATTTGGAAGAAGTGTCTAAAAATTTGCAGAACGCTTCAACACCAGAGCAGTGTCTTTGTGGCTAAGGCTTGAAAATATTTTCAGGATACTGATATTTTGTGAAGACAAATGGTCATGGCTGATGCAAAACAGGATGGGAAATTGGTAGATGCTAAAAAAGAAAGGGTGGCAGGAGCAAAGTAGAACACCAGGAAAATCATCTTTGATAAGTCATCACATATTGGTATGCAGAGGTAGAGCCCATGTGTGAATACCCAAGATAAAATACTAACGTAACTGGGAAGTGATGTAGTGAGAGTCTGGGTGAAAATTTTGATTGAGAGAGAGGATGTGTCTTTGAGAAGTTATGAAGAAACAAATAACCATATGAAGAAGCAATTAACCATATCTTGGTTAAAGGATCTAATGGAAAATCTCTCAAAGAACAACTTTCACAGACTGCAGTGACTTGCAGCGTATTTCACTAATGTTTAACATAATCAAGCAGAAATGAGTCTGATTAAGGGTTCAGGAAAATATTTTTTGGTCCCAGCAGTAACTGAGTTGATAGTTAAATAGCTATGATGTGGTATCAGAGACAGTTTGAGACTTTACATTGAACAGGAGGTGATCTGAAGGAGAGACTTATCCCTACAGATTGTCAACACAGAGGTAGAAATTGAATTTGTGTATAAAATGATCCAAGAAAATGCGTAGCAGAAGAAAGAGTCCATAACCAGAGTCCTGTGTGGCAGTTTGTAGTGGTAGGTGGAGGAAGAAATTAAGGCATTTAAGGTTCACACAGGCAGAACCATAGATGGGGACAGTGGGGAGAATGACGCTAAAGATATCGTGATCCAACAAGACTTTTTGAAGAAGGATGTGTCAAGATCACCAAAATCTAAAGGAAGGTGTGAATTCAGTATTAGCTTTGAGGTTTGAATAAGAAAACTTGGTCAGTTTGGGAAAAACTGATACAGTGGAATATATAAAAAACAGGAATTGGATTGCTGTTAATTTCCTCTTGCAGGAAGAGATGGAGAAAGGAACAACTAGGAAGGAAAGAGGGACAGCAAGATTTTTTGGCAGTGGAAAGTTATCGAGTGTATTTGTAATGTAAAGCTGAAGTCACAGAGGCAAGAGGGCCTTCCTGGGGTTTGGAGGGAGCCACTCGCTTCTCTCATCTCAGGGATGAAAGAGAAAGTGAGCTTGTCACTAGCACTGAGGTAGATGCTGATACAGAAAGAGCTTTTTGATGTCTATAGAGGAAAGATACTAAAAAAAAATATGGCTTTTTTGTGATAATTCTGTGAGAAGAAAAACCAAAAATGTAAGTAGAAAACAAAGACATCTCCAAAGAAGTCTCCAAAAAGGAAGTCTCCAGAACAAGAAGAACAGATCTGGGGAGAAAACTGCACATGGCAGATAGGTTGGTATATTATATACACCCTTCAGTGGAACACCACAGGATGCGTACCTTACATTAAGTCAGCCTGGACAGCCTGGATGCTCCTTTAGTGTCTGGAAGCACCTCCCATCCAAAGCCTGAAATTTTTGAAAATGCCTGGGGAATCACTCTCGGGAGCAACTCTCTGTCAATTCTGGAAATGTTATATGTACCGAAAAATGAAAAATAGGTTTCTGGATGGCATGAGAAAAGTTTGAAAAAGAAATCAACTCTACAGCTGTTTCTGATTAGCACTATCTTTAGAAGTTTTTATAAGCTGTAAAATATAACGTGCCAATGTTAAGTCATTTATAATTAAGCTTTTATTTCAAGATTTCTTTAAAAAATAGATATAAAAATTCTTACACCAAAGATGAATAATAGCCTTTTTATAAGCATTGCTAGCTTAAAGTCATTTTAAGGGCAAATTATTTTAAAGACCAAAAGAACCTGTGGACTCTTCTAAGGTTCAATGTCATAGAAATTATTTGACACATAATAGAAAATAACATTTCCTAGTGTAAATTAGTACAGATTAACTGAAATTAGTGAATTGTGAATTTACAAGAAACCATATCAGTGAAAGGTGTAGTCTTATACCTGTACAATAGCTTCATTACTTTCTGCAAGTTTCAAAGAAAAAAGAATCTTCTGCACTGAGATAAGATATGGCTTCTGAACATTTAAGGGCATTTGCTTCTTTTTGAACATCTGTTTCTTTTAGACCATTAAATTTTACCTTTGGAATCGTACAGAAGATAACATTTATCTTTAACTGAAGACTCATTACTGCTGCATATTATTAGGTACATACAAAACATAAGTTTTTTTGGCTAACCTCACATATCAGTTCCAAGACAAAATTCGCCCTCCACAGAAGCCTTTTTATCTTATAATAGTAAACTTCAAATTTTATAGTTTTTATCTGGCAGAAGTTTAACTGTAATTGAACAATCACATTCCCACATAACTCATTGCAAGAAACTAATTTTGTTCTGAACAAGAAATAAAGAATGACCATTACTGTTAGACTTGCACTGATGTCACCCAGTTTCATTATAAAACTTTCATTTCTAATTCAAAGTTGTCTCTATCAAATCTGAAGAGTGACCTGATTTTAAAAACTTCCAAATACAGACAAGACTATTCTCCAAGGTTGTCTTTGCATCTTCTCTTTCTTTAGGCATTTTTATAAATCATGTGAATTTCCTTAAAAATAAGACCAATTGTCCAAACTACACATCTGGAACCAAAACATGAAACATCACTTAAAGAAAATAAACAAGTTACCTATTATATACTCAAGTCAGTGTGAGAGGTGGAAGCAATTCTTGATTTTTAGACAGAATTCCCATGCAAACCCACTATTTTCCTATGTTCCTGTTAGCCATATGTTACATGAGATGGTTCCTGTCCACAGCATATGTTACAAAATGAAACCATTTCAACATGTCAGACACAACTATGGATGCAGACCCCACATATATCAAAATTAGATAATTTTCTGGTGATATCTAGTAATAAAATGGGTGAAAAAAATCCTTTTTTTGTCTTTAGTCATTCACACATCAGGAATTTATTTTTTTTATTTACCTTTTTCTCTTTTGGAAACAGAAAAAAGATAAGGCCGGATTCTCTTCTGGGAGCAGTCTAATTTTTCAGCAGACATCAGATTTCAATCAATGTGCCCCACTGCAGACATGATCCCCAGGTTTGTATATTATAGAAAAAAAACAAGGTCCATTTGACTTGCTCTACAACTTTGGGGTTCGAGCTGGATTCACCTTTCTCAGGCCATGCCTCCCCAGCTGGGCACTGTCAGATTCAAGCTTTCAGTAGAACTAATTAGCTCAATCACAGCATGAGCTAATGCGACTGGATGGGCTCCAAACTGGAGCTACCTCACACCCATCTGTCTCGGAGAACGGGCAGAGGACTGTGCTCTGTCTGCGTGTCGCCTCGCCTTAAGCCTCCAGCGTTGGTTTGCCTCCAGCTTCCCGCTCCAGTTCATAGTGGGAAACTAGAAGTGTAAAAATCTAAGCAGGCTACAAAGCTATAAAAGTATTTTGGTTTTGCTTAGATGGAACAGCGCTTGGCCTCCAATGGAGCACTCCCTATTCTTTGTTTTGGATTAATTGAAAGTACAAACTTTGGCCTAGTTTTGTGCGTAATTCTCAAAATCTATATGTGGCATGAACTGAGAGACAGAGCAGGTTTATTGCAAGCAGAGGACAATGTTAATGACTTGCCTTAAGCTACAGAAAAATTTCATTGCTTGTTAATATTCAAGTAGCTTGCACTAAATCCAAAACAGGTATTTGCAACTGTACTAATGACTGGATAGCAGTTCTACACTGGACTAATAATTATACTGCCAGGGGCTTTAGATTCATGAGGGTCAATCAGAAGTAGTAACCACAACTAAAATGAGGAGTATAATCGGCTGCTGCCGAGGAAGAATGGGAAAATCAAGAATCACTAGACTTTTAGCTCTCTTGGTTATCTCACTGCTTTTTTTTTTTGCACAGGAAAATATGTCATGGAAATGTTGCAAGGAGAGGGGAGCAAGGGCAAAACAGCCAACCTGACCTCCATCAAGGGCTGTAAGCTTCCCACCACTTTGTGAACGTGGGCAGGGCTGACCACGCTGGGAATGTGCTGACTGCATCTACTGTCCCTGGTCAATGTAATGTGGATCTCTAATATTCCCTCCTCATTTGTCAAGGTCTCCAGGAGAGGAGATCAGTAACTTTCTTCCCACAAGTACAACGCTCACTGAAAAACAGCTGCACTCCTGAGAAGAAGTTACTTGAGATTCAACTGAGATCTGTAATATTCTCTGGAGTCTTCAAACTATAAGTGCAGCTCACATTTAAAAAAAAATAAATGACAGCACTTTGTCTGAAATCTCCAGTTGGGCTCTTCCTCTCTTCCTCCTCCTCTTTGCTCAGGGCCATATCGTTGTGCAAACAGCAACGCTTGCCGTGGCTTGTGGTCCAACG
This sequence comes from Gallinago jamesoni, assembly GCA_025769975.1. Classification (NCBI taxonomy): domain Eukaryota; kingdom Metazoa; phylum Chordata; class Aves; order Charadriiformes; family Scolopacidae; genus Gallinago; species Gallinago jamesoni. The sequence goes on along the minus strand of JAOQGH010000012.1, from coordinate 12,724,681 downwards.
AAAAGCAGCGAGCTCGTCATTCAAAGGGCCGCGCCGCTGCAGCGAACAACTCTCTGGAGCTGCACAAGCAAGACCGCAGCTCTGCCCAGGGCTTATTATTTCACTCCCTCCCCTTCCCTTCCCTGAGAGGCTGGGCTGCAATCTGAGACAAATAGTTGCACTGTGTCTGCTCGCTGCATGAGACGAGGTGAGCTGGGGAATGGTGGCTGCCAGGTTCCAGATTGATGGCGTGTCGAAACCCCAGAGCAAGATACGTTGGCAGCAAAGTGATCCTCCGTGGGGAATCCGGCATAATATGCTTTCCAGATTTCTGGGCCAGCTTCCAACTTCTCACTCCTATGTAAGCAACAACTATCCCTCATGAGGGAGAAGAAGGGCCCTTGCACTTGCTGCTGATGACTGCCCTAATAAATGTGTTTAACATATGTATGTTTATAAAGCAGCCATAGGGAAGCAATTTGACTACCTCTTTCCACATATATCTTCCTCCTGCCTGCCTGAGGGCTGGCACGATGCCAGCTTAAAGACAATGCAGTATAAACTTGACAGCCACCTATTCATGCATATGGTCAAACAGAACACTGTTCCTTTGGGATTACTCCTCCTATGCTAAGCATGCTGCCAAAGGAAATTACAGTACTCTTTCCATTTCATGATACATATAATCGACATTATAATATTCATGTTATCTCTGATTATTGGAATTTTCTTAGTTTCCAGAGCAACTGAACTATTGTGACTGTATTGTCCACTGTGGGTCTGAATCAGTTCCTTAAACCCAGCTTTCACATTAATGTCATGCAAGCTCTCAAAAGCCCCAGTTTATACTTACATTTCTCAGGATAACTGTGCATAGGTAATACTTTGTGTCTTTTAAGCACCTTTTCTCAAGGGTAATTGCCACTTCCTTCTCCAAAGTCTGTAGTAATTTCACTGTGTTATGACAACTGTCTGCACTGGGTATTGCCCTCTGAATAATTCTCTGGTGAAATCTTAAAGAAAAAAAAAAAAAGTGTGTATGTTACATTAATGGAAAGTAAATTAGTTGCCGTTTAACTGGCAGATGATGTTTTGGTGCAGGAATTTAGGGTGCCCTGACTATGGACTTTAGCTATGCCCTAACTATAGTGATGAAAACATCTAGCCTATCCTACAATCATTGGAGATACAGACACATCTCCAAAGTCTGAATTATACCTCTTTAGAGACATGTCTAAAATAGCTAGGATGAATTATCTTCTGGGAGGAAACTCTTTCCATTGACTCTACCGGCAGCCTGAACAACTGTCTAACACTTGGGTCCTGTATTTTAGACAGATAAAATTGGCTGAGACTAATCCAACCCTAGAGCTGTACTATGCTTATAAGAGTAGCTTAAATTTAGCAGATCTCAATAAATTCTACTTACAAGGAATATTTCTATTCTTCACCTTAGGAGCTCTTGGGATTACCTAGGTAGCTCCAGGGCTGAGTAATGAGGCCGCATTGCAAGAAAGCAGTCTAAGATTAGCCTACTTTTTAAAGAATTACTTGCCTTAGTCTGCTTGCCACTGTAACATTAATTTATTGTATTCCATTACCAGTACTGATGGCATTGTATTGGACAACAGCTTTACCAAATATATCACTGGGATATGTGACTGGAAAATAAAGAATAAAAAACAAAATCAAAGCTGGAAACTTGGTCTTGGATCATCTTTTGTGCACACTGGAAGACTTGTGGACTATCTTAGCCAGGAAAAAGGTGACAACAAAAACAAATCTTCTGGCTCACGTCAGTATTCAGCTCTAAGGAAAGAGACAAAATATTACTCAGTAAAGACTGTGGAGATACTTCTCAGACCTGGGATGCAAATACCATATCATATGTGTATTCATATGTTATTATAAAAACATAAAAAGATTTACAAATACGGGACACCATTTTTTCCCCTTAGATACATGCGTTAAATCCTGAGCCTATCTCATATATTGATATTGTGATTGTCTTAAGACCAGCTCTGGTGCAGGTGAATTAAGAGACTCTCTTACAATTGTTACAATTGGAGGGTAAGATGAATATGTCTTTCCAGGAATGCAGAATGATACTGCTATCAATGAATGGTCTGCAATGTCAAAGGGAATTGTCAATATACTTTGTGATCTGACTGGCCAGCCTGATTCATCCAAGGAGTATTTTTCTCTGGCCTCTCGTTCCCCATTTTTATGAACACTTGTGTTGACCACCTATGATGAGGGATATATACATTTTTCCCTTGGATTTTCAAGTTATAATTCAGAATCTATTGCCTTCCTCTTCAATGTATGTGGGAGTGAAGAAGTTCCTACAGAACAGTTGATTGACCTCTGGGAAAACTTATGAAAACAACTGTCAGTGAAATGAGGAAGCTATTATAGGTTAGACATCCAGTTTTTCAAATTCTTAGAGAGAACAAAAACATGGAAAACAAAAGATATTTAAATATTGGCTTCCAATTTCTTTGGTCACTTAATACTAAGGTCTGGAAAGTGTCCTATCCCTTTCCATGTTATGTGACAAATGGGGTGGAGGTGCTAACAGGAATGAAAAGTTGTGGAGAAGTGAGAACACCCATGGAGAAATTACTAAAAAAAATCTTCTTGATAGTTTTTGGAAGAAAAGTATTTTCTTAAGTGAGTGGGTTTGCGAATTAATATTTGAAGGTTTTAAAGTTAATAAGAATTGCTAGACACTTTCTTTGCTCTTTAGAAAAATAGACAAATTATGGAGATACTGTCAAAGAATATATTTTTAAATAGTGGTGTACACATCCCTGTTATCTATATTAAGTGAATGCTGAAGCAATATTCAATAGGAGTTTGAATACAACTACATTATACTGAATGTTCATACAGTATTATAAGTGACATTGTGCATACCTCAGCTTAATCACCAAAAGCATGAAATAGAGTATGAGCTTTTGGGTTATGAATACAATTTCTCTCTACGTAATGTGCTCTCCTTTTGTTTTCTGAACCAACATATTTTATGGCAATACCAAAAATAATTGAATACTGCTACAAATTTGTAAATGAATGGGTTATTAAAATATTTTATTTTATAAACACCTTACTTAATTTACTGAGTTCACTCACAAGCCTTGACAATTTGTTTGCATTTACTGTTTAATGACTCAGTTTCACCATGTTACCTTAATAACACTGTGCTGAGTTAAATGACAGGTCATTTAGTTGTACTGTGTAAGCCAACATCATCAACTCACAAAGAAAGCCACCTTCCTGTTATTAACTTAGTGTCCTGAGTATTTGCTAATAATTTTGCTGAGATATGTATGCACATATATATATATACTGAAGATACATTAAATTTAACACAGAACTATTTCAAAATCTGAATTGAAAATGAAGAAAAATATTTACATTTAAAGAAAAATTGACATAAAGAGATGTAAACATAAATCTGACTAGCCTACAAAAAAAAATAAATAATGAAGTCATTCATAAGGTACTTTACCTTGAATGATTTCCTTTGGACAGCTCAGTCTTAAGTAACATCTTCAAAGTTTTCTGCTGAATTCTTCCCAGTATGCTTGCAGCTATCTACATTAATTTTTGCGTATACTTTCTTTTGGCTACTCTTTCTAAATACCTGTTCTGACAGAAACTGTAACCCAGCAATCCTAAAAGCATCAAGCTATTTTGCTAGCAGTGTCTTGAGTGTGTTTAAGAGTATCATGGAAATTTATTCACAAGGAAATAATTATCTATGACTAACACTACTTTGTATTGCCTTGGACATTTCCCACAGGTAAGAGAGAAATAGACAAGTGATATTAAGCATACTGCAGGGCTGGATACAATTTAGGTTGCATCTAACTACTCTTAGTCCTCTTCACCAGTGATGCAGAGCAAACTTATTGCTTGGAACTGGGTCCTTGCCCAATGCCACTGTTTCAAGTGGCAACTAATAAAAAGCAACAAATCAAATAAAACTATTTGTAGCCAGTATTAATGGCAAAATCAGTTTCTCTTAAGTAGCATTCACCGCATATTATATGTAAAATAATACGGGACAGCTATTCAAAAATCTTTCCCATCTGGGGAAATGATCAGCACTAGCCAGGTTTTTCTACTGTTTGTTTCTTTAAGAATGTGAGAGATATTTTCCATATTTGTCAAAACTGTCTGTATTATTTTTGCTGTGCTTGTTACTGTAACACTTAGCTATATATTTGCCATAGAAAGAGTCTTGACCTTGGAATAACACCCAAAGGCCTAATACAGCAATGTCCTCTGACTGACTTGTGAGGTAAGATAGTGGAAAAACTTGTGTAACTTGAAGGCACTCAGTCATATGATTCTGCAGTGGTCTTAGTGCCAAACTCATATTCTTTTTTTTTTTCTTTTGGAAGCATGAAGATTCTCTGCTATGAAGGCATTTCTTTACTCACCATTGTGATCTATGGTGATTTAAATATATATGATATCCTTATCTTAGCACAAACTTAAAATTAATTTTTAAATTAATTTTATTTTAAGAGAGAAAATTGTTTAAAAGCATGAATACTAAGAGCTATTTCACGATCCAGTTGATGTTGTATGTTGTATGGAATAAGAAGCTCAGAAGTTTTCTACAGCTTTCGGAGAAAAGCGGTTATTTATAGAAGAATCAGCAGGTCTCAAGAGCAAATGTGTTGTGCTTCAGTACACACAGTACCTTAAAAACCTCCTGTCTCCTTTGAAAAGTGGTGGAAGGAGCCTTGCTAGACTGGTATTTCTGCAAAATGGGTGCACTGGGGCTGATTTCTGTGATAACCTACTAGCAAGAAGCCTGTTATTTAGTCACCATTCACCATGAAGACCCTTATATTGAAAGGGAAGAAATTAATAGCAGAGTTTTACTTTCCCAGGAGTCCAAGACTTTGCCACTGGGAGTATCAACAAGGAGTTTCTCCCCTATACTATATTGAGAAGTAACAAAGGGCAGCCTGGCAAAGAACAGATGTTAGGTACATATTACAGTTTCTGGTATACCAAAACTCTAACATGTATAACTTAAATTTCGGGGGGGGGGGTGGGTGGGGGTGGGGGGTTGGGGGGTGTGTGCATGGAAGTACGTGTTTGTTGGGTTTGGTTTTGTGGGT
>JAOQGH010000012.1:12699146-12719458 GCA_025769975.1 Gallinago jamesoni | reverse complement strand
GTGGGCAGGGAAGTACGTGTTTGTTTGGTTTGGTTTTGTGGTTTTGTTGTTGTGGGTTTTTTTTTTTTTTTCTTTCCCTAAAAAGATCCAATAACAGTCAAGAATTATATTAATGTCTTATACTATAATGTTTTGTGGCTAAAAAGCTTCTTTGGTTTTTCCAAAAGAAAGGTATCACAGAGTAGAAACAATAAGTTTCAATTGGCTTATCCTTATGGTATGTGGAAACGCCTTTTTCACTTATGGAAATGTGCATGAATTGACTGTGATGTTTTATTTCCCCAAAAGAATAACTGCTTTACCAAGAAATTGGGACCCAAAAAATCCTCCCCCCCCAAGAAAAAAAAACACAGAGAAAGAAATATTTTCTATATGATATTTCTCCTTCAGGCTGCATTGTGTTCTGAAATACAAGATATTAATATAAGCTGACAGCTGAAAGTTTGTGAAGGGATTGAAGTAGACAGGCAGTGGAAGCTAAGGGGAAGCAACTCTTAAATTTACTAGGAATTATGGGCATTTGTAGTTCTAGCAAAGATTTTGGCATGTGTTTTAGAGGTGATATATTGGGGACCTCGTTTCATATAAAGGTAAGAAATGAGTCCATTACTGCTGTTACATAAACCACTGCACGTCTCAAATACTTCATAAAAAAGCTGTCAGCAGGATCACAGCCTGTGACACCTGCATTTCAACTGCATCATGCTCGAACATTTCAAATTAGATGAATAGTGATCTTCAGGCCTAATATTTTCTTTAATGTCACAGAACAGCCATGAAACATGAAGACTTGCTTTCTATAAAAAGATAAATATATCATGCTTGTTACCTGGGCTGGTGCCTGTTTTGGCACCAATCACAATTAAACATATACTGCTCTATTCTGTCCAAGATTAACTCATCCTTGCTAAATAAAAAAATAAGTCAAATTCTGCCTGGATGAAGTATATTGGCAATACACATGCAATGTGACATTGCAGGAAAGAATACAACAACCTAAGAAAAAAAGAAGGAAGAAAAACTTAAGCAATCTTAAGCAATAATTTATAGTAAAGCTATAATGAATTCTGTCTCCACACCACAATATAAAATGACTTTTTCAAGCTCATGTTTTATCAGATGGAATCAGAATCACTTGCTGATCAGTTTATCCAAGTAACTACTACTGATACAGCCTATTACGTTTGCTGGATACTGAGTTAGACTGGTGATGAGTGTGTGGCTGATGCATACACCTGTATCTTCAAAAGTATACATTCCTTTAAGGACTTATGTTGGTGTTTTGTTTTGGTTTTTTTTTTAAAGTGAATGCTGCAATATTTTGTTTCATCACCTTACTGTTTCAAGTAAGCCTCAAAACCTGATAGCTCCAGATCAGCAAGGAGCGTTTGTGTGCAAAGAGGCCACAGTTCAATGTAGAGAAGGCCAGATGTGTTGACAGAAGGAGTAAGTGTGTATCTGCATAGTTTGCATAGTGAAATACAGGCTTTAAACCAGAAAAATCTGAAAATATCTCTATATACACTTGGCCTTCACTTCTAGACAATATGTGCATCTTGTGCAAAATATTTGAAAATAATGAGTCTAAAATGCTCAGTTGGCTGGAAGATAAGAGATTAGTCAGTCTTTTCTAGGAAATAGGAATTATTTCTCTAAAAGCTTTTAGTCTTCTTTTTTGTTTGAACTATATGCTACCTCGGATTTCATGAGACTGTAAAAAATTGGCCCCAGATGTAATATAATTGACAAATTTTAAAAAGGGGAAAGTAATCCTGTAATAGAAAAATAATTGTCCCTTTAAGTCCCATTTATTCAATTAGTCTAAGGTTCACATTTCTGTATTCCTCTCTCTCCTTTTAAAATTTTTTATTAATGAGCCAACTTCAGTGACACTAAATATTTATTTCTCTGTTTCTCGTGTCTAACTTCATAACAAAGGGGGGGGGGGAAGAAAAGAAAAGATATGAAAAAGATATTAATGTTGTAGAAAGATAAACAAACCAGCAACCCCCCTACAGTGTTCTCACGACATTCACATTTTACTCAGTTATCCTTTTATTTTCTAATAAAGACTTTTTCACTGGAATAGCTGCCCATGTGCCTTTTACCAGGCCTTGTAGCCAACACACACACAAAAAAAACCTAATCACATTTCTCCTCTTGTTCTTTAGCGAGGTCTTAAGTTGAGATAAATCTGATCCGTGGCAGATGGTGGTACAGCTAACGAAGCCCAGGTCAGTGTGTGACCGAGTGAGAATTGCCACCAGACAAGGTCAGCGAGCCTGTCCCCAATTCAGCTAATAGCAGTGTCGAGCTCTGCTGCTGTTCTGGCACAGGGGAGGAACTCAGCCTTCAGCCCAGGCCCATATGCTGGGAAGAGCTTTCTTCACCTGAGCTCTTTTAATAACCCTCCATCACTACGAAATATCTGACCACTGGGGACTTGCCTGGCAAGTCTAACAAATTAGGGCTGCCGTTACAAGTAAACAGCTATGCCTGCCAGTTATCTCCATCTGCCCGGCGCTGCCAGGTTCATTATGAGCATCAGGAGCTGGAGTTAAACAGATGGCAGGAAATGTGCTTGGCCCTTGCACTCAGGAGAGGGGGACGAGAGGCAATTGCTTTGCATAACATCCCTTTCCCTTCATTACTTCACATTATAATATGTAAATAAAGTCACCCCCGGAGCAATTTAAAAAGCACTTAGCATTGAAATATAAGGGTGCTACATGGAAGGAGAGAGAAAGGAAGGAATGAACTTTCAGCTGTTTGCAAACCAGAGTTTGCTCCCCTGCCCCCCTCCCCATGCCCAAAGAGATTTCAAGGGCTGCTTTTATTTCTGACACACTAAATGAAACTCTTTCTGAACATGTCTCTCTCGTTCTCTTTCCCTGGCTGTCTCCAAAGATTGCAGGAACCTGTCAGTCAGGCAGCTTGCAGGAAGGCCTGCGGTGCGCGTATGAGAGCAGGAGGAGAGCACAGCCTTCAACAGCTGGGCTCTGCTCACAGATCTTCTTTTTTTTTTGGGGGGGGAGGGATTGACATTGGAAATGCAGCAAGTTAGTAGGGAGACATCATTAAACACTGCCTTGCTCAGGAGTAAAGAAAATAATCCAATTTTCACAGGGAAATATTAACATCCCTGGTTTAAAGTGGGGACAAATAACACTGCATGGGACTTAAATCTCAAAGCAGGAAACTTATTTCTATGCTGTTCCCTGCCTCAGACCTCTCAGAGGATGTTGGGTATCTCACTTTCTGCTTGAGTCTATGGAAAGACACATATGACTTAGAAACAAACAGTTGAAATCACTGGACATTGGGACTTTGTGGGATCTAGGCTGTCTGAACATGGATCCAAACTTTCTGGAAGAGCAGTGGTCTTCTTTATGCATTTCTGTTTTGTGTAACATACTGAGAGCCTTGTCTCAGACGAAGCCTGCAGTCGCTGCTGTGGTACAAGTAACAGAAAGAACTGAGTGAGAGGAGAAGGCTGACACACTGAGGGGTAAACCAGATGGGCTTTAGTGCACTGACACCAGTATGAATCTGATGATCTGATCCAGTAAGTTATATCTCTTCATCACATATTAAGGGAATAGATTACACCACAAAAAGCAACCAGTAAGGCAAGATACAGTGGCAACAGTCTGTCAAACAAGTTTTTCATCTTCATTGAAACATCTGGAGTTCACATAACAACTGGAAAATACATGATATTCAGTAGAATTGAGCCAGCTAAAAATGAAACCTGGGCAACTTGTCAGAGGAAGGGCAGTGCAGAGTCTAATCACCCTGGGTCCAGGACAGTCCAAGTCATATTTTGAATCCTGGACAAATACTGGAGGATAAAGAAGTCTGTGAATATGATGCCTGTAAACACACAAGTCAGGAAGCTACCAAGCAACAGCTGCCAGCACACTTTCTTCAAAAGGGAATTATATACCTCAATTTTATGCCCAGTAGTAGCAGTCTGCTGTCCCCTCTTCTCCAGCTGAGAGCAGATGTTCAGAGGCCAGTAATAGGGCTGTGTTTTAAGAGAATTGTGAGAAAATATCTCACAGAAGAAAAGTGGTTTACATTTGCCAGCTTTCTGGGTCTTGATGGTAGACTGCTAGGTTTCAGGATGGCTAGCAGCCTGGGCTGCCAGATGTTCAAAAATCCCAGAAAAATGACCATGGTGCCTATAAAGAGCAGCTCTAGTGCACACCAAGGAGAAACCTGTTCTGCTTTGCACAGTCCAGACTTGTCTGTGATACAGCAGGCTTGTCACGTACGTGCAGATCTACTGAGCATGTGTGATAGGTCCAAAAATGAGACACATAAAACCTACTGCCTGTGGACCTGCCAGCTTTGACAGGTCTGAGTCTGGAAGCTACATGCAGAGTGAAAGGGTTCCTCTGTGTTTGTAGTGGCAGACAGTGGTACATCCAAACTTTAAGTCTCAAACCTTCCATGACTCCTTGCTAATAAAATTCACAAAACAGGAGTTTTTCCCCTTCATCATCTTTATCAGCTTAAATAAAACGAACTCCACATCCTGCCATGAAAACATAGTGTCAATGTATTTTCCATAAACATTTTCTCCTGTCTTCCTCAGTTGCTCCCCTCATTATCCAATTCCCTACTTCTGGGTCAAAGTATCCATCAAATGGAACTTCAGTATTTAATAGGTATGATTTTTTTTTCTATTTTTGGTGGCCTGGTTATTTTGTTCTACACGTTTATTTGTGAGGATTCAACTTGTAATTTACTGTCTTTTACCAAACCAAATTTCCAGCTTTTGAAGCATTTCTGCCAAATGGCTCAGGCACCGTGCACACCATTGCCTTTAAGAAAAGTGGTGAATCCTTTCACATCTTCCTCCTTGCAAGGTTAGACATGGTTTATGAGGGTCTCTTACCCTGCACAGGAATGGCCTCTGCACTAAATACAGGGATCAATTTATATTCTTGCTTCTAATTAGTGTAAGATTTCTTTGGACCTTCTAGGCCATTCTTTTTTACACAGTCTAGCATGATGATTAGTTTTGGCATATGCTGCTCTCATTGTCAAACCTGATTATACTATCCCACTATTACTCAGGGATTTGACAGCAGTTCATAAAGCAAATTTTTTATTTGGAACCAGAGCGATCTGCAATTAGACTCTCTCTTCTCCTTCCCTAGTTTGGAGCTGGTGATTGCTTTCCTGCAGCTGCTTTTTGTGCATTTTTTCTTATACTTTTGGTAATACACTGGTGCATGGAGTTATTGGATTTCAGGCTGAAGTGGAGTATCTGGATTCATTCTCCAGCCATCCCAGGGGTGTGCTCTGGGTGTGCAATCCTAGTCAGGGAGGCTGGGAAGGGGGGATACCTCCAGAGAAACTACTTTTGTCTTTATTACATTGCATGTCTTTAGTACCTTGTGCTAGTGTTTACTCTTTTCTGTAAAGATCTGCAGCTTTTCCTCTTCAACTTACAAAAAAGAGAAGGTAGTGCATTTACGGGCTCATTTAGCTGAGCCAGGCTCAGAAAGGGCTTGCACCCATCATTTCAAAATGAGATCTAGCTGAAACCACAATGTGGTTACACTTTGCTTTCTCTTCCACTGTTCTGTGCACCTTTGCCTGTTTCTTCCTCTGGTGCCATCATATCTTCTTAGCACCTCATGCTAACGACGTGTCTGTATGCTTGTTTAAAGATATACAGATAGACATTGAAAGGTACAGATGTAGAAAGTGGACCATTAGGCCTGGGATGTGAAGAGACTACTTAAAAATATACAACCCCTAAGGAAAGCCCATTCAATGAGGCTCTATGAAAAACAATATATATAAAATTTTCTCCAACATTCTCTTTTATAAACAAATGGCAGGGATTCCCCCAGATGCTATATCCTTATTCAGTGTCTCCTCTCACCAAAGTTTATTTAGTATTTGCTCTAGAAAGTAGTCCAGTGTCATTTTACAGGCACTGGACTTTTTCTTCAGTTGCAAGGAAGATCCTGGGCAGGCAACAGGTTACTAATTTGGCTTTACCAAGGTGTTAGAAACCTGTGGGATCACCTGGGTCTTCTTCCCTCTTCTATTGTCTCCACAGTATCTCCAATCACAGCGCTTTCAGCAAAGGCTTTTACAGCAAAATCCTCTATCTATATTGTCTCTCACTATAGATAGTCTCAAGTTTTATTTTTATTTCACATAAAGAACTTAGTGAGGAAAATGAAAGAAAGAAGGATTTGGAGAAGGGACCACAACACCTTTCCTGAAATGGAGAAAAATTTTGCAAGCTCCAGCATGTTTTTAGAATTCTTATACCACCCTTGACTTTTCTAGTTTAAAAAGACTGGTATTTAATCAGCAGCTTAATTCATCTGATACATATAGAAGTGGCATTATTTATTCACATGAAAGTCAAGAACATTGAAAATGTAGTTTCTAGATATTTTACACTAACTGTAGGCATTGCAGTTTTTAAAATAGAAAATGAAAAAAAAAAGTATATATCCTGGTTCTTAAGTTAGTCATAAAGAGGCAGCAGCCATTTTTTTTTTTTTTTTTTTTTTTTGCCTTGTTCTGCAGCTTTATGGAGCATGTCAACATTGTCTCTCAAGCCTTGTCATTAGCAGGCTGAAACACCTTCTATTTACTGGAGATTAGCCACTCCAGAGAGAGGAGGTTTTGCTGTATCCCCCTCTGTCTGCTGAGACAGCTGTAATGGCTGCGTGCACCTGTGGCACAATAACCACCAGCAGCCAGCTAGTATTGTTTATTGCTAATGAGGCATATAATTGCTGCAGTTAATCCAGCTTCTGTGGTTACTAGGTAGAACGAAGAGGACTACAGTGAAACTGGATAGGGTAACAGAGCGAGCAGAATGTCTCCGGCATTTAATTTAGCTCTAACAAGGCAGTTAGTGTCAGATCTCAACTGATTGTTAAAGAGCACTTACTGATGTTAATAAGCATAATAATCAACTATAACTGGCATAAATTAATTCAGCATTACAATACAGAAGTAATAAAATGGGTAATCATTATGCTCTTTAAATTATATTAATGTGCACATTCAACCATATCAAATGGTTTAACTGTTCACCAATATAGCAATAGTGAATTAATTTGAAAGAAATGCAATGCAGCAAACAAACCCTAATTGCCATTTAATAAGTATGGTAATTTCTATTTAATTTGGCTACACTGTCCTGTTGAAAGGCAAAAAACTAAAGTATGTAGAGTTAGGAAAAAAATATGCGTAAGTGGTTCAACATGACTAATTGAAAGAAAGCTCTGCAGTTCTGTGGGTTCATTTCTCTAGGTTTGGTTCTCAGCCTCCTTCGGCTCTCCAAACTCTGTCTTGCTCCAGATTTGCCTTTGATATTGATCATTGATCAATATTGATATTGATATTGATATTGATCCAGCCAAGCATCTGGCTGTGAGTCCCTAAATGTCTCAAGACAATGTTGACTGAGCTTACCCAAGTGTTTCATTAATAGGTTAAGGGACAGGAAAAACATGCAGACATCCCCCTATATGTCCCCCTCCATCCAAGAGTCTTATGTCCCCCTCCACCTAACAGCAACACAAATCTCTTTAAGAAGCTATTCTGGAAGGAGGTTAAATTTTTTGTATAGCTAAGTGTATGTGCTGCCCCCAGCCAAACAAAGGCCAAGATAAATAGAAAATGGATTTCAGCCTTAACTTAACGCTGAAGCTGCAACACCCTTCTTTTAGAGCTTTGCTGCTGTGCAAATAAACCAAAGGTAGAGAGATGTTAATTAAAGAGCCAAAGCAAAGAATATACAGCTTCTCCTGCTGCAGTCCCACAAGGGATCTGGATGCTGCTGAGCTTTTGTAACACTAAATACAAAGGTTCCCATTTCAAATACATGTACCTCAGATAAGGTTTATTTCCTTACATGTGTGTTTCAGTTGAGATATAGGTGGTAATTCTTTGTATGTACTTTTGTTTTATTTTGTTTTCAAAATACCACACATTTCACATATCACCATAACACCACTCTGGCCCTCTGTCGACATTTCAGTGTTTGAACACCAGCAGAGGAACCAGTTGTTATAATCGAGAAGAGAGATGTTTAAGAAAAACAGGAAGGTAGAGACAAAACAGGTTGGAGCACAGATCTGTTGATGGGGAGAAAGGGGCAAAATTTTGAACTTTCTTTCTCTGTAATCAGTTCCTGCCACCAACGTAAAGCCTGGGATCCAGCTGAACTGTGAACTGATTGCAGCAATAAATGCAACCTCTTTGAAGTAGTTTGGTATCAGCCCATTAAAAATGTATGAAGGAAACTGTAGACTTGCCATATAAATCTTCAAAAAGAGCAGAGCAAACCATGCCTTATTTCCATCTACCATTTCCAACCAACTGGAAGACACGTTTCGAAAAGTCTTTGTGCACAGAGTGCTTGAAATTTCTACTCGATTGCAGCTGTGTTTCTTTCTGCTGCTAACCCACAAGATGCTTATGAGATTTGAAGCTGCTGATTGTAGGGGAAGCTGCTAAACACCAGCCATTCGGTGAAGTGCTTTAACAGTCAGGTGGTTGTTCTTCTGAGCTTTCTCCAAACAGCCCCCAGGAATAAAAATCAGAGGGGATTCACTTTCAGTCAACAGGACTAGTTGAACACTCAACCATATCTCCTGGGGGAGAGGTGGGGGGAAATACATATAAAATCAGCCAGTTTTGGAGACAGTTAATCTGCCTCTTTTCTACTGGAGACTTAGGAAGCTGGAATTGTCATTATGTTGTCATTTTATATGTTCAGTAAAATACCTCTTAATTCCCAGTGCAAGTATCAGCATTCTCATCAGATTCTTTTGGTAGAAAGTCCCGCCCTTTATGAGTGGGATTTTTCTTCAGAAAACCAGCAGCATATAAACATTTTAGAATTAACATGAGTTCATATTACTTCTGGTAGGAAAAATAAGCCTAATACTATATTTTTGAATCTCCCATAGCTACTTTGCCTGATGTCAAAACCAAGCACAGCTGCAGTGGAGGCCTATTTGCTTCTCTTCCTGTCTGTCTGAGCCTATCCATAAATACCAGACCATGACAAACTCATGTATGTGAAATAGTCAAAGCAGTAAATCTGTTTCACCTCGTGAAACCATTTTGCTTAATTTATGTGGAGCTCTTCCTGTTCTTGGCACCTTGTGCTGGGTCACAAGAAAGGAACTGTGGCCTTCACACTGTGTTCCACTATGGGGACATTCTCACACACCTGGCATAAAACACTTGCCAGGATTGTCTTCTTAACAGCTCATCTATTGACCTTGAGAGAAGCTGACCCTTCCAAATTATCCTCCAAAATAATTGAACATTTCTGTGAGAGGCAGAACCAGGATTGACCTTGACGACTGATCATCCCAGGCTGTATGAGAAGGTTCAGGAAACAAAAACTTGGAGAGAGTCATAGTTACTTTTGGTCATAAATTATTTCTTCTTTATTAGCCAGAGCAGAAGAAGCTTCTATTTCTGAGAAGTGTTTTTTAGTTACAGTAATTTTACCCCCAGTTTATATGCAGGTTGGAGCTTTAGCCTTGTGTGGATCATATACTAATTTCTTTATATAGTAATCCATTCTGACAAATAAATTTGATTCATTCTAAATGGCTGAACTTCATTAATCTGAATCAGGCAAGACAGAAAAAAAAAAGAGTAAATGAGAACATCAGTACATGACAGAAGACTATTTCATACCCATGTCACAAGTACCTCAGTCCTTCCTCCCGAGGATGCAGTCTGACCAGATGCTTGCGGCACAGCTGGCTCTATTGACAGGTATTCAGTGCCATCTAGTGGTTTCCTAAATGTATAGCTTTTATGTTTAGTTATTGCAGGTTCTTAATTAAGGTTGTGTAAACAGTATTATTTTTTTTCCATTATTAATCTGATTGTTTTTCTCACAAAACATTTCTTATTTATATGAAAGCCTATTAAGGGACTTTAAGAGCAACAGGAACCTATAGCAAAGATCAGCTGAGTTAAAACCATCTTTGTGTGCCAAGGCAAATCAATTTCTGTGATAGAGGCAAGATAGCTCCTGCCTATGCTGGGAACCTCCTGGAAAGGTTTTTTTACGACTGAGTATCTGTTGGACACCATTTGCACTTGCACTAACAAGCATTTCCCCAGCTGTCTGGGGTACACTCCTGTTAAAATCTGACAAAACCTACGCTGCAAGCAAGTAAATGGCTTGTGGATACAGCAGACTTTGCTATCTTACCTGTCTCTTCCTAAAATGTGAGGTGCACAGGAAAAACCTTATGGCTAGGAACCAGTGGTAGGGAGCAATACACATATTTATGGCCTATTACCATGAAGTATGTTTGAACCCTAAAAGCTAAGAGATAAGCAATCCTTCATGGTAGCATATTATCACTGTTTGTGATCATATGTATCACATATGAATCATATGTATCACCTGTCAGTGTTTGTGCATGGTCACAGCTCAGAGGGATCACATTTCTAACATTTCAGTAAACACTGAGCACTACCAACAGTTTATAGAGTTGTTTGCTGTGCTATTTGCTGAGAAAATTAGTTCTCTAATCAATAGAATTAATTCCCTGTGACCGCTGGGTTGTAACTGTCTTGACAGAATTTTAAGTACTTTGGTATAGTAGATCTACACCATACTGCACAGAAGTAAGCAGACAAGGTAACAATGTGGGGCTGTTTCACTTCATACAGCTGGCTTAGAATTCAAGTTAGAAGTTAGTATGCTCATCAGATATAATGTAAGTGATAAAAAGATCCTTCACATCCAATAGAAGCTAAAGGCTGAGGCTGAGCAGAGTTTGGCAACTGGACCTTTTCTTAGCTTATGAGATTTCAAGACTTGTTCCCTTCTACCGTGTACCAGACAGTAAAGAATAAGGCATTCAGACATAAAGAACAAGGGAATGGACTTTGCAAGTGATCGTCTTCCATGAAAATACATTGCAATCTACAGAGGAGTAAGGCCCAAAACATTAGCAGTAACACGAATGTAGATGTCTGAGGAACAGTGGGAATGGCCGTGCTTGGAAGCATTAAACACCCAGTCTTCCACCTCAGATTATTTCCTCTCAGCCAATTAGGATAAAGATAAAAATTATGCACTTTGTAGGTGAGAGGCAAAATATAAAAGAGTCAGGTCTGCTCTCAGACTTTATCAAACTAGGCTTGTATGAAATTTTGTCTCTCCTGAGAGATGTTCCTCTAACCAATTCAAGAGTTCCCCCGAGAGGGTCCATTAACTCTCACAACATTATCAGGTTTTTCCACTGACCTCCATTATTAGCATGCTTCCAGTCTGAGACTCATGAATCTGATTCCTTTTTCATTTCAGAAAATGGACATGGTAAGCTGCAGGAAAATGTTCCCAAGCTGTAAGCCAAGACCATCTTCATGGGACAGAGGAACAAACAGAAGTCTTCCCCATCCATTCTTTGACTTACATATTGTTCTGTAGGCCGAGGAGAAATTCATAGGTCTTTGTCATCTCCTCTAGCACTCAAATCTGTCGGTCAGCTACCTTGTCAACCTGCAATCTATTCTGTATTTCCTAAAGGAAGATACTTTCTGTTAGAGAAAACTAATCCTGGTCACCATTTGCCAAGATAGGTCCATGTTACTTGTCTTAGAAAAAAACCTGTGCCTAATAAACCTGTTGCTTAGGTGACACTCTTTGTACTGAATTGGCCCCATTGCACAAGCACTCACCAGTGTGATGTACCTGTTTCTTTCCTGATGGTCCTGATGGTCAGGAGCTGATGGTTTCTAGCTCCTCACTAGCACTCTTGGAGGTAGCCTTAATGCTCAGGGTACTAGATATAGGACACCTTTATCACGCGCACATGTTGAAAAAAGTGTTTTAGGACAGCAGATTTTAAGACAAGTTCTGAGAGATGAGATATTTAATATGTGGATATTTAGCTTTCATTAAATTTCAAGAAAATGTCTCTGTGTTTACTTAGACTGGTGTTGTTCCCAACGTATTAGTATGTACAGAAGAGTCTCTCTGGGAAGCCATCTGGTATGTTATAGCACAGTATGTACTATCTTTCCTTGTTGCCAAATACATGCATTCAATTAATGATAATCATCTGCTACTTCTATGCAGCGATATATTCCGCCTCCCCCCCCCCTTTTCCTGAGTAGTCTTAGCCAAGCTTTGCATAATCACCTTAGGAAACCTTGGTGCTGAAAATTTGATTTCCTTCCCAGACAGCAGCATACCAGTGGGGTCTGACACAGCCCTTGCTTGTTGATGAGGAGGAAGTGGAAACACAATAGCATCGCTTTCTCTCACACATTCACAGCTGGGCTCCCAGACTCAGTCAGCAAAAAAAAAAAATATTACATAGCCTGCAGAAATGTCATCAGGACTTGAGGGGTGCTGATCTAGGAGTAACAATTGCTCTAAGAACAGCTGTTGTCATCCGTAGAGATTTAGCAGTTCCACCAGAGAAACACTTTAGCCCGTTTTCGTCATGATAATGGAAAAACTTATTTCAGATGTGGTTGTGAAGGAAGGAAAAAACAATTACGAATGCTCAAGTAAATGCACAGAAAAACAAAACTGCATTCAGGCTGAAACAATCCCTCAATTGTAATTATATTACATACCAAATAATAAATCAAACAAAAATTAATTTAAAAGGGAGAAAAATTACCTGAACACACTTCATACACATTTGAGTTTGTCAGTCACCTTTCCTTTCATATCTTATAATAAAGGCAAATTTTGACCCAAGTGGACCTGTATTGGAAACTGAATCTGAATTCCCCACTCCTCTGCCTGAGGTCAGAACAACATCAGGTGAAGATACAGTGGGAGTTCAGACCAACGGTACCAGATAACGCATTTGCAAGGCCACACACTGGAAACAACAGAGCATTCCAACATCTACAGGAAAATGCAGGCTTCCAGTAAAAAAAAGAAATAAATAGAAAGCCCACAGAAACCATAGCATATCTAAGAAAGCCAGATGGAGAGATAAAGAGTTTTGCCAGTGCTTTATATGCCTGACGTGGTACCATCATGCCTGGTTAGTACAGCACTGGTTCTGCCAGATCATCCCAGGTAGTGGGTGGAAAATAGAGGAAAAAAGGAGGAAAATGGCCTTTTGGAGACTGCAAGGCTGATGTCTCTTGCTCTGTGCTCCTGTCCTTGCCTGGCCTGTGGCAAGAGCTGTGGGGAGGCTTATATCATAGAATATGATATGGCCCGTATCATAGAATCATAGAACAACTTGGGTTGGAAGGGATCTCAAAGATCATCTAGTTCCAGCCTCCCTGCCATGGGAACCTTCCACTAGACCAGGTTACTCAGAGTCCCATCTGCTGCCCCATCTGCTGCTGCCTTATTTCTCTCCCCATCGTCTCTGGCACCAGTCTGACAGCTGTATCCCCATGTAATGCTTTGTCATTTTGCAAACGCCAACAAGAAAGTGCCAAGCTGAGGACCTGTTTACCTCTGTGGTGTTTGTGTGTCCTTGCTTTGTGCCAGAGCTGGAAGGGAGCAGTGTGAAGGTGCTGGTGGTGCTGGGCTGGTGGGGCTGACCCCATCATTGCTATAACCAGAAGCAGTCTCTGTGGAGAGCAGATGCCTCCAACTCAGAAAACAAAAAGATCCTGGCTGGGCCCCCTCCTATCCTTACCAAACCCTTTGGGGAATTACTTGGCAGAGCTGGATGTAGCTCTTGGTGGTCACTACAGAAAGCGTTGCTCCAAAAATCTTTGAGATGAAAAAATTCTGTTTTCTTGTCATACTGAGAAGTCTGAACATGTACAGAACATATGCAACTCACAGGCAGACAAAACACAGAACTGGACTACACTAAATCATTTGAACACTTTAAAGAATCTGCAAAAAGGGAAAAAGTAAGAGGATGGTCCTGTCTTTACTGCAGAATGGGGAACTGTAGCTGCTGATTCTATGGTTAGGTGGACCATATAAATAACAAATTTTATCAAATTTATGCTATACCTTCTAACATTCAGTTGCTATATAGGTGGTATTGTGGTTATGTTTCAGCGCAGACAAACCAAAAGCTTTTCAATGTAGTAGCACACAAAATGTGACCTTACACAGACAGAAAAGAAAGCTTTTTTTTTCCAAGACATTTCTAACCTTGAATAAAAGCCCTCTGTCTGTACAGATTTAAGCTGATGCTGTCACTGTATCAAACCAGAACAGAGGAAAATTCAACTGAATAATTAGTACATATAGGTTTCTGAAGTCCCATTAGAATACTAATAGATGCTTTTAAGCCAGGTAGCACTGAGTGTCCCTAGAACCTTCTTCCAGTTCTGCCTGTGCCACCTTTGCTACTCACTGCATGCTCAGGGGTCTGTGTTTTCATAAACCTTAAATTTCTTAAAGTAACTCTTTACTCCCTCTTGTGGCTTTTCAGCAAAGTATGTTCCTTCTACTTGGAATCCAGTTGGATTTTATTTTTTATAGCATGTTGTTGATGTTAAATAAATTGGACATAATGTTGGGCCACGAGTTCTATTTGTTAAATATGCTTCCTTCCAAAATCACAGGAAAATTTGTGTCCAAATCTATCTACATATGTATTTCATATTCCCATAATCATATAAAATAACTTGAAATATATTTCAACATATCTTTTCTAGCAAGCATAAATAAAAAATTGGCTGTGTTTTTTAGAAGAAAACCTTTCAACAGTGTATTAAGTGACCTCTAAATATTTTTTGTTTTTTGGTTTGGAGTTTTATTGTTTGCTTGTCTTGATTTGTTTTGTTTTGTTTTGTTTTATATATGTATAAGTGTATGAGAACAAAACCATCTTTAAAACATTAAATTTTTGGTATAATCAAGTTTCCAGGCAGCAAGCACAGTCTCTGGTCTGGCCACACCAGCCGCAATTTGTATTGTTTTTCTCCTGGTGTGCATGGAGTATGGGTATATACCCCAGGAATGCAGAGAGAATATGAATGAGCTGTGGCACTTGCACAACGAGAGAAGTGACAGAATTCATTATTCCTGTGGCACGTCAGTTATCACGTTCCCTTACTGTTGGCTGTCACACTGCACACATCTCCCACGGATGTGGAATGCTGATGGGAGACACTCTCAGCTTTGTTTCTCTCTGTTTATATAACACATTCCCAGTGGGCAAAAAAACCCAAGACCCAAAAAAAACTTCAACAGCCTCTAACTGTGTTTTTGCTATATTCATTGCATTAAATTATGCTAATCATTTTTCTATTTGTTATTTGAAACTGTTCTCAAGAAATTAAGGTGCAGGTAAAGAAATAAAGGGCTGAGGCTTTGCAGAACATGTGGGTGACAGATGATCCATTGTAACTCCACAGATGCATACTAGTAGTTGCAGCAAATATGCAAAGGTGAATCAACCCTATTTCACCCTAAATCATACCTTTTCACAATTGTGATCAGCTAAGAATGTGCACATGAAGAGTTACGCTCTCTCTGTTGATACCATTTGAAAACTCGGTGACATAATCATGAGCCTAAGTTTTAGGTTATTTTGCCATCAGTCTCCACAAATAAATCCGTTACCAGGTTTCACCTACTGTAAATCAGTTGGGTTCAAATCACTTGGCTGGCAATCAAATATACATGGTTGTATACACAAGATAGTTATTTCATGCCTCAGATTCTTGGCTCTGGTGTTTTTAAGAACAGAAAAAGAAGGGTTGGTGATTAGAAACTATTTGATTTAGACTTGGATCAGTTTAAAGGGAAAGAAGTATATATTCTATTTTTAGTTATTCAGAGCCAGTTGATTTTCTTCCTGCCTGAGATAATAGCTCTGGAGAAAAGATGTCTGCTATAAGCAACCTGGGCAGTAAGCTTGGAGTTCTGTAACTCTTTCTGTCTGGTTCTGCTGCAATGATATCCTTTGAATCCAGTGCTGAAAACCAGGCCAGATTACAAGGTCTTAGTGAATCAGCAGTGCAGTCTATAAACCCTGGTTCCCATTAAAATACCCAGCCTGTGAAGCTTCCAGGACCTGACAGTGTTCATTTGAAGATAAAAGAAGCTCACTTCACAGATTTTCAGCTGGGAACAATGCACTAAGGAACAAGAATCAAAGATCTGTTTACTTGTCCATATCTCGGTGATGACTAGCTACACATGACAGAAAGCAGGAAATGAGATAAAGTTGCTGAGTTAATTTGCTTGGAACCTTAAAAAAGTTTAAAAAAACCCAACAACCCAACTCTAATAAATCCAAACACTCTAATTTGTCTTAAAATGTTTCAGACTTTCAAGAGGAAACTCTGCTAGAATGGATTGGATTATATTTGTGTGGGCATAGGGACAGTGTCTCTTTGTCTTCGCAGAGTATGACTTGGCATTCACTTTCCAGTCTGCTGGGAGTGGGGTTTTGTAGCAATATTTTTTTGAAAGCTCACATGAACTAACTGACTTTTTCAAAATAAATCATTTAACATGGAACTATCCTTTCAGAGCTCCTCCGCTGACAAATTTCTCAGCCCAGCACTGCACATTTCAGAGCAGTCACACCGCCAGCGTGGCAGACTGTAGTATCCCTTGGGTTATTCAGTGGGGAATAGCGTGGGACAGATAAAGGCACTTGTACATCAAGATGCTGAAATATTCAGGAAAGATTTTTCCTTAGAGAATTTCTAGATACACTTTTTTGACAGGGCAGGTGCATAGCCACTGAGTTATTTAGCAGACAGCACAAACATGGAGAAATACAGTCAAGATTTATCTTTAATTTGGAGTACACTTTAGAAGTGACAATTCCATTGGGAAGCAATGACTGGTCTGAATTGCTTTAGCTAAAGAAAATTAGCAGATACCATGTAGGAAACTATATAATAATTCTGAAGGCAGAAACACAGCCTCAGTGAGCACTGAAGACAAGGGGCGGGAACTCAACTAGGATTAATGCAGAAAGGATGAGATGGGAGCATCTTTTACTCACTTACATGCTTTGCCTGAGTGAGAGCTGCTCCAGGGAGTTAGAGTGAAAAGCAGGAGTATCTAATTCCTTTTGTTCATTGCCATGTAGGAATAATTGTATAGGAACTGAATATGTTTGCACAGAAATTAATGGCATAGCATCAGCTGCTATAGGGTAATGGGAGAAGGCCTAAGCAGTGTGCTATCTGTGTGCTTTTAAATTGTGATAAATTGTAATGAACACACTGTGGCCAAAATATCAAAAAAGAATTGCCTGAAGAAAGATATTATTGAAGTCTATAACATATATTTCTTCCATGGAATGCAAAGGATGCTAAATATGCTAAATATTTACAGGATTAGGTAAATTCATTAAGACAGGCCCTAGTCTGCTGGATCATGTCTAGGGAAGGGTCACCAAGAAGACTGTGGGGCTGGAGCACATGGTGTGCAAGGAGAGGCTTGGAGACACTTGGATTTGTTCAACCTGGAGAAGAGAAATCTAAGGAGGAGCTATATATCCTGCACTCATATGCCAAATTCAGTATTTCATAAATGGGAAAAAAAGGAAAAGGAAGACAACTAGACTTGCAAATTAGGGGAAATAGGATAAGAACTAGAGGATATAAACCTGATACTTTTCCTTTTGTATCATGCAAAGAAGGACTGCAGAAAGTTTGAGAAATTAAATTAGAAAAGTCTATAGAATACCAGGAAGAAACAAAACAGATCTACCTGCAACTATCGACTGGTGAGGATTGGCTGCTCTCTTCACCTTTGTAGTCTTTGGCTAAGAACACCACTTCTTTCTTTCTCTCCGCAGTCATCTGAACACACAGCAAATTAATTTCAGGCTAGAATGGGTGCTGAGACTGAGAAGGTATTCTTCGTTTTGCTTTTATGTCAGAAACCTCCTCTCCCATACACACTTTCACGTGTAACGTTTACTATTGAATAGGACTTACTATAAGGCGCAATAACAATGTCTTGCAAGTTTTGTCCCCTCTTGTACTTCTTGCTACCATATTTGTTATGTTCCTAATAAATATAAGTAAAATAGAGAGGTTCACTTGCATACACCACTGTTTACAGCTAAAAAAGACCTCTCAAGCTGCTAACGTTGACCCTGAGCACTTGTAGACATTCTTTCTTTTTTCTCCACGCCCCCCACAGCCCCCCCCACTACAGCTACATTTGGCAGAAGGACACATACTAACAAGCCTAATATGGTTACTTCACACATATTATTTCAAAACATTGGCTCTCATATAAAACAAATATTCCACAAATGTTTCCTTATCAAGTCCCTGTATTTAACTTTGGCTGATGAGAAGCAAACAACCCACGATACCAAACCCTATGAGAAACTTTATTCCTCCTCTTAGTTTACTATTTTTAATTCTGCCATTAAATGCCATCATGGGCATTCTGCTCTTACTGGTATTTACTCAAATAAAGGTTGTTTTTCTAAAACCCATTTTTTTGAAAAAAGGCTAAACATGCAATTATTGCTCTTTCACTTTAATTTTACCCTCCTGCCTTCCCCTCCTAGCACTTCCATATTCACAGTATTTTTAGATGCAATCCTAAAGGTTGGACATTTTACCGCTGGATCCAATGGATTCTGAACACATTTATGTTAACCTTACAAGAATACTTTTAGACTACTACTTAGATTATTTATAGTATTAAATGAGAAAGACAATACAATTAATGTGTTTCTTTTCAGTCTTGGGCTTGTATTCTGTGTGTACAATATACTCAGATCCATTAAACTGAGAAAACCGGAAGAGAGGGAACAAAACACCACAGTTTTGATGTGAGAGGCAACAGTTGCTTAAATATATTAAGGTCTCTTCGATTTCCTTCTTAGATCTTGGCCTTGTTGATATATTTGAATGCAAATTTTTATTATTCAGTCTAAATAATAAAGTCTTCAGGTGAAATACATTTCTTATTTACAAATCCTCAGATGAGCCCTTAGTAGTATTTTTTAATTGTGCCTTCTCCTTACTTGCCCCACAGTGCATTTTATTCTCTTGTGTGGTTTTTATTTTGATTCATCCCATTCGTTTTGTGACTGCGGCTTTGTGGAAAGACGTGGGTGTAACAGCTGTTATATTCTGAATACATTTTGTTCAAAATGAACTAATTTTGGCATCTGTTTTTGTACCATTCCATCTCCAACTGACCTATCCCTGTAAATCTTATTTGAACTGATGTAGCTATTTCAGCCTTGGAAGATACGTTTTAGTACTTTGGACTTATATAAGTTTCTAAATATTGAGCCAAATAAAACTGAACAGAATAGTCTTACCCCTGAATTATCCATACTTCTACTGACAACAGCCAGAAACCCAAGGAGTGCACAGACACTTGCCAATGGAAACTTATGAGTAAGACCTACCTTGGGAACTAAGGGCTTCACTTGCCCTGGGGTGCCCCATGGTTACATTTGCCTCGTACGGCATCTTATTTTCAGGTGCCATTTTCTTGTACTTTCAAGCAAAGTAACACCATATTTGACAGCAGGAAAATCCTTGAATCTGACTATTTGCTTTTTGTCATTAGCAGGTTCTAGATAGTTTTGGTAGAACAGTCGGAGTTTGGTTGTTTTTTTTTTTTTGCTGAGAGCAGAGAGATTAAGAAATACAGCACACACATGCACAGAAAAATTGCCTGTACTGCTTATGAAGAAAGGGTGGAGGATGTTTTATTTGGATCATGCTCATTCCATTACTTTTTAAATGTCTCAAAAGCCTGTGTGAGTGACAGGGTGGCCAGTGGGTGTAAATAGGATTTTGACAGGAAGGCCAAGTTCTCTTGACTTTAAAGCCAGATGTTCATAGCAAAACTGTCATTGTGTGAGAGGTTTGAATTGCATGTTTTCAGTTACCCTTGAATTCACTGACCAGTTCCCTACTAGAAAAATAGGATTTCTTTACCCTATCTTCGCTTTCTAATCTGCAACAACCACAAATATCTCTACTATAATAGCATCCTTTTAGCTAATGTCACCACAGGCCTTCCTGGATGGCATTTGCCCTTTTGGTTGTCATGACTTTATTCAGAATTTGGCATGCAATCACTAAAACTTTCATTTCTGTTTCTCATTTTTACAGGACTACTCAAAACATGTACAATTTACAATTCATTTGTCCAACATTATAAATTTGTCATGAAAGCTTTAGCTAAGTTTGATGTGACTGACGGCCCATGAAATTTTGGAAGGTTTTGTGGATATTTTATTAATGCAGACAAATGTTAACCATATGCTGGCCTACTTAAATGCCCTGTGGTGACACTACTCAAATGTGATTGAGATTGATTATATCTTGCCAGTAGAGTTATATCAGCAGGAAATTATTTGTAGGGGGGGGGGGGGGGG
>JAOQGH010000012.1:12581258-12697562 GCA_025769975.1 Gallinago jamesoni | reverse complement strand
GTTGGACTAGATGATCTCTATGGTCCCTTCCAACTCCAAAAAAAAATTCAGTGAAATTCAGTGAAATTCAGTGAAATGCCTGCTTTTGTTCTGTTTAAGGCTTTAGGTCTCTTTAAGACATTGGATAGATGTCTGAGCAACACTGGGACATCAGAAAGCTGAGAACAAAAGTACAACACACTGTTGTATGTTTTTATGAAATTAAGACAGTTAGTCCAGGCACTCCTCAGTAGGAAGGAAGGTAACATATTATTATAAAAATCTCACATTTTTTAGAAAAAACCCAAAAAACTACCAGATAAAAATATATACTAACAAACATAATGAAAATATTTTGTTAAAAATAAAATATACTATCAGGATACAATTTTTTTAGTATTCTTTGAAGTAATGCTTGTATACTTTGAACTTGGAGATACTTTGGACTGATACAAAATTTTGCATTGGTTTGTTTAAGAGCCAGGTATATGGACATTTGCAGTCTTGTTCTTTCTACTTGACCATGAGGTCTAAGTCTATAAATATTTCTTATTATATAAACTATCCTTGCTATAAACTTCATGGCTCTGGAGTATTTATATAATACAGTCAGTTTCCTAATATGGACAACTTTCAGTTAGCCCAGTTACATCATATTTCCTTATTATACCCATATGTTTTCAGTGCTGTGTCATACAATCCTTGCGATTTGTGTGGAAAAAGCTGGTAGTTTGCTCTCAGTTTATTTTCATTTCTAGTTTCATCTTTCCATCTTTGAACTTCACTTTGAGTATTTTAAAATTTTACTACCAACAGTTCCTCCTGATTTTTCATTACTGAGAAGTTTGCATCTTTGTTCACCTCCGTCATTCCATTAAAATAATATTTGGATTTGTTTTACAAACAGGTCTGGCACGCTTCCTCCTGTCCCAGTCAGACAAAGTGTCTGCCCAGAATAAAGTTGGTGCCAGTTTTAATGCAGCCATAGAGCCTTTTCAGCCTTGATACTCTGCTGCAGAGTTGATGGTCTACCAAATGCATGAATATGCACCCAACATTGCACCTCTCAAGTGCAGTAATGAAGTATTGCAGGTTTCTAAGGACCCTGAAATGTCTCTTGACCATTTTCCAACTGTGCTACAGAGCCCACTTATAATCCTCATGTTGGGTTACAGAATAAGTATTTGTAAGGGAAAAAAAACCCTATTTTGACCCTGTGTAGTATTGTTCTTCTCCCTATGGATGTTTACAGAAACCTGGAGGTAAGATCTGAAGTATTAGTCTTGACATGTAAGCAATCTACTCAAAGAATTTTTTAGCAGTAAGAGCAAAATGACAGGACTGCATGACCTAAGCAAATGAATTCCAAAGATTAGTTAGAAATCCAGTAAGTTACACAGTGCAGATATTACACTACTTAAATAAATTGTCTTTTAAGCCTGTTAGTATATGTGATATGCCAGGACAAACCTAAGAATTAATGAATTAGCAAATTAGGATGTAAAAATTCACAAATCTTTGCATATACAAACTATGGTTTTAAGACTTCTACTGACCTAGGGGTCCATATATCAAGATCACAGCTATTCAGAAAAGCTATTCAGAAAAAATCAGAAAAATTGAAATGTTATCTGGAAGGTAATAAAAAGGAAAATAAGCAATGTTCTAAAGGTCAGAGAAAGATCCAAACATAGCTAATAAAAACTCATGGGTGTAGAAAGGTATACAAACAAGATACATTAAAATGTGTGATTTTCTGTCACCTAGAGCTGAGTAAAATTTGGAAAAGAGACCTGTGGCAACTTTTCATTTTTAATACTGGCTTTTATTGTGTACAAGTTAACCTGTGAGCCCAGTCTCCCCTGCAATAGGATGATTCTGAAATGACAGGATTTAGCATTTAGTAATGTCCAGGACATTCATTTTCTGGAGGAATTAGGGAAATGAGAGCCTCTCTGTTGTCAGAAATGTGTGTGGATTGAGTTTTCTCCATCATGAGAAGATAATTTTTCTCTCATTCTTTTTTTGAATAACAGAAACAGTGGTCTCTAAAAAATTTAACTGCCCAATTGTTAACTCGCTTGAATTAAACCAGATGTATTTATATAATAGACCATGCACTTTGGTTCCTCAGTTTTGGATTCTTTTATGTAAATGCCAGTAAATATAGGTGTTAATTTTCTTGGTGGGCCCAGATTGTCAGGTTCTGGATCCCTTAACTGATTCAAGGAGGCTTTTCTAGATTCAATTCATTTGCAGTCCCATCCAGCCTAGTCTTGAACACTTCCAGGGATGGGGCATCCACAACTTCTCCAGGCAGCCTGTTCCAGTGCCTCACCACCCTCACAGTAAGGAATTTCTTCCTAATATCTAATCTAAATATCCCCTCTTTCACTTTAAAACTGTTACCCTTCCTCCTATCACTGCACTCCCTAATAGGGAGTTCCTCCCCATCTTTCCTATAAGTTCCCTTCAGGTTACTGAAAGGCTGCTATAAGATCTCCCCGGAGCCTTCTCTTCTCCAGGCTGTCTCCATAGGAGAGGTTCTCCAGACCTTTGGAGGCCATGATCACCTTCATGGCCCTCTTCTGGACCTGTTCCAACAGGTCTATGTGCTGAGGACTCCAAAGCTGGATGCAGTATTCCAGGTGGGGTTTCAAATCTTTTCATTGGACCAGTAATTATGTTCTTATTGAAATAGCCAAACTTTCAAATCCAATGAAACTCCCAACAAGTTTTATGAAAATTTACTTGAAATCCTGGGGATATTTTCTGTTGACTTCAGTAGGTTTTGATTGGAAAACTGGTAATATTAAAGTGGATGCAAATTAAAGAAAATTACTTTGCTTTTACTTCTAATAGAGAAACATAAAATTAAACATCTTAAATAGAGACATACTGAGACACTTTAGCAGGGACCAAAAAATGTTGTTACTTTATTTTAGCTGCTCTTTTTATTATTTTAACGGCACTAGGCATTTTTCCACAAATAATATTTATAGAGTACATTACAATAAGGATGATGGATCTAAGCTACAGATTAAAGAATCCAACTGCTTTTGGCTTTCCAGGAGCACTTTCCCATATATGTGCAGCACTCCAAAACCAGAACCCTTGGCAGATCTTTCTGTGGTTCAAAATTCATCTACAGTTCCGTCAGAAATAGTAGAGACATTAATGGAAAGGTTTTCAAAGATATTTGTGAGACAGGTTTCAATCCCTCCACACATAGCAGACCAACTGACAGATTAAACTAGGGCCAGAGTTTCCAATCTTTTGACAGTGTTCAGAGCTGTGTAATTTCTTTGAGTTAAAATGTCTCCGAAACAACAACAACAAAACTACCACCCAAAACCCAACCCAAAATTTAGATCAAGATTAGGTTGAGAACCTCCTTTCCTTCATCCTTTTTAAGGAACCATCCATTGTCATGTGGTGGTTTTTAGTATCATACAGCAGATAGCATTCTTAAGCAAAAGCTGCATTTGTTCTTATTATCTTACTATTCAAGCTGTTTTGGTCACAGTTCAAGGAAACATTTCTGTCAATTTCAATTCTGTCTGGACAATGCTCCACCAGCCCTTAAATATTGGAATATGACTGCTGGTCTAACTCTAATACCAATGAAAGCTGCTGATACGTGACAGCAAGGCATTACTGATTTTCTCTTTATACATGCAAGTCCTAGGGAAGTTTACTAGCCAAAACAGAAAAGCTGAAGGCAAAGAAAAGGCTTGATGGTTCATCTTGCTGTAGCTGTTTAATGTTACCTTCAAAATGATAATGTAAATCCTTCTTTTTGTGGTGATGCCTTTGGGAAAAATCATGGCTTACAAAGAAATACCGCAAAATCTCGATTAAATGCTTCCTTCTCCTATGGTCTACTATAAGCAGGAATGAAGTTAGTGAGGCTCTATCTCCTCTTTTATGCAAAAGGTTGAACTAGAAGTTCCTCATAATGCCCACCAGTGTTATAATATACAGTTCTATGTATTGAAATATGAAAAGAACACAAGAAATAAACAGTCTCACTTTCTTTAAAGACAGAAGATATTTTTACTTTGTGAATTCAGATAGTTTTTAACTGAAGTTGTAGTAGATGTATGGGATGTGAGGATGAATATAGAAAAATTAGAGACATCTAACTACATACTGTGAACTACAGAAGGTATAATCTTTCGTGTAGTCTAGGATTAATGTATGTAATGCGGATAAAACCAGGCACACTTAATTTAGCTGTGAAATATTGTTTTTTATTGAATTAATCTTCTTACCCATTACTGTATAACTTCATTCTCTTATTCCTTTTGAAGAAGTACAAATACAACAATTGTCTTGGTTATTTAAATACACCCAGACAATTAAATGAGTTTCTCTTAAATGAGTATATGTATTTTAGTTTTCAGCCAAGAAACTCCTTCACTGTCTCCTCTAGTATCTCTTGTCTCCAAGCTATTATTAGTATCGTATAGCTATGTCTATGGAAGTTAAAGAATCAGTATTTTACTTAATTAACTTGCTTTACACAGCCAGAAACCCCCAATATTTGTATTCCCAGCCAGCTCTGTTTCAAAATCAGTTTGCTATTCTGTGAGCTAGAGCTTTAAAATATACATGCAGTTGCTGAAGGTTGTTTAGATTGAAATTCAAAACTGGTACTGGAATAAAAGAAAAATCTTAGATCAAATACAAAGTGATTGAATCATTATAACCTTGAATGTATTTCCTGTTCAAATCTATAACTTCTCTGGGTTCTAGTCACTCCTTGTGTTATTACTTCTGCCACAGTATGAGTTGCTACATCTCTTATTCTGCTGTCATCTGAAGGCATATTTAACAGGCATTAGTCTGCTTACTTGAAGATCTATAAGAGACCAGAGTCTTTGGGAAAAGGCTTCATTCACTCTGTACAATTCCCTTTTTAAAACGCTGTTTTCTCAACCAGTTCTGTTGCTGATGTTCTTTCTCCAGTCACACTTATAGGAACCAGGCAACATTTTTAGGTCAAAGAGCTACATCTATGTGCAAAACACAAAATCAACAAGAACATTTGTCCTTTCATGGTTTTGGCAGGCCAGCCTCAGCACTTTTCAGTTCATGTTGTGGTTCACAGAGACGTAGCCGTAGGAGCTGTCAGTTTTTGTGCTGGGTGTCTCTCTGCCGTCACAGACATAGTTGCAGTTCAAAGACCTGTGGATAGATTATG
This sequence comes from Gallinago jamesoni, assembly GCA_025769975.1. Classification (NCBI taxonomy): domain Eukaryota; kingdom Metazoa; phylum Chordata; class Aves; order Charadriiformes; family Scolopacidae; genus Gallinago; species Gallinago jamesoni. The sequence continues at coordinate 12,692,377 of JAOQGH010000012.1, read as the reverse complement.
AAGGAGGTATTTGGTAGATAGTGTCCTTCCTTCCTTTGCATTCCAACTACCTGAAAGGAGGTTGTAGAGAATCAGGAGTTGATCTCTTCTCCCAAGTCATAGGTGATAGGAAATGGCCTCAAGTTGCACCAGGGGAGGTTCAGATTGGATATAAGGAAAACTTTTTACACTGAAAGGGTTATTAAGCACTGGAATGGGCTGCCCAGGGAAGTGGTTGAGGCACCATCCACCAAGGTATTCAAAAGACGGGTTGATGTAGTGTTTAGTGATATGGTTTAGAGATGTGGGGTTTTTGTCAGAGTTAGATTGATGGTTGGACCAGATGATCTTAAAGGTCCTTTCCAACCTAGGCAAGTCTATGATTCTGTGATTCTGTCATTCTAAGAAGCCTCCATAACTTTTCATTCAGGGGCCAAATGAGAAATGGCAGGGATTTCTGGGGTTAAGCACTTCTTTCTAGCTGTACATATTACACATTTATCTATTTTTCCAATATTTCACTCAAGTCTATCTCTAAGGAGCAGCAGTAGATCTTTGCAAGTGCCATTATTTCAGTTCAGTATTTCTATTTTAATGTAAAGATGTTTAAAAGTCTACAACTCAGTGTGATCTTCACTACACAGACAACATAAAACCCATCCCTTCAGAAAAAAAGGAAAGACTGAATGCTTCTATTTGTGCTTCTGATTCTTTATGAATACTAACGCTCACAACCACAGATTAAATTAATCTCAGCTGCCTCAGTCACACTTGGCAAATGAATCATAAAATAGTTTCATCTTGATATGGTAAGTTGTCCTTGACAGCAAATTAAAATCTTAATAAGTGCTCTATTCAGAAAACACACACATACACATATTCTTCATTCCTAAAAATCATGGTCTGAATGCAGATTCGTTATTTTTGTTTAAAGAAAGTTAAGCATAATTATGTGCTATTTCTTTAAAGCCCTGTTATGGTATACCAGGAATTTTCAACCTTAAAGGAAAACATTTCTGGTACTACTTGAGCGTTTTTGATAGGGAAAAGCTCAATAACATATTGAAAGGAAAAGAGTAAGTAAAAGAAACCTAACAATTTTATCTTTAGATAGTGTTTAAACTAATGAATTATTTTTTCTCAAATGTACTGTTAGTTTAACAGTGGGATTTTCCTGTTATTTCTAAAGGGAAGTTGACGTCTTCATCTTGAATTAAAAATTGGCTTTTGTAAACCTTAAAGACAAGGGTTGTCTATTGGGAAACAGGGATGACAGTTCCCTGATGACAATCAGAATATCTGTATTGACTTCCATGAGTTACATGTGTTTAGGACTGTGTTCAACATAGTGGACTAGAGTATGTAATTTTAGAAGCCATAAATGACCTCTTGCTCTCTCACAACAACTACAAAATATACAACATAAATAATAAGCCTTCAACTGAAATAAAATTAAACTTAATTTTGTTTGTGAATATATTGAAATTCAAGGTTGATTTTCATAGCTGTAAAGATAATTCCTCTATTTTCCTTATTCACTACAAGGACAATGTACAGTTTAACACAAGCTGGAATTTCTTGGTAAGAAGCTTGCTGTATTTTGATGACAGCAGGTGTTTGAGCAGCTTTCTGTTGTTGCAGAGTCTTTCATCTGTCCATATATATGCATTTTATTTCAACAGCTAATTTAGAGCTTTTAGGCTGCATAGTACTAATGTCTTTACAGTACCATGTACAGAGTCTTTAATTATGCAGTGTAAGTCTGCAGATACAATAGTCCTTACGAATTTCTAACAAAAAGTAATTACAGCACATATGCAGATTATACTTTTCTACATGAAATAATCCTAGACTTTTTAATTCATTTTGTCAAACATCTAGCTCACATTCTGGACTAATGATCTGTAAAATTTCATTTGTAGTGTAAAATAACTCTAGAGATGAGATCTTTTAAAAGCTTTGTAGAAGAGTTACTGGTGTATATTTCTATCACAGTATCTACACTTTATAATGGAACCGGTGACAGTCTTTTTCAATGACAGAGCAGCAGCTGAACAAGTAGAGCAGCTGAACAGACAAGGGCAACCAAGGAAAAATTATATATCATGGAATATGCATCATTGTTCAGACTCAGCAGAGTCTTGCCATGCTTAAAGCAATCTGTAATGAAAAATAAAAAGATTTTGTTAAAATAAATGAAAATGAAAATTGGTTACTATTCTCAGCTGAGGTTGGGGCAACTGTGAGTCTTAGAAGCTATAAAACATAAAGATATGCTCTTGGGCAGCTATACCTATGTGACCTTTTTTTATATTCACCACAAATCTTTTGAATCCAACCCCAAACACAGAATGATTCATTTCTTCACAGTATTTTTTGGATTTAATTATTATAGCTTTGAGTTCTCTGTGGAGGAGATTGAACGAAATGCCACCTCTATGACATTCTTAATGAAACTGTCCATCGCTACTGAGGCAAAGACAGACTGAAATTTAAAAAAAAAAAAAAAAAGAAAAAATATTAATTACTATTAGTAATTGCTATCAGTAATTACTACTAGTAATTAACAACATTATTAACTATTAATGACTTTCAATACTGAGAACCCTTTTCAGATGCCAGCTTGAGGCTCTCTTTAGATTTTCTGATCATTCTTTTTAAACTGTGCTGTCTACCTTTATGGTCAACAGAAGAAAATATAGTGTATACTTCAGGATTAAATAATTTAGTATATTTTAGACAACTTTAAAATGAGATGAGCTGTGTCCTATTCTCCACTGTATTATATTGACTAGATCACTGTTGACTGTGGAGGCAAGCTACCTTATAAACGTATCTATTTAATGTGATTAATCACATTTTTATATCCGGTTGAATTATAGACTCAATAATGTGCATGTCTGCACATGGAGATTTAGTAGCCCAGAAGCTAATCCTTGGGGGTTATACTTTTATGACTTGACTGTGGGGCCCAGCTTTCTCTTGCTGAATTCACTCAACAGACACTAAGGCTCCTGAAGGAAGGCGTTTGTACAGGCCGTGGTGTTGTACAGGCCTCTGAAGGGACGTGGCACAGCAGCAATGCCCATGCCGGGAGGTAGGCCTCAAGGCAGAGGTGTTAAAGGGCTGCAGTCGGGACACGTGGACGATCCTGACTATGTTGATAACTGTTGCTTTACGTCAGAGATTGAAAATTGTGAGTCTATCACGAGTTATTAATAAAGCACCCAGAAAAAAATACAATCCCTGCCAAATTTTAGAGATTGATAGAAAAAGTCACACATGTTTGCAAATCATTCCAAACTCATACAATTCGGTTCCCCAGAAGCAGATTTTATAAAACTCAATCAAAATTTTCAGTGTTTAATGAAACTTTATAATTCTACCTGTAAAATTCTACCTGCTTTTCCTGTGCATTCAATCGAAGTATAGGCAAGGCTGTTTCCTTTTAAGTTTTTCTTCTGTAGCATAATTGGACTATTACTTGCCTTATTTCCCTCTTAAACCTTGTCTTTCTCCACAGGACAGGCAAATCTGTTAGCTTGATGTCACAGTCATTCTTAGACATTACTTATATGGGACAACATCTATGAGGAAAACATAAATCCCATCTTAACTACCAAGAAGAAAAAAGATATTATCATCAAATATTTTGGTTGTGAAGTGTTCAAGGCATGTGCATCTCACAGTCCTGCAAAATAGGTCTCTTTCTTCAGTGCATATCGGACATTTGCAGAGTGAGGAAAACACTTCATTCTTGATTGAGGCACACTAAAGCAATCAGAGAGGAAATGGACGGATATTTAAAAGGAATTTTTAAATTTTGTTCTTAGATGGGATTACCCCCCGATGTGCAGTGCAGGTATGCACCTATATGTCTCTGAATTGGTGAAATAGACATTTGGAAAAGCAGTTTTCCTGATTCTGTGTATTTTTCTTTCCACATGAGCTGTGACTGTAATAGGCAGTATCTTATGTTGAAGGAAGAAAACTCTTCTTTTGAATTTAGTCAGCAATCATCACATATATCTGCAAACTTTTCTATGGTTAGAAATCTGATCTTAATGGAAATTGCTGGCAGACTTGATGTATTTATTGCTAACCTGCTGTCTGCCTTCCCCTGGCAAGAAATCCTGAGATCAGTAACTGACAGTTATCCATTGCCTGTGCTGACTAATATTTCCTGTGCTCTGTTCTGCAGCCTGCTCTATGTGATTAAGTGACCACATATAGCCATATTTGTTAATGAGTTCATGGTATTTTCCTTAGTCACTTAGCTAAACAAATACTGCGTGTATTTGAAGGCAGGGATACATTTTATTGCTTCCACATATGTCTTTAAAAGGACATGATGCAGAGGAACACAATCTGCCTAAGCCAATAGGAAACTTTAAAAAAGAAACATGTACAAAGGCTCTAACAATTTTTTTTTTTTCCCCAGTAAGTTTATTGCATTATTCACTCCAGAAAAACGGGTGAGCAATTTAAACACTGAAGAAGGAGGACAAGGGGTGGGGGAGTAAGTGTGTATATATATATATATATATATATATCAGAAGGCAGCCAAATTGTCCTGCTCTGAATTTTGACCAAAATCAAAGCAAATTGTTTGGGATATCTTTAAGCTTTTAATGAGAAGATTGAGTACTTTGTAGTTTAGGCAGTGAGGCATGAAAGCCCTACATTTGTAAACACTGCTGTTTTTCTGATAAAATATAGAGCTAAATTCTGCGCCATGGACAGATTTACTCAATGCTCATTTGTTCAAAATATTTTGATTTTATCTACTTGTTCAGAAGGGATCCTCTAAGCACAGATTTCACCTCTGTGAGTAAGAATCACGCATCTTCATGGCATTTCTTCAGCCACCCGTTCCCTGCATGTACACCACCCTGCCCTGCAGCAGTGATATAAATCACTGCAGGACAGACACGTCCAGCCTTCTGGGAACCTCCAAGTCTGCGAAAGAGATGATGGTGGAAATAGATTTCCTGAATTTATGTGTTTTCCTTTTTTTTTTTTTTTTTTTTTGTTACACACAGATGTCTTATGCAGTAGTTTGTTCCTAAGGAAAAATAATCTTTCCTTAATAATCGTTTTTGACTTAAACCCATTGGGAGTGTAATGAGTAAGCACGAGCAGGAGGCTTTGACTTCTGTCTTTATTGCAGACCTGGCAGAGTATTGATGACAGCAAGGGGAAGGCGAGCAGAAAAAGTTGTTGGGTAGGAAAACTGATTGGACTAGATGATCACTGTAGGTCCCTTCCAACTGGACTATTCTATTCATGCCAATGCTGTCATGTATGCTGGCTAACAAGGGGAAATAAGGACTATGGAGCCAGATAAATGGTTTCTGTGCACCAGGGGCTCCATGAAGTGGAAAGGCCGGGAAGGTAGGTTTTCTCCATGCACTTACAGCTGTCTCCCCTGTTTCTCCTAAGTTCTAGCTGAGTCACTGGGGTTTGGTGCATTGCCGAAGATCCTGGCTTTGATTAGCTCTTGTCTAATCCTGAATCCAGGCACTCAGTGCTATTCTGACATAGTATTTTATTTGTTAATGGTTCTTATCTGTTAAGTGTTTGCTGCTCTGCCCAATATGAGAATTTTAGAGATTTCTATGTTAAAAAGTGATTGCTATATTTTGCTTCTGCTCAACAATGATGTTAAAATAGTTTTCTTTGGAATTCTGACTCACTATAGCCTGATTCAGATGGAAAACTTTGCTGCAGTTTATCACACTGAAGATAATATTAAAGCAAATAGTGCCATTACAAACATTACATACTAAGTACCACTTTTGACCATCTTTTCATTGCACTGTATTTTGTATGTTAGTAATTGTTAACCACTTGTTTCTCAGTTCCTGTGCTAAATGAAGATTAGTCTTTTGCGGGGAATCGTGCAAAAAGACCTGATCTTTTGAGTGGCAATGCAGGCCTAGGTTAAGACACTATAGTGAGCAAATGGGAGCCTTCCTTTCTCTAGCATGTTCTGGGTATAACTGTACTATTTAGAAAGTGCTTGTGTCCAAACTTACCAACCTCTCAAGCAGCATAAGAAATGGGCAGAGAAAAGACACTGTCTTCTGCAGAGCATTGTGAAATTTTAGTACTTGTTTTTCTTCGGACCTGAGAAAAGTGTGCCAAGTTTCAAAACTCTGATAGGACAAAATTTCAGATCAGTCAAAATTTGTCTAAAAAAGGTTAAAGATTTATTTATTTTATATTTTAAATAAATCAATTATATGACATAGTAACAACAAGTTTGGAAAGAAAAAGGAAAATAATTTAACCCTCCTTTTGAAAAGAAAGTTGAAATGGAATGTTAAATTATATAAAATTTCTCTTTTCTTCAGATGCAGTGTTGACTCACATTACAGAAAAATTTAATTTTTAAAGAAAAATTTCAATGAATATTCTAACAAAAGATGATTCTGTAAAAATTTTCAAAACCTACAATAGACATCCTAAATAGCTCTTAAAACATTGAGAATATTTTTTCTTACCTTGAGAGGAACATCCAAGGTAAATTTTTAGCCATATGCAGAGCCATTTGCATCAGTTCAGTCATAAAAAAGGTTACAAGTGATGCCCAACTATTACTTTGACCCTCACATCAGAGCTCTCTCCAAAAGAGCTTGAAATGTTTACAAATGCCCATGATAGATATTTCAATGTCTTTGTAGCTGTGGTCAGAACCACCAGCAGATGGTGCCTTAGCTAAACCTCCATGGATAATTGGAAACCGAATATACTTTTTAGAAACGTATTCAAACAAATTTGCTAATCTCCATTTCTTAGTATCTGAGATGATGATGAATCAAATGGAAAGCATTTTTTTATTTACTAATAAAAATGAATGTGAGCAGTAGAAGGTGACAGACCCATGAGCCTTTAAATGGCAATATTAAGCCATGCCAAAAATACCTCATTTCTGTGTCTGACAGAATGACAAAATGTACTGGATGAAGAGAATAAGGTATATGTGCAAGAACGTTTATCAGGTTCCATCATGGAGATAATGACCTTTAGGAAGTTTATTGGTAATAAATATGGAATGGATGAATGTATATTGAAGAGCAAGGGAGAAAATAGCTGTAGACACGGGCTGTAGACTCAGTTTTTTACATCCCTTTCAAAAATTCTGTTTGTAGAGTCCAGGGGTAGCCTGCTTCTTGAATGAAGCCCACACGACTGTCCCTTGTAAAGTTATTCCCTGTAATTTATTCATTAAGATAGCACTCATATACACATGCTGCTGTTTACACACACGCAAGGTAGCGGTGATCAGAGCTTGTACAAATTAGACAGAAATTAAAAAAGAACCAGCAAAAGCATCAGTGCCACATATATAAGAAGTGTTTTCACATTTTATAAGAAGATCTAATTGAGAAGAATTCTTTCACTGATCAAAATGCAAACAAGTGTTGAGAAATGACCCTTGCTCTAACTTGGAGAATCATTTTGGGAACAAACATAGACACAAAGAAAATCTTTTACAGAACAAACAGCTGTTAAAACCTCTATGCAATCTTACACAGGGTAAAAGATTCCAGAGATGACTCTATACAAGCAAATATACTGCCTTCCAACAGTTTTTACATAACTAGTTTGAGTAGGTTTAAGTTATTAAGTTTCTTGCATCAACATTCAAGTTTAATTAGTAACAGATGAATCTACATCACCAGAAGTGAAATCTGAACAAAGAAGAAATAGGTTACAAATATATTTCATACTGTGGGATTCTTTTTTAAAAAAAAAAAAGTGCTTACTGGAGGGAGAGGCTGAAGCATTTCAATCATAGATAAAATGATCCCTGTATGCCATACCCAATGTTAATGAGTCACAAGGTTTGATTAATATTTGCCCAGTTCTAGAAGAACACTACAATGAGTGGAACATACATTGAAATATTCATATCTATTCTTATCAAGTTATGCTGTTAGAAAGTAAACTGTTTGTCCAGTCCATTGAACTTGTGAAACAAGTCTGGAAGAGACATATTAAATTCCAGTAGAAACATATTTTAGAGACAAACATGTCATTAGGAATGTGCCTATTCCTTGTGGCATAGAAACAATGCTTGTTTTTTAATATATGACACCTCCTATTCTGGCAGTTTCTGAAAAAGCTCCTTAATCGGGACTCATTTTGATGCAGTAGCTTTTAGACCCTAAACTTGCAATACAAAATATAAGCAGCTTTAAGGAAAAGTGTGTTATTTATGAACTGCAAGCAACAGTTCAATAATTCAAGTCCATTAGTCATTTACTCGTATCAACTCTAAGTCCATCCAAGGCAGATTTATGAATACAGTTCATAACAAACAGTAGTCACTTTCCGCTTCCTAAATCTGCTTAACATTTGTAAAAGTTGAAAAAATGCATGTATGTACTGAGGGGCTTTGCATCTTTACGTCTTTTATATAAATATCAGAATTACTAATTTATTTTTTTTTAAATAAAAGATCTATAACAAGCAGCGTTACAAGATACTTTAGTTTGAAAAATTCTGAAGGCTTGTAATTATAGAAAAAAGTGGCGGAAAAAGTGAACATTTTTTATTATTTTTTCTTTGTAGCTTCTCTTTTTTTGCAACAAAGTTTCCTAGGGTAGTGTAATTTTTATTTCTTACTGAAGAATAAAGGAATTTTAGTAGTCAATTTGTTTGCATTGTATTATTTTTATTTTCAACGGTTCAGCATTTTTCAGAGGTTCAAGAATATCAGCCCATAATTAGTCCAATGATAATGACTAAAGGCAATAGTGATTAGTAAGGGTGACTTCTGGCCACTTGAGCAGTTAAAATGATCAATGGGTCTCCAGTTTGAACATTATGTTTTAGTAGCTGATGAGGAATTCCACAAGTCTGGAAGGAGAATACAAAAGCAGCAAGATAATGCGGTTGGAAAGTATTACTAAAGCTGACATCATGTCTCTTACAGCCAGACGTGTAGAGCAGCGCTGTATCATACATGGCAGATTTGAACAGTGTTTGGAAAGGTGCTGGCATCATTACATATTTGAAAGGAAAAATATCCTACTAGTGATGGAGTAATATTGCATGGGAGGAATGAAAGCCTCAGTATTCTGGTTTTATCAGACTTCTCCAATTCCTGCCAGCAAAGGAATAGTTCCCAGCAGCAGGAAACCACAGTTGGCTCCTGAAATGGTTGTCGTCACACAGGTTCCCTAATACCTCCATATTCTTCTTCTGAGCATCTAGAGCAATTGGTACCCAGCTCAAAAGCATATTTTAAGTTTAAGCACACAACTAATCTCACTGCTACCATATGAGTAAGCATAAGTGGACCGAGAAATAGAGGGACAACCACTCTGGGCTCTAGTTCATGCCCTGACTTATGTATGAATTAACCAGGAAAGGAAAAAGACTGAAAGGAAGCAAAGAAATTCTAGACCGGAGTTAGGATAGTTCAAATAATCTAATGATTTGGCTCACAAAGAAAGTTTAGAGTCCTTATTTCAGAGTTGCTAAAAATCTTAAAATGATTATGATAATATGGAACCAGGTGAACCATCAAGACCTTTACATTAATTATTATTCTCACTTCTTGATCCTTTATAAGCAAAAGTACTATATGAATATTCCAATAGTTAATTTATATGCCAGTTCTTATGATTCTCCCCCTTGAAAACTGTGGGTAAAATCAGGAGAAACAATATCACAAGAAACAAAACAGCATTTCATAGTTAGCTTTGAAATAAATCTAATGCAGTACTGAAATAACTTAGAAATAAAAGCTGAATGCTATCATTACAATCCCACATTAATTTAATTACTGCCAGTCTATCTTAAGTATTGAAAAACTCCAGGCTAGGCCACTGAAGCTCTAATAACTGTATTGGTAGAAGTGCCACTTTCATTGATGAATAACTCAGAAAAACAGAAATGTTGGTACTCCTATGCACTATTTTAGCCACCAGTCTACTAGGGCTGGTTGCAAAGAAATGACTACTGGAGGAAGATGACTTTTCAATGAGTTGTTACAGATAATACGCTAAAAATAAATATTGCAGTTGTTTAAGAACACCTGGGAATGTGCCACAATACAGTTCAACTTCTAAGCAGAGTAAAGGTATAAAAAAGATTACAAAAAGAAATGTTGAGAAAAGACATTAAGATGCAATAATTATCACATAGTTCCCTATGTTTGGAGTTCCATAATTTTCCTTTCATTTTCATTGATAAAGACTGCTAAACTGGGAAAAGTGCAAGAATAAGGGACCTTCCAGTATTTCTCCTGTTAGTTTTGATTTTTCCATGTTACAGGTTCTTTCCTCTGTGTCTCTGCTATTGATTACAGTGTGCTCTGTTTTGTGGTGGAGAGATTATTGCAAACTTCAGGACCACACTGAATTTTGGAAAACAATTTTAATTGAGTTTTCTTAAGTTTTGGATGTATTTTCAGAAGTGCTCAAGTGAACACAGTAACCTATGACTTCCAGCAAGTTACTTCTGAAGGGCTGATTGATGGCACTGGATTTGCTTTTAATATTACGTTGTTTATGGCTAAATGGCAAGAATGAATTCCCATGATTTTTACCCTGGCCTCCTAGAAGCCCTGGAAAGTGCTGATTAGTAAACATAAAACTAGCTTGGATAAATGAACGGCAAAAGAAAGCCCATTCTGGAACCATTTCTTTGCATCTCTCTGTTCAGTTCCCTTTTGGATCAGCATTCAGAAAGTCACTGTATATTAACAAACCACAAATTGCAGAATCAGCAGCAGGATGATAAAATGAATAAAACAGCAGGTAAGGGAAAGGGATCTGTGCTTTAGAAGGGCTCTTTAAAGCTGCAACTACATTTCTACAAAATTGCTTACAACGAGAAGTGTTTTACTGTACCTCGGTGCTTCCTCCCTCGCAATCCCCAGCTGGCTTGCAGCTGGGGGATGTGCTGCGGCGCAAAAGGTTTTGAGTGACGTTGTATGAAAACGTGTGCCAACTTCAGCGTAAAAGCTTGTGTTAACCAACAGCCTCTCTGCTCTTTTAACAGGAGTGTACGTTCTGTGCCTCCTGTCTGAGAGCTGACAAGCAGCCCCTGATTGCCAGGCATCTGTCACTGGCATGAATGGACAGTGAAAACCTACTCTCCGGCTCCGGGTTTAAAGGCAGTTGGCTCCTACATTTATGGAGACCAGCTCTGCTTCCAATAAGAAACGATTCTTAAAAATTTACCATGTCAGATCTCTTCATTTGAGGACAGACTGGCTGCTTTGAAAGGGAAATATCTCCAAGAATGATATGGTTCTTACAGTGGCTGTGAGCACTTGAATGGAAGATTTATGCTTAAATATATAGACAGCAAATCGAGGCTAGGCTTGCAACACAGAAAAAGTACAGGGGAAATATATTTTCCCTTCTGAAAAAACAGACAAGCAGAAATGCTGGGGCTGCAGCTCAGTGAGGAGGAAGCCGGCACAGATAAGGGGGTACCTTGGCAGGATCTGCCATGTTTGCTCACCCTGTTTTGCAGTGCATTGAGTAGGGGCTAGAACCAAAGATGGCTAAATGGCCAGCAGATCCAAACCCCAGCACCATAAAGGCCCCGAGATCTGTCCTGTCAAGCTGGAACAAATGCTGGTTTAGTTAGTAACCAGCCTCAGAAGATGCTACTGCTGGTCATGGCAGCATCTACATAAAAGTAACTTTTTGTCTATGTAGGTACATTTGGGCCAAGTTTTGTCCAGTGTCTGGCAGGGTGCAGAGCGATAAGGGAAAAACAAGGAAACTGAAGAGCCATCCAAACTGTGAGAGTAACTCACTCTTCCTGCTGGCATGGTAACTTCAGATATTAATGGAAACCCTCCAGCTGTCTTTTCTGTACATCCAGCATGGCCAGCAAGCTCTCATCCCCACTGCCTGCATTGGAAAGGCTAAAGTACCAGGGTGTTTAATGTCCCCTGGAACTCCCATTGAACCCTCTCACTACTTCAGTCCTGACTGTCAAGCTTTTCATTACACTGGAGATTTTTAGTTTGCTTGCAATGGAACGGGTGACCTGAAATCGGGTGACTCCACTGTTGCTGCGTGTGGATCCAACGATTCCCATATGTGAAACATTGTTCAAAAGCGGTCTGTATTCTTCTGTCCTATGTTTGCACCCAAAAATATGTATCTACTTATTAATTTATGATAAACCAAATAATTGTCAAGTTTTTGAGTAGGGAAAAAAAAATTTCTCTTTTAAATTGGTACCTGAGGATATTCCAAAGGTATGACAAGTGATTTCCAAATAAATATTTAGGGGAATGGGTATTATATTTTGTAAAACAGGTACTTTACATACTGTAGTTTCCCTTTATACTAAGGGTGTTTTCCTACTCCCAGGAGGGGACATTACTGGTACATCATCGATTAAGATTGGATGTAATTATTAATAGTAACATTATTAGTTATTAGTAGCAATGTTTGATGCTAAAGATGAGTAAAGAATGTGTCACAAATCAAGTTACATCTCCTGGAGCAAGACAAACTGCTGCTGTTATATTTCTGGTTGATGATTAGTGACAAACAGGATCCACCAAGTTGTCAGAGGTAATGCTGAGGCACCAAAAGGTCTGGAGGAAGCAGAAAGCAGATTTTACATATTGTCACACAGAAAAACACGTAACTGTGACCTGTTTAGAAGATATAGATCCTCAGCAAATATAAATGGGGGTGATTATATTAGCATCACTGACATTCAATTGAACTTGATCTTCATGAATTTTCTCATAACATTTCTGTTTCCATACATTCAGTCATCAGGTAGCTTATGCTTTGGGATAGAAGTATAATGTAAGATTGTGCTATTAAGTTCACATTTCTGGACTTATGGTACCTACAATGACAAAGGAAAATCAATCTCAAGAATGCTTCACCAGTAGGAGTCATTTAGCAGATCAGAAATTCTGGAGAAGCATAAAATTATTGATCAAACCAAATTCAAAACGTTAAAGCACAATGCTTGCATTTCCCTGGTCTTGAAAACAAAAAACCCTGATTGCCTGTGTAGTATTCTATAAAAAGAGAAATAAATAAATAAACCCCCACTTGCTGGTAAACCAAGTGAGCTATTACCAGAAGATGGCAGTGATGTCTTTGTACAGCTGTAGTCACCACGCCATTTACAAGAATAACCTAATTGCTGCATAGTTGTATCATAGTAAAAAAGGGACATGGGTATAGTCAAACCAATTATCTCCTGGTATCTTCAGCGGTCTATCTAATGTGGTACAATTTTTCAGTAATTTTCAGTTCTGTTACTTTTCTTCTATTTTTACACTACGATTTTTTTGGATATCAGCCAAGCTCTAACAACATCAATAACATTTCAGTTGTAACATTAACAGTTTGACACACCTTAAGTTTCCAAATTCAAATTCAAAGAATTCCAAATTTAAAGAATCTGGTCAGAGCCATTTTCCCATCAGTCACTAGGTCTAGGCAACTCCCATTTGCTTTGCTTTTTTTGCTAATATAAAGGAAACTATACCAGGAAATGCAGTGAGTGTAAATTTAACATAATCAAGAACATTTTTTTAATTGTAACCACCTCATAGCTGTATATATGAGCTCCCAGATGCTAGGCCACAATGTGTTTCATTAGAAGGGAATTCCCTAACCTCAGCAGAATGATGCTATGCTTCCAAAATGCCTTTAATTTCATGTAGTGATGAGAACCTGACAGCCATTCTCTATCCCAGATGATGCAAAGGGCTATAAAGAGAAAATCAAGGTTTCTGCTTTTAATTTCATAGGTCACAGAATTATACCATCCAGAACTAGACAAATGAGTGATTTGTGGAAGGTATGCGATGCCTTTTGCCATAAAGCCTGTCACCCTTACACACTTCATTGTCTCATCAAGCATGAGCGTGTCTGCTACTGCCAGTGCTGCCGTGAACCGAAAGTCTTTCAGATCAAAGGTGATGCTGCCTATCAACAATTCAGCAACAGTAATACGATCTGCCCATCTAATTTTTCTTACAAGAATAAAGGCTTTTAAATTGAATCGTACCAATTAACTTAAACACTGTTATTCATAATAATACTGACTTAAATGTTTTTCTTTGCCAGTTACAGAATCCCTAAGCTCCTTATTGCTATGTAAATGTGAAAAACCCAAACCTTAGCAATGGATTGGAAGCGCTGATTCTTCTAAAGTCCCCTAAGCAAACTGAACACTGAGCTGCCATGTCAAGCCTGTTAAGTCATTTGAAGGAATTTGGGAAGTCAGCACACTTGGGGTAATTTCCTGGCAATTCATCTATAATGTCTACTGCCTGTTCCAATTTCTGACACATAGATATATTATACCCAACTGTGACCAGCCTGCATAAACAGTAAACTCTCTTGAAAAAGTAGAATGTGAAGAAATAGGCTTTCTTAGTACATTTTAGAAAGGTAGATAAATCATATTGAACTTGAAATACCAGGTGATCAGATCATGAATGGCTGAATACCTGTGTATATTTTTATGTAAGAGCTGTATGTAAAATATGGTGATAATACAACAGAATTATTTTTTTTAATTATTTCTGTGTTTGCTAAATACCTAAGCATCTGAAGCAATCCTACAGCACGTGATTAATTTTCTTGTTTGTCTAACACAAGCCTCTCCCATTTATTTATAGAAAATGACTGAAATTCTTTCCAAAGTATGTTTGATTTCACTTGAATTTACCAGGCTGCTGGTGTATATTTTAAATTATGCAGCTTTCTGAAACGAATAGATATGTCATCGGAAGTTTGGTGGCGTTTTATTATAAAAGTGAATTGGAAGCTTTTAAAAGATCAAGGGCAATAATGCAAAGATGTAGGTCAGCTGAAATTTAAAGCTCATGGAGTACTCTGAAGGCTTTTAAATGCACTCAGTAGGAAATCTGTGAGTAGGACTGCAGGTCCTTGCCATGTGGAAATGCCTTTTCCTTATGAATTTGTAATTCCAAACTCCAGAACACTTGCATAGCCCCAAATATTTTCCTTTTTGTCGTTCTGGTGGACTTTTCACAAGCAAAATGACAGAAACAATTTATGCCCAGTGAAATATATAATTATTTCATATGTTTTGATCCACTAAATTGTGAAATTAAGAAAACTCATGGTGGATATTCTTTTTTAAATGTGAACAGAATAGTTTGGTGGATAAAGGAAGACTGATTTAGAAAGCTGTGTGTCCACTGTATTTGAAAAGGGAAGCATTTCCTTTACAAGTATATTAATAGATGACAGCCTTCCTCAGCCTATTGAAACTAATATATTTCTTACTATAACTAGTGTATTTCAGATCCCTCTTCAAGCCCTTCTTTTTCCTCCAGCATGGCACAAAGTTGATTGAAATCACACAGATACCCATTTCAGAGCCCAAAATCTGATGATGAAATCTAAAGAACCATTTCTCTTTTTGTTCTCTCTCCCCTTTAATTTTGCTCCTATTTCCAACGTTCAGACTATTTCTATGCCTGGATAGAAAATATATATTTCACTTTTTGTACCTTATTTTGATAAAAATAACAAAAATAATTTAAATTCTACTGAAAAAAAGTATTTATAGCTCTTTTCACTAAGATAATCAGTACACCTCATTCTGGATAATTATTTTGATTATGATTTCTTTTTTGTTAAAAGTCCATACTCTTCCTACTCTTTTTGCAACTGTAAGTAATGTCACTGTGAAGGAAGAAAACTTAAAAGAAATATTTTGGTGGTTGTGTATAAACTAAAATCAGATCAAAATAGTCTCTGGTTAGGATAATTTATACCAGTTTCTACTGTGACTTTGTCTAATAAAACAATCAAATACAAAGTTCACTCTCTGATGATTGAAGAATTGGACTGTGCAGAAAATAAAAAATTGGCAGAGCAAAACATCTCAGCTGTAGGCTATAAAGGAAAAAGGACCAAAGAAAAGGTCTCTGCTAAAAAGAAAAACAGTGACTGAAGAATCATTTCTACATTCTGGAGACCTCTTTTGAAAAATGATGACCCTGGTAACTGGGCAGACAAAGAACACACTATTAGTGAGCATTAACTTCAGGACTGCAGCCAAGGGACAGATATTAGAAAATGAATAAAGCACTAAAAATCTCTTTCTCTCTCAAGATTGTGGAAATATAATGGCAAATTAATTAAGAGGAACCATACAATCATGTGCTACTATCTTGTCAATTCACAAGCTAAGAAAGGTTATGCGAGGTCAACATTTGGATGTAACCCCCTCTTGGGAGCATCCAGATCAGCAAAGTCCAAACTTCTCAGACTAAAGGCCAAGCACATCATTCAATAGTATCAAAGGGATGATATCCTCTTTTCGGACAGGTTCTCTTCTCTGTTCTCAGGTAGCTTAAATGAAGAGTAGAGAGTTGAAAGCATAAGCCAAGTTTTCTACTGGAAATTCATGTGCACTGCAGGAAGATAATTACTACTTATGGTAAGAGAAGGCATAAAAAAAAAAAAAAGGCAAAAACCTGAAAATAAGAAATTCTTGAGGGTGACAGTACTTCACCAAATCATTGTGAAGGCTCCCAAGGTAAATGGTGAAGCAGGCTTTTCATTGCTAAAACTGATCTGTGTAAATAAAATTAGCTTAAAACATAGAAGGAATTATAAAATGTTGATTTAGAAAGAAATAATTAGAAAGGATAGAACTACATTGTCTTATGCTTTGGTTCGAATTTATCTCATCTATATTAATCTCTAAGATTAGACCCTCTTTGAGTTTGTTTTCTACGCTCCCTAATAATTAGTGGGACAAGTGAAAAGCACTTCTAATGGTGGAGTCTGCTATTTGCATTGTTAGACGCTGTCTGTAGACTTGCCTTCCAGGTGTGCCTGTTTCTCTCCACAGAGTTTAGAAGAAGCTTGATGCTTGGGCTGGGGACATAACTTTTTGATGATTAATGTGGAAATATATCCAATCCTCATTATCTCTACTCTCCATTCACTCTCTGAAAACATGGATGATTGCAGGACAAGCTCACAGAAGCTCTGACTTCAATCGGGAAGCTGTAGATGGTTTATAATCCAAGCACTACTAAGACCCATGGGAATGTATCTACTGACAGTGATACGATAGGAATCTGGAAGGAACCTTGGAATGGTATAATTTGATCATGTTTTTCATATCCATATTCTAATATAGTCCAAAAAGTCAAACTATATGCACAAAATAACTGAAATTGCTATTTCAAAAGCAGTCATTAGTCTGTCATTACAACTGTCATTTGGTATAAATCTTTTATGTTGTAGTTTTCACTACCACAGCAGCAAGAGAAATGCTGTAATCACTTCAGTGACTTGAAAGAAACAGTTTCATAACTTTTCAGTCAGCTTCCTAAAAGGCATTGCTTCTTCCCGCAAACCTTGTTTTAGTTGTAACTTTTGACTTAGAAAACACTGACCAGTGGCATGGAGAATAATGGTAAAGGCAGGGTATTTTTTGACTGAATCCACTGTTTGGTTTAATGAGGAAGACTGTCATTGTCTGAATTGTTACAAATCACTTTGACAGTTGATGGAAAAATGAAGGACAAATTCACTTGGTGCCTCTTCAGTTCCCTCTCTGATGTTTTTTAACCAGAGTTACAATAGTATCCCGTTTCCCTGACCTGTATAAGGAATGTGGGCTCGGTTACATTTTCGTTTTAGAAGTCAGAGATTCCAGCTGGTAACAGCAGCTTTTCTGCCCTTTGAAGTTGAGATAACAGATAATATTAGATTTACAAAAGCCCAGCAACATTTATTAAATTTTAGAAGCCTTCCTTCTAAATACACAATATCCTTTAAAAACTTGATCTAAGGGGGATTATGAAAGATAGAGTGCTGTAAGAAGAGAGATACTGCTGCCTGGTGTAGTTCAGAAGCAATAGAGAGCACACTACAGAGTATTTTGTTCTTCAAGTGATTTTCATTTGCTGCTTTATTAGTCGTGTACAGTTTGAAACTGAGAACAGTATTAATCTGACAAGATATATGCATCTGCTAGAATTGATTTACCAACTCATGGTATTCACTAACTTGGTGTCCCAGCTCTTTACTCTATATAGAGAAATTTTTCCTTTTCTGGAAGAGATGATTAGGAGCACACAGAGGGTCACTCCAAGGGGCAGGAAGGATAGTATTTTCTAAAGAGGCAGGCAAACACACATCCTTACAGAGGAAATTTGATGGTAGTATTTATTTTCTGATTTATATACATAAATAAGGCTAAAAAACTTTTCACTTTTCAGAGAGGTAAAAGATGCAAAAATGAACATATAGCTGCATTGGTGATAATCGATAGGGATAATGTCTACTGGGTACTATTCCTGCAGTTAGATTATGAACCAGCAATGATTAGCAACATGTACTTCTATTAATGTGTCCTGTCAACTTATATGATGACAATGATAGTTAAATAATTAGAGTTGGTTTGAGACTTCAGATTCTACTCCATATAGGGAGAACACACAAACAAGCACACTAAGTACCTACTGAAACACTGAAGGTCAAAGAAGATTTTCTCCTATTAATTTCTCATTCCTCAGGGAAAGTTTTGCTCTTGTAGTAGAAACATTAAGAGACTGAAGCCAAAGCTCTGTGCAGAGAGGGAAGGCATGGCATGGGCACTAAGTCCTTGCTCTTCTCATGCAGAATAAATACACAAAAGTGTGTGGGCAGAAAATAGCACTATTTCCCTCATGCAATCGCTCAGCTACCTACAAAATGCAGAATGAAATATTCAATTTAATTTGTTTTTTTAATTATCCCTTCCAGGTTATGTTTCATTTCAATGTATGACAAAGATTTATCAGGTGTAGGTATGACTTGTCCTAAATTACATTATTTGAGGATTGGTATGTGGTGTGAAAAGTCCAGCTTCCAACCTTTGGTATTCCTGTGAGAATTCAGGGTGAAAACTTTATTTTAATAAAAGGACAATGTGAATGAAAATCTTTCCTAAGCCAATTAGCAATTCACCCATGAAGTGATACAAAGTATGACTATTCTAATTGAAAGGTTTGCTTTTGGTTTTTTGTGGGTTTTTTGTTTGTCCTTTTTTTCTTTTTCAGGTTGTTTTTTTAGAAAGAGTTTTTGGTCAATTTGGAAAATCTTCCAGTCAGATCTACTTTCATGTAAACAGAACACTTTTTTATATAAGCTGTGTCAAACCCCAGGAAAAAATCCCAAAACAACCAAAAAATAGGAAACAAAATGTTGATGATGGAAAATGTGAACTAACTCTTTTATTAAGACAGCAGTTGCAAGATAATTGACTGATGTAAAATTCCAGGTGAATTCAGAACACTTCTGTTTCAGATGAACCAGATGTCTGGTGCATATGTGGAATTCCCAAGGTGACCTGTTCATGAATACTTGACACCAACAAAGACATAGGAAAAGATGTGAATGTAGAACATTCATTGTACCTGTGAGCTTTATACTGCATGTGTCCATTTTTACAGAAATAGCTGGAAATTTAAAGTAACACATGTCTTTTGCTCCATCTCTCTCTCATCAATCAGCAAAGTAAGGATTTCTAATGTTTTGCTGCTGCGCCCCTGAAATCTGTGTAAAGTTCTGCTATTAGGCAGCTATAGCTGTGGTTTCTGGCCAGCTCTAGGACTAAGGGAGAACATTTTTTTCCTGTGTGTTTTTTCCCATGGAAGAACCCCTCACCTCTTCCAACTCAGCTTCATTTGAATGGAAATTTGAATGGTACATTAGGTGCTTGGCTGAGCAATGGAATATCTGCCAATTCGTCATGCCAAGTGATCAAATTCAGCACAACAAAAAGGGTAGTGAGTAATCCATTACAGTCTAGTCACAGTATGTTAAAGTTTGACGTACATTAGGCTATTCCTAATTCAGGCTTCTTTTTGCTATTATCATTTTAGAGGTCAGCAACTATGTGATCTTGGTGCTTACATTACTCTTTAGTCTACAGCTTATGTCAGGTTTACAGGGAGTTGCCTGGACAGAAGATTGCTGCAGATGCAGCAACCTTAGAATGTCTGAATAATTGACCACTGCTAACAGATTTGTTCTTTGCTTTACCCCAGTTATGCTTCACATAATGGTCATAGATCAACATGGGCAATTAGACATGGAGCTGTAAGATTTCCTGATTTATTATCTCACAGCTCCCACTTGTACTCTGTCCCTGCCTTGAAAACAAACATCTTTTAATGTAGTTTGTAGGAAACTTGGCATCTTTTGCAGGAATGTCTCAGCTTTCAATAGATGCAAAGGATTGTAACATTCTTGAACATTTATAACAGCTAGTATTACACTGTATGGTAGCTTTATTTAGAACTAAAGTTATTTGAACTTTGAAGTTCCTAAATCTGAGTTTCAAAAAAATACATCAAGTGTGAAGTATGAGTCTATGTACAATTTCTTTGGATGTCCTACTTTTTTCAGTACAGTCAACACAGCTGTTCCATTCCTCCACTCTAGAATTACAAGACTTTTTCTGAAACAGGTGTGCATTTTGTCTTCTAACTAAACAAAGCCTAAAAATAGAGCACGAAGCAGAATACAAAGCTTAGCATTTTCCTCTTTAAATTTTTGCTGTAGAAAGCTGTGTTGAGGATTCTTTTACACTATGCTGCATACCTGCTTCTAATGACATAGTCTATGATGCTGAAATAAATAACAGTACACAGTCATGAATATTAACCTACATCAACATCTTAAATATAAGGATTTGTAGCTCACTGTTATATCTATCCAAAATTTGTGTATTTATGGTAAAACATTTATCACTTTAAAAATGCATAATAAGATGCACAGATGCATAGATCAGAGAGCTGGGCAGTTTACTCATGAGAAACAATGGACAGCTGAATTACAGCCTTTTTTTGTACAAGTAATGCAATGTTTTTGAATGTGTTTTTTTTTAATAATTCATCAGATCATATATGCCATCCAGGTGTATTTCATGTACTCACCTGTGACCAGAGACCTACAGCTACTACCCCATAGCCTGATATCTAAGTTAAATATTCTATAGTTTCTGTTAACTGATTTGATTGTCTAAGCTTTATAAACAGCTGTAGCTTTCAGTTAGAAAATTAGGTGGCAAATGAACCAGAGATAAAATATCAAAACATGATTTGTTGGAACTTTCTTAATTGTCAAGTTTTCTGAGGATAGAAAGGATGTTTCTTCATTAAAATGTCTTCTTGCCCCATTTATGTTCATTTGTTTTCCTTATCCTTTTATCCCTTTTCCTTATGCATGTGAAGCATAGTTGTAGTAGGCTATGCATATGGACTTGCCTCCTACTAGATCAGCCTATTCTGTCTACCCTACTCCTTCACATGAATATTTATGCAGAAAATGACACTGTATCACACTGCAGACCCTTGGTTTCCTCAGTCTCATACCCCATGCCTTCTTCCTGTCAACTAATGTTCCCACTTCCAAGCACAAATATCAAAATACAAAATATCAACCCCATCTTTAATGGAAACCCTTATACAAAGAGACACAAATGTGGACTAATCAGTGCTAGTAAGTATATTCATAATATTTTTTTCCCCATTCAACCAGCTCTTCAATAAATGTTTAGATAAGATTAAGAAAAGAACATATGTAAGTTGCTTACCAAAAAGCATTTTATATCTGTCATTTTATGTAATACAAACATAAGCTGAACACTGGGAGAAATTTCCTGAGGTGGAGATTGGTGCTGAAATAGTTTTCCAATGAAAATTGAGTAGGAAGCCGTAAGAGATTTAAAGCTAGACAAGATAAAATAAAAGACTGTAGGGGAAAACATTGCAGTGACAGAGAGAAAGAATATGTTTAATAGGTCTTTTTCCATCTCTCACCTCTGTGCTTCCATGATTATTTTTTTCTGCCTGAGAAATTTTAAAAAGCTTCCTTTTGATAAACAGAATGATTCTGTTCTCTAAAGCTATATGATTTTAGATAATAGGAAACTCAAGAGCTTTGAGTTAGTGCTCTTGAGGTAGCACTTGAATGATGATAGAACAAAATGGAGCATCAATTAAATATATTTTAAGTATAATTAAAAGAATGTTATTTTAATTTAAAATACATTGATGCCATTCTGCCAAGGCTATATTAATTCTGAAGAACACTAAACACGGTCTACTAAGCTCATTTATTAGAAATAGCTGTCTTAAAACAAGTTGAACGTATATTGATGATTTCTCGGTGTTGCCCCTTAAGTTCAATTGAGATTTGGGGAGATGACAATTTTGTTCTGTATTTGAACAGCATCTCACGCAATTGAGCTTTATTCAGTCACTCAGTGCTATGACTACAAATCCATAGGAAATAAAAACCTAACCTACATTGCTGATAGCAAATTTAGCAAAGGGAGGCATATATTTAAAAATATTTGTTTTTTTTTAAAAAAAAGAAAATAATTAAATCTGTCTACAGATGTAGGGAGAACAGGTGTAATAATAGGCATGAAACGTTGTCCCTAAGAAGAGGAACAGTTTTCCAAATGAAAGTCATCAGGTTATGTGAGAGTTGTTTAGGCAAAGAGTTAACTAATTTACCTATATCTATTGTAGAATTGGCTTGGCTCCTTGAAGTAACCTTCTGCCTAAAAATGAAAACGCTATATAAAAAATAATGTGCCTTACTTCTTTCACATTCAGAATTATAACAACAAAACAAGACAAAATGCTAAAGCTACACACCTTTATCCTGGTGTACACAGCAAGACAAGTGAACACAGTAATCTACAGGAAAGGAAAGTGAGATAATCACTTAAGTCATGCAGTAACCTGTGCAGTGTCAAGACCCTCACGCCAGCCCGTCCCACTTCCACCAAAAACACCTTGGCTTTCATAACATGGAGTTCTATGAAATACAGAATGAACATATATCTTGATGCTGAAATGTTAGATATTTCAGATGGGACATTAATATATCTTTACCAATGTGTTCAATATTAGATGATTACATCTGCAGAGGTTCCTTTTCTTATCAGTGAAGAGCAATGGAGTACTTTTGCACATTGACTCATTCTAATATGGTTATGTGAGACGGGTCAGATGCACTGATCTTAAATGTCTATTTCTTTTCTGTGACTATTCAGAGGTCCAAGGCTGACTAACTAAGACTTTGCAATATAGCCTTTAGATATCAAAGATTAAAGAAGAGAAATCCTACTGCATAAGGGTTGTTTGGCAAGGCTTTTCCACAGCATTGCATGTAAAGAGACTATAAAGGTGGGCTCACCTGCTCAACTACACTGGTCATTCAGTGCATTTAAACACAGGCCAACTACTCCGTGCATTTTAAGGATGACCCTTCTTTCCAGCAACTGGTGGGGAAATATATAATGATTCTTAACAGAAGGAAAAAAAACAATGAACATTGCTCAGCTACTGTCGACTAACCATCATTTTGTTCTCTCTCAAAAAGAGATTTTAAGTATATGGTGGTGTTATTGCCAAACACAATCAGAAGGATATCACAGCAATCCCCCGACCGGAGGACTGATATGAAGTAGGGCCATTGAGAGTATTATAAAAAATAAAATATCTCTCCTCCCCACCCTGCTTTAATGCTGTCTGTAGTGTAGTAATGTAACTCCAACAATAATTGCACAATATGGTACTGTATTAACGCTACCCTGAAAAAAGGTGATTACATTTTTAAAAGTCTTTAAAATAGCATATTTTCCTGATAATCTCTGGTAATAGTTTTGCTTCACCATCTGTCTAGCTAACTCCTGATTCTTTGTTAAAGGCAAGAAATATAAGCAGATGCAGATGGCATCAGAATCCAGGATATCTATGAAGATTTGCA
Source organism: Gallinago jamesoni (assembly GCA_025769975.1). Taxonomy (NCBI): domain Eukaryota; kingdom Metazoa; phylum Chordata; class Aves; order Charadriiformes; family Scolopacidae; genus Gallinago; species Gallinago jamesoni. The sequence continues at coordinate 12,668,612 of JAOQGH010000012.1, read as the reverse complement.
TGAGCAGAACAGGCAGCACATGGATAAGGTTACCACAGAGTGGATTTGCATACCAAATAGCAAAACAAAATAGGAAAAAACAAGAGGCTGCGCTATGTATGTGGTATATGCCGTGATCACACCAGGCTGTGGTGTTTCATGTGCTATTAGGGCATGTATATCACATCAAATATTAAATGCTTGTAGAAACAACAGAAGGAACAGAGAGATACCTTTGTTTCCTGGAGTTCTTTAGGTGCCCTAAGGGGTTAGAAGAATACTGGAAATCTGTTACACTGCTAACACCATCAAAAAGCAAAGTTAATACATCTTTCTTTTAAGAAATGTATTATATTTTCAGGGTTTTACCCGGTAGGACTTCCAGCTTATGCAGCTTTATGGAAATTAATGTTATTATGTGAATAGAAAACACAATAATCTAATAAATAACAATTAATTAAATAAATACTTCAGTCCATTTGATCACTTCCGTTACATAGCTACATATAAATGAAGAACTCCATTTTGTGCTAATACATTCTGATTGTTTTTCTTGCTGTTTAAATGAGAAAACAAATTGGAGTTTTTGATATTCCTCAGGATTATATGATTCTAGAACAATACAACAAAAGACTAAACTTGCTACTGAGCCCATTCTTCTGAGAAAGGAGAAATTATTTCCATCCCAGAATGAAAAACAACAACAATAACAAAACAACAAAACCCATATGATTAAACAGATTATGTTAGAAAAAGAATTATATTTTATCTATGAAACAACCATGTTGTAACATTTCTTTCTGAGCACTATTTCTGCTGTGATGTATCAAAACATATTCTTTTATAAGGAATAGTTTTACTATCCAAACCAGCCCTACTCAAAAGAAAATGAGGAACTTTTAGCAGAGCTAGGTTCTGACTGGGTATTTCTCTTTTCCAGATCTCTCGCTAGACCTCTCTATGGTGTCCATTGACAATAAAAAGTTTCACTAGGAAACATAGTCTTAAACCACTGAGATCCCTTAAGACACTTCTGTTCCTGAGGGTTTTAATTTTCCTTCTGCTGCTCTTGTTGACCAAGGGGTATTTATATTATCCTTTTCTACTTGGAACAAATGATTAATTCATAACTAGGCTGGGTGGCATTTTCTGATTCTTATTCATATCTTCCACTGAAGATGCAAGATCTTTTCATACTTGGTAGCCTATATCATGGTCTGTTGGATTTCTACCTGTGCACTTACCAGAGTGGTAACTTTGGGTTAATGGCTTAGAATGGGTTCTGAAGAGATGTATTCCTAATACACAAGATTTTCACTTACCTGATAACAGCTCATTCCTAAAACATCATTCCAAATAAATTAAGCCTTCACTTTTTGGCCCTTTTACTGTTTTTTATTTCCTATTTTATTGTATCTGCACATACAAGTACATTGTTGTATCTGTCCCACAAGGATTCTCTCTCCATGTTTAATAGACATGAAACAGTTAAATTGCCGTCTCTGTAGCTGAGTTACTGGTGGCATTACTATCCCAACTTTGTGTACAACCAGGAATGTACCAACTGTGTTGAGGCAATTCAATCAAATTGATGTGACTTTGAGTGTTTATCAGATCATAAACACTTGACCCTGTTGTGACACTTCTGGTCTGCTTTTCAACCTTCTTTTCCTCTACAGTGATATATGCCAGCATTTGAATCAATAGCATCTTTTTAGTTAAACAAACAGAAATGTATGGTTCTATTTGCTGTCTTTTCACCAGAGCACTTTAACATCTTCATAAAGATGTTATGGAACAGCTTGCAAAGCAGCTATTTTCATCACAGTTCATAAGATATATGCAAACTGAATATTCACAGTAGAGCCTTGCATTCTTTTCTGTCTTTGAAGATCTAAAGCTGTGTTCCATGGGTATCTATAAACATCTTTTCTCTAACAAAAGCAACTTTTGCATAGACCCCCTGATCTGTGGAGGTCAATGCCAAGTTTTAGCCATTCTGATCTTAGATAAATTACGCTTTGAACCATATCATAGTATTTCTTTCCCAATAGTAATATCAATAAATTAATTACTAAGCACGTGTATGTTGTGACATTCAAAAGTTAAATTCTTCTTGCGTTAACATCTATCCTTTTAACCTCTGATCTGATAGTATTTAAATGAAATGGACATGCTTATCAGTCTTCATTTGAGCTCCAGTGAGTTCAGGAGAGCTACTTTATTTTACACCTGGTAATTATTTGGCCCTTGGACAAAAACAGAGTCAAGAGAAATGATGGATATAAAGGTGAAAACAACAGAAAACAACATAAAGCAAAGCTGATTGTCTTCCCTTACATTTCCCTGTACGAGGTTCATTGTACCACTATTTTATCTTGTCTCTCTCTTGTGAAAATTTCTAGTGATCTCACCTATCATTAACCATATAACTTTGTTTTATACTCTATTCTGGTAGAAATCTCAGCTTCAGAACATTGGGTAGCATATGAAGAATGGACAAAGTGTATTTTTTGTGCTGAAAATAGATTCTGTTGCCTTGAATGTTGTGCAGAAGACACTTGGAAGTGGAATCTACATTTATTTTTAAAACTACTAAGTTGGTATGTGTTCAGCTCTGACTTCTGAGATGAGGAACAAGTGACTCTTTCTGTATTTCCTTTTGTGCTATCATCCCACAGGAGGCAGCCTCTAAAGGCATGGATGTTATAACTGCCCTGTTCCCAAGGAGGGAATGACTCTCTGTATTTACTTTTTCCCATTGTCTATTCACATAAAGGCAGCTCTACTTTTAGCTTTGCCATGGTCCCCCTGCCCTAAAGAAAGAAGATGTGGCTGCCTGTAACAGGATCAGTTTGTTTGCTCTGTATTTAAATTACATTAATCCCATGCTCTGGGGCATCCAGTGGGTTCTAATGACGGAGGGGGGAGAAAGAGAAGAGGTGACTCCTACATTTATGGCTTTTGTGATTTCTTGTAGGACAAAGACATATGCCACAATTAAAATGGCCATAAGGCAAGGTGTTCAGAGATAACTAGGACAATTTCAATTTCTCAGAACCTAGGTGATGTATTTTCCACACACACTCAAAATTAAACTGAGGACAAGACTAGGGGTGGGAAGTGAATTTTTCCTCAGGTCAGTTTGGAGGGAACTGAGGGTATTTCTTTTGCTGAGTCCTCCACTGGAGCATGAGTTTTCCTTGGACTGACAACCCTTTTCATTTACCAAATTTTGCTACCCCGGTAGCCAGCATATTGTTCTTTCCTGCTTCTGTTCCAAGGGAAATTACATTTCTTCTTTTTGATCTTTCATTACAGGTCTTATATTTTTAAATGGATGCTAGAAAAGGTTTTTTAGCCTATGCTATGTGATGACGTACCGCAGAAATTGTTTGGATCCTCTGAAATTAGTCATCAAGAATGTTATTTCATGTGATTTCAAGAAAATTAATATGAAGGTCCTCATAGTGTTGTACATTCCTACATTCCTACTGTAAAAGAACGCCTGGAACAAGAAAAATTTCAGACTAAAAGATTAAATTTTTTTGAGCACAAACAGAGACATAAGGAAGGGAAAGTAAAAAAGACTAATACAGTCTTATTTCAAAATCAGTAGTGTTTATTGACCTTCTAAAACCTTATTATAGCTCTTTTGCCAACACAAAGAAGATTTAAGGCCAACATAATAATTAAGTGGGATTTCTGCTTACCTAAAGACGTCTAGGTAGCTTCACTCTGGCATCAAAATGACATCAAAAATACAGGCAGAGAAAGGACCAGTGACAGCCAGTGGTATATTTATGTCCCATTGTTCACAGACATGGGCATCTACAGTATGGTAATTTATCTTCTAGAAAAGATGTATATTTGGCCAAAATCTAATACACTTTGTGGTCTCTGGCCAGTCCCTGGTCCGCTCTTTCCACCGACTGCAGCATCATCTAGCAAAATAAACTATTTTCTGTTCAGAGTAATTATCATTTTCGTTCCTCCTCTAATTGTAGATTACCTGAGAAAAATTAAATACATGACATACAAAAAACCCCCAACATCTTCACCTATTTTTATTTTTTCTTAGATACATTACAGAATGAAAGACTCTATAACTTGGTGCCAGCTCAAGGAAACAGTTGATTGTGTGTGCACAGATCAATTTTGCATTTTCATTATTATTTTTTTACCTGATGTGGTCATTTTCAAAGAACCACAAGTAAGTAGTTTAAATGAGATAGCATATCAAGGAAAAAAATTACAGCCATGCTTCTTAAAAAGAGGTAAACAAAACTGTACAATCTGCAAAACATCACCATACTGCAGATATGTTTAGCTAAGCATAAGAAATTTTAAAAGTCCATATGTATGCATTGCCATCCCATTCCTCAGCACAGATGTTTTCAGAGAAAGAATACAGAATGACTTTAATAGGAATTCAGCTAACCCCTTGACTCTCATCCAAAGTCTTTAGCAGGTGACTTGCTTGGCCTACTGTGGCTTAAATTTCCTTCCACTTAATCTTTTTCTCTAGTAGGCTGCAGCTGTAGCTATGTGACGGGAGAGTTATATTTGAATGGGATATCAGATCGTATCACCGCGGATACTTTAGCTGAAGAAATAAAATCAAACCTGTGCTGGTTTTCTGCTCTGTGAATTTGCCATCGTTTTTCTTAATAATGCATAGGAATATATGCATTTAAAAAGTAAATACTATGTAGACTTTCTTTGCAATCCCCTGGTGTGAGGTCTGCAAGAATAATTTTGTGTTTGAAGGATTAAAAATCTCAACAACTCCAGGGCAGTAAGAGTAACCGAATTACCTCTTCTGACATTTAGTATTCTGTCACATTAGATACTTAGTCAGATCTGAATCTCTCTGAACACTAAACTCTAACTAGGTATTCATAGAGAAGTGTTCCAGTTCTATACAATGTACATGAACTTCCTTTCTTTTCTCCAAGGGAGCTGGTGTTAAATGACTATCTATCTAGGAATGCTTGGGAAAGCCTAGCTGGTTTTCGTACAAGGAATACAAGAACTAGGAGGTATCAGCCAACATGATCTTTGGACATGGTAGGTAACACAAAGCATTTATGACTGGACTTGTTAATAGTTGAGGTGAAATCTAAGAAGCAGGATGCAACTTTCCAAATGTACCTGGACTTCAAGTGGTTTAGCATCCTTTTGCACTTTGCTTTTCCTGAGATCAACTATATTTTTACAGCATTTAAGTTTCCAAAGTACAGTAGTAGTGACTGGAATCTGTACAGAACTGCATGCTGTGGCCCTGACTCTCATGCCTCTTCTGTCCCTGTCGCTGGGGATGGCAGAAAATGGTCACGTTAGGAAAAGATCCTGTCAGGTCAGTCTCCAACTTCCTTCCTTGGTCTCAGGCTAGGAAGAATTCTCTTTCCTCTGTGAGTTTTCAGATTTCCTAGCTGGTCTTTTGGGTCTTCTTGTTCAACTAGAAAAGAGTTAGAATTAAAAAAATAATACAATTGTGCTTTAAATAACATTTAGGGAATCCTATTGGTAGCATTTCAACATTTTTAATTCCTTCATTTATTCCTCACTTTTTAGCAATAAGACTATTGAGAAAAGAAACAAAACTGAAACAGCAAATTAGTTCTCCAGTTTGCAGCTCAAGCTCTGATCTGTGATTTTAAGGATAAGAAACTAAAGCAACGGTTTCCTGCAACTTGCACCTAATTACAACAGTGTGTTCAAGTGGGAGGAAATAAAATGTGTGCTGGCTTTGTCCACAGAGGCCCAGCATGAGGGAATATAAAAGAGTGGGAGCTCTGTGATTTATAATATATCTCAGCAACACAAGCAAATCACAGTCTTTTTCCAATAGCTGTATTGTGAAGGAAGGTATGCAAACAGAATTGCTGAAATAAACATTCAGCCAACTGGACTTGTGTGGGTAGACACAGGTGGTTGTTGGCTGGTTGTGATTTCTGTTACTTCTTTGAAGTGGCACAGAAGAGATGCAGCAAATTATAAAGCTTGATTTTAAATTGGATCATTTAATGTGTCTATGTGATGAAGTGGGAAATGGAGACTAAAAACAGTATAACCCCTCTCTGGAAAGGCACTGACAGGACGTGAAATTCCAGAAGCCTCATACACATTGTGGATTAAACTTGTGACAGTTACCTTCCCAGTGATTACAGTCTTTGAATGTACTTCTGAACAGAACAAGGACCTTGACACCCAGACCTCACATTTCGTGATGAGCCTGGTCCTGTTTCATTTGAGGCCTTTGACAAAGCTTCCATTGACTTCAGAGGCACAGCATTATGCCCAATAGAGGGAGATGTTCTTTCTGAAGAGCAATGTTTTTGGAAACTATAGATATTTGCATGCTTGAGCTACACAGACAAAAAAATGGTCTATTTACATTTGATTTGTCTCGGTGTTTGTGGAGAAGGTTGCATTTGTATTCTCCACATGGTGGAAACTTTAGCGTTTCAATGGTGCCCTGACAAATTTTGATGGACAATAATCTGTTTCACAAAAGACAAATAATTGCAGTGTCAAGCTATCATCCCTGGACAGTCCTGTCTTTCTTGTTATAGTCCAAGAAGTCATCTAAGATAGGCCAAGATCTTTGTTAAACTCTAGCTCTTAAGCCCCATCTCTTTTTTCTACTTATGGTTCAGTATCTTTCCAACTTTTCAGCTCTCCAGAACTGAAACTATACATATAAATCTCATCTTATCTTCAAGAAACAGCTTGTGGAAAACCATTAGTTTTCTACTTATTATAACATCTGTATCAACACTGAGCATAATTCATGTGTTGAGAATTAATTCAGTGGCAAGCCATTCTTATGTCAGGGCCCTTTGAGAATGGAATATAAAGTAAATAAAAGGTAGACTAGGTTACAAAGGGAATTAAAGTATTATATTTTCTGTCAAGTGATATTACAATCAACTCTTAAGCATGGGACTTCAAGGATATGCTAAATGTGTTTCTGAAGCAAGTCTGAAATAATTTTTAACAAAAGGCATCTTTTAGCAGGATCTTCATATGTTTTAATGGCTGTCCCTCAGACACAATCTGTTACAAATACTTTCAGGAATAACACTTGACTTCTGTAGTCATAGAGGAGGAAACTTCGGGAAAACTAAACAACTGTGCTATATATTGCACATACTATGTAGTTTTAAGTAGTATGTGTTATAACTTAATTTTGTCCACTTTTTAATAAGTTCCATGTGATTTTTTTCATAAACAGGCTAAAGTAGTAAGTGTAAGCCAGATGGACATCTCAAAAATGCACATTATTGGCATTTCTTCCTAAGCGAGCAGAACAATTCAAGACCCTTTTATATGCCCATCCCAGCATGTTAGGGAGAGTCGGCCACTTCGTAAGGAAAGATGAACCAAGTAAAGAGAACCAATGGTAAAAGCAAGGCAGGTCAGGCAGTGTATTCACCAACAAAGGTCCCATGGTCAACAGAAGCCCATGGTTGCCAGACAAGTCTTTATTGATGAGGTAGAACCAAGTTAACCCAAGACTGTGCGAAAAGAAGCAATGTATACAAGTTGTAGCCACACAAAATCCAGTTAAATATTTTGGGGAAAAAATCCCCTGTAAAGGTAGTCATACTTTAAAGGAGGGTCTGAGAACAATTGGGAATGTCTTCATCTTTGGAGATATTTGAAACTTGGATAACAAATGCCTGGAAACCTGAACTAAACTGGTTATACTTTAAGCCAGGTGACCTCCAGAGACCCTTTCCACTATTAATTATTCTGTGATAAATTTTCTTGTTAATTGTCCATCTCCAAGGTAGAATTAAATCTACCTTTCAGACACAGTGAGTCACAGAGCATGGTAGTTCTTAAGATGATTTTTAAAGTAGCTGCTTTTGTGAAGAAAGCAAATTTCAGCTTGGAATGGAATCAGGAGAATTATTTCATTCTAACTCACGCTAGTGAGATCTCCATTGAGGAGTGGTATCCGTTTCTTGTAATTCCATTAAAATGTAGCTTTGCAAGACACAGAACCCAGAGAGAGTCTAGAAGACTGCAGTAAAAAGGAAATGCTCTTTCAAAACCTTAAGTCATATGGAATGATTCACATAGGAAAAGAGAAAGAAATAAGTGTTATAAAATTCTGACAATAGATAAAAGGTATGGTTAGAAGGCAGTGATCTGCTATTTTTTAAATTGCTCTTCTTGAATGTCTTAGGATAAGAAAGTTAATTTCTTTGTAATAAAGAGGGCTCAGGTTAGGCAGAAGAAAAACCATTCTAATTCTGCTCTTTATTATTAATATATTTTGAACAAACTGGCTGGAGAGGCTGTAGATTACTCTTCTCAGGAATTTTGACAGAGCAGGTTTAGACAAACATCTGCCAGGAAAGTTTTCCCACCACTCTTCTGTGACATTGAGGAAAAAGAGTGACAAACTAAAGACTCTACAGAGAAACTTCAAATGAAGAAAGGGGTAAAACAGACCAGGGGGAGAAATGGAGGTTAAAGTACCCATCGGAGTTAAAAATTATGATGAATGAAGCAGATTGAGCCAGTGAAGTTTCCTGGGGGAAGTTTTTCACTGTTTTATTTTGAATGTAAAAATGTGAATTTTTCCCCTGCTCCCTTAATAATAAAAGTACTTTGCAATTCTATAGTGTCTTCATCTTAGGATTTCAAAAAACTGTAATGAATTAAGCCTCTGAATTTTCCTCCAAGCAAGATAGATGGGCTCCAAGTGCTTCCCTTTGTATGTCAGTCTGGCTACCTATTTTTGAATGTCATCATTCTCCAATGGAATGAGGAAACATGAGTAACGGAGGAATGAATATCTTTCAAATCGAATACATGAAAGCATAGTTTTCATGAAGGCAGTTTTCCCGTCCTGACACTTAATGCAAACACAGTGACCCACATACATTCAGAAAGGGACTGACAGAATTACGTTAACTGCTGATTTAAAATCAACAGCTGACTTCAAAAGAAAAGAAGTGTCACAAATATTTTTTTTGTAATAAGGGAGTATTGCTATATTCTCTCATTAATATGGTAAATAGTCATATTGTGCACATTTTAACACATTACTACTTTGAAGTCTGGCTTCAAAGTAGGCAAGTGGAGCTACATGCTTTTTCTCTAAACTTCAGAGCAGGGAGCATTCTGCACTTTTCTCTTCATCTACTGGTCTTCTGAGCTATCAATCTTTCAAAAGCAAAATATTCCTCAGCATAATGCCCCTAATTCACAGAATGCTGAAATTTTTATTGTTACTTAAAAGATGTGAAAACAAATGGATGTTCCATTATGAATAAATGCAGACAGATGGAAGAGATACTAATAATAGATCTCCCTACAGCAGACCTTTTTCATTAAGATGATTCCATATGACTATAACAGGAGCTGGTCAAATGCTGGATTTGGGGATATATGGGATATTTTGGTATTTTTAAAAGCTTTCAGTCTGAGTTGGTATGTAAATTGTAAAACCCAGACATTTTCTATAGCAAAGGAATTCAAAGAAGATTTTGCTTAAGAACAGCTTGATTTCCTTCTCTCTTTTTCCTGTTCCACCTTTCCCTCCTTCAGAAAATAAAACCCCCTGAAAAGACGAAAGAGTTGGTCTGAGGAACTTGGGGCCAGAAACAGCCCTGAGAGCCTCCTGGAGCTCAAGTCATCATCTAATGGGGGCTGGGACAGGTGTAGCCCTGGGACATTGGTGGTGAGATCCAAAGTGAACCTCTGCTGTGTCACCAGCCCAGATCAAACAAAAGAGGGGTGTCCTGGTACGAGCTCCCATCCAGGCTCCCTGCTCCAGGAGCACAGCTTGGTACAGAGACAGTCCCCGCCCTCTGCAAATCATTTCTGTGGCTTGTTCCTTTAACTCAGGTTCCTCAGAAAGGAGTGACTTCTTGGCTAAAGGAAATCTCCTTGGCAGACCTGATTTGGAAATGTAAGCTCATGATGTCCCAACAGCCTGCCGGGATAGCAGGCAGGGTTATACTGGAAACCAGCTGATGTTTGATGAGAAACAATCAAAACCATAATATCAATGTAAAATAAGATGTGTGTTTGGCCTCACTTTGCCCTAATATTTGTATTGCTGCACATATATGTCCCTAATGTATTGTGCCCCTAATATATCCCTGGTGTTTCTGACTAGCTATGATTATGATAGCAAGTTTCATGTATGCTGTTAGTAGTTTTTGTTTGTTTGGTTGGTTGGTTTTTTTGCTTCCAATAGCTTTAATTCTTCCATTCTTGCCTTCATTTATGCCATGTATCTAGCTGGTATCCCTTTGGCATTTTTGCTTGGGACCGAGTGAGCTCTGCATTTATTTGAATGCTGTTGATCTACTGATAATGCCAATGTCAGTGTGCTAAGCTGGAACATGCAGCTCTACCAGAAAACTCCACCCTATGAATCATTAATAGGACTTGCTGTAGTTTGCCCCTGAGGATGACAAGTATTCATGTGTGCTGTGTGAATCATCTTCTTGCTATGATGCCTGCTGTAGAAAGCCCTATCAGGTTAACAGGGTTACCACAGTCCTCTATATTATTATTATTATTATAATTACCATTATTATTGTTAGTGTTGTTATTACTGTTGTTGTTGTTACCATTATTCCACATAAGAAATGCACGTAGACAGTTTGAGGCCAGTTATTCATGTTAGATCTTTCCACTTAGCAGGAAATATAAGGAGGAAAACAAGGTTAGAAGTTCTCATCTCATTGTATTGGGGGTCAGAAACTTATGCCACAGAACTCAATGGAACTATTTGTGCCAGGAAATTTGGACTTGTCTCTCTCCCTCAGAAAGAGGCAATTACATAGCTCTCTTAGTGTGCTATTTGTTTAACAGGCAATGTTCATAAAAGTACTGAACTCTAGTTTAGCTGCTTGAAAAGCTGGCATCAAGAATGGAGCTGAGAGGCATCTGATGAGATCAGTACTTTGGGCCTCTTGTCTCATTTATTTTTGTATCCAAAAACTATTTATTGCAGCATTTATTTGTGAAAGAAGAAAAAGGGGCACCTAAAATGATTGTACTCATTTGTGCTTTAAGGGATTGATTTGCTTGAGATTTATGCATTAGAATGTCAGATATTAAAAAGCACTCTGATGTTTTATACAACAAGGAAGTACCATAGTATGAATACATAAATAGCTCTTTTCCGCTTATATTACATGAAGGCAGAGCACAGAGTATGCCATGAGGTTTTATTTTGCTTTGAAGCTATCTTTAGTGCAGTGCTAACAGCCAGAAGATTGAACAGCTGGCCACACCCTGCACCTTCACATTAAACAGATTAAACAATGCTCATCTTAACTCTCAGCCTGCTCCAAATGTAGCTCAACAACTCTCAGCCTGCTCCAAATTCCCCAGTAAGGCACACCTGTTGCATCCTTGTGGAAGAAGTAATGCCATTAACTGCCTCTGCCTCAGCTGCATTAACGTGCACGAGAAAACAAAATGGACAAGACAGATAAAGTATGTGACAGCTGAAAACAGATAAGAAAAATGAGAATTGTCTAGCCGAAAATGGGACAGTTGGCATGTATGAAGGTAGAGATGGAGAGCATTGTTACAGAAGTGCAGCTCAGTAATGAAAACACCAGTTAGGCATAGAGGAAATTCAATGGTTTTGATCATGCTGAGTTTGCGCACCACAAGATTTCAGTAAAAAGGCTATAAGCTATTTCTTCAGTGTTTGACCCAGTCATTATAGCTTTTTCCTGCTGGTTCTGCAAGAATAGTGCCGAGAAAGTGACACAGCTAAAGAAAAGGAGGGAATCAACATGTCCTTTAGCTATACCTCAGAGATGGTTTATTCTGTTAAGTAAATAACTAATTCTTTTTTTTATTATTATTTGAAACCTGCTAATTTGCTGAGGCTGTGAGCAAAAGGCTCCCTCCTGTTATCCAGCTTTCTTTATATTTGAAAAAGTGTAGAGTACATCAGAGCCTTTAGTTATAGCACTTCAATTACAGCAGTAGTTTATAGAAAAGTATTAGACTGACCGCTGTAAAAGATGTTATTTCTGACTACTGTAAGCACATGAAGTAAGTGTAAATGCTAAGAACGTGCTTGGGCCTAAGGAAAACTGTGAGGTAATGAGTAGCATTGACTCAGCTGCCCTTGTAGCTACCTGTTGCTATATGATACCTCATATGAGGAGGCCCATTTGAAGGAAAACGCTAAGCTAGCCAAGTCTGTTCAAGTAGGCCAACTCCACCATCTTTTTGTTTTAAAGGAAGGGTGAAGAGAGGAAGAGAGCTGAGAAGGTGAGCACAAGCTGCTTTCAAACTAGAGCAATTCCTTGTGATATCGTAAGGCTCTAGAGGGTTAACCTGAATAGTTTGGGTTTTGATTCAAATATAACTGGCTTCACGACCTGGGAGGAAATCACTCTTGTTTCGGAGGAGCGCAGTGAGCAGAAAATGGCTGCAACGTACCCTGAGAAGAGAGCAAATAATGAAAACATTTGTGAGAGCAAACTCGGTGGCACCTGCAAGCCCCAGCGGCGCTGTCACTCTTCCCGATAGCTGCAGCGTGAGGCACTGGGCTGTTATTTCCCATCCCTGCAGCTTACTTATCCGAATCAACCTGTCAAACAAAGAAAACAAACCCCCTCCAATTAACTCAGAATGGATGTTTTAATTCCACAGGAAGAGCTGAATTCATACAGATTGGGATGTGGGATGCTTGGTGGAGGGGCTACAAAAACAGCAGAAAGGGCACATCTGCCAAGTTAGACATTTGTAGGAGGACCTTGCCCTTTTCATCTCCACACGTTAGCTTTCCATCCTCCGACTGAATGTACATTTCACACATTATAGCTGCAAAGAGCAAACTTTAAAACATTACATGAGATATTAAGCTTAGTGTATAGCATAAGAAGACAGCATGCTGTGTCAATTAAGACCACCTGCTTAATATATGAAACTCTCAGGGCTCTTCTCATCCTGTGTAATGTAAAAAATATATTTAATAAGAAATCTGGAATATTGGCATAGACTTGGTTTGGAGCACAGAGGAAGATAACAAAACCCAGAAATGCTTTGTGGTAATTTAATATGCATTATTTAAGAAAACCATGTGGGCTTAAAGTAAATCACAAAATACTGACGCAGCATGGACTAATGGTTCTGACATGATATTAATGTGAGGTAAATCATTTTTTCACTGTGCACATAGACAGCTGCAAGTATGTGTGGTGCTTTTTATGTGCCTCCAGTGAAAGAACCAAGGCACTAAATGTTATCAGGCTTAAAATAAGCAAAAAGCAATACTTTCTAGACATATGATTAAACTGAGGAATTTATTTCTGCATGACTTTTTTGATGTCAAAAGTTTATGTAGGTTGGAAAATCAATCAAAAATTGTCAGAAAAAAAAAGGGGGGAAGGGGTGAAGCATATTAGGTGCAATTATACCATCTGTGACTTAGGTGGTCTCAAAGATGGAGAATGGAAAATGTTATGGGAGCCTTCTGCTCTGCCATCCTCTACTGTCTGCTAATGGCCACTGCCAGAGACAAGACACTTGGTTAGCTGGACCTTCTCAGCTGCATGTGATATTCATCAGCCAAAATCAAACTTATGCTGTATGCAGGAGCCAGGTGGCTTTGATCCTGATGGGGCTGAGCAGCAGAATTTAGCTTTTAAAGTTTTAAAAAATTTTATAAGTAATAGAAAGGTATTAGTAATAGACATATAAGCATGTTATTCACTGAATTTTAATCTAACGTAGCCTTGAACAAGCAGATTCAATGAAGGATATGCCTCTGTGCATTCTTCACCACTTGTCATTCAGTATTTTAATCCCAAAGGGAGATAATCTGTGGGCGGAAAGTTCTGATAAATCACAGAGAGGTGCAGCTAAGCGATTTTGTTGACATTAAATTGTTTTTGCACTGAGCATGAGGGAAACTCTTCCCTTCGGAGTGGAAAGGTTTACTTTCTATGCTTACATTAAATTACAGTATGTACTCCCACTATGAAAAAGATTAGAGAAAAGTAAAGTGAATTAGAGTCCTCAGCCAGGGAGGTAAGAACTGCCTTGACTTCAGAGTAGAAACTGAAGGAGGTTATGCCTCACAAATATGCGATATAAAGAGTTTTGAATTGTCAATCTTTAAGCAGTTTTTTCTTTTTTGTCCTTTTGAATTTCCTTCAATTTTCAATAGCAAGACATGTGCCTTATTACATCTGGAACAAGTTCCTGGAGAACAGCTTGCTGGGTAACATGAAGGGGCTGGTTATTTGAGACAGAACCGTGTGAAGAGACACAAGAGAATACTTTTTCCAAACTTTATTCTGCACAATGTTAGGTCACAGTGGCTCTGGCTTCAGTTCACTACAAATTCACATTTTTGCATATCGTGCCACCTAAAGGATTCTACATGGAGCACAGCCCACACAAATTGTAAATGTCATTGCACAAGCTTTCTGATGCTTTGATTTGCAGAAAACTTACTCATCGAGAAAACATTTCCCTCTTGGAACAGTTAATATCTCACCTTTCTTCCAGATTCTGTGACAAAAGAAGTCTCACATTTGAGCAAGCTGGAGATTTCTTGCAATGTGACTGAAACAGGCACTGACTGAATTACAACTGACATTCAAAGCAGACTTTTTTAATGGAGAAATCCATGCAGCTAGAGGGAATTAGGAGATGATGATGATGATGGTGATTTAGAGAATGATGATGATGACTAGAGAGGCTTTAGTTAAATGGATATTTTGAGCCTAGAGTGTTCTCTGAGTCTATTTTTTATGAATTAGGCTTGTGGCTCACAGACTGGGCAAAACATTCTCAAGATAAATGTAATTTTACACTAGATAATTTTACACTAGAAAATTAGGAGCAAATGTTAACATAAATTAAAAACCTGTACATCTTTTAAAATTTATTTTTAATGCAACGTTATTTGTCCCAGTACCACCTTCTTTTTTGTCTCTTGCTGACCCCTGGCACATTTCTTAACCAAGGTTATTCTTTAGATGGAAACAGATGCTATGGTAAGAAGCTATGTTATTTGCATGTCAGAGAACTAATTACCTTACAGGTGTCAAGAGTTTTTAATATAATCTCCTGCTCTTTTACTTTCTAGCAGAAAATGAACACTGTTCATTTTTCAGATGTTGATTTAGAATCTCACAGTACAGCAGTCTTATTATTCAAAGCTATATTTTATCACATTTTCTCTTAATTTAGCAATTGGAACAGCTCACATGAAAGTACATATCAGTAGTCATCATGAAAGATAAGAAACAATAAAATAACCAGACTGTTTAGTACAGTGATATTTGGGAATAGATTTTGGATTTACTGAGCAACCTAAGATGAGATTTAGGAGATTTTTTTGAATGACAAATATACTAAAGAGCTTTTATCTCTCATGTTATTTTCACACTATGCTTCAATTTAAAGATAACAGAGGTTTTCATTAATCCAAACAACTTAGAACAATGTAACTTAAAATAAGGATAATATACTGCATAGTTGCTTGGAGGACTTTCAGATGTGATTTGCATGATCACAGTTTACTTTTTCACAGTGTTCTCTTTGTTAGTCCACTGTATCAGTAGAATCTCTTCCTGGATTCCCAACAAATGAGCCAAGACTGAAGGACAATGAAGACTATAAAACTTCCAGTGGTGATATCTCATTTATCAGTTTATCTAAAGATTTAGCATATCAGCAAAAAATTTCTTTCCATTTAAGAGTTTTCTATGCTGATCCCAGAGACTTCTATTATGCAAAATTATTCACTGCTATATGGTACGTGGGATCATCTCCACCACAGCCCTGAGAAATGCAAATTCTGGAAAGAAACAATAATACAATAAACATTAAAACATTTTACCAGTGTTCTGACTTGCCGATTATGGCAGCATCTTTCTGGCATATCAACTGCCATTCAATCCTCCCCCATGCACCTTTGACAAATAAGTCCACCAGCAAGAGTTACAGTATGAGAGAAACTAGAGAAAAGAAAGGAGGATGAGTTGTGTGGAAGAAGATGGATTGTATATCAGAAAATTGCAGTAGACAAAGTGAATTATTTTCCTTCTAAAATTAAAATAAATTAGATGGAATTATTAACATGGTTTTTTATAACTCAGATATTAGACAACAGGTTTTGTACCAACATTAGGCTATGACTCAAAACCATGAAAATAAGAAATGAACAATGAAACAGCTAATTTAACTTGGCCAAAAATACTGTAACGAAACACCAAAGCTTTCCTAAATATTTTTAGGGTTTTAAAAAGCTTGTAATAGCTCCTTTTACAGGTACAGATAGACCAAAAAATTCTGAGCTTGAGATATTGCTGTAGAATAAGAAATTTATATACTAAAGTGTTTGCAATATATTTTCCAGGGCTAATCAAGTGATTATATGTTACGTGCTATCACAGTTAGTTTTAACTAGCTCAAGTACATACCAAGCAGGAGTTACTATAACATGGGAAATTTTGTCTTCTGTAAAGTGAGTTGAAAAACACATATCAGACACAAGAAACCCTGTTGCTTTCTAGAGGACACTGCAAAAAAAGTAATTTTGATGACTTAATTTGACACTAGGTGACAGTTTGTTTTCCATAAACATTTGAGTTATTTTTAGTTCCAAAAGTCATAGAAAAGCTCAGTGACTACACATGCAAGCATGAAGTATCTAACACACACAAATGTGTCTAACTTATGTTACAGCTTTTGTATAAAAACTTTTACAGAGTTGCCAAGGTCAAATATCTTCTTAGTTATGTGCAAGCAAAACTCTATTCCTAAAATGCTCTCTTCCTTCAATTTAAGAATGAATATGTATATTTCTGCCTGTAAACAAAATCATTAATAATCTATTAATCTTTAAATTAAAACCCTGAACAGTCTGTCAGTGAATATCTGGTTTAATACTCTGGTCACTTCTAAGATTTCTTAGAAATCTAATTGTTTTTGCACACAATTCCGTTGGCTTAAAAGTGCCATATGACAGCACAGTGCTTGATAGACAGGACTGAGAGGACTACCTCTCCTGAGATTTAAACTTTTATTTCCCCACCTGTTAAAATTTCTATTCTGCTTAAAAAGAGATAAATCTCACTTTAGGCTTGTTTTCTCTTTCTAAATGTAGTGTGAGCCCAGAGATCCCCTAATAAAATAATGTTTTTTATACTATTCCTAGCTATGTAATATGTTAACATTTAGTACAAACTGAAGTATTGATCACCTGCCTGAAGAAATGGCTCAAAGTTCATTACATTTGCAATGATTTTTCTTTGATCCCTGACACTGAAGAGAAGATGGAGCAGGTTTCAACAGCTGGGAATGACTGCAAAATACACTGCGTTTCATACTTTTCTGCACTCAACCTGGCAATCTTTTGTCTGTAAGACTTTAAGTTTCAAAATACCATTTTGGAGGAAAGAGTAGTGAAAGCAGTCCTAAAACAGTATTTACTAACTTGGAAAGTTCAAACACATTTTACAAACCTGCTTTCTTTCTGCAGCAGAACTGTGTGGAAAAAAATTAATGTGATAACTATGGTATACTTCCAGTATACTTTTTGGCAGGAAAGTATTGAAATGGTTTAATTTTCACGTTTCTGCCATAAAAAAACAAACAAACAAACAAACAAAACCACCCAAAAAACCCATCACATCTCAAATTTTCAGATTGGGCTACATGTGTCAATCACTATCAGCCTGTAATTTTGGAAACAATTTGTCCAAATTCAAGCCACTCAGTAGGTCTCTGGAGATCTCTGTCTACCTCCATACACTATATGGGAAATGTGTCTCTAAAAATCTAAACCAAATTCCAGTAGGTTATATACTTGTCTTTCTTTTTCAGAGCCCTTTCAGAGTACCATTAAAGGACTCAATATTGCTTAAATCAAGTGATTCACAGTTTTCTCATGGAATTGAGATCATCACTAATCAACTAACTGGCTACTCAAGGTATCCAACTAGGGACAGTCACTGGAAAGTGACCATTTACAGGTTCAGGGTTTGCTGGTGAAGTTCAGAGTTTCTCAAAGGTGACATCATGTATGATGATTCCAAAGCATGGAAACGGTGGAATCAACTGTCAATGCTATATTATTTAAAGGGCTAATGGAGCCATCTCCTGTTATTGTATGGATAACAGGGGTATGTGTCTCTTTACTGAGCATGTTTGAAAAGGACTAAGCCCATAGTCAATATGTTTTGACAAGATTTCCTTTAGCTATCATAAAAAAAAAATCACAATCAAGTACTCAGAAATCATTACAGCATTAACAATTTTAGATTTGAACGGCCTTATTTGTGTTTCCCACAGGGTAAAAGTGTCCACTTGTGTCTGATGTGCCATTTACGAAGAATTATCCACCATCTGTAATGTTAGGACTTAGTCCAAAATCCTTTGAAGTCTATGGAAGGATTTGCATCAATGGCAGGGGACTTGTATCAGTCAGCTACTGCTCTGAGTTCTGCAAGATGACTGCACTAAATTCTAATCCTTCAAGATTTAGAGGTGTGGGTATTTTGAAGGGCTTTGAACAGAAAACTTTGTGATTGGAATCACCAGGATTCCAATACTGATGCTGTACATACCTCAATTCTTCAGCAGGGTATAGTCTTGTTTTCTTTACATTTTTGAAAGCAGCTTCTTCAGGAGCAATGCAAACAGCAAAAAAAAAATCAGATATCTCCTTTTTGTCCTATTTAATACAGAAAAACAAAACTTCTACTTAAACCTGGAATGCATTTGAAAATGTTATGTATTCTTCAATCAAACTTGGATGATTTGTGAATCAAGTCTAGGGAATCTCATTTTACAGTTCAGATGTGAAGTCCTGTAGCATAATGACATGTCAAATTTTAAAGAGCAGATTACTTTCATTAATCAAATTCTACTTTTCACAAAAGTAATACATGAGAACACAGTGTGTAAAATACTGAATTTATCATTTGACAGTGTTGTTTCTACCAGCCCTAACATTTTCTCTGACCGTTAATTAGCATTTCTTGATCATTCTTTGTCATGCCAGGTCGACATTTGATCACCTGCAAAGTTGCTGTTCTAGTGGAGTTTGATATCCATGCTTACTTCATCCATTTCTTTGCCCAAAGGAATGGAATTTTGTCTCTTTCCAGCCTTTCACAAAAAGAAACTGAAATTAAACTAAGCTTAATTATGAAATGAAACAACTGATCTCTTTTGAAATAACAGAATTGCTGCAAAATATCAGGAAATCTTTCCGTAGGAACTTACCAACAAATTTATTTTGTTTCTAAATTGTTTTATCTGGCTCTTTGCATGTAAAACTAAGGAAACAATTTTTTAAAAGTAATATAAAAGGAATATTTGGTGATTAAATATGAAATAATGTTCAGGAAAAAAATAAGGCTATGTGATTCTGTTCTAAAAGTAAAAATGCTTTTGACCAAAATTGCACTTGAATATCAGTGATTTCCTGCTTAGCAGAAAATAAATTTTAAGATGACCTGGATAACAATATAAATGCAGTGAGTGTTCTTGAGTAAGAACTGTCCTCATGGCCACAAGCTTTGGTGTTGTCTTACACTTTAAAAACCCCTTCATTTTGATCAGATTTTTTGTGATTATATGTGGTAATTAGAAGGCTATTATTTTGCCACGTAAATCTGGGGAAATGCTGATTTCCAGGTGACTGCTCATAGTTACAGTGTCTGTGAAGAAACAAGCATGCACTGTTTTCATATTCTTTCTTATATCATTCACTACCTTTGATTATGCTTCGTTCTCTCATATTTCAGTCATCTGAAAGGGGTACAAACTGTCTTTTTGTGAGTGCTAGTAGAATGTCTGATACAGAACTTGATATATGAATCTTAATTAACAAAGAATTAAGGAAAGAAAATATAATTTATGCCAATCAACATGGGGTCAGGAAAATGAATCACGTCAAAGTAACTTAATATCTTTTCTGATGAGATTAAATATTTGGCTGATAAAGATAATAGTGTTCATGTAGTATGATTAGACTTCTGGTTTCACATCACATGCCCTTTTGATTAAATAACTTGAACAATATGCTACCAACACATTAAATAAATTAAAACCTGTTAATTAAGAGATCTCTATATCAAATTGCAAATGACTAATCATCAGTAAGTGGACATTTCAGAAAAAATTCTCTCAGAATTTTGTTCTTTGTGTCATGCTATTTTGTCAATGACCTAGAACGCATAAAAAGATCTCCGGCATACTCTACAACTGGCAGAAAGCTGAAAGAGTGCTAAGGGAACATAAAGACAGCTTACCCATCTAATAATGTAAGCAATCTAGATTGGTAACAACACCATCAACAGACAAAAAAAGTGAGTTTTAATTTTGAAAAAATCATGCATCTACAAAAAATAACAATATCTGATGGAAGAGTTATGAAGATGCAGCTACTCTGAAAAAGACTCGTCATAATAGAAAATTGTCTTCGTATAAAGAACAATTCATAGTCTTCAAAAGACGTTTTCCAGATAAGAAAAGCCTATTTAAATGTCCTGTTCAGTTCAGTTACTTCGGAACTGTGACCAAATATTATTTGGAATTGGTCCAATTGATCAAAAACATGCAGAAAGGTGTCTGATGGAGATGAAGGATCAATCATCTGCTAAGACTGCCAGACTCAATATAATGACTAAAAGGGCTGAGCTTCTTATACATGAAAATAAGAGAATACTGATACCAGAATACTAGAATAATAAAGTCATACTTTGTGACTGATGGTAATGTTAGTGATTCAGGAATAGTATGCCTAGAATTGGTATATGTGCTTCAATAAAGGTGTTGATAAATAGGAAAGAGTTCAGAGAAAATCCCCAGTAATGATTAAAGGACTTTAAAAATATCCATAAAGGATTGTGATGGACATAGTTGCAATGCCTTCTGAACCACCACAAAACCTAGTAGTTTGGATGATTTGTACTAATGTCTTTAATAAGGACTAGGTTTTCCTGCTGTGTTTTAATCACTATACATTTCAGTGTTTGAGCCAGAAGACAAGAGACCACAGCACCCACTGCACCACACTGGTTAGTGAGTGATCTCACAGCAGAGGTATTACTAAGGGTATATGACATTTGAATGTCACTTTTATGGTAATGTGGATTCATTTTGAACTGAGCCAAAATATATGTTTGATACAATTACAACTGAAATATTTCTTTTTTTTTTTTTTTTTAGCAGACCCTAGAAAAATTTTTACAATTTACATCTTCCACTAGAAAAAAAAGAATCCTAAAATCTTCTCACCATTAGTTTGTGTGTGTAGAAAAAATTTGCTCTGATTTACGACTGAAGTTTCAAGGGACTAATGTAATAAAAACAATAATCTCCCAGTTTTTAATCAATGTGCTTTTCTAGATGTGTTTGCCTGGATACTACCTAATTCTAATTTTATGTAATAAGCAATAAGTAGACATGCATGAGAGAGATTTTTAAACTCATAATAAAAATATTTATTATAAATGAATATGTTTATGCAGCATAAGAGAGCATAAAATGTCTTCACAAAGTAGAACAAAATTCAATGACCAAATTACTTTAAAGTTTTATATTTGGACATATTCAAATTATGAAAGTCCATGCAATGGAACAGAGATTCAGAAAGCACTGTGTGTGTGAAATAAAATAGTCAGACCTTCTTAAGGTTGAACTCCCTGAGTTCTGGTTTCTAATTTTAAATATTTAGCACAAATAAGGCACACATATTTATAATTTAATGTGGAAAAAAGTTAAGATGAAAAAAATCTATAACTAGTGAAATTAGGACTAGGGTAAACAATGAAATCAGCTTGGAACACACAGTTAAAAGCAAGTAAAAATGTTACAAAACTTTCCTACCTCCCTGATAGCTGATCAGGAGGACTGATCATACATACATTCCAAACTTATTTTTTGGATCTGGCAAAATGGGCACCAGGAAAACAGACTTCATATGCAAAAAATAAAGCATGAAAGGACAATCCTGAAATATAAGGACAATAATTTAAGGTCTAGCTTGGCTGGAATGGTCAGGAAGTGGCAGGTAGGAATAAGTAAGGTGTTCAGGAAAAATTGAATGTGAAAAAACATACTTAGTTTCTCTGATGGAAATGGTAAGTGTTAATAATAACGATGAGATGCATCGATCAGTTGGCATAGGCAACTCCATTCCTTCATGCTGACAACACTGCTGTATAAAGGTGGAATAGGGGCAGAGTGTAAACATTTTCCCATCTCTGCTACTCATATAAGTGTTTAAATATTTTGGTTTTGTTGCCAGTATGATATGTGGGGTCCATGTAATCAATGTTCACATTCTTTCAGTTATATCTAAATCATTTGTAGCTGTGAACTGTTCCCAGGTCACAGCTCTGGGTGTCTGTCCCAGCTGGGTTTTGAGTTTATATTGAGGTCAGTTTTCAGTGTCTGGATTGAAATCCTCATGGATTATTGTTTGCACAGTTAGAAAGCCGAGGATAAAGACTTAATGAAGCAATGGTTGCTCTAACATTTTCTTCAACTGGACAGTCAGAGTCATCCTACTAAGTTCTCTCAGCCTCCAGAACTGAGGAATCTCATGCAAACTGTTTATTGATCACAAGTGGCCCATGCAAAGTCCTGAGCAGGGATCATGTGGCAGAGCACTAACTGGGCAGATTAACAGCACAGCAGGGACTCTCCTTACAGTCAAACAGTTCAGAGAGCTGAGGTCCAGCACCCAGGATTGGCCCAGCCCGTGCTTAACGTACAAGTGGAGACGTGGTTTCAGGGGACCAGGATCCTAGGACACTCCACTGTTTAAGTTAAAGAACAGTCTAAATGTAGTAGAAAAATAGTCATGGAAATTTAAGAACAAATTCATTTACAAACTTCTTCAGAAGCTTGCAATCCTCACTTGAGCAGCAGTGAAGGTATTAATTAAGAAAAGGAGCTTGTCATTTCACTCCTGTGCACATTAGATTTGTCTATCTAATATTCCTAATGGATGTGTCTGTGTAAAGGCCCACAGATGGCTCCAGCAATGAGGAGGAGGAAAAGGAAAACACATAATCTCTAAATGTCAGAGAAGAATAAAAGCCAGCTAAACAAACCAAACAAGATGCTGACAATTGACACTACCCTGCAGCAGGAAGCTAAAACCCTACCTTTGGAGTAAGATTATAATGTGGGCTTTTTGTTGTTGTTATTGTTGATCACCACAAGAAGAGAGATTTGCCAAGGAAGAAATAAAGAAAGATCACTGTAAAGAGTGCCAAGCTACACAAAATGAATTCCAAGATTTTACTGACCAGAGTGCCTGACTGTTGGCAAAGCATATAAGAGCAACTATTTGTGTAATTTAGGACTGAATGTTCTCAGAAAAGTGCAATTTATGGGCTTCATTGAGGCACAGCTTACAAGTCATGATAAGTATACGTGGTTAACAACCCCCATTACTCCTTCACCAAGTAGCATTTAATAAGTGTTCATTGCATGTTTTTCTACTTCTTTATACCTTATTCAGTGAGATTGAGTCAACCTGAAGAGAGACATAGTAGAAAAAAGTAACAATTTGCTTTTGTTATGCCAGTAGAGGCCAGTAGAGCAAGAGGAATCTTGCATCCCATAACAATTTTGGAAGGTGGTGCAATTCAGGATTAAGCAGAATGTCGCAATAGTACTCAAAATCTAAAAGGACATTCAGAGGTGTTTTAGATACTTGCTCTGCGTTTTTCTTATGGCATTGCAGGAGTACACTCTGTTTAACCACATCATCATCAGATGTGAAATGACAACATACTGTGAGTGACTTCAAGTGACACATCCATGGCAGTCTGCACGTGAAACATTTGCAGAGACTGTGCATTGGATATTCACTTTGGGAGTACTTTCTTATTTGTTCTCCTTAAGTCACAAAGAGATCTTCAAATAATTGGTTACTTAGCTACTTCCAGTTATCTAAATAATTTTATTTTATTCCCCTGAGTGCCAAGTTAATTATTATTATAGATGTGAGAAAATCTTTTATTTCCCAAATTGCAAATGGATTATATAAAATTCTGGTAAAAACAAACAGCTTCTGATAAATCTTCATTTGCAGTCACTTAGGAAAAAGAAAAAAAAAAAAACAAAGCCTTGTGTATTCATTGCTCCTGGGACTATGAAGAGTCTTACAGGAACTACACAATTTTCAGTGTTCTTCCATAAGAATGGAACTTATTGAAATACCAGGAAAAACTGATAAAAACACCTGTCAATGGAATTATACATGCCTGAGCAGGAGATACACAGTTCTGAACTCTTAAAAGCAGCTAAGCTAAATTATGCCTAAATTTTGACAGTAGATACAATATTGGATACTACATTGGAAGCTACCCAAACACCAGAATCCATACACTTTCTGGGACCTTCAAGTAACAAATGCAATGCAAAAGCACTGTTGGGTACAGTGTGGGATTGTTAAAGGCATGGAGGCATCAAGAGTCCAAAGCACCATAGACGTGACAATATTTATGTCTAAATATCCTTTTAAGAATCTTGAAGATCTTCATTTCATTTTGGGAACCCCAGTCTCTTTGAAAATCTGGTTCTGACCTGCTCCGTGCCTCAGTTCCATATTATCGAAACAAAAACAATATGCTGCTCTGCTCAATAACAGACCTGTGATTGTAAATCCTTCAAATATTTTAAAGACTGGAAACCTAAATTGAGTAACAGAAAATTATCCTTGATTGTATACCAGACCCTTTATTGTGAAAATGTATTGGATTAGGTGCATGAAAAAATCTCTTTCCCTTCTTTTTTTCACTACATTCTGGGGAGAACATTTAACCAAGCTAGAGAAAATCTGCAGAATTACTTGAATATTAACTTGCTTTTTGATGCAAAAAAAGAAGCCAGAATCTAAAACATATATTTTGGTATTATAGTTTGTCTGAAGATTTCCCATGAGCGTCACACTTCTGTAGGTAATTTTAATTTACGATGGTTGTGACATAGCCAAAGGTAAACCCTTCATGTTCAGGATAAGTGAAAACTTTGGATATAGCATTCAACTGCTGCACAACTTCTGGTCTCCTTCTAGAGGAGTCTCCTCTCATCTATTTGTAAAACAGACCAGAACAAGAAGAAGCCTTGCCCACGTGCCACGTAAATGTCTTTCATTCAAATACCATTGAAATTTTCAGCACTTGTTCCAAAGCCTTTGACATTTGGCAGTCTTTTAAGAAACAAAAGCAAACTTGAAAATGATTTTTGTTTTTTCATATATGAAAAACACGGCTGGCTTTGTTTAACTGTAAATATCATCAAGCCTCCTCCTTGCTGTGACATTCTTAATATGCTGTATTTCACTGAAGTTATGTGCCACAGGCACTTTTACACTAATTCCAACATATTCATAAGCCAGGAATGCTATGAAAATGGGCTATTTTTTTCCTAGTGTAATGTCATAAACGTGAGCTCTTTCTTGGTGATACGGGATATTTTTTTCTTTTTTCTTTCTTATATTACAAATTAAAATTTTATTTTCATTTAAGAAGAAATATTGAAATACACATTCTTCTATTTCCAATACAAAAAACTAACCAAAGGCCACATTATCAGTCATGCCATTAATTTGATTGCATTCCTATTGATGCTTTAAAACAGAATTTCACATATTATCCCAGGAGATGCAAGAAACCTTAACCCATCAACAGAGCATCATGAATTTGAATAACATTGTCTTGACTTTGCCAGATCTTAATACATTTAAGGCTTTGGAGTTAAGCCCAAAATGCATAAAATCACACTGTAGAATTTCTGGCAGAAATATGAATAATATATTCCCTAATTTATACATGAAAAGGCTGATCGGTAATAAAGGCTAATGTGTACTTTTTACACAAAAATGCCATAAGACAAAAAGAATTAAGTCAACAAGATGCAGACAGGACAATAACAAAACACATTATTTCAAGGGAACAATTCCTGCTTACTGAAAAAAGAGGAAATTACCATTATACAAAGAGAAAAAAGTTCATGGAGTTTTGCAAAACACAGTTTCTGCTTAAATTATTTAGGTAGTATGCTCTTTAGTGTTGGTGGTTTGGTGTTTTTTTTCTCATAGTAATCTCAATTGTTTATTCTTATTGGAATTATCACGTAGTGCTTTTCGTTTAAATAAAGATCAGAGTGTTAAAAGCTCAGAAAGAACTCAGAAAAGTACTTGTAGGCCAAAAACAATTTTGTGTTGTCTACTAAATTGTGTACACTGTGAACATAGCTTCTCAGACAGCATCAGCCACATCATCTTATGTTGCTTACAAATGTGTATATAGAGGCAGGTATGTCTCTTCCACAGAGTTCTCCTGGTGCCGTTAAGACTGTGACGCCTTTTTCCAGAATCCAGTGACTACATTTTGACTACTGTTCTCTGAACAGTATGCATCTCTTGCATGAGGAGCAACAGACATCCACACTGCTTCTTTCAGAATAAGAAAAAACACTAAGTTAAGACATAACAAATCCAAAATTTCTATTAGAAAGTGGGAATACAGCGACTTCCTTCGCTGTATTCTGCTTCTGAACTGAAATGCAAAATGGCAGCTGCTCTGGTAACGGAAAATACGATGGTGCAGCACTAGAATACGAATGTGTGATTTCTCCTCTCACTGCGCTCTGCCTATAATGTATTAGGCCCTTTATAAAATGATGTTCACTCCAGTTTGTCCTTGTTTGGCATATATCACAACTACTGAAATCAATGAAGCTGGGGAAATTGTAGCTGTACCTGGAAAATGTCACTATTAAATAATATTGCTATATGTTGTCACTAAACTGTCATCCTGCGCTTGAATGTTTGTTTTTTTTTTCAGGGGAATTCAGAGCAGGCAAACTTCCAGTGTGAGGCACAGACTCCGAAATGGCAGTTCCCAAAGGAGTGCTCCAAGGCTGACTAGTCTCCATGTGGAAGTGACAAGTTTCTTAGTGTCCTTGAGACCCCTTTGTATCTTGTGGTACTTCAGATGATCTAATTACTGCATGCTGCAGCCAGGCTGATTAATCCAGCTGAGAAATAGATAGTGAATGACAATTTCCTTCCTGAAGGAATTGTCTCTGGGGCAGAGCATGTGAAAGAAATACCTTTGCTATCTGTAGTCTTGCCAGGAAGCAGTTATTGTGGTAATAGGGAAGATGAGTCAGTTTTACATCATGAAAAAACCCATCTTATCACACTGAAACTGCTGTTATTGACCATTGTTTTAGTTTTTATCACTTGCTACATCAATGTGAGGGATGTTTGCACTGACTTCAACTGTACTCAGCCCTTATGTGCTACCATTCAATTAGGCATTTCAAAGTGCCCTACAGCGTTAGGGAAGTCCTTCATCAGTCACTAAGGTAGGAAAATGCTCATTTATGCCTTTTTTTCATAAGTGGAAGAGAACTTTTAATTCTGGCTTTCTTTGTCCAGAAGTATTGAAAGCTGTGATCAAAAGACAAAGGATATGCAAATATTCCCTTGTGAAAATGAGATTTAAGTTATCTGAAGCTACCCTTGGCAGAAACCTTAGGCATCTTACAGAAACGGTTACGTAAAAGAAGTTCCACATGGTGTTTAGCCCAACCATCTGGTAACAGTGGAATAGTACCCAAAACTCCTGACTTGCCAGTATCCTTTTCTTCTTGCTGAAGATTAGGCAGCAATATTGTGTTTCCTCTATGAGCTCCTGATATAGCATCTTTTCCAGTATATCCATTTGTAGTAAATCGTTCCATAACCTCTCCTTTTCTGATTGCACTGAGCATCTCCTTTTGAAATGTGTTTCACTTTTAAATATGCCAGAGTATATAGATGGCATCCTTCCAGATGAGATTCAGTGCATTATATTTGCAAAGCATTTCTTGTGAGATTCAGTTTGGTTCCTTGGGGAAGGGAAGTTGCAGGCTGTCTTTTTAAAGGTTTATCTCAGCTCTGCATTGTCTACTTTTGAGATTTATGTAAATTTTTTACAGTTTTCTGATAGATGCTGAGACAATTAAAAATATTAATGATAGCATACATGATTTTTACTTTTCCATCCCATTCATAGATACATACAAGTCACACAAAATAAATTATTGCAGTCGGTATGAAGAATGTGATTTTTTTGTCGTTATTGTTTGGGGGTTTTTTGGTCAACCTATCTTTCTTTCATCTATTCTTTACTGAGTGGAGAGTACCCATCCATGAACTATAATCATTCGGAGAACAATGTCATACAGTAGAGGCTTGGTTTTGACTAGCAATGTGTGGATCTGCTCAGACTTGAACTACTTCCCTTAAGAAAACAAACAAACAAGCAAAAGAACAAAAAAATCCTGGTGAAATGTTCATTCAGGCATCTATACAGCTACAGTAAAGTTAGCATTTAGCAATGAGTCGTATTACTCCCCTTCATACGAATTAGGCACTTATCAAAGAATGTGGTATTTGGTCCAATTTCTATTAAAATATGATGGGAAGCTTTTTATGTGTGAGTGTATATGTTTATGTGAATTTTGTCAGAGCCCTAGATCTGTTATTACTGTCATTGTACCTGATATTTAAAAAAAAAAATAAATCTTTGCAGAATTTATAACTGACAGCAGAAAGGAAACCAACCAATATTCTGATTAACTACTGCTTTTTGTGAAAATATGTTTTAGAATAATTTCCAGCTCATTCTGTAAGTTTCAGGAGACGACAATATATGTTCAAACAAAAGTGCTATTTTTGTTGTAAAATTAAAGATATCCACTAAAGTATTTGGAGATCTACATGATGTCTCGTTACTAGCTTAGTCATTCCAGTTCTCTTTGCATTAACTTCTTTGAACATCAGTCTAGATATTCCCTAGCCATTGCTTACACTTTTATACAAATATGAACTCAGTTTTGAACTCAGGTCAAGAATAGAAATTGTGGATTTCAAGTAGGAATTATTAATGGTAGTAGACGTATAAGATTTAGACTGAACATTATAGTACCTACATCTTTCTCCA
Organism: Gallinago jamesoni; assembly: GCA_025769975.1. NCBI lineage: Eukaryota > Metazoa > Chordata > Aves > Charadriiformes > Scolopacidae > Gallinago > Gallinago jamesoni. The sequence goes on along the minus strand of JAOQGH010000012.1, from coordinate 12,639,645 downwards.
GTCATTTGTAAGCTCTGCCCTAAATCTTCTTGAATGGGATTCCAGTGGCTTCTCATATGGTGTGCTTCACTGGACATTCTCAAACAGGGGGGTATCTACATGTCTGTGACCTTGATCTAGATTTGAAGATGATAGTATCTTAAGCATCTCTATCACTATTATTGCTAATCATATGATTGGCAGTGTGTATCACTTGCCTATAGCTTCAGAAATAGGGCTCTAGCTGTATGGTTTCTGAGAAATTACAGTTAATAAAAAAAATACAGATGTGCTCCTGGTTTGAGGGACAGCAGAGGGTATAGAATAACTTCATTTGTCATCAGAGACAGAACACTGTATACAATTCCCAGGCATGGTTTATTTTATTGTTATTTCAGTACAAAGGGAACCACAAATTTACAAATGCATAAACAAGATCCACACCTGAATATGAATTAACTTATAAGGACTGCAGTGTTGACAGAAGTAGTTAGCTTTTGATTTCAGAGACAGCTTTGCTATTTCTGCTTGAGACAGCTGTATCTGTTAGAGAAAACAGAATAGGAAAGAAAGCCCAGAGCACCCAAAACATTGAAACATCAACATTTTGGAAAATTATTAAGAAATGTGAAATTCCAGATGCCTGGAACAGAACAAAGCCTAAGATGAAAAGAATGTCAAAAATAAAGTGAATGTTTTTCTTTTAACATCTTCTCAATCCCTTTTTCACAAAGAAGCTTATAGGGATCTTTAGATAATAAACCATTTTTCACCATTATCGTAACTGTTTTCAATAATACCTCATTAGTGAGAGTACAAAATTAGAACCTGTAGGGTTGCATTCCTCTTCCTTGGTACTGCAGGGAAGCACAAAAGCTAAAGTTCACTCTGGTGGTTGTTTTCTGTTTCTTCTCAGACTGTTTCTTCTCTATTCTTTGCTCTTAATAGTTTGTAGTCAGATAAAGGAAGCTGAGTGTTTACTGGTCATAACAGTTCAACATGTACTATGGCTCATTGTGCTTTTTGGCTCATCCCAGCCTCCTTTTTCATGAGATTTTTGACCAAAAATGGGCTTCACATGCAGGGCTTGCTATGTTCAGATCTTTATTACTCTCATTTGTTCGTAAGATCTTACTTGTATGGGTAAGGTCAGCCCTCACACCAACAAAAATGGGAATAAGTTAATTTTTTAGTGCACAATGGGTTACACACTGAGGAAGGGTGGGTGGAATCAATATTTGCTTTCTGGGCAGCCTTATTACTTAAGGGCAGAAAGAATATAGAAGAAGGTTTTCAGAAAAAATGGAAAAAAAAAATCTGACAAATCACTGCTCTCAATTATGTCATGAATTGTTTTGCTTCATGGTAACCCTACCAATGATTGTTGAAATGATACTGTGTTATACTTAACTCATGTACATACTTGTGGTCCAGAGTGTTTTCATTATTCTCAGTTAATTTGTTAAATATTGTTTTCTGAAGACCTTGGAAATTGTCACCTGGATACTTGCATAAAACATGCTTGGACCAAGATTTAAATTTACTCCAACGATATTGTTCTTGTGTCACTGAAAAACTACTATATAATGCCTTATAACCTTTGTTTACAAATTTGACTGTTAACTGCACCACACATCATTATGAGGCTGCCTGGATTATATTGGCAGATGTCAGCATTTCACAGTAAAGTTATTTCTCCAAGTATTAAACATTACTAATCGTACTAAAGATATCTCATGAACTAGACTACTGAATGTCTGGATTAGCAGTAATAACTCTGAAACAAAGAGGGATTTATGAAAAAGTAACAGAGTCCAAGGAGATGTTAATGGCACATTTGGTGGATCTGACAGTCCTGCAAATAGAGGTGAGAGGGAACAGAAATTATTATTATTATTTTCAGGTTTATGCCAGGATTATGTCTCAGTAAATATTAACCATGCTAACTGAAACAAACTCTCTTGAATTCTTCCACCAAAACCTTTGACTGAGACTCAGACCTTAATATTTTAATGTCAAAAAGAACGCAGCTTACTTTCTTTTCTGATTTTGCAACTCTCTGTAATTCTTTCTTTTGGCACAGACTGCATTTGGAAATACTGAAATATCACAGGAAAGGCAGCAAATGCAATAATTCAGGCAATATTCAGGGGAAAAAAAAGACAAGTTTTCAGATGAGCTTTCTAGGAGAAATAAGAAATAATAAGAAATCTTCTCCCTAAGAATAAGTCTAAGTAAAAGTACTTGTTGCAAAGTACTGAAAAGGAAAGGTTTCATTCGTGATTAATTTCTCTTTGTTTCTCCATTTTCCATTAACATTTCTGGTATAAATTCCACATAAGAAAGCTTTCACAAAGCTCATCATTTCAAGGTCACAAATGTTTTGGTGAAATTTATTCAGTGCAAGTTGGACAGTTTAATAAACTCTTAACTCTAGGATTCCAGGGACATTTACTAAGATTTTCAAGGAAATGTGAAAAAGCTGGCTGAAAAGTATGGAGTAACACATGAAGAGATGCTGCATTATCAGATAATTCTATTGTCTAAACGATGGTTAAGATCATACACTATGAAGATTTTATTGTCTTACCTCTTGTGTTACTGACACTGTTATGTGAGTTCAATAATTTACTGTCAGATTGAGTGCAACAAAACTCCCCATGCAGGCCATAATATCCCTTCCACCCCTTTGAATGTAAAAGTAATATGGGGAAAGAAAGATCATACTGATATTTTACTGAATAATGTCTCAAATCCATTATAGGCCAGAGAGAAGAAGAAGAAAAAAAAAGAATTAGAGGGTTTAATTTTAATATGTTTCATGTGAAATAAATAAGACCAAAGATGAAGAACATGAAAATATTACCATCTAAAATGAAGTGAGAATATTAATAAAAAGAAATTGGAAAGTTCAGTAATAAACAGCACAGTAGATCACCACTAAAAATTAGCATAATTGGCAGCTGGCGTGTTCAATTTGTCAAAGTGGTAGGAGGTACAGCAGACTTTTGTAGGCAGTAGTGGGGTTCAGTTCTTAGTCCCTTGAATATGATCAATGATTCTCTCAAAAATACTGACTGTAGATAATCACAAATGAAAGCCATTAGAGATATTTTTTAGCTGCTTATAGAAATAGAAAGGGCTGCATATTAATTTACCATGCTCTTTCATTAGTTTTGTGTCATTTGTTTCATTAGTCATCTGCTGTTTCACACCGATGTCAATGACACAAAACTAATTTCTGGCTAAATTGTACTGGTGAATTGCACCCCATTACAGGATTAATTCCATTGTGCTCATTTGTACTTGGAATGAACGGTTACATCAAAGCTGTTGGCTCTAACCGCTTCATCCAAAACAGCTCCTCTGTGAAAAAGGAAACATTTACTAGGAAGGTTAGATGGTATCTGAGCTGGATTTTTAAAGTCTAACAGTGAGTACCCAAGTCCCTTTGCAGTTCTGGCTCTATCCCTTATATGCAATTTATGCAAGAATCCTTCAATGTTCTTCTAATGTATATATGTACAGCTATTGCATGTGTGAAAACTTAAAATCCAAGTCATTAAAAAACAACCGACCAAACACACCAGAAACTCAGCCCTGAGAACTTCTGCTTGCCAGCATAATATAAAGTGAATTATCACACCTGGATATAAATCTTCATGTCAGGCCTCAGTTAGTGTGTTAATGAATCTATGGATGTCTCCTCCTACTTCTCAGAGGAGGGGAAGAACTCAGTCCTTTCTGTGGGCTTCAACAGTTTAATTCTTTATCTGAGGGGTTCAGGTCTTACTGAGTTTGATGGAAATTCTCTTATTCAATGAGATCAGGGTACATTCATGATATGGCATAACTACTTCCAGATGGAGACCTTGATGCTATCTAGAAAGTTTTCCTAACAGGTCTTTGAAAAAGGGGATGCAAGAATGGCAAAAATAATATTCTATATTGCAAGAAAAACAATGTTTTGAGACTAAAAGTGTAGGGAAAGAAATCCAATTCCGAAAAAATCAGAAGTTTCTCCATAACACTGCAAAATTCACACTCATAAGTAAATTCTGCAAGAAGTGCTTTATATAAAATGAACAAGTGTCACAAAATTTAGCCTGAGACCTCCAGCTGAGACTGAATGACCACAATCATGTTCTCTTATTTTCCTTCTATTATATATTTAGAAAATGTGTAGTATGTTACTGTGCAGTAGGAGAAAGAAAATATCGTATCATTTAAGTTTGCTCTTCACTTTTACTTACAGTAAAGTTATTAAACAGTTTTTTTAAAGGGGAGAAATACATTTTAGTCTCACGCAGTGACTGCTCTTCATTCTTTAGATGTTGATAAAAAATAGGGAATTTTTTTCTGCGCTTCCACAATCGCTATATTTTGGGTAGCTGCTATCAAAAGGAGTCTGGTACTTTTCCAGTCTAAAGCAAACTGACAGAGCAAATGACAATGTCTTAAAAGGAGAAAGCTACTTCATTCTGAAATGCATAGCACAAAATGACATGTTGTGACATATTGAAAGATGTCTAGCAGGCACATTTTTAATCAGCTTGCTGGTAACCTTTGACCACTGCCGTGAGTGGCTTGCAGGTAAGCAAATTCTGAAGCCTACCACTGTGCTCTGTGTGAAGTAACCGTGCTCGGAGTGACTGATCTGCTAAAATAGTGCATTACACCATTCTGTGTCAGGGGTTCAGAGCTGTACTAGGAAGGGCAATTTTTGTCTCTCCCTATGTTTGTAAGGTTAAGATGTTTGTAAGGTTAAGTAAGTGTAGGTCACTTACTCCTTGTGCCTCAGCCATAGTTCCTTTTCATTGGGCAAATCTTAAGAGAAAAAATTATGACATGTTAGAAATGCAATCATCCACAGGAATGATTCAGGAATACGTTTATTTAATATTCAGAAAGCTCTTTTTGTTTCATCCTGGCAAAGATGTGACTCTTGGAAATGGTATAAGAAATAGGAATTAAGTCCAGGGACTTGGGTGGCATTAAAACAGCATTAGGCTCTTGTAATTAGATTTCTGGTCACTTTTTACTCAGAAACTCCAAGCAGATCATGAGGCTGAACAATGAATCAAATCTAAGGGTGCATTTGAGGATCTCATATGATGCTACCACACTCTAATGATGGCAAGAACTGTAAGAACCCATCTAAGTCAGGCAGTCTGGTTTCATTATTAACTATCTTAATGTTGGGAAGACACAGAGAAAATTTAATCTAGAGTTTATCTCCACTCACTTCAGTGAAGTTAAATCAGGTGATACATTTGTTCGGGTCTCTTGAGACACTGCTGTATTTGATGTACTTTTCTTTGTATATGACAGAGAGAAGCCTGATGGTATGTGGATGATGAAGTTTAATACCATTATCAGAAGGTCCATTAATGACTATAATAATTCCCAAATCCTGAGCTTGTCAAGCTAACTGCTTTGCTTTCCTTTAATTATAACTAATGATCATTCTAGAGACAGAAAGAGAGAACTAAAATACAGGAAGAGAAAGATGAGTTATTAGAAGGGACTTCATATGACCTTATACTGCTATAAACAATTAAAAACCCCAATCATTTTGTTTGATTAGGTGGTTTACACTCATTCTGTTCCAACATGAGTTACTTTCTGATCATATCATTAATCACATTATTTAAGTGAACATTAATCTAATGTCTCTTCGTTATGAGAAATGCTAGGCGAGACAAATTTGTCTTGGTGATCAGACCAATGACCTTTCTCATTTCTGTGAGAGTAATAATTAAAAAGAGATCTTTTCTACCTTTTATACTGAATTTCAGATCACAATTAAGGAAGCAGAGCAACAAACCTTTTGAAATAAGGTGAACCTTTTTCTGCAGCACCCTGCTTTTGTTATTAAGTGAAAGAGCAATATGCATGCCTCATAGAATCCTTCTGACACACAGGACAATTGCTGTAGCTAGTTTGAAGTCATTTTATAGGAATCACAAAACATAGTAAGTTACTATGAAAACACCTGTTCTTGTGTAAACAAGTGTGTGAAATAATAAAATAACCAGTGAAACTCCTTATTTGGAATCTGCTTGGGTTTTAGAGTTTTGTAGAGTTTTAAATTTAGGCTCACTTTTTTAAATTTTTGTTTTGTTTTAACTCTCTAGACAAAAAAAGAGTTACCTACAATGAGTCTTAGCCATTGCTCTTTGTCAACAAATATACATCAAACACTCCATTTTAATAGACATTCAATAAAAGAAAGGATTAATGCTTTCAGAATTTTTGTTTAATGGGACGTCACTTTGCTCAAGCACCAACTGCTGCTATGCTCATGCTACTAAGGTAGGAAAAATGTCTTATTAAATAACAAACTGCATCTTAAATCCTAATTTGTGGGATGAAGTAGAATTTCAACATCCAGGAAAAAAATATAATTCCAATGCCTGACATGTGTCCCCTGTCTTAACATCTAGTCTCCAGAGCACCAATAGTTGCATTATTCTTTACAAATAAATTAGGTAAGAAGGCAATTCCATGGCCTCACTCATTTTACAGAGAAGACAGTGAAATACTGTGTCTCTCTCCCTCCTTTCATTTGCCCTTCTTTTGTTTGTGAGTTGAACTGCTACATTATTCTGTATCAAGAAATATTTTTGTTTTCCTCATTGCAAAGTTTGGAATAATTCCTTGGAATTGTTTCACTTTCCTACTAAAAGTCTAGATCGTACTTCGTACCATATTACGAAAAATAAGATTGAACAAAAAAGGTAGGAAAATGAGAGCAGTAAAGGGTCTGGCTCCTCTGGACCAAGCAGGTGTAAAAACCACAAAACAGTAGCATTTGCACCCATCAGGAGATTGTGTAAGAAGCAGAGCCACAGAAGGACAGGTTTACATGTTTTATTTCTTAGTGTTTTTGTTTGTCTTCTGCCTGGAGAGGTGACTAGAATGATAACATCACAAACAAGAAAATTAAGGAGTCTGATTTTACGAAGATTAGCTACCACCACATGACTTACTTTGTTGCAGTAATAATTAATTCCAAACCTCAAATGAGAGGATACCTATTCTTGGATTGTATACATACATACATGCACATGCACAAATGTACTGTACTTACATGAGTTTTAACATCTTTCTGCTGGACAAGTTTTGTAATTAAATATCTTCAAAAAGCATGCCATATCCTGCTGGAAATGTATGTGATATTTATGTACAATTTTTCTGTGCCACATTCTGGTACGTTCCTCTTATTTTTGTCGTGTTGTTAACAAAATACAGGTACACACATATGTATTTCTATGTACACAAAGCGTTCATGTATATAATCCCGATTTATGAGTATATACTTGAACAAGACTCCCTTGAATGTACATTACATAATGAAAGCCATTATATTCTATATTTGACTCCTTGTATTGAAATGAATTTTCTGTCATGTTTGCTATCATTGATTTCTAATAAATTCACAGCAAGCAAGCACAGTGACAGACAAGGATTAATGTTTTCAGAATTTATTTGGAAGCAGAACTGGACCCTAGAGATGAAATATTAGATAAGCATAAGTGGTTGTAAGTGAAGTAATAAGTACCACTCTTGCTAGTAACAGCTGCATATATGAGTAGAGCAGAATTCAAAACCTTGGTCTCCTAGTGCTTACATACTAAACATCCTTTTTCGTTTCCACTTCATGCTTTGTAAAATCAAGGAAGATCAAACCTGACAGTCCCCAGTAAAAAACAAGAAGGTAACAATTAAAACAGACACCTAAGATTTATTTATTAAAGGAAAGGGATTTTTTTCCCCTTGGAGACATCTTTCAAAATGGTAATGAAAAGTACAAGAAATCTGTTCACCATTCAGGTACCTGCTGTATTTTGCTGTGATATGATGGGAATAGATATAACCTTTCTGAGGCTGTTGCCTGGCTGTGCTGCACATAGCATGATTTCATATGCTCTCTGGAATTCTCATGGACATAGCAGGGCTGAGCCCGCTCCCTGTATTTCCCTTGCCTCCTCTTGGGGACAAAGTGAGGATAAATGTCATTTGTGGATGTAATTCACTTGAATGCTATAGTAGCTGGCCTATAAAATAAGCAAAGCAGATCTCAGAGACAGATTAGATAGTCAAACCCACATCTGGATGAAGAGATTCCCAACATTAGCGTGCCAAAAAAAACCCCATTCATAAAAAATGTCCTGAAAAGACATGGAAATCTGGGGTGCCCAGCTAATAAAAAATGAGCTACAGGTTGGCCTGAGTGGAAGACGAAACCCAGATACAGCTAGCATGTTTTGCTCAGCTCTCAAGTCTGCACTAGGGAGCCCAAATCCCTGGAAAAACCCAACAGAAGAAAATCTTTAAATATTTCATAGTGTCTTTATGATACTGTCATTTTACCAAGAGTCTGTTGTCTTACCAAGTCTTTCTTATTTCTTCTGGAAACTTCACCGGCCAAGGGCATGAAAAGTAACATATAACTGTAAGGTGTTATAGTACACAGTCATGAGTAAATTTAATTGCTTTTACTGTTACATAAATTTATGTCGTGTGATCCCTTTGTCTGAGGGACACCACACTGTTGGTGAGTTATACCTCCTTTTTGCCTGACAGAAAGCAGATATTGCTTACATTGTTGGCCAAAGAGCAATGTTTTGAAGCAGTGTACAACACAGAAAAAAATAAGGACTTCGTAAAGGAAAGACTACATTGCTAACATTCAAAATTTACAGCTTAGTACCAAAAACTTTTGTTCATGTCCATGATCCCATATGAAGTGATGCAAAATGGAGAATTGGTAACAAGGAGACATAATTTTATTGGTTTTCTGCACAAGTTTCATTTAGCCTATTGTTAGTCAATTTTCTTGCTGTGTGGGAAATAAGATTTTTTCCTTTGTTAATCTCCAAAGTCTGATTCTTCAGTGTCTGCATATTTGAACTGACAAAGCTGTTCCATGAAAAACAGTGCTGGTTCATAAATCAAAGGTAGGCTGAGATCACTGCAACTGACTGCTTTCCATGCACACAAAATTCAAAAGAAACACTTGCTAACAACAACGACAACAACAACAACCAAACGAGTGTGAAGAATAATAAGACAGTGGGTAGTGACATTTTATTTCCTATTTCTCCACTGCAAACATGACTGGAACTTAACATTGTGTGTTAACATTGAAGCCTTCAACTTAAAAGAATTTATTTTTACTTTGTAAGACAATTAACAGGGAATACAGAAACAGTAACAGCTTTTTGGGCTATTCACAATACTGGTTCAGTGTCCCTACCCTGCAATAAACATAAAAATTATTTGGATGATTTAATAGGCAAAAAAATATACCACTAAATGTTCTTGAACTTTTTTTCATGTTCATCTTTGTTGCTTTTGGAACCATCTAAATGTTCAAATGTTGCTGGAAGGCATATTGTGTATGCTTGGCTATGACTTTTTACGACGTTACTTCACCTTTTCATTTGTTTCTGTTTGTAACAATTCTAGTGCTTGTTGTAATAACATTGATTAGAAGATTGATTATCACCTACAATCATTAGACATATTTAAAGAAATAGATTAAGACTAGGGAGCTAATTGTACTTTCTGAATTTATAAATGTTGAATAACAGAAGTGATTTCCCACAATTAAACATTATACAGGGTTTAATGCTTGCAGAATTTTTAAACAGATTTTCCCATTCCAACCACTGATATCTCCTCAGTATTCTGGTTGACTTATTACTAAATAAGGCAATCCTAGAATTTTAAAGGTTTTGATTCTTTATTATCAATTTACATCCCCCTAAAACCTCCTGAAAAGAATTGCCATAAACAAAATGCCACCAATTTAAAAAAGACCTTATTTAACTTGGGTGTTTTTTTCCTGTGCTGACAACAGAGAATACAATTATGCTGTAACAATTTACATAATAGGTGATCTTTGTAGTTTGCTTTCTATAAAATTTGTCTTTGACTTGAGTAGGCAAAGAACTAGATAGAGACATGAAAGGCAAGTGAAGCTGAAGTTGGTGAAAAGGAGTTAATAGGTACTGCACTTGTTCAGCACGGGTCTAGCACAGGGCTTATGCTTTGGTTCAGTTCACAGGTGATGGGTATTTTGACTGGGTCTATTTCTTTAACAGATATTAATTTCACTAACTGTATTTGCTGAATCAATTTTAACCACATTTTGAACATATTTAAAATATGTCATGTCTTTCTATTTGTTGAGGTTTTTGTTTTGACTGTGGGTAAGTGCTATTTCTACAAATGTCAAAAAGTGACATGTTCTCACTAAAGTGTAAGCAACATTGTCAACTTAAGGGCACATGTTCTATGAAGGACTTTTTACTGCTTTATTTTTAAGAAAATAAAAAGAAAGTGTGTGTGCAAATGTGTATATATGTATCTTATTTACTCTACTCCAACCTGTGTAGAATAAAAAAAACCATCCAGAAAGTAAATAATAGAGAAAACTTGATGGAAAGTATTAGTTGAAGCAATTTCAACTGTTAAGCTATTTTGAAATAATTTTTTTCTGCACTCTCTTAAAGGTGCCAAAATGCTACCTAAGCTCAAACTGCTCTCCTGTCTGTCATTCATTTATACTGCATATGATAAATGCAATATATCTTGAAGGCTTGATTCAATTGCCCACCTGCTGGTGGCTAGTGACATTTCACGTGCTCCTATCTGGCATCCAGAGGTATTGCAAAAGGCACAGATCTTCCACGGGTACTAAGCACCATCTCAAGAGTATATCTCAGATACTGTCATTAGGTACTGCATTAAGAACCTATTTGTGAGCAATCAAAGTAGGTTGCAAGTGGCTGTCCTGATATCTGATGTGAGGTTTAACTCACAGAAATGAACTCAGACCATGTCCTAGTTGCAATCTTCATGTGCAGACACCTAGTCAATACAAACAATAGAAACTTTAGAGATCCTTTCTGTTTACCCCAAAGCAAACACTTTATGTTTAACTACCTAAAAAGCCGTCTGGACCTCTGCATCAGCTAGATCTCCATTGACTATAGGGCTTTAAACACCAACTCCAGCCAAGAAACCAACTTTAACTTAGATGGGATAGGAATCCCACCCCTATATTCAGCCAGTCTCCCTAAAGTAGAACCAATGAAGAGATGATCAAAAGTTAGCTCCTGCAGTGCCTGGTTTGGACACCTAACACCCAGAGGAGAGCAGAGACTGGTGTTTGGGCTTCCTGTAGAAAAGATGAGTAGTGGGTGGCTCAGGAAGGAGCCCAGCTAGGCAGCCCATGGAACAGAGTTGACAATATCCAGAAGACAAAAACTGAGAGCAAGAGGAGGACTGAAGCCCTGCTCCTTTCTTGTCTGCAGGCACAGATATCTGTATGGTAGTCACAGTCTGAGGGGTAAAATGGGGTTCAATCCTTCCTTCAGCCACCCTCCAGGAAGAGTAAAGGTGGTACCCTGGCATGTGACTACAATGTTTTTCTAGGTTGTGGGAAATGCAGTTTCAGTTTTTCTACTCAGCTATAAATAGACTCAAGCACGTTTCTAATGCTCCGGATACTAAAAATTGTACTGAATGGTGGCAACTTTCTACTGAACAGGACTTCTTCTTGCAAAAGTATTTGAAAGTCTTTGTATTTAAATAGAAATCACAAAAAGAAGAGCTTTTGTGCAAGTGCAGTATTGCAATATGTTTTTTTCCCCACAGTTTTGTTGCTATGTATTATCTCATGACTAGTATTTTATATGTGTATAATTTCTCTCTTTCAATTGAATACTCCTAAGAGGCTTTTCCCTCTGTCCTTTACTGGTCTTTTAAAAAGTCTTTCGCTTTTATATTGTTTTCTAATTAATCTACCCAGCTTGTCATTGATCATCTGTGTTTCATTATTTGAACATTGTTTCATCAAGTTTGACATTTCTTAGGGGACTGCAATTAACACAAGCCTAAGCAGCCAGAGTTAACTGCCTTAGATCATATGTAAAATTATTATTTCTTGTTCTAAACATTTCATTATCACTTCACCTTTGTTTTTTGCAGCATTCCCATCAGGGAACTCATCTGTAGAGTCAGTATCTTTTGTTTGTTGACTTGCTTTGTGAATTTGAGCCTGTAAAAGACTAGCTCTACATCTAGAGATATCGTGACTTTTTTTAGGGTTATTTTTTACGTTTTTTAAAAACAGTTTTTCTTTCAAATCTTGTCAATTTTTACAAAATCAGCAGTAACTAGACTCCTTCTCTTATATCCCTTCAGTAATACATAATATTTCACAACACAATGTCTTTTTCCTATCTGTTGTAGTCCTTGTTCTCTTAATTTTTATATTGTTTTTCTCCCCTTATCTTCCAACAGTCAAATTTTTAAAAAATTCTCCTGATAATCTTCACTCGGTATTTTCTGCTTTTTCAGTTTTCATCTTAAATTATTCTTGATAGATAAGCCTCCTCAGGGCTATGAATTCAATGCCAGCAATGAATCTACAGTTCCTCACTACTCCCTTATATAGCATGATTTGTATTTCATGTCTGAAAGCTAAAGCTAAGATTTCTTCTATCAATCAGTAAAGTGAATATATCTCTGGAGAGAATGCTTCAGTCACCCTGAACATTGTGCTACAGTCAACTTCTTATCCACTCTCATTGCACTTCTCAGTCTACTGGAGATGCAGTCTACTAGCCTGACCTATTTCTCAGGAATAATATGTATTTTGAAAAATTGCCTTCTTTCATATAGTATCAAAAGCCTAATTAAAGTTTATAAAGTTTTAGTAATATAATAATTTCTGTTCTGCAAACTTCCTTGGGATCTGTTTTATCACAAACAGCTGAGCAGTTGTGTTGGTCTAAACCTGGTCTGCTCCTTAACTGGCCCTACCCTCACAAAAAACTAAATTTATTCCTGAAATGTGTTAGTAAATACTCTACCTGTCACGTTTAATAATCTAACTCCAGTGTAGCTTCTGCATTCATGGCCGTCTCAGTGCTTGCTGTTCTTTTCAAATCTTCTTGAAAAACGACTGAGTTGAGCAAGTTCTCCTGTTTCCCAGGATCTTTTGCTTTCTCTAATTCTCTGCTAGGATTTACTTCTTCTAATAAATCTGGCATTTGTTCTTCTTTGGTTGCACTGAATGGATTTGTATGTCCCCTAATATGCCAAAGGATATTCTGTCTCTTTTACACACTTTAAAATATTTTTTCTGTCTCTTACTTTTCTTCAGACATCCTTTAGCGTTGCTGGTGTTGGTATTTCTTTGCACAAATATCAAAGTTATTTCTCTGATGATGTGATACAGCCCTGAAGTCCTATTTCCTTTGGGTATTCCTCTGAACCTTTATTCTCTTTGATTGTCTTACCATCTCTGCCTTTTTTAACTTCCTTTCTTACCCAATGACACTTTAGTGTAAAATCCATGAATATATTCAGGCAGTTGTTATTAGATATTGAAGAGTTACTTCAGTGTCCAATGGTAGGAGACTGTCTAAATCTGGAATTTGAACATTGAAAATAACAGACACAGAGGATGCCTTCTTTGCCTTACTGAAAGTTCAGGCTCCACTTCAGAGACCTGCGAGTCTCTATGTCCAATACAAGGAGTCTGAGAGCCAAGATGAGACTGAGTGCAAGGCTCAGCATCAGGATACAGGAGCCCAAAATCTGTTTCAGTGTCAAGGGCTTATTTTACACCTAGCCTTGATTCTTGTATATCTAGTTATAAAAGACCTGGCACTGCAAGTCCACTGAGAGTTGTTAGCTTCTTTGCAGTCTGGTATAAAGATACTCAGACTGGGTCAAATGTTGAGAGCTACTGAGCCATAGAACAGATATTTGTCTTTCTTTACAGTGTGTTACAATGGGTGGTTTTTTTTTTTTTGGAAATGAAATGCAAAAGGCATAAATAAAAATCCTAAGGATCCATGTCTCAGAACTTGCAATGGAGAATGTTTTTCTCTAGATATTTATATTTTTATAATACTGTGCATTCTAGGACTCTCATTACCATTTTATCACCACTTTGGCCTACAAGGAAATTGTAATTGACTATATTTTCTTCAGTATGTATGTCTTCTAATTACTTACCCTTAATCCATCAGATGGATAGGAAATAAAAGTTCCATCTGCAAACCTAGGTGACCAACTTGAATGAACCAAGGAAGATACTAGCCTCTACCTTACAGACTACTGTAGTTCAACCCTAGACACAAATCAATCATTCAGACTATCTTGGATGCAATTTTGTCTTTCTTGTGTACGCTTAAATCTATGCTGGTCTTTAGGCATATTTCTCTGACAACAGGATGTGGACAATTCGTAGTCAACCTCCTCACCCATAATACAGGTTAACTGATCTAAACAAGGCCTAACTTCCTTTCTACAGGAAAGCTCACCTAAAACCCCGTTTTTCTATTGGAAAATATTTGGAAGGCAAATTTTGTATAAGCCCTGTCTGGAACATTTTCCCTAAAGAAAAATAAAGAAAAGGGGAGGCTGTGTGTGCAGGAACTAAATATGTAGTATTATAACTGAAGAATTGTTCTAACAGTTGGGTTTTTCAAATTTCATCAGTTGTACAATGCAAAATAGAAGTTAATTATTATTACCGTGGAAGCTCATGGACTACAATAGAAATTAGATAAACTGAAATTGCTATAAAGATGCTAAGATAGACGTATATCTTGGAAAGAAAACCTAAGTTCTCCTGAACACAGCAGCTAGTAGAGCATTGGAAGGCGGGTATATTAACTGTACAAAAATGCAGAATGAAAGGATGTACTTTGTGTTTCTCTCTGTTTGGAGAAACTCTGGGGTCTGTACAAACCAGCATGCGTGCCCTTCTAACTGTGTAGCCACCACAGAGCAATTGAAATGATTACTGTATTTTACATCTATCCTAAGACCCTGCACACAGTGAATGCATGCCTAATTTGAATATGATATTGAAACCTTTCCCTGGTAACCTATATTTCATTTGTTCATTTATACTTTTTTTTTCCATCACTATTATATGAAGATTTTATGAAAGATTTTCTTCAGCTCCTACTGTGAATTTGGGAGAAGCCCTTTCATTGATTTTCGAGTACACAGAAGTATTAAGCTTTCTAGCTCAGGGAATGTACCTATGAAAGATGATCTGGAAAGTTTTGCCAACTCTCATTTCCATAATGCATCTTTTGGGGTTATAAATATGGGTGTATGATGTTTCGCAGCGTTTTCTACTTATTTCATGGCTTATTAGTGCATCTCAAATGCATTTTGCAAAGAAGAGTAGGATCAATAATTTCATTTTACATAACAAGAGTCTGGGGGAAGGAGAGCTGAAGCAAATTGTTCAAGGTCAGTTGGAGACTAGTGGTTGATAAAGGGGCAGAAGGCAGGTCTGAGATCTCAATCAGTTTCAACAGGCATCAGGGAACGCTGCCTCTTACACGAGAGAATAAAAGAATACTGTCCTCTCATATCTACTGTCTCATCTATATGTAAACATGACTCTGTGCGTATGCCAGGTACACACATGCTCACATATGCTGAGTATGTGATGTGCAATTTCTTTCTTACAGAAACTACTTTCTGAAATCTTGGAATTTTCTCCTTGTCTCGCTCATCCTCTGCTCCAGCACACTGAAAAGGTCTTGACAGTATTTCATCTCATTCATGTGTTATCATTACTACTGTCAGGAGATTTTGGATAATAAATGCAGTGCTTTACCAACTAAAAACATTTTCTTTTTGCACTGACACAGACTCGTCAATAAAACCCCACGGCATGTTAACTTCCCATCTCTCAGATGTGGCACACTGACATTTACAATGCAGAGAAAGGTAACAAAGTGTGAAACAGATCATAAATCATTTAAAGAGAGTTAAAAAGAGACTTAAAACAAAAGCCTTCAGGAAAGGAAGAAAAAAAACTGGAAAAGTGAAATGGGCACCAAAAATTATTTTATATAAGAATGAAACGATGACCTTTTCACCTATCATCATTCACATTGGTTTGCCTTTCTCAGCCTCTGGAGTCTAGAACAATTCAGTCAGTGAGCAGAATAAACCTTTTATTTTATTATTACCCAGGGCATGATACCCTTGGGAGGAATTGCAAGACCAAGTAAGAACAAAGCGAAAGGGAAAGCAATAGTCACTACTGGTTTAGGATAATAAAACCAAGCAGCAAATGCAATAAACTTAGAGATAGTCTTCAATTCAAAGTTCACAAGACAGGCTTTTTACATTTCAAAATATGTTTTAGAGTCTTTTCACTCAGCCATTTAAATATGGGCTTTGCAGATGCCTGGAAATGTAGTGAGGGAAAGGGGCACATTTCATCACAGCATGAAAATGTGAACGTACAAACAGTACTCTTCATGAAGGCAGAGAACAGAAGGTTGGATATTTATATGATCAGCTCTAAATCATGATGTTTTACAGGCAAGCTCTGTTTTCAATTTAGTGGAGCTACGAGGATGATACAGACTTGTAACCAAAATCAGAAGCTGGACGTCTGTTTTAGAATTCTCAACACCCTATCCCAGAAAAAAATATTTAATACTGCATGAATAAGTGAAAATATTTTAATATGAAATACAAATGATAACAATTAACAACTGTGGACAGCCTGTTAGAACCCTTTTTATAGACAAGAGGAGCAAAGACTGGAATTAGGAGCTAAGACAAAGAAAATGTAGTGAGGTCACCAATAATTCAGCTGTGCCTGTGCACATGCCAGGTAGTTCTGACTGAGAACAATAACATGCATTTATATAAAGCCTTTTGTTATCAAGTACTTTACAGACATAATACATACGCCAGATTACCGGATTCTGAAACACTAGTAGTGGTCTGAAATCTAATTATTGCTAAAAAACACAAAGCAAAAATGTGTAACAGTTTTTGGCAGAAAGACAATAATAATAATATATCCAATTAACACTGTAGAAGGTATTTTAGGTAGACAGATTGACGTTAGTAAACTAGAACTTGAAAATGACTTCACAGTTAAACATAATCTTTGCTGAGCACATTAAGGAACAGAAAAAGAAAGCTATTTTTTGGTGTGAAATAGACTCAGGCTTGATCTGTGACTTCTGTTTGGAAGTGAGGTAAGGCACAGCAGTAAGTAACACAGACAGAGACTTAAATTTCCACTTCCTTGACCATTTCTGCTAGTTTCTAAAGTCACCAGTGATTTTCCAGCAATTTATTCCCAGGCTGAAAGCAATAATCTAACTGCTTTCCTTC
Source organism: Gallinago jamesoni (assembly GCA_025769975.1). Lineage (NCBI taxonomy): Eukaryota > Metazoa > Chordata > Aves > Charadriiformes > Scolopacidae > Gallinago > Gallinago jamesoni. The sequence goes on along the minus strand of JAOQGH010000012.1, from coordinate 12,622,470 downwards.
CAGGGACTCAGAGATAAAAGACTGTCAGCGGTCAACATTGTCCAACAAATACAGGTCTGAAAACACTTTTTTTTTTTCCATGAAAAAATGGAATTTAACAGAAAGGCAACAAAAATGAAATATCAATAGAAAACACTTTGGTGATTTTTACTAGCTCTAAAAGTTCTTCCAGTTCTCCATTGCATCCCTTTTTAGATTTGAAAATGAGCAACACTGACGCTTTCTTGCTAGCCCTTTAAAGTCATGTGTGGTTTGCAGTCAGCTATCACAAGCTGGTCATTTGACCAGCGCTATTTTTCATCTTTTTCCCTGCCACTGAGAGTGTATTTTGAATTTCAGTTGCTACCCTGAGATTTATTAAGCTACATTTGTCCAGTCTGTATCTGACTAATTGTCCAATGACAATGTCACCATTCACAGCAAAGCATCCTGTAACTGCACAGAAATATGGATACAGGACTGATTTACACAATTGTTGACTCACACAAAAGTTCCACATGCGTAATAACCATTTTTAATAGTTTTCTAGTGACACTAGACTGCCTATGTCTGATAATTGACTTTCAATATAGTAGTTTATTTCAGTTGTCCTCCATTTTGGTTGCCAATAAAATGAAGTCTCTTAACTCTGTCAAAGGGCTGGGAAGTAGATGTAATTATCTTGTGTTACACAGCTATTTTAAGTTTGTGGATGTTTCTAAAGTAGTTGCAAAAGGTCAGAAGAAAACACAATGCAAACATGCATGAGGAAAATAAATCATTAATTTACATCTTCTCAATGTTCAACTCTCCATCACTACTTGTATTCCTTTATGTTTTTCTCAGCATGCCTGATCCTCCATTTTCCATTTGCTCCAGCAGAACGCATTGTTTTCTGTAAGAATTGTGTCTGGTTAAAAAAACTTGGATCTGACTAACAGTTATCTCTTAGAACATGCAATATCCCATACAGATCGCCACAGTAAAGGAAACTGAGTAAAGATATTATGAAAATAATAGCAAGAGAAAAATGCAAAAATTACAGCTTCAATGATGCAATTTGTCAGAAAAACTGTATTCAAAATAAGGTTTCTTCAGTTACTATTCTGTTTTAGTTCTATAAGATTTCCCTTTTCCTTACCCAAATATGGCTTTAATGACTGCAACATTTACAAATGTCATCTCCTAATACAGCTAGAAGTGCTGGTAAAAACTTACCTCTTGTGATTTTTTTCCAGTTGTTTAATGACTGCTTTCATTTGCAGCAGCAGTGGTATGACCATAGAGATGTTGAGACTAATACAAATGCTAAATCTAGAAAATAATCATGATTGTTCCTAAGATTCATTATAGCTTCTCACTCAGCACTTTAATTTCTGGATGCAAAGCATTTTAGTGCAACTGGAAAGATACAGAATGTCTTTTCATTTTTCCTCTGTCTCATAAATCAAAGACACTATAAAATTACAGCAGTAATAAAAATACTAATAATACACTGTGAATCTCTTTAACCAATTATCCCGTTTCCTCCCTGGCTATTAAGCTGCACTCAGAATTCTCAGAGAAAATGCACTTGCATTGTACAGTAAAAGGCAAGTTTAAATGCATTACATGACAGCTAGTGCATTGAAGTCACTTGTGATCAGCAACATGAATTGCCAATCTGAGAAATTCTTGGACGGTCAAGACAATGAGCCAAATTACTCAATGGGGAAGACTTCTATGTCTTGAGAACTCCATTACATAAATGCAAGTTATAATAGTGACCCATGCTATAACATTGGGGTGCTTTGTGATTGCTACTAGTAGGGGGTCAAAAGCCTACAGTCTAGGATCCCAACTCTTGAATGTTTAAAACGGGAATTCTGGGTTCAGAAAGGAGTCTGTGTTCTTGTTTGCTTGGTGTTGTTTAAAAAGGGACAAAAAAAATCTCCTAGTGAGTTTCTATAGGAAAATTATATGGACACCCATGGTGGATCTACATTTAGGGCTACTTTTTCTTCTGCATTACTATGATCATAAATGTAGAGTGTTCAGACTTGTTAGGTTTATTTTTTTAATAGGTCTTTGTATAAAGGTTTGACCATTTGTTTGTGGCTGTAACCACCTCTATTTCATGGTTAGGTTTTAGTTTCATGGTTTGTATGTTTAGATGTTTAAAATTTTTCCACCAATTATCAGTAGTATGGATACATTTTCTGTAATGAACCTTTTTTTAAAAAAACACAAGAAGTAATGAGTGATGTGCAGGAAATACTTTTTCACACTCAGAAATTTCTCTTTATAAGAATGATTATAATGTCAGGTAACACGATCATATACATCAGAATTCAGGGTCTTAATGACTGTCTATAAGTGCTAATTTGCAAGATTCAGAGAAACACTTTTTAAGACACTAAACACGCTCGTGCACCTCCACATATTTACTTTCTTTTTCCTGCTCAAAATGGTGAGGGAATGCTGGGCTTGGTATGAGAGCATGTGCCGACATTAAAAAGAGAGAAAACATGCTAGAACAGTGCTGGAGGAGTTCTGCATAGACAGAGGCAGACCTGCCATACTGACTCACTGAAGTGGGCCTGGGAGATCAGGGCCTGAAGAAACTCAGGATCTAAGTCACTTGACAATATGGTTCATCCACAGGGAAAACCGGAAGAATCCTTACACTCAGTGCATTTGCTGGAATTCTTTCTTGTTTTTCAGAAGTACAATTATCTCAGTTTCAAACATTTAGATAAGTTTACTGCAGCTGAGTTGTGAAGCTACTTTGATTCTAGGCCAGAATTCTGTCAGTACAAGATTGACATAAGCACTGTAATGGCTGAGTGACATAGCAGTGTAAGGAATTGACACATCATGCTGTCAACATGACTGAGAAAATCCATTGCCATTATTATCCGTATTAATACCATATCAACAGCAAGCAATATCTAAAAGAAATGTTTATCAGGACATACGTTTAGATTTATTTTGGCCAAGTGTTTCAGTTCTCATTATTAAAAAAATATCTTTGAATGCAGTATGAGTTCTGTTCTACTGAAAACTTAATTTCTGGGCTCTACGTAAAGCTTTCTCTGTAGTCTCTAATGCATGTCTGTCTCTTTCTGAGTGCATGCTGGTTGCTTTTTTAATGTCCATAACTAATCTTCTGAAGGCATCTGTGTTTTTATGTGCATAGGGAGAATGCTCGTTTGTCCATGTGTCTGCAGGAAAGGGAAAGACTCAGAGTGCAATAAAGATCTGCAGTACATTGTGTTTCTGAAACAGAGAACACAGAGTTCTGGATAAAGAAAGAGCCAAATCTCCAAATACATATAAGCCCAACATAGTTCAGGAGAGCTCATGACAAGCATACCTGTGGGACTGAGATCACAGTTTTACTCTTGTAATTACAGCAAGCAGGATCAAGAAGACGGTTTTGGGAAGTGAGCCCAAATGCATGGACCAAAGGACGTAGTGTTCCTAACTACTTTGCCAAATATTTTTTCTGTTCCTTTGTTATGAAGTGGGTGATACTGTTTTCAATGGTGCATGCTCCAAAACTGTATTGTTGGCATTGGAGGATGCTGAACCAGATCTCAATGAGCAATTTGAAAATGCTTGTTTTTGAGAAAGCATAGCATAGATTTCTTTTTCCTTTCAATATTTTCAGGCTTATGGCAGGTGCTTGACTGACTGTTTTCATTAAATTCATGAGTTTTTTTATGAGTACAGGTCTTAGTCAAGACCTCCCCACCACTAAATTCTCTTCCAAAAACTTTATTAGCAATGTGAGGATGGTATATCCTTAATTTTTACTTTTTCATATCCTATGATGCTATCGTTACATCTGTATCCAGTCTAAGTGTTATATCTCTAATGCAGTTGGTGAAAGTTTCACCTGCTCTTCTGCAGAGGTGGCCTCTAACTATACACTTCATTGTAACTGCAGCTACTGTATAAAATTTCATAGACCCTGGTGGATTAAGTCTAGTTATTAATTTGCATAGTTTTATGAAACATATATTGGATTTGTGTCCTTTAGTGTCTTACTGGCAGAGATAGCCTAATTTGAAAATAACAACAAGGGACTTGGAAGCTTTATGAGGAATTTATAAAACTATTCCCCAGTGAGATATTATAGGAACATAGCTTTTCAATGTGGTTGTGATGTGACATTTTAGAAGTATATACTATATTGTTAATATGTGAACACTATCCACATTTATTTCTTCTACATGAAGCCCTTACATGTACATTATTTCTTCTGTGCTTCTGATTTTGATAATTGTTCAGGGGAGACAGAGGAGGGCACACAGGTCTTCTATTAACAATCTAAATCAGTGCAAACCACTTCCTTTAACTCCCTTGGAAACACACTCCTCTTCCCTACTTCTATATTGCTACACAGAAAGTCAAACCCTATGTATAGAGTATATATCTCAATACCTAAAAAATTCTGCAATGTTAAATTTTCCCCTTGTTATGAATCTCTGCAATGTTTGTATATTATAAATATCTCTTAATTAATTTTAGAATGTTTGGCATTGTGTTGCCCAACAGTGAAAGAAAATACTAAAACCTGCAAATTCACAATTACACATTTGAAGTTTGTACAATTGTAAATAAAAATAAAAAGAGCTGCATTGTTTCTTCCTCAGCAAGGGGGCAATAAAAATTTAGCTAACTGAAATGTTTCTTAGTGTTTCCTGTTTGCACTATGGAATGCTTTTGATAGTTCTAGAGTATCACTTCTATTGTTGTATCTGACATATATAAAATTAACTCCTTTCCTCAAAAGTTGTGGAAGAGTACTGGGCAAGGCTTCACGTTGCTGTGAATAAAACGACCTGGAGTTCCTGGTGGACACATAATTGAACATGAGCCACCAAAATACCCTTGCAGTAAAGAAGACTAACAGCTTCCTGGGCTGCACTAGGCAGAGCATCAGGAGCAAAGAAGTGATCCTTCCCCAGTACAAGAGAGACATGGACATACTAGAATGAGACCAGTGAGGGGTGCAAAGGTCATTAAGGGCTTGGAGCATGTCTCAAATAAAGGGAGGCTGGGAAAGCTGGGACCATTCAGCTTGGACAGCGTCAGATAAATCTGGATATTTAAAAATTTATTTCACCAAGAGTGTGATTAAAAGTGTTGGCCAGAGATGGTTGAAAAGTCTCAACTCCTAGAGATATTAAAAACTGGACAACAGAAGGCCCAGAGCAACCTAATCTAACTCTAAAGTTGGACCTTTGCCTTGTGAGGTGGTTAGACATATGACCAGCAGAGGTCCTTCCCAAACTAAATTCCTGCAAAAATCTGTGATATTAACATCTTACAATGGAAGCTAAGAAAGAAAAATTCCAGTTTTAAGCTACGACTGAATCTATGAGCACAGGAACAATATCACATCACATACTTGGCCTGCATGACAAAAGCTCCTTTTGTCTTAAATACTTCTCAAACTACCTACATTCTAATCTTGTGCTGAAAAAACAAAAACAAGAGACAGAAATTTCACTGCTGACTGGAAAGTCTTAGAGGGACAAACCCAAGAAATTTACCAAATTATAATGTGTAAAAGCTGGAATTGCTCCTACAACCTTAATTCATTACCTCTTTAAATCCTATGAGCATACATCACTTGGGTTGTTCAGAAGTGGCTCAGACTTGGAAACACAAGTCAAGTCCCTTTGCATGGTGCTCATCACTCAGCCAGAGTCTTTGGTAACGTTGCCATCACCAGCAGTTGCATAATTTTTCACAGGATCCCTGACTTTTTCAGTATCCAAGATGGACATCGTTCATCACATCAATGCTTGTTTTTTATCACTTTTATGATTATTGAGAGTACTGTGCCATAGTTCACAATACTTAATCTTGCTCAGAAAGAAAAAAATTGCACAAAAGAACAAGAACTATTGCATTAAATTTCACCCGTTGTATATCATTGCATTTATTGTAATGTATTTAATCAATTTTGTGCCATAATGAGGGTATAACTCATTCTTTATAATTTTAAATCCCTATACCTTAGACATTAGCATGCGAAAGTACACACTTAGTGTGAGTGTATATGTAAGTATATATGGAGCATACACGTGTACACAAACTTATATTGGAGTTACATGGTAATATGTAACTCAGCAATTGATACAGTAGATATCAGCTCTACATCAGTAGACATCAGCTTCCCCTAAAGTCTTTTATATCCAGCTGTTGAAAGGGCTGCATTTCGGTTTAATTAATGTTACACAAGTAATGACAGATTTTGAAGTGTCCTTTGCAGTAAAAAGATAATATTTCCAGTGTTGCTACTGAAGTGTTATAATGTAATCAGGAGAGCCATTGTGGTTAAATTCCAAAGTTCTCAGAAAAGTATGCAAATCTTATCATTTTCACAGCATGTTCCATTGCACATTTGATTACTTATAGCTCCCTTAATATGAATCGGTTGTTTGTTTCACACAGGTTTTGTTTACACCGGTGATATCATTTCATCTTTTCAACGAGGCAGTTAATATAAACCATCCAAAATGGATGGTTATGAACTGGAATGTCCTCTTCATACCCTCCAAAATGCTGCTATTTGCAGAGCAAATGTTTTCATTTTAGAATTTGCTGTTTGAGGATTTGAACACCTTCAGTTCCCTATGAATATTAGGTTGTGACAATATACAGAGTGGATCATTTTCTCAGTGTCTGTAATTCCAGCAGCCATGCACGTTAGAAACTCATTTGGCATAAACCAACCATAAATTCATCTAGCTTTAAGACTACTTTTGAAAGTCACAGGGAGGATTTAAGAACCAAATGATTCTTCAGGAGACAAGGACAAGTAGAAAATAAGCGAATCAGGATTAGCAGTTCTTGGGTGTTATACACGGCACATATTATCTTGGCAATCATATAGTGACACATTACTATTCTAAATATTCAGCTCTCCTGAGTGTTAAAGGGGCATTGTGATAAATTGCAGTAGATATCTAAGACTTTCTATATGAGAAGAGTATATCATTACTCAAATTCAGATAATTCAGTTGAAGATGGTTACACTTGTATAATTCATTTGGCAGCTAAGAAAATGAAACTTTGCTTCCCTGGAAACCGATAAGATTTTTAAAAAGGTTTTGACCCCCTTGCTTGCCTAATCTTAGTTAGTTAAGTAAATACTCTCCAGAATTTAACAGGGAATATATTGGAAATTAACCTGTCATGTAGGTGAGCCCTGTGTCCACTGAAACAGGATTAAGGTTTTAGAGAAAAAAATCTAAATTAGTGTAATTAAGAAAAGAATGTACCATAAGAAGATTTTTAAAATTACCAAATTTCAAGGGATACTTAAGAAAATAAGATTTAAACCAAACCAAAACAAAAACCTTACGTCTTCAATTAACATAAAAAAGTGGGTTTTTTCTTTGGCCTTTTTTTTTTTTTCTTTGTTTTGTCTTGATAATCTAATGAAGGATTTAAGGATTATATCTGATAAAAATTGCCCTAAATAATTCATTCTCGAATAGTCCCAAGTGTTCTCGCTGGTATGCCAGATCAGGTCCATTAAGAAGTGAAATGTGACCATCTCCAAATGTATTCTGCTTTACTGATGCGAAAACATTTTATGAAGAGGTAGCTGAATATAAAATAGACTTTTCTTCTCTTTGATGAGATCTCAAGTAAAAGCTATATACAAAATCAACTGGGTGTGGGGGATTTTTTCATAAGCTGTTTCACTCAGATAAGTTTCATTTCACATGGTGAAAGCAGAAGGGAATCTGTAAGTAGCATATTCTGGCTTATTCTAGTACGGCATTTTCCTTTTTGCTGCTTAACAGGAATATTATACAGTAGCAGACTGCACACCCACGGAAGTCCCATCTTCTTTTAAACTCTCAAAATAGGAGTTAATTAACAGGTCAAACTCCAGACAGTTTTCAAATAGAGCCCTGCTCAAATGTAACCCCAAATGCTGGACTTGCCTGTTTCACTCTTCTCTTGAGCTTTGGGATCCCAGCCAGTAGGAACAAATTTCCACTGGTGATTACCAGCCATGATTTCATTAACATTGCAGATCTACAGTCATTTTTGTCTGAGGCAAATTTCCAATGTAAACCAGTCCAATATTCCATGAACCTATTGCTACATTCAAATGTGAGTTTACTTGCTTTCTTTTTTACAATGTCCTGCCTGTACTTTTTTTTTCAGTCTTTATTGTGGACTTTTAAATTCAATATATCACCTTTTAGACCTTACTAGTATCTATAATTAACTTAATTAAAGAAGATCTGGTTTTGCCTTTGTTTCAAATTAATAACAAATTACTCCACATTTTTATTTATTTATTTTAAATAAATCTTTAATTAAATTAACACCAGCCTTAAAATGACTTTTCTTTGTAAGTTTGAATAACATTAAAAGGTAAAAAAAAAGTGCTCATTGTCAGATATATTCAAAAGTTGCTACTTTGTCATTGCATTTCATAGAATCATAGAATCATAGAATGGTTAGAGTTGGAAGGGACCTTAAAGATCATCAAGTTCCAACCCCCCTACCATGGGCAAGGACACCTCCCACTAGACCAGGTTGCTCAAAGCCCCATCAAGCCTGGTCTTGAACACTTCCAGGGATAGGGGGTCCATGACGTCCCTGGGCAACCTGTTGCAGTGTCTCACCACCCTCACAGTAAATAATTTCTTTTGAGTATATAATCTAAATCTCCCCTCTTTCAATTTAAAACCATTACCCCTCATCCTACCACTACACTCCCTGATAGAGTCCTTCCTCATCTCTCCTCTAGGCCCCCTTTAGGTACCGGAAGGCCGTTATAAGGTCTCCCCAGAGCCTTCTCTTCTCCAGGCTGCATAACCCCAACTCCCTCATTTTTTATACTGGCAAACTGGAATTAAAAATGGGATATGTTTTCATCGGCATTTGTTAATCAGTCGCTATAAATAAACTCTTGATCAGTGCATATACTGTTAATGGTAGGGAAAAAAAAATGCTGGGCTGAGAAATAAAGGGTCAGCAATAAAGCACAATCTTTTACACAATCTTTTATATTTGTCTGTATATATATATATATAAAGCTGTATATTTTTACTCCAGAAGAGCAAAAAAGAACACCTGGCAATCTTTTTTTATTCAAATAAAACCAGAACAACTAAAAGCTATAAAACTCTCTATCTTCTCCTTCTTAATAATGAACCACATTGAAGCATATGTATCTTAACATCTAGTACAGGGTATTTAGAACAAATGATGAAATGACAGAGTTAATGCCCCTTAACAAGAAATTCAATTGCAACTGATACAGAGTGTGAAATTTCCATTGAAACTCTGTTGTGATCATTGTTTTCTTGGACAGAATGCAATTTCAGTATGTCAACAATATATTAAGGCATTGAAAAAAATGACATTTTAAGACTTTCATTGTACTGATCATGTCTTCAGCTAAAGTGAGAATATTTAAATGGAAGACTACTTTTAATATACATTCAAAAATAATTTTGAAGGAAAATAAATAATAAGTAGTCCATAGTATCCTATTTAACTAAATACTGAAGATACTTTTAAGAATGTTAATGAACTATTAACTCAGACAATTTTTCTAAGAGCACTTAGTTAAATGCAGCCTCTCCATAAGTATAAGCAAACAATCTGTTTTTAGAGTACAGATTTTATACTTTCCTCCTACTGCTTTACAACAGATTTGAAATTTTTGCATATCTTATTTTTCAACAAGGTAGTTGGCTTTATTATGAATTTGAAGAAAATTTAACATGATATTTGAAAGAAATAGAAGTTCATGTGTCCTGAATTCTTGATTTAACTTTTTTTTTTTCCACTTTTAGTTGGGTTTGACACACTACTGAGCAAACCCCAGATTCAGAAAGTGAAATGGCACAATTTCCACTAAATTCAGAGACCTCCAAGTCATGCAGGATCTGACTTAAATTCTCCTGCCACAAAAGCTGCAGTTGTACTCTGATGTTTGCGACAGTTAAAATATGTACTTCTATTTTCAACTGAGTAAGAGATTTTATTAATTTTATCACTTTTCAGTTGTGTATATTGCAGAATCGGCATGGGGGATTCTTAAAGGTGATTAGAAGTACCAGTTTGTGAAGTTATTTGTTCTGCTTACTTTTGAAAAGTTTAGGAAGTTTTTCATGTCTGGATATAAAGCCTTTCATCAACCAAACCATGCTTCCAATGCTACCATGCCATGTAAGGGTAAGAAAAATCTTTTTGGCTTTGCAATCCCTTACAGGAACTTTTGTTTCTGCAAATAAAGTTCTGGGGCATTCAGAGATACATTGACACTTTGAAATGTCTGTGTGCAAGTTAGAAATTTTGGAGGCCAGAACAGCTCAACCATTTGGCTCTTGCTAATGAGAAGCCATTCCATTAAATAAATGAGTTTTCATGGTACATATAATTGTGACACATTAATACTATATTTTACTCTCTTCCTATGTGCATGACTCAGCTGGCAGAATGACCAGCCTGGGGTCATAATTTATAACATTTTTGATGATTTATAAAGATGTATTTTGATGAAAATTTCTTAAGATTGCCATTATCTTGGTCATCTTTTGACTGTAAATATATAGAGATTGATTCTATCAGCCAACTGATGTAACAGGGCTGAGGGAAACTATTTAGGGTTAGATGATCTAGATGGTGTGATTTCTATTTAAATTTACCACTCTGTTTTCTAAAATGAGGACAGCAAAGCCCGGAACATTCCTTTAAGGCAGTTACCTTCTCTAGAAGAGCTGCCTGAGTTGGAGACTATGCTGGGCTACCAGGTCCCTTATTTATTCTCTCTTTCAAAAAGTGCTATTCCTCTGATAAACATTAAGGAGTTATATCTGCTATATCCTGGAATTTTGTTCACCAGTAGCACTATGTTCCAGTTTTAACTAGTAGTAGACTTGTCAGACATCCACAAAAGCAGCTGGGGTAACTGAAACTTTCTGCACTTGGCTTGAGATTCATAATGGTAAGTTCCCTTAGCACATCTAGGGAGCACATCAGGATCTGAGATGATTATGAAACAATTATAGTTGTAATTCCTCAGATAGTCTCTCAATTTTACCCTTTTCTTAGAAGGAGATTCCCAGTGAGTGTTAAGTCTACCGGACTTCAGAAAGATGCTGGTATTTCCTAACATTTGCAAGCTCAAAGGTTCTCATTGTATTTTATAGTCTGGATATGTGAGGTTACTTTGCCATTAAGATTCAGCCACCATCATGAAAAACCCCGTGGAAGTCACCAGCATCTTTCTGAAGAGGATTTTCAACAACACAAAATGTAAGATTTCTTCCTTAGGCATGTAGCTGACAAACATTGCAGAAAGGAAAAATGCAGTGTGTCCAGTTTCAAATAGCATAAAAATCAAAGGCTGTCTTGCAAATCTGCTGTAATGTCTTTTCTACTGTGCCAGCTTTATCTACAAAACCACTGGTAGGGATCTATCATTGATCATGAAAGCTGTAATTAAGCGGTGTCTTCTCACTTCATTTTTTTAAGAGGCAGCAGAGTGTGAATCTCTGTTACTTTTATTGCCACTCATTCATGTCCTATACTGAAAGCTATGTCTGGGAGGCTTTCCAGAGACAGTGAAAGGGCATTCTCAGATCACTCCCACTACAGCTTCTGCGTGGAGTGGAAAGGGAATATTGCACAGCTATAAATGAAGGTTCATAGTGGAAGGTTCACAGTGGACTATTTTGCAAAATTAGAGCCTTGTCAGGTACAAAGGAGCTCAAGGGATGATGACAGAAAAAAGCTGTGAATGAATAAAAGAAAGGGAGGTAAAAATAAAATAACACATTAGGCCCCTTAAATAAATAATACACCACTTAAAATTTTAAGCTAGATGCAAAAATTTTGTATTCCAACTGCTTTTCTTATACTTCAAGACTGACATCTTCGAGTTATAGCTTTAATATATAGAGAACCAGATTCCCAAGAGATTTATATCTACTTTGTCAGAACGGAAACCCTTACTGCTGCAAATGGGCCAGACCCTAAGAAACTGCCTTTTTTTCTTTTTTTTTGTTTTCTTTGGCAAGCTTACTGGACATGTCAGAGGAGGAAGGAATGTATTAGCAAAGGAAGGGAGTGGGTGTGGTGGAGCAGAGTTCAAATCCAATAATTCTTTATTAGCATAGTGGCCATTAAAGAAATTCTTTCCTATAAATACACTAACTTAACCCCTCTGAAATTATATCCTAGTTGCACAGCTGAGAACAACTAGCCAGCTATGCTAAATCATAACAGGGATGGGTGACTTTATACAGCTGTGTCAATTTTCATTATAATACAGAAGGCTAAAGCTGCCATTACCACAGTTAAAACATTGGCTGTAAAATTAGCAAACTTGTCATTTATTCATTTTCTCCCCTATTATTCATATTTAATGGGAGACACTTGACTTTAAGACTTACAAAAAAATTAGCTGTTCTGAATGGCACTCTCTCAGCTCTTTTCTTCTTAATTTAACTGCCTTTTTGCTCTCAAGTTCACCATAAACGCTGAACTACATTAGGGATCTAGTGTAGAAGAATGCTTTTACTGGATTTTCTCTAGGTTGAAAGCAAGGTTCTAACAGAATTTATGTTCCCCAAAAGAGCAGTAATATGATATATTTTGAAGAACGGTACTTCTCTTGATCCAAAACATGCAAGAAAATTTAATGACCAGCAAATGCATATTTTCTGGTGTTTGTCTATCCCATGCTTTGTAAAGGGTCATCTGATGACCCACTTAGACGCCAATACGTCTGTTATTTTTAAAGGGAGTTTATGCCTGGAAAATTGACTCAGAAAAGTAACAGCTATCAAGATTTTCTTTATGGCCAAAAGAGAGTAAAGCTAGGTGAAGACAAAGGTTTTAGTTGTAAGTTGGATGTTAAACAATCTGAAGATTGGGTAAGATGCAGAAGATAGAGGTAACCACAACAATTTCTGCCTGCAGTCCAGACACCTCTGGTCTTTACTCTGGTTGCTCTGGACCCTGCCAAACCTCAGACAGGAAAACATCAAGGATTTTCTCTGGCTTTTAGTCTAATTTAGATAGATTGGTTAGTAATTTAGACATATACCACTTTTCTTCCTCATGTGGCTTCAACTTTCCCTCGTCTTAATAATATTTTATTAATGGATCTAGCCATATGTAAGCTGTGTGCATAACCATGCGAGTCTAGGAACTAGATAAAAAAAGAATCCAGAAAGTAAAAAACATGTTTCTTCCTTTCCTCATTGCCTGATGCCTATGACCTTATACAACCAAATGAGTCTCTGTCTCTCCCTGACCTCTTTCTATACCTCTCCTTTCCTTTCATGAAGGATGATGTGTGGGATTAGAGGTTTGGGCTTTCTACCCAAAGCAGCAGCAAAGGGAAGATCTTAACTGTACTGCTCTGCCCAATTGGGTACAGGGCATAACAACCTGGTCCTTAGTGGTAAGTAATGGAGCCTGAGTATGAACAGATAGAGCCTGTCTATCTGTGATATTGCATCACTGCGACAAGTGTTGGCTGACTTTTTATTTGTGGCCTTCCTTGCCTTCTGTCACTAAATCCTTGTAAACATATTTTAGTCCAGTATTTACTAATATCTTCATATCATCTTCTGGACAGAATGTTGTGCTGTTATTGAAGCCAAGAAAGAAACTGCGACTGAGATGTGTTGATGGTGTTTTGGCTGCTTTTCAAGAAAGCACAGATGCTCTGAACACCTTTCTAGAATTCTTAAGTACTTAAATGTCCTTCCATTAAGATTTACAAAGAAAATGGAGAAATCATGCTTAATGTCTTTTTCCTAAATGGGTATGGCTTTATACTGCTCATGGTAAGCTCCTAGTGTGTTCTGGTTAGCAGTCTGGTACACAGAAATCAATATATTCTCTAAACACTAAAATTTATACCCTGATTGACAAAATAAAACATCTCCAGACGTCTGAACAACAACAAAACCGAACCAACCAGCCAACAAACAAAAAATCCCAAACCTTCCTGCCATGTCAGTTTTATTGAATAAATTTTTTAACAGAAGCAGAAGCCATTTTTCATTCTATTATACAAAAAAAAGGAGAGATCTCGTGTCTGGAGTTTTTTGGGTTTGGGTTTTGGTTTTTAGTTGTTTGGTGGGTTTTGTTTGTTTTGTTTGTTTGTTTGTTTCTAGTTTTATATCCAACAGGTGAAGAAACATCAATCTTTACTTTGTGAATGTGAAAGGAGTAAGGTCTTTTTAATTTAAAAAAAAAGAATTCACTAGCTTTTTTTTTAAAAAAAAAAAGTTAGAGGGCTGAAATCAATCTTATTTAGTAAAGCCTTAAGGAACCACAGAAACCATCTATCTTTTCTTTAACTGCTTGTCTGGTAATCGCCAAGTAAAAGCCTGTCTTTCACTTTAGATGGAAATGAAGTTACAATTAGAAAACTTGTTTCAATCATTTACTGCTGTCCTTAAAATAAGCATGGGAAAACTACCACAGGTAAAAATAAGAACTGACCCAAAATTGACCATAAGGTCAAACTGAACTTGAACCAATTACTCCAAGGTGTCTTGTAATCTGAGAAGACATACTGAATTGCAGGAGGGAAATTCTTGCTGTGGTTCTGAAAAAGCCCAGAAGTCCTGAAAATCTTCCTGAAAACAGCAGGTTTTTTGAGGCTTCCAACTAGAACCACAGGACATGTTAAGCAAAAAAAGAGTAACATGCCTAATTTCACCTAACCCTGCAGATCCTGGCTGTCTGGACAGGATGGTACCTCTTTAGTCTTTTTAACAGTAAGTCAGGGTCCTGAGGCCACTAATAGGTCTTACTGGCCAGGTTCCCAGCTGGGCTCAGCTGCATACCTGTCCACAAAGCCGTAGCAGACATTTTGACACCGAGTGCCAGTTGGTACCTAGTGCTTCCTGCCCGTTCGCATGCTTTCTTTCCCAGTAATTCCCCTCAGGACTCATGTTGTCAGCCTCTTCCCTGAGGGATGAATAGCCTTTAGAAATAAATCTATTTGCACTGCAGCTCCTCATCTGTGTCTCACATAAAGTGATGGCCGAGAGGGAGCAGGGCAGGCAGGGAAAAGGAGGACTTGCATCCGCATAGGGATGTGGTGGTGTTAAACCACCCCACACAATTGTCCTAGCAATTTACTGCATGAGGCAGCAGCTCCTGCTAACAGGGTGCCTGGTCAGCATCTGTGCTGGAGGAGGAACAGCTGCATCGCTGTGTCTGAGCAGCCTTTTTCCAGCCCTTTCTGGTTGAAAATATGCTACAACTCCCCACTTGCTGTTAGCCCTGTGAACAGGTTCCACACCAAAGCACAGAAAAAGCCTTGTAGCTTAGTCCGGTTATCTGCTTATCTCCACTGGTAACATCCCTGGTCAGTGGGGAGATGTTTCACAAAGAAGTAGTTTTTTGTGGTATTTAGCAAATTGAATGCAGGTCTTGCTTTACCTTGTCCATAGTAACTTTCTTCCTAGCTAAGAGATCTCTATTCTTCTTCTTCAAAAGTCAGATCAGACTTCAAAAATCCTGTTTCCATGGCTTACTGGCAGACAGTCTTTAATTTTCAGTCCTTTTAAAAGCCTTTCAACACCAAATCCACCTGTGCCCATTTAATTTATGGTTTTGTGTTCTGGGGGATTATTACTATTGTTTTAAACCAGAATCCTTTTTTGTTTATTCACTTTCTTTCTTTCATTTTCACTCTGATCTTACTTCAGGACTAATCATTGAAGTACAGGCACCAGCCTGTAGCTCTTTAAGAAGTGACGGCTAGTGGCTTTCAGAGTTATAGCCAGGCTTAGAAACGTGAATAGGGAATGATGCAGCAAAAGCAGAGACTGTATGGCTGCCTGACCAATAATGGTGTAGGTTCTAACAAAGTCTATTGGCTGCCACTTCGTTCACCCGTAGCCAAGCACCGAAGAAGCCCAGCTCCTCATGGGTATGTGCAGCTAAGGAAAATCCGGCCGAGCAGTTTAACTCAAGTAATCTTTCCTTCTTTCTTTTATCCTAGTTTCTTATTTATTTTCTGGCAGGCATCAGCACTCCTGGGAAAACATTCCTTGTATGTAATAAAAATAAGATTACTTCTGTGTAGCTTTTGATTGCCAATGTTTTTCCAGCTTTCAAAGAGTCTTACTTCCATACCCTTTGCAGAGGAGTGTGTTATTGTTATGCAGTTTCATTTAACTCTGTCATTTGTAGTAAATATGTTTAGTGTTTTCTTTGTTAAACGAAATAGAATAAGTGCATGTCTTTAAGCTACAACATTTCTCAGTTGCCACTAAAACCTATGCAGAACAAAAGCCTCAAGAAAGACGTGGCATCAGAATTACTCAGTCTTGTAGCTTTTTAACATATGAAGAAACACATGGATGATATGGTTTTTACCCCAGAAAGATTCCTAAGAGAGTATGATACACAACTCTGGAATTGGTTATGGTGGTAAACTTTTAATTAATAAATTAACTTAAATTTACCTCCATTAAGAATAATCCACTTAGTTCTCTATTACAGAACTAGATACACAAAGGTGGTTATATGCACAACTAGTTTCATAAATCCATTCCTTAATGAAAGGAACAGTACAGTACCTCTGTTTTCCATGTGTACAGTCATGTCACTGGCTCATTATTGACCAGTCACAAAACTGACAATAAATGCTGCTGTTTATCATGCAGTTATGAGACCTACAGAAAGATCTTAATATGAGATAATTAATGACTCTGCAATAAGGCTGTGATTAATTTAGGTCAGCTCCTTGAGCTATACGGGAGCCTTTTTGTTTAGCTGAGGATACTTCTTAAAAAGAGATAAAAGTATAACTGTATAATTCATTAAACTCATAAATATGCAAAATATTGTAGAGGCATAGATCGATGTGCACCAGTCATACCTGGCACTAAAATCTTTCCAATAGTTAAACTTTAAGGGGAGAATAAGACATTGCAAGACATAGGCAATTGTTCTGGGGTAAGAAGAGGTGTGAGAATATAGTTTGTCCAGAATATTTCAAATTTATTGGAATTAGAAATATTATTGATGAATGCAGTAATTTTTATGTTATATTTTCAGAATTTCATTCACTGATGGGAAATGGCTTGGATTGGCTCTAATCCAAGACCCTATTCTAACCACAAAAAATAGGTACTAACCTATATGTAGGCTTTTTATCTGAGACAGGGAAGCCATTTTTTCTTAATACTGCTTTTCTTGCTCAGAAGAAATCTTAAACACTGATGTCTCAGGCTATAAATCCAACTATAGAAATAAAGAAACTAAATCCCCCAAATCCCAATCTTCAGTTCTTTCTTGTGGCAAAGAACTTCACAGCTAAATTAATTGGAAGTAAAACATTTTAATTGCTTTCTCATGCGAATTGCATCTGATTACTTTTATAAATTCCCGTCTAGCCTACAATCCATTCACTTGCTGAATACAAGTTTCAAAATCATTTCCCATGCTCCAGCAAAGTTCACCGAAAATACAGATTTAACTGTAAGTGACCCAGCAGATTAATGATTATCTGCCAATTATCTGCTTGTCCTCTTCAAACCTCACAAAAGTCCTTGGCACTTCAGTGTGTTAATATTTACCAAATCAAAAAAAAATATCTAACAGCAATTGTGTATGTAAATCTATAAAGCATTCTAAAATGCAGCTGGCAAAATATTACATTGCATATTCTTCAGAAATATATGTGTTTTTACTCTAGGACATAGGTATCTGGTAACAAATAGCAAAATCATCGGCCACAAATGGTCTTATTTAAATTAGATGGCAAACTGCCTTAAACATTATAAACTGCCAAAGGAATCTAAGGCAAAACAATCATTTGCATTCCCAAATCTAGATGCTATCAAGACCCACCTCCAAGTCTAAGTCATTTCATCTTTAGTATTCTGTAAGCCTCTTCAAAAACCTTTCAGATGATTCTTAATCCCTGACGAAATATGCGTCACTTTCCTGTATTATTGTATTTCTGTAGGAACCATGTAGACATCTTTGTTTTCTTCTCTGCCCCAAACCTTCTTCTTCATCACATTGAAGCTAGAAAAAGATAGGTACAAAATTCTCTTCTGCAATTTTTCTTTTTTATTTCTTGAATTTCTTCTGTCTCTCCTCGTATCTAAACTTATCCAAGTGGGTAATCGTTGCTTTTATATATGCTTCTAAGTAGTTTACTATTTATCTTCAGGTAAATTATAACATTTGTATTGCAATTCTTCAGCATTTCTTTAATTATTAAGACAAGGCAGTATCTTAAAATTCTAAGACCATTATATTTCGTATTGACAAATAATGTGGTTTGTACGCTCAAATTTCTCAGTTCCGTAGAATGTGGTTCCTGTTATTATCAATACTTTTATGATAAGCCTAAGCCAGAAAAACACCCCACCCAGCAATGCCTGCACTGGGCGTTCAGCTTAATTTTGACTTTAGGGTCTATTTATACTAATATATTCAGTCTCAAAAATACAATCAAGATGTAGGGCAAAATATGTACCTTTTCACTAGGGAGAAAGGTTATAAGTTTATCTGAGGGATGGAAGAAAGGTGGATAAAAGGCGTTACATCACACCTTTGACTCCAAGATGAAGAAGTGGCTTCCTGACTGTGTAGTCTTTTCAGCCATATTTAGGCTTTGTTCAGCTTTGTTCATGCTAGACGTACTGTAGGAGCCAGAATTATCCATTAAATTAATGCTATAAATTCATTCTGGATAGCTAAAGAAAAACACCACAAACTTATTTATTTTAAACTTACACCACCCCACCCCCCCCCCGAAATCTCTGATGGTATGAGTTAAAACAGTATTGTTTACATGGAGAGGTCTTTCTAGCAATCAGCATATTTCTAAGTAGAACAGTTTTAGGAGTCCGTAAGATTCAGAGTGTCTCAAACTCTCCAGGAGGACAATGGGATGAAAGTTCACAGAGCATCGGGGACTGAATCTATCAGTAGTTCCATGCAGACTCTTATACCTGGCCTACTTTCCCTTTTCTCTTTTTACACTCTTTATACCCAGTAGTCTGTGGCACAATTTCTCTTATTCTAAAGTAGGTCTATGAAAAAATTCGGACAAATCATGTTCTAAAATAAATCTGTTTATAAGAAAAACATCAAGATTGGTGTGGTCAGCTGCAGATAACGTACATACATTGCTTATGACCACAGGTCTACTCAGGCTGCAAGGTTTCCTCTCAGTGGATCTCTCCTTCCTGCCTGCTTATCTCCATGAAGCTGTCTTGCAGCTTATGCTAAATGAAGACAAATAAGCAAATTGTTAGTCTTTTCATGAGGAATGACATCTCTCTCACTGGACATTTTTATGGATGGACTAGATGAAAATGTGCCATGAGTTAGTGCAGCTAGATTTGGCCTTTCTTTGATGGAAGAAGTGGAGACTTCACTGATTTGTGGAAGTGATTTTCACAGCATCATTTTACACCATAAAAGTATTCATACATTTTTTTTCAAACAGGTCAGATATAAAATATCTGTTTGCAGAATCATGACATTTTTGTGATGACATCACATAATAAAACAATTATTTTCAAATATTAGGATCTTTGTCTTGGTTAATTTAAATCTCCAGCATTTGTCTTAGTTTTCACAGGGCAGGTGGTAATGGTAACAAAAGATGAGAAAGTTACATTTTTCAAACCACAAGAATATTGTTTAAAAAAATTTGGATATAGACTAATTTTTCCATCTGTTGATCTTAGTAGCAGATTAAGAAATAAAATTGTTACGAAATTCTACTGGACTAGTTTTTTGTGATGGGGAAATGGGGGTGTAAAGGAGGTGTTACTTAACCATAAATGTTCTGCACATAAAATATGTAAAAAAGTATATTTAAAATGTTTTTTAAAGCTGAAAATGCAAGACTCAGAATGAGGTTACACCAGTGAAGTTTGCCTGCAGAGTTTGTCTCTTCTGTTCATGATCTGTGATGAAATCTTTGAGTATTTATCATATACTTCTTTTTTGACACTGTCCCTGCAGTATTCAGCTCATATGAAGAAAGGTGATTTATTGTTACATCGTATCATTCCCCCTACACTGAAAACTATCCAAACCTGCACAGAAGAGCTAATTATTCATTTCTTTCTTGTACTTTGTTACATTGTGCTTCACTACAGCATACAGCATGTGACCATTTTTAATGGACCTCGGAAATAAAGATGGGGCATAAAAAAGCCAAGGAAAGAAATAGCTGACTGAGTTACTGCATGTAAACACATGGCCACAACAGGATTCCACTCACAAGTTAAAGCATCAAATTTTAAGTTTCTAAACAAAACTGCATTAAAGGTCTCACTATGTGGAGATTTGTTTAATACAGTTGGTGGAATGCACACAACTATTTACCTCACTTTAAAGTCGACATCCAAATTCAGCTTAGCTGCCTAACCACACGGATTTGATGCCACCTAAAGTCTCTTATCCCAACAGCTCTCCATCAGTTCCTCCAAATATCCTGGAGAACCTGAGTGACAGTTGTTGGTCCTGAGGGACTTGGCTAGAACAAGGAATTTCACATGGCAATCAATGCCTGTCTGTGGGCAAGCTGAACAAGGAACGTCATGTCTATCACTGGTTAACTAAATCATTCTCTAAACTCTGCTGTCGAGCAAATTCTCTTCCACTGTAAGGGGAACTTTAACAGCCAGCTCATGCAGCCAGCTTAAGGTAGCTGTCTTATTCAGTGAGATGCTGAATCCTGCACTGTGTGTTATCTAAAAAACACATGAACTGAATGTGTGTATGGCAAGTGTAATAGTCAGACTTCCAGTAAAAGCTTCTGTTCGACTGTATTCTCAGACCAACAGACTGAAATCTTCCCAGTTCTTCAATGTGAATGCCCGTCACTGACTCGGGTTTGTACAACAGTCCGGTTAAATTACTTAGATGTGTGTAGTATTGGGTGAGCTCACAGCATCCCTCAGTTCAGTTGTGCTTGTGAGCATATGCATCTCAGGCCCTGAACCTCACGCTGGACTGGACACATGCAGAAAGAGTAACATTTAACATCCTACCTCATCCCTTATTCCAGAGGTCGGATTCATCACCAGTTTTACCTTGTCTTGAGCACTGAATAAGCAGATTCTGAGGTTAACATTGGATTAACCTCAGATTGGATTTAATTACTTGGTTAACAAGTAATTAAAGACAGAGCCATGCCCCATGTTTAGAAGTGAGGTACTATCTCAGGGAATAACTTTCCATGTCTTCCCATGCAGCAGCTATCAGGAGCTGATCAGAGTAGTAACACACCACCTTTCTAGATCATCAAGGCAACCTTTTTATTGCTCCTGTTCTTGTTACCCTGGAAGTCAAAGCCTACTCAGCAGGGAGTGCAGGATCGTACTACAAAATACAGTGAAATAGAAGGTGATTGTCCAGGTGGATGATGCTAAGCCTGCAGCCTGCCACACTTGAGTTAAGAATAATTTTATTCTTTGGAGTGGGTGAGAGAATAAAGTGTAATGTAATTTTGAACAAGATACTTTATCTGACAGTTTAATGAAGGATTCTTCTACCTATACTGGAAGACTTGAACACTATTTTATTACCTCAAGACTATGTAAAAGATGGCTGTTTTGCTGAGTGTAATGGTCATCAAAACTACATCCTGTAACACAGCCTTACAGATGCTAATAAAGCAAAAGACAAAACTTTCGCTGAGATTGTGGAAATTCTGCAAAATTACCTATCCCCAAAGCCATGTGATTGCAAAGCATTTCTGCTTTTATAGATAGAATCAAGAAAATGAAACATTTGCTGAATATGTGACTGGATTAAAGCAATTAAATGAGCACTGCCAGTTTGGAGGGAGTTTAAATGATGCATTAAAAGAATGGTTAGTGAGTGGTATGCAAAATAACCCAATCTAAAGGCAGTCTTTGATGGAAGCAGAATTGACCCCGAAATGTGCAACAGATATTGCAATTTCAAAGGTGCCAGAGAGTTACAACACTTTGTGAAGCTTATACAACAAATAAATTAGATGGTCTCAGAAATCACAGCACAGAAAGCACTGAAAGATTAGGTGCCTCCAGAGAGAAAAACAATCTCCCAGTGCTAATCATTGGTGGTTCAAGGACAAATTCTGAAGCAACTGCAAGTAACAGGTGCATTCAGAAAATGTCTGGGCCAGTGCAAGAAGGAAAATTACCATCTCATAAGGCAATTATAAGGAGTATCTGACGCACCATCTTGCAAGTAACTGCTATGAGGCTGCTTGGGATACTGCAGCATCTCTAATCTAGTTACTTTAGAAAACAAAAAAGAGAGGAATAATGCCTAAAATGGAGTCCGAGAAGGTTTCTGTTGTTTCTGTCCTTTAATAGCAGAATTGTAAAGACCTTGCTTAGGAGAGTACAATACAGAAAAAGGTTTAGCACTTCTAAGAATGTGTACAGAAGAAATTCTTAGTCTTTCAAGTGTTACTCTGCAGAGAGGTAAATGATATCTGTAAACAGCATACGCTAATCCTCTGTTTCGTAATACTGTGGTCATGCATTCCTTAATAAAGAATGTCTGAAAGAAATTCAACTGGACTGATCAAGTGTAAAGTATGCAGGTTCCAAAAAATAATTATGAACTGTTGCCCAAAGCAAAAATTAGCTGAACTTTTGACCAGCTGATAACTTTCTGAGATGGCACCCACAAGCTTAAAATATATGAATGCAAAATGTTGTAACTGCTTTCTCTTCAAGCACAAATTTTTCTATGCCTTTGTTTGCAGAACAGCCCAATATAGAAGGAAAACCTCACTGCTTTCATACCTCTGATAGCCTTTTACCCAAGATTACCTGAAGTAAATGGAACCCTCAGTAGTAGCAGTCATGAAGAAAAAGGCTGTCAGGATTTGTGGTGATTCACATCCTGTTCATTGAGGAATGCATGGTGTACTTCACCCATCTAGAAGGTACTTGTCTCATTAGTGATTAGTAAGCATTTCCAAAGGATAATACTGATTTAAGTCTATTGGCAAATGGATACTGGAGAGAGTGACAAGTAGTACCTTATGGCTCTTTCAGCCTAATAGTCTAATGTTTAGAATGACATATCTTCCTGCCTTTTAGCACAAACAATGGCTGTTGGTTTTCACTATAACACTGTTGCTCAGTGTTATTTGGACAGTATGTACACATGGGGGAGGTAGTACTGAACACCTTGAAAGGGTGTAAGATGGAGTACAGTTTCATGCAAATGATGAAAATTTTCAATGCTTCAACAAATCAACTTTCTTTTATGGTTGCACCATGAAAAAAAAATGTCTTGCTTGCTTTAGAAAAAAATTAAATATATAAAATAATTGAAACTATCTTTAAAGAATTGTGGTTCTTAATATGGCTGATTTCATAGCATGATTACACTGCAGCATTGCTTTTGCATTAATAACAATGGTTACCCATTCTTACTTTATGTCACACAGTAAATAAAATGGTGATAGTTAGTGGATGCTTTTGATGAAGCCTAGATACTCAGTCTTCGAAGTCAGGTTAAGTTATCAATTTGCCTGATGGAATAGTTTCAGCAGTTTCACAGTTAAAAGTCCCTATGCCTTTGCACCTAGATCTCTGATCTCTATATAATCTCTATATATCTTTTCTTTTTTAATCTCCATAGTGCTCAGGTAAAGAAGCTTTGAGCTTCTATAAAGCTGGGATAGGTTAAACCACAGAGCTGATGACCACTGGAGGAAAAGAAGGGCAAAAATTCTTGTTTGTTATGCCTTGTTTTAATTATTACTTTTTAAAATCTGAATACAAAACAAGACACAGTAAATAGCTACCTGGCATATATCATACTTGGCTTTCTACTGGTTCTTTCACTTCCTGGTAGGTCTACACCTCCTAGAAGAGTAAAGTGAGCACATATTTGGAATGAATTGTTACAGCTCTAATAGTGACATTGGTCACATTTTGTAACATTATCGTGGACCAAAACCAAGATTTCATAGAGAAAAGTTTGTCAATTGGCTTTATTAATTGGTGATGTTGCCAACATAGTGTGTCATGTACAAAAACAATCTTATATGTACGTTTTTTTTTTACCTATATACTAAACTTTTTCCAGATAAGGAATTACGTGGTTGGAAACAGGGAGATAAAGTTCACTAGAAAATTAAAGAATTCAAATAATAAGGAATTTTCTGGTATGGTGTGAAATTGTGAGAACTGTGATACTCTTTATTACCCCATGAGCACCGATGCCATGTTCCAATAATAAAAGAGGACAAACATAAGTGATGCCGACAGAATCATGGTTTTATTGATTATCTCCTTCTTGAAAGGAAGACATTGTTGTTTAATTATCCCACCAAGAATACCTCCTACTTATGATGGATCTGATTTTGGTCAGCTATTTTTACAAGTCTGGTTCTGTGTTCTGACTGATTCTGTCAATCAGCTTGAAATATTTTTGTCCCCAGATCTTTTTTTTAACAATAAGAAGCATCTTACTTACTTAGATGTTTTATAGCTGTCCTTTGACATGTTTCAGAAATTATTATCAGATAAATTAAGTAAGGTATATAAGGTATATATATAATATACTGCTATGAGACCAGTTACAAATAAAAAAAAATGACAATGATTTCTAGAGAGATATCTTACAGGCATAATAGCTCTACATTCCCCAGAATTGAAGTTTATCTCAGACCTCCTAAATCAATGGAAAGAATTTACTCCCAAAGGCTTTGAATCAGGACCTGTAGGGAATACCAATAATTTCAGGTGCTGTCTTTTGTTATTTAAGACTCTGAAAGAACATGAATGAAAATAAAAAGTGCACCAGGAGTGTTTTGCTGGCTGAAAGAGAATGACCGCTGAATGCACATCTGACATCTTAGGCCAGGACTCTGGAGGCAGGATGTCACAATGTCAGGGTGACATACGCGTTAGAATCAGCAGCCCTTTCAGTGAGACAGACTTTATTATTGTGATGATATACTGTGATATTACTTAACAACCACGGTCAGGAAGCAGTATATCTCACAGCACTAGATGTTATACAAACAAATAGCATTTCCTTCCATGACAGTGCTTAAAATTTTAGAAAATCAAGTAGGACTACAATTTGGCTTAGGGGAAGGTAAGGAACTCTAAAGAATATATTGCCCACTTGATAATATCAGTCATATCTGTGGTCTGATAAAAGGCAAATTTTCCAGCATTATGGCAAAGGACAATTTCTAGGACAGGATTAAAATGTTGGTAGTGAAAAAATTTTGCAGATGATTTCAAAGAGATTTTTTAACAGCATGAGTGGCAACACCAGCACAGCCTGAAGGTGGTTTCTTACAAATATAACAAGCTGGTATGTGAAGCTAGCACCTCCCCTTACATATTAGGGACAGTAAATGAACCTAACTCTAGTGAATATGGCAGTTTAAAAAATGCTGGATTATTCACAGTAATTTTGAAGCTCAAAGAAGCAGTCATTAATACTTATGTTCTTACACTGCGCTTATGTCTATTTTTGAGAAGTCTGAATTAAAAACTTATTGGTTTTACCTGCAGAGCTGATTAAATTCAAGCTCATATATTAATATCCCAGAAGATGGACACACAGCAATATAATGAAAAATAGGATTATTTCACACAGAGCTAGCCATGAATAAAAAGCCCTTCCAAGTACAATATGAGCAGGCATGCTGTTAGGATGCCAGTTGGCTTCATCATATGGAGATATTGCTGCCTTTAGTGTCTGTTTCTCCACAGACTGACACAATAAACCGAGGCTCCAAAAAGCTAAGGGCTTCTTAACTGCTCATTGACACAAAATAGTGGTCTCCAAGTACTCTTTCAGATGTCATTATGCTCTATCATGTCAGTGATCCATGGATAATAGCGCCTCATGTAAATCACTGGGGGGTGTTCTGCTAGCTTGTTAGGTTCTCATATAAATTTAATAACAGATTTATTTTATTTCCCTTTTGAGAAATTAAAATTGCTTGAAATGCTTTAGATATAGCCACAAAAGTGAAATGGTCTCCTGTGTTCCACAGCAATGTATGCATCACTACTGTTGTGTTCTCCAGCTCCTTTCCCCCTGATTCAACTCTTTAGTTCAGAAGAGAGCATGTTTCACCCCTCTTTTACCCTTACTGACAAGCTGAAGCTCAGCTCACAAGATTCTTGTTCTTTCTACCACTAACTTCGGTCCCTTCTTAATCTACTCCTTGCTGATCTTGATCAGCAGTCCTGGGCAACGGGTCTGATGAGCAGGGGCAAGTCCCCTGCCGGCACGAGAGTTTTACCACTGCTCTGCTGGCTACAAGCCCTGTGTGCAAGGACTTTCACGAGGGAGTCTTCCTACTTGCAGGACTTCTCACTGGAACACTTTTCTTGATGCTCAGCAATGATGTGAACACATTTCATTACACAGACTTTTGCTGTTGCTCGTGGCCTTTGAGATATCCTTCGTCTGCCATAATATGTTCTTTACCTCTGAAGTTTTCTGTGGAGGGCGTACTGGTGTAAGCTCTATAATTTGTCCAATAGAAAAAATCACTGTTATTTTTCTTCTAGTAATATTGGGAATTCTGAATACCAATATAAAGATCAGGTAGGAATACTTGGTGTATACCAGAAAGAACACATCAAGTCCTTCAATTGAGCAATTACCTGTACTGAACGTTTCTATTGCACATAGAAAGGCACCTGTTCCGTTTCATATCCATTCAATCCAGTTCATTACCACTGAAATTTCTATATATTCTGTAAGGACTTTTTTTCAGGGTCTTCAGTTGGCTTTGGAACACTAGATTTTGGATCAGCTGCCTCCTCTCTCACCCCCATTGCAAGTAAAAGCTGCACCTGTCCCTGACATATTGGATTTAATTAGTTAAAATCAGCTGACTGACAGCTGTTTTGCCAACACTGCAGAAATCTGGATTTTTCAAAAAGGATTTAGTGATTATTTGTTCTGCAATGATACTTTCATGGAATCTATAAAAAATAGATAAGAGTTTTATTCCTGAACAACTCAGAGAACTATTTTTTTAAAACCTATGACAATAAGAGTTTTCCTTTTTCCTTTTAACTTAATTGGAAATAATTGGCATTGGAGGTATCTCAGACAGTTTAAAAAAAAATAACTTCTTTCAAAATTCCATTTCTAAGGAAAAGATTTCTGTTTCACAGAACTATTCATATATATCACCATATTTACCCTTACTAGAAATAGTCAAAATAATACAAGCTATATCCCTTTACAGGCTAGAAGACTGTTGCAACCTGATGACTTGTGTGATCGGAACAGTCAACATATTCAGAAAGTTTGTGAAGTCTGATATGGCTACTAGGAAAATTAATTTCCTTTATGTTGGTTTCTGTGTATGTACTTAGATTCATCTGGTAAGAGCAATTCTCAATGTTGACACCATTCCACTGTATAAATTACCATTACACTGTGATAACCTGCTTGATTCTCTGGAAATCTGGTTGGATGCGTAGACGGAAATGTTGACTGTGATCCGGTGTCCAGTGTAAGTCTTATGTTTTTGATTCTCCACTGTGAGAGGTGAATGCAATCAGAAGGAATTAATTCCACCCTAAACCATGTCTATAATTTTATACATTACTTAGTGTGTTACACTCTAGATCAGTAGGTAAGCCTGTCTAAATTTTGGACAGCTGCAGTTAGATGAGATGCATTCCATCTTAAATTACTGTTGTTTTTTTATTTACTCTTAAACCAAGATCAATGCTTTCTAAAACCACAGTGTGCTTCCTTGCATATCATAGGGGTTTTATTTTTCTTTTTTCCTTCATTTTTCCTTTTCCTTCCTCAGAGCACCTGTAAATATCTATTACTGGAGCTATCAGAGCTAATGAAGTTCAGGAGCTTGCTCCTAAATTGCATAGTCTTATCTTATTAAATCCAAAGACTGAGATACGTGTTCTACTTTTCTTTTGCCCTTTCCCTTACGTCAGGAGGACAGGAGCTGCAGTTTCCTAGGCAGGTTCTTCAGGAGCAATATAATACCAAACAAAGAGACATATATTTGTGTCTATAGTGAAATTTCATGCATCACCTGACTTTCATCTGTACTAACTTCTGTTGCAGAGAGTCACAGCCGTACATACTAACTAACATACTAATGGCTCCAGCTAAATATTTCAGTCAACTATTGATAGTGCTCCACCTCTTTATCAGGGCTTTTTAAACACAATATGCCCACAGTGGATTTTATTTGTTGGTATGCTTAGGATCCCACCTTTAGTAGTTTTTTCTCTAAAAATAGCAAAATATAATTGATACTTTGAAAAATACATGAAAGCATTCATTCCATTTGAATTCATGTGAGTTTGTTAAATGTGACTTTAGGGGAAAAAGTCAGAGGTCTTTACCAAATAACCTGACTTGCTCTTATGTTTACGCATCATTCATTTGTTGTGCATCATTCTAATGAGTAATCTCTCTGTGTGTAGGTGTGTGGTGCAGTAGTATTTTAAAGCAAAATAGGCAAAGATAAAACTGGTGGTGCCCTTGTTTATTCCCTTCTGCTTGTGTTTCATCAGATCATTGTCTGTTTTATATTTATTTCTTTGGCTGGGGAGGAACTATGGAAATGCTAGGTTAGGATCTGCCTCCATAGTTTCACAATCTGATCTCAGCAAAGCAAATATAGCCTTATTAATGTAAAAATACTCATGATTAGAAAATCCTTTTGTTCCACATGCTAGACATTTAGTTTATGGACAAAATTAAAAAGTTAATCAGAAAAATTACTTTTCCACTTATTTCACTCACAAGAAGTCAATTGTTGTCTGACATTTTAAGCTTGTCAGAAAAAGGTGAGGAGGCCATGTTTTAATGAAGGATTAAATTGATTTTTAAATCCTTAGTTAGTTCAAGACTTCCTTGTTATTCACCAAAACATAGTTAATCCTACAATGGAGCTGAATGAGATTTTAAAGGCTGACAGAAATATCCTGGCTTGGCTGCATGCTATTTTTGTTGGAGCCTTATAAGGCAACTGGAACCAACAGTTTGTCAAAAGTTGAATTGCATGATGAAGAAAGGGTGAGAATTTCAATGCTGTCTTCATTCAAGATTAAATGGTCACTAGTAAAATGTTGGCTTTTTCCCCCTTTAAAGTTAATAATACCATTGCTTAATGGTTATCAATCCTTTTGAGTCACTGACTCCAGACCAAATTCCTAGGGGATAATGCCAGCTGTCAGATGTAAATCACAACAATTATCATCACTGTTCCAATGGAGACCATGCTGAGGGTGTGCTAATGCCAAGAGAGTTAGATCTGGATTGTTGTAGCAGTGGTAAATGCCACAGATGCAAAATTTTATATGCCATATGTTTTCTCCTCCTCTTCTTAAACTAAAACCTTGAATTCAAGTTTTCCCTTGAAAGCATAATAAGCAGCAAACTCCAAATAGGGAAATTAATTTTCATCTATCATGAAATACAGAATTGCAGTTCATTTTGGAGGAAAAAAAAAAAAAGACTTATTGAGAAAAATAATTTGCACATAGATATACTATGGTCTTGAAAGCCACAGAATCAGAGTCACAGAACCACTGAGGTTGGAAAGTGTTCTGGAGAGCTCAGAGCATGGTCAACCACAGCAGCCTTTTAGATTTTTGTTTTGTTTTGTTTTGTTTTCACAGCTTTTTATTTCTCTTATGAACTCATGACTACTGACTGAGTGCTGACATAGAGGCAGTCTAGGTAACTGAAAAACATTAACACAGGAGTATCCCATTACAGCACAAGTGCACTAATTTTGACTTCTACTGTCTGCAGGTACTGGGAATTTAGGAAAAGAGTGAAGATCCTTTTTTCTCTAAAGAGCAGTATCTTGCACATATCGCAACCATGTTAGCCGTAAATAGCGTTTGATATTATCCAGTTTTTTCCTTTTGTTAGTATGTGAGGTGGTATTATGTTATCAGAGTTTCTATAAAAATCATTATTGATGTAGCTACAAAGAGGAAAGATACACTATTAAATTTTGTATAGCTACATAGCTGTTCAGGAAAATAAACTAGACTTACCTAGCATACAAATAATTAACACAATGAAATATTTAACTGTATTGAAGAGTCTCTACAGCAAAAAATCTTGCAAACTCTGGGAAAGACAATTACTTGATAAATCTCTTAAATCTAAAAAAGCATAAACACCATAAAACATAATTCTTTCAAATCAGATAATCCATTACCCTGCCAAAACCCAAAACCATAAAACAGATAAGAACTTGGAGCTTTACAGGCTTATGAGACAGTGCAAAGCCCAGAAAACACTGTGCAGCCTTTCAGTTCCACGCATGAACACCAGTCTAACCCAATACAGAATTAATGATTTCTGGTACCAAAAGTTCTCACTCATTTTCATGTATGGATCAAAAACTTACAAAGATCCTTGTGAACATTTACTTCTGTTTACATGGTCAGAAGGAGACAGTCATTAAAGGAAGCCGAAGTTCTTTTTGTCTACTGATGTAGGTGTTTACAGTGTGACAGTGCCCCTGTTAATCTAAAAGAGATGGGCTTGGGAAGAAGGACACATGTATATGCTAAAATGTTTCCAAGCTTTTATTTTATGGACAGGAAGAGGGAGGCTGCAGTTATCTACATAGGAATGTGCGGCTACACAGAAGTTGCAAAGAACTTGGTGTGAAAAGATACCCCAAATCACACTTCAAATTTACAAAAAAGGCTTTTTGGGT
Organism: Gallinago jamesoni; assembly: GCA_025769975.1. Taxonomy (NCBI): domain Eukaryota; kingdom Metazoa; phylum Chordata; class Aves; order Charadriiformes; family Scolopacidae; genus Gallinago; species Gallinago jamesoni. The sequence continues at coordinate 12,591,779 of JAOQGH010000012.1, read as the reverse complement.
TTGTCTAGGGAAATCCAACTTGATTCCAGAAGTAGAAACCACAACTGATAAGAGGGTGAAGGGAGCAGCTGTGTGGAGTGTGACAGTAAGTGGCAGAAAGAGAGATGACAACAAATCCCTGTCTCTTCACTGGGTGAGGTCTATACACCTGGTAGAACTCAGCTCAGAAGTTCCTGAACTGATGGAGTTCAGCCTGTGCATTGTGCCTGAGCTGCTTCAAAATGATGAACCGGCTCACTGCTGATGGAGAAATTTGCTCACGCAGGCCAGGTGCTCTTTGGAAATACAGTAGTCTTTTTTCTGAAAAAATAACATAATGCTTATCAACAACTGTATTTCAGCAGCGATGATGGTGCAGTCATCGTTAACACTTTTTGATGACTGATGCATATAGTCTGATCCATATAGAACATTTATTCTCAGAAAATAATCTTTAACTAGTGTGGATTCGTGCAGTCATTTTGAAATTGGTAGAACTAGGACAGAGATAGGCAGCAGAATTATTATTATTATTATTATTATTGTTGTTGTTATTGTTGTTGTTGTTGTTATTGAAAATCAGATGAGAGTGGGGCAATAGTTTGTGTTTCTTTAAAAAAGTCTTGCAATAAAGCTGCACCAGAGAAGGTTTAGATTGGACTTTAGGTTGAGAGGGTGGTCAAACACTGGAACAGGCTTCCTAGAGAGGTGGTTGATGCCCCAAAGCTGTCAGTATTTAAGAGGTATTTGGACAATGCACTTAACATGTCAGTCCTAAATTGGTCAGGCAGCTGGACTAGATGACAGTTGCAGATCACTTCTAACAGAAATTTCTGTTCTGTTCTGTTCTGTTCTATTCTATTCTATTCTATTCTATTCTATTCTATCCTGTTTTCACTTGTTTAAATATTTTATATTGCCTTCTGGTTTTATTTTATGAAGATACTATTAATGTCACAGACTACAGAATGGCATATCGGCTGTAAAATTAGGATTGGAAAAGATATGCAAATGTTTTCTTTCCATACATATAAAATTCAAAAGGTAAATAGAATTATTTTGGATATAAACCCATTTTTTTAAAGTTTTTTACTCAATCAATGGTATTCTAAAAGATTAAGTTAGTTGGTAAACTATGTCATAAAAATTGGATATTGATTGTTGTTGATCTTTTTCTGAATCTAAAGATGTAAATAATAAAAAACAAGTGAAAAGTAAGATATTTTCTCTCTATTATGCTATGACTTCAGTTGTAAATGGTTATTCAATTTTCATTTCTTAATTTTATATCATGTTATTCTTGGTGTATGTGAACAAGAAAACTGATCATTTTAAAAAAATGTGGGAAAAGGTTATGAGAATAAACAACTTCATTTCAAAAGATATTTTTCTCCCTGATTTATCATATATTTTGCAAATTTTATTATAAATGTAATTCTGCCAGCATATTGGTGCAAAATACAGTTGAAATGCTTAGGAAATCCAAGCCATCAGTAAAGAAACACTTAAAGTAGTTAGATACATTGATTTACGTTAGGAACTTTTGGCTTCCTGAGACAGCATGTCTAGAACTTCTGCAAAAGTTTTACAGAAATGATTTTTTATTTATCAAATGATCGTAACTGGAATGTGTCTGCTTTTGTAGCAGCATAATTCAAATCTTTTACTATCAGGAAAAAAACTTGTTTTCTTAATTCAATCAGTTTAAAGCAATGTACTTAACTGATTGTTTTTCATCTTGCTTTATAGCAGTCATATTGGTATGGCATTAAATTAGGTACTAATGGCATTTCTTAACATTAAACTGTCACTTCAGAAACCAGCTTGATAATGGTATTTGTCTTTGTCTCATAGGAATTATTAATGGAATGAGTTTGTTTGCAAGGATTCCCACTCTGCAGATACAAATTCATTTACAGTATGGAAAAGTGGTATCTTTAAAGTGGAGGGAAAATAGAGTTAAAAACCACAGACATGCTTGATATCCATGAGGTAAGAGGTCCACCTCAGGAAGAAATATCTGAGGAGGGTTTATTTGATTTTTTTTTTAATTAGAGACATTTTATCAAATTAAGAAAACTCTACTTGGTCTTACTTCTGATATCAGAAGTGAACTTGTGAAGGCCTTGTCCTGCTAGGAGACTGAAAATTCATAACTCACTGTCTAAGCATTGATTCAGAGGTTGAGACTGAAATTAAAACTGTTCCTGAAGACAGATTGACATTCAGGGCCAAGTTTATACCATCTCTTACAATTGATGGGAAAATTTAACTGGATGGGCTCAGCTGGACAACTTGAAAAATTATTTCATATCCTGAGCTCAAATGATTAATAAATATTTGATTCTTTGCAATAAATCACGGGCTTATCAGGCAAAAATAAACAGCCATTGCTGTGATCCACCACTGCATCAATAAAGTATTTCATTTATATATATATTGACGAAAACGTGAAGAAAAAAAGATGCAAATGTTGGACATATCACTGAATCCTTCAAGTGACAGCATAGAGCCATCTCACTTCCCATACCCACAGAATGTATTTTTAAAATAATAATAATCTTACATATCCTGATCCTTCATGCAACATGATGCATGACTTTTCTTAGTGTAGGACATACAAAGATAGTAGGGAAAAAATAATGATTATTCAGTACAAAATCCACATTCCCATAAGCAGATTCTATCAGCTGCCTGAAGTTCCATATTTATTTTGGTAACTGGAATTTCAATTTCATGAGATTACAGGAACCTTTATGAAGAACATGGAGGCACACAGAGGCATTCATTTGTTCCATTACTTATGGTAGCTGCTTCTGATTCATCATTTGCTGTGTCTGCCTCTGACTGAATAAATGGGAAAATGATCATTTTAACATGCAAGGAACACAGGACTGAATTCAGAGCAGAGTCCAGTCCTGCTCTGAATAGTCCTGTAAAGATTCCATTGATTTCATTAGGCCAAATAAAATGAATCTGCTTTATAAGTATACTGTATTTTTTAGACCTGAAGCCAACATTATTATCATAAAAACAATGCTTTCTCCTCTATACAAGTGCTTTATAAGATATATTTCTATTGTAACATCTATAAAAATAAAAATGCAGTCTTCTAGAACAAAGAACACTTATCAAAGGGAAGAAGAACTTATCTCTGCCTTAGGGGAAGACAGCAAGCAGTATGCAGCATGTTGCAACCTTGAGTAAAACACCCACCTGAACAACATCGTGGGCAGTGAGTCAGAATTGTATGTTTGCTCCTTTGTCCTTGATGCAGCAGACTCATAGACAAGCCCCACTCATGCACCCCAGGTTCTCTTCAGGTGGCTAGTGATCTGCCTGTGTTGCTCCCTATTTTGTGCCACCCCTATATTTTGTGTCAGAGGACCTGCAGTAACCAACTTCATACTTTGTCCAGGTGGTGAATCAGCCCTGAGCTGACAAATGGAAGTCAAGCTGGACCCCTCCCTGGGACACCCAGGGTATCTGCCCCAGCACCTGAGGGGACACTTAGGCATTCTCTGCAACAGGGAGCAACAGCCACACAGACAGACCTCTCCCCTCGTCCTGCTGGATGACTCTTTTTGCTCTTTGGCAGTCTATACGAGCCTTTCTAATAGCTCTCTCACATTAAATTTTTTTTTTTTTTTTGGTGGGTAATTATCCATGTGAACTGTATAACCGTGTTACAGCATAGTCAATGGAATGAATGAACTCAAGAAAACTTCATGCAGATGTTACCATACCAATGTATGTTTACATTTGCATATGTGTGCATTGCATTTCCAGAATAGCTTTGGTTTGTCCCATCATCCTTGGTGTTTTCCTGATAGCTAATTATTCCATTTATTTTGTGTGTTGATTTATTTATTTATTTATTTTTTTATAATTAAAAGTAGTTAAATGAGCTCTTGCCAGCCCAAACTAAGACTAAGAATGGTGCTGAGGAGCTGCAGAAGACTGTAACACGTCCTGAAATGTGAGCCTGTGTTTGGAATTTGAGTTTCGGTCACAGCAAACCCTTACAGATTCCTTGCCCCTTACATAACATGGTAAATCCTGTCATCTGCTTTCTGATAGCATCTGCTTTCTGATAGCATCTGCTTGTAAGGCTGGAACCAGCAGCGCAAACACTCCTGAAATCTCTCCTGTTTGTCAATCCGCTGGGCTCCCAAGCAATCACAACTGCATACCTGAAAAAGGATACACCGCTTTGAATGTTTACAATACATCACTGCAGCAGTTGGAAAGGGATTGCACCAACTGAGCAGGAGAGAAAACAGGTTGGGGAAACCTTTTTTCATTTTTAATGTCTCCAAGTTCTACAAAATTTGTTTTTTCTTTAAGTAAACTTGCCCCAACATCCCTATTGTACCTTGTTTTGAACTTTTTCTGAAGATTTTCCTGCTACAACACTTAAGATCATCTAGAAATTCTGATTTGTGTATTTAAACTCCCTAGCATCTCTGACAAACGCCGATATGTAAGAGCTGAATCTGAGAGCTTATGCATAAATACCCTGAAAGCACGCAGACCTAAGTTAGGGCAGTGCCTCTGAGCAAGGCTGCTCATGTTAGTGCGCCTGCTGCAGGGCAAAGGAGCTGATTTCTGTTTTCTATAAATGCTTGCCTTTCTGTTCAAATGTAAATAACAACAAAACCCAAAGAAAAGACCCCTAGAAAACAGAAAACCCCTAAAATGATTCAATTACAAATAGGCTGTTTTCATCGATATCACTATTGCTTAGCTTTAAATTTTCAGATTTTCTTTCCCAGTTACAGTCTTGATGAAAGCAGAGGTTTCATTAAAGACAAATTTGAGATAAAAGCTTTCAGACGGTTTTGCTTGTCCACAATGAAGCATTTAAAAAAATAAAAGGTATCACTTTTTTACAATTACATTGTAAAGGTATTACAATTACAAAGAAGGTATAGTTTGTACAGGCTTGTTGCATCCCTGTCATGGGAGTGACATGAGTTGAGATAACCACATCATATGACACAGAGCATGTGCATTAAACTGGTGTCCTGCTCATAAATATACCTGTATTCTGAGTATACATACACTGATCTTCTCAGGCTGGGAATGTCAGTTTAACTCTTACCATTATGCAGCAAACAAGGGAAAATCATAATTAAAATAATAACAGAATGAGAAGGTATATAATCCCCTTAAAACCGAGTCAACACTTAATTTTTTTAAAATTTTTTTCCCCACCCACTAAACAATGGCTCACCTGTGCTACTGGAGACACACCAGCTCACTGCAAGCTGAGGTGGCTGACTGCTAGAAGAAAGTGGAATGACGGATGGATTCTTCAGCAACATATGAATGAAGCAGTAAAGCTCAATGAGGTTTCCCTTATCTGTCACTTTAATGGGTCAATAATTTTCCCTATTTTCTTGTAAACCATTATTACTATTTCATTTTGAAAACTGCCAAAGACTGAAAAAGCAGTATGGTAGATCATTTGGATATAAATAATCTTGCTATTTCCTGCAATCTCCGTTTTTTTAAATGATACCTATGTTCAGATCAAGGGTCAAGAAACAACAGAGCTTCTCAGGTGGGTTATATGGCCAAAGATAATGATGGAGGTAATTTCTTTCTCATCATTAATTACAACAAAAGTCAGTTTTATGGTTGTGCAGCGTAGCTTTCAGGATTCAGTGAGAACGTACATGGAGGAGTACATACAAGTGCCTGAACCAGAAAGCTGAGAACATGCTTGAGAAGCTAAATGCCTATTGTCTTCCTTAAACCTATTTGAATATGACTACTAAATTGTTTGCAACTGATTTTCTCTACTTCTTTCATTGTATGGTAACATATAACAGTTTCACAGAAAAAAAAAATAGAAAAAAGAAAAAAACTGAGAAATTTTGCTCAGACTCCATTTTCTGCATGAATAAACACATTGCATTGGTCTGTGCACAGTGGTGATGCAGTAAGAAAATTCATAGGATTCCACTGTTTGATGCTCTATTTCTTCATCGAGTGTTTTGATATTTTGCTGCTGTTAAGCTATGTAGAGCACACAGGAATACTCCAAATCTCTAGGATTACTAAAGAGCGGCTTTTATTTCATTTTTATGACATATAGATAAAATAATATAGCTGTGTTTCTGACTGTGGGTTTTTTTGAAGTTTGGTTCTAAGAGTGGATAAAAGGCATCATAATTTGTATTGGTGTAAGCTAAGGACAGAATTTGTCCCTGAGGGGTTTATGAGGCTTGTTATGAAAACAGAAAGTATCTGAAGTGTAAATCCTTACAGCAGGAGAAAACAACATGAGCATGATATGTGATGACAGTTTTGTATCAATTATGAAACCATCCTAAGGTATAGTTTAGCACTTGCTAGGTCATTTTTTTTTTTTCACCACTGCACTAATTAGGAAATATTTCAACTGACTTTTTCAATAGGCCATTAAAGAGGGTGAATAGGCAAAAAAAACCCCAGATGAAGCTACAATATAAGCATATAGGAAAAGAGATAAAAATTGGTGAAGCAATGAGAACAGAATTAAAGAGAGCTGATATCATTGTACCCTTCATTGTTATTGCTGTTATTATTTTTAAGTTTTTCACAAGACAGTTTCATACAAAAACTTTTTTTTTCCTGCTCACTTCAAGTTGTTTGTATATTTCCCTCGAAATTGATGGTAGGAAACACTGAAGACGGACTTTAGGAAGGACAAAATTAAGCTATTTGTCACCATACAGCTGGAAATAAAGGAAATACAGAGGACTACCCAAGACATATGGCAGAATAAAAGTTGACAAGGCTGCCTTCCAGTATGTCAGCAATAGGAAAAGGAACTGTCCAGGAGACAGCTGAGCTGAGGCCCAGGATCACAGATATTTCTTTCCCACCATGCCTTTATAGACATTTGGGATGTTTTACCATATGACCCATAAAAGAAATAAAAGCTAGATTAGAGTTATAAATAACAAAAGCCAAATGGAACACATTTGAGGCAAAGAAATATACATTTTGTCAGAGGAAGAAGGAGGATGGCCAAGGACACCTTCCAGCTACATGGAGGTAGAAGAGCTGAGAACTCAGCTTCAGGCAGCCCAGAGCACTGCGATTGATCCTGGTGCTCCTTTTCAGTAGCCACTGACACCTTCTCCAAGGTGATTAACGATTTGATACAACTTCAGTCTCTCTGTCAGCCCCTTGCATATCAGCATCCTGGTTCCAACTAGGAAAGAGTTAATTTTCTGTCTAGTGATTGCTGTGAGAGAAATGTCAATAATAACTATTGGTTTTACTTGTTGCTATGTGATATTTACACTATTCAAGAACTTTTTCCAGCTTCCCATAGAAGAATACACAGAACAATGGAATGGCCTATGAAATATTCCATAGACAACATGCTCAGTATATAAATGGGGGTTAGCTATGGGGCAGGAATCCATGCTCAGGGTGGTGCCAATTCATGGAGCAGTGAGAGTGTCCTGTGTCGTCATCATCATCATCATCATCATCATCATCATCGTCATCATCATCATCATTATTATTATTAGGTTTATTGTTGAGGGTTTTTTTTCCCTTTTCTGTTATTGTTTCTACTAAGCTGACTTAATCTCAGTCCATGAGGGTTTTTTTCTCCCCTTCCCCTCCCTTTTCTTTTTTCCTCTTCCCCTTCCCCTTCTTGGTGGGAGGGAAGAAGGGGGAAGGTGAGCAAGCAGCAGAGTAGTTCTAGTTGACAGCTGGGGTTAAACCACAACAGTCAAACTCTGTTTTTCATCAAAATTCCTTCAATTTTCCTCCCCCCAAAATAGAGTGGGTAAGAAGATAATTTCATCCCTTCCAATTTCAGAGACAAGCATGAAGGTGAGCGTGTTAGAGGGACATGCAATGGTTACAGAGTATGTGGGAGTACAGCTTTCAGGAATGATTCCCTTTGACCATGCTGCTTTGGGGGTGCAGAAAAGTGCTGTGCTAGGAGAGAGCTTCTTTACGTCCAAAAATCCTGGCCACTTGGTATTTTCAGTCCACAGACCATTCCACTTTGACTCTCTTAGGAGCTTTTTGCCTTCCTTTTAACTTGACTTCCACGTTACGTGAAGATATTCAAGCATGTTTTTCCTCCTAAAAGTTATAGATTCTTTCCAAGAAATGTCTTCACTCCTCCTGCAGTTGGTGGCTCCTCACTGTGACGCAGCACATACTCAGCTCTGCTCCTAATGATGTCTGCTGAGCATACAGATGACAGATCTTGGCAGCAGGAAGTTTCAAAGGAAAGAAGTCAACTCACTTGAGGACTTTAAAGACCCTACAGTTTCTTAATTCTTTTGAAATTGCTGAGAATGGCCATGACCCTAGCTTTTGTGACCATGAGACTGTTATAATCCTTTAAAGATTGACATGAAACAACCAGGTCCAGTGAAAATTATTTGGTGTTTGTATCAGCTTTGTGTTTTGAACTTCTGGGCCACAGCACCAGATTGACATATCTTTTGATCATTCAGGTTACCCGAGTCTCTGCTATTATTTTGACAGGCTCTGTAAATAGAAATGTAAGAGTTGGGCTGAGTGCAGTCAAGGTAAATTTAGTTTTCAGGTTATACCTCTGCAAAGGACTCCTAAACAATTAATTCCTCTGCCTTGCAGATGACATTTTCTTCACTTTAATTCATTCCCTGTTCTAGTCTTTTCGCTTTTGACTTCTTGTATTGATCAAGTTTTAGTTATTTCATTGGAAGTCCTCTTTTTAACCTTTTTGTGCTAAAAGCCTTCCTTTCTTCCTGGATTACAGTATTATTCTGCTTTACTGAGGTCTTACCTTTCTGCTGAAGCTTGAATCAGAATTGCTTTTACATGTTCTCATGTAATCCAGGCTGCCAGGGTGACTGCCAGAATTTGTCCTGGTTTTACACACATTTTAATTACTTCTTATTCGTTTTTAGCCAGCAATGGAGACGTAGACACAGACGTGCACACAATATGTAATGGGCTTTGGTTTGGTAAGTTAACAGTTATCTCAACCTTACTTTTACAAGATGCCCTTTTATAAAAGAAAAAAGAAAATGAGTAACAGAGATGATCTGCATTGTCTGATGCGCTGCTCAGTAAGCTCATTTCCAAAAAAGTAAATATCAGATATGGCTGTAATTGCAGCACTCTGATATACAGGAAGAGATGCATCACTCATTTCTGGTAAAAATAGAGAAGATACTCTGTCTGCATTACAGCAAATAAATATTTTTACAAGATCAAGAGCAAGCTCATACTTTTCCAATCTCTAGGACATTCTTCATATTCTATACATTCACTTGTTGTGTTTGGTGACCTTTTCTATAGCACATCCTCAGTTTTCATGTTAGGATAGTAAAATGTTTATTTTATACTTATATTTAAGTATTCTGTAGTAAAGGATTGTTCTTACAAGGTTCATACACCAATCTCAACAACATTGATAAAAATCTGGTATAAATCCATTCATTCAGCATGTGTTCGTCCTTTTTTTTTTTTTCTCTTTTCAATAAGAAAAATATCCACTCCTTAAAAAGAGGTCTTAGGAAAAAAAAAAAAACCACAACAAAACACGCTAACCTTTTTCCTGAGCACAACATAATGCTTTTCTGAAACTACAAGGCAAATGAAATTCTTGTGATAAAATTTTTGACATTTCTGCCAAAAAGTCATGCTTTGTGTTGATTACTGAAGTGTGTGACATTGTTTATCAAAAGTAGCTATTATTTCTCAGAAATCTTGTGTTGCAGAGACATAAGAAGCCATGGTTCCTGAAAGATGCACACCAGCAAATGTTTCTATCTGTTCATATCTGCAATCATTGCTCGTGTTTGTTTGACAAAAATAGGCAAGATCCTAAAGAATTCATGATGATGCTGAATTATTTCTTCAGTAACTGTCCAATTAGCATCATGATGCTAGGGGAGATGCTAGTGCCATATGTACTGCAAGGTGCTGAAGACACCTAGCTTCCTCTCCCTCTCATGAAGAACAGATAAAACAGTTGTTTGGTGGATCTAATGTGTGATGGATGTGGGGATTTAGTTGACAAGTAGCTGTTTCACACATAGCCTCATGAAGTGAGAGACAATAGAAATGTGTGATGGAAAAGGTCTTCCTGCACCACCAAGCAAAGCCACCAACAAATTTGTGCACTGCATTGTTTCTTCCCTCCCAAAAGTGTTGTGATAAATGCAGTTAGATTTCCTTGTCTCAGTGTGAAAAGTTTTGTTTGGATTTAAATGCAGTGAGAGTTAGAAGATTCTAGTTTTAATTTTAAAATGTATTTGTAGATATTTTTAGGTCAGTTTGCTCACATCTTATGTATTCCTTATATATGTATAAATAATATACATACATGTATAAATAAACAACTTCATTGTTTATTGCAGGGCTTATATTTTATTAGTTTCAAAATAGTCTTATTTTCATCCTTATATTTTATATGACAGAACATTAAACTGTTGTTATTATTCCAGTCCTAAGTTTAAGTTTATCCATCGTGGCGACACAAGGGCATGGACTCCGTGGGGGGGGGGGGGGGGGGGTGTGAAAAGA